>CM059036.1:17165000-18415000 GCA_030279155.1 Forsythia viridissima
AAATATATACATCCTAAGTGGACGACATGAAATTAGAGGCCTATTAGATTACCTAACTAGATACCTACGTGTCAGGAGGAGGAACCCCACTTCGACCTAATACTTTAGCCTCAGCAGCTCAAGGGTATTTAGTAGCCCCACCTAGAAGAGAGTAGATTGATCAAACGCTTGGGAGTAAATGAAGATTTGATAAATAAAGCTTATGTAGCCTTGTTCCAGCCACAAACTTGGACGAGGAATTTTAATGAGTCATATATTTGCGTGCATATATGTCATATTCGTTCTCTAGAATCCATTAAATTGGTAAAATTGAAGAATCGGGTACGAAAATTACTTACAATTCGCATATTATACATCTTGAATTATTCTATCTATCAATTTGATCCTATGCTAAAGTTTCATTGCATGACTTGATTGTCAAAGTGCCTACGGCTAATGCACTACCTCGTGGGATCGTCCTTCGGTAGTTTAACGAGTGTTCAAGTGTTCAGATTAGCAGTACATGAATAATGACTTGGTTCATTTTGTTGGCATTAAAATCTAGTTGGATTTTAACATCAACAGCTCTGATAAACATGCTTTATCGACAAAAACCATCATTATGTACCACATGTGCTAATTAATGGAGGATTAGAAATAAAAAATAAGACAAAAAAAGTGAGGACATAAATAGTAAATACGACATTAAATAAAAATTAGAAATATTTAGTACAAATAAAAAGTTAAAAAACAAACAAAAAATATAGTAATGATATATCCACCCATTCTATTTTCCTTCCCTTCCCACATTACACTCAAAACTACACGAGCTTTTAGATCTTAGTATGAAAACATGTTTGCTTCCTTACTTCAATAAGTTTTTACTAGACTTTATAAATGACAAAAAATTTTAATTCAATAAAACTTTTGTCATTAAATAAAATAACAATTATAAAAAATTAAATATTAATTTAAAATTTTCTGTTGTTAGCTAAATAACATTTAAAACTATAACTTAGATTAAGAGAGGATTTTCATAGTTTGCCGTATTAAAAAATAAATATTTTGATAAATTTAATTTATTTACAAAAATGTCGCCAATAAATAAAGTACTAATAATATAAGAATTAAATATTAATGATTGAAATTCTGACAGGAATAAGATAACGGTTAAAAAAAATTCTGGCGTTAATATTATAAATAAAAAGCTAAAAGATATCTTAAGTTACCGATGAATTATTTCATCCTCAACTTATTAAAGAATAAGAAATAAAGAAAAATAGACTTTCGTCTAGAACACCAACTTCTTTTTCGTGTGCGATAAATAATCAAAACACCATTGAAATTGACAACGATATTTATCGTAAGTAATTGCTATTGGAGATGTATAAGTGACAATAGACAATATTGCTATGGGTAATTCAATTCAAACCACAAACAGATATTGATTTCTATTCAAATTAATAAAATTATCAATAATAATATTGTCGCTGATCATCGACAGGAATTCTATCGGTAGTGACCATTTTCTTTATTTAACTTTTTTTAATCTTACACAAGATCTCGATAGATTTTTTGCCTAAATCCCTGAATTGTTTCAACGTCTTGGATTAGCGGGGAGAAATGTAAGATGGGTTTATACATAAGACAGATTTTAGTGTGAAACTTAATGTATTCAAATTGAGACTTTTTATGACTTTTAAAAATTTTTAAGTTTAAAGGTATTCAATGTAAAATTTTAAAGACTTTCTACAAATATTGGTGTATTCAATAAAGACTTTTAGGGTGTGTTTGATAGCTTTCCATGGAAAATGAAAATATTTTCCATGTAAGATGGAAAAGAAATTTCACCAAATGGGTGAGAAAAAATTTTCCAACAAAGTGGCCAAATGTGTGCTTAAAATGATTGTACCTTGAAAATCTTTTCCATTTTCCATGTGCCAATCAAACAAGAAAGTGGGAAAATAAAAGCCATTGATTTGACAAGATTTTCCATGGAAGTGACATTTTCCATGGAAAATTTGTGAATCAAACACACCCTTAGAGATTCTTTACTTCCCAGACTTCTAAAGAGTTCTGAAGACTTTTTGTAGAAATTATAAATAGCAAATATAAAAAAAATCTCCCGCATATCCTGAGATTTGTGAGGACTCCATAGTCCAAAATAAACAACACATATTTTCTTTCACTTCTAGAGTTTTCTCGTATCTCTCCCGTTTTCCTGAGATGTTGGGAAATGTTGATTTTTTTTTTATTGAATATTACTAAGAGTTATTAATTCTTTTTGGAATTTATGTTATTTGTTAATTGATGTGACTTAATATTAATTTTTAATTATTAAATTTATTTAAAAAATTATATTTTTTTATAAATATTTTTATTGACATGAAAAATGTGATTTATTATTTTGAGTTCTTAATTATATGTGATGTGAATGATTTAGCTTAATATTTTTTTTGTAAAAAATAAAAGCCTTTAATAGAAGTTTATAGAAATCTAGATAAGTCTTTAATCAAAGTCTACATAAGTTTAAGGAGGACTTTTATTAATTTTCAATAAATCTATAAAAGTTACTTAAAAGTCTACAAATTCCACAAAAGTCATCCACTTATAAAAGTCAATAAAAGTCTACCATGAGCTCTTAGTGCTTGTTTGTCTTAATTTAAATTATAATTTAAGTTTGGTTAAATTAATTAAATACATTTTTATTTACCTATTTTATAGGATCTACAATTTAGTAATCACTTATGATCTACACATTCAATATGATCTACAACTTATAAGTACTTAAAAAATAATTTCAATAAAAAAAAATTGCATTGCCCTATTTAAACAAGTTTAATTACCAAAGATAAGTACAAAATCTAGAGCTTATGGTACACTCAGCCACTGATGTCCCTTTATGTTTTCTTGCTGTCTTGCACGACGAAAATGGTCATATTGGCATTCTAAATTTACAAGTAATTAATAATACAATAAATATAAAAGAACAAGATATGGAATCTAACCTTGTACGCAAAAACAAGGTTGGCGTGTAATTACTTTAAAATACACAAAAATGGGTCGTATGTTTTTTTAATAAATTAATTAAATCAGTATTAAAGGAAAAAAGAATTCCTGTAAAATAATTAAAAACTCATAATTATTTATAGGTATAATAATTTAAGTTAAAGAAAATAAAGAAGCTTTTCTTGTTTCCATCATTCCCTAAATCAAGTCCCCACCTTTTTGATTTTGATTCAACTTCACTCAAACAGAATTTGACTCCTTTCTTTTCAAAGTTCAGACACAGTTTTCAATGTCAATTTGAACGGTATTTTAAGGTTTCTGTGGTTATTTTATCAACAATAAAATAGGGGAAAAAAATGGAGGAGAATATTGGTGTTGAAACATTGCATCAATCAGCTCAAGAAGACGATAATAATAAAACCCATCACCATTATACTCAGGTGAAGCTCTCTACCTGTCTCTACGTGTTTTTGTTTGTTTAATTAGCTTTATATATAAGAGTAGTTGGTTGTGTTGTGTGTGTTCTGCAGTAAGCTACCGGGCATTTGGTAGTAAAATTAATTGATTTTCTTGTTTGATTTCTGGGCAGGAATCTGTGTGTATTTATAATAATTCGATGACTCGAATAACAAATCAATTTTTTATGTGTTTCCTTTTGCAGTTTATAATTTTATTTTGTAATGAATTTACATAAATACACTCATGATCTGACTCCTTCTGAGGGAAAAATCTATCAAGAATAATGACAACCTTTGGAGTTTTCTCAGCTATGGAAAGAAAAAAGAAAGAAAAAAGCACTTCGTGAGTCAAAACTGTCTTCCTATCTTCAATTTCATTTTCTCCAAAATTCGTTTGCTTTACAATCATTTTCTTCAATAGAGCATCTCCAAAATCTGCTAATTTTCTCAATCTATCCCCCACAATCGATTATCTCCTCCACCTATCATCTCCAAAATTTGCTCATCACGTCAATCCATTATTATAATAGAGCTTAGGGTCGGATTCCACCGCAAAAGAAGCGGTATACTAGTATAAAAATATCTATAGATGTCAGAATTTGATGTATTTACTGCGTGCCGCACCTTGAGATCAGAGAAAATGAGGGAGGAGCAGCTAAGAAGGGTTTCACTATAATCCAATGAAAAAGAAAGTAATTTTCTTTACATAGAAAGGCCTTCTTAGATAGAATCAACAGTGACAGAAATTACTTTAGTGTCTGTATCTTTATTGGGGCAAATTTAAAATTAATTGGAAGAGGAACAGCAACAAATGCGACATCAGTTGATATATACAATTTCCATAATTCGGTTTTTAGTTTTGCAAATTCTATGTCTTTTAGCTGATTATCATCACTTAGTTCATTAAGAAATATTTAGGACCATTTACAGTACTTTCGTGGCCGCAGCTTTTTATTTTGTACAAGTAGAGGTTATTTAGTACAGGTGTTCTATTTCACAAACAACTCCCATGAAGAGATCGGTTTCTGGGTTTTCTTCTAGTGGGCTTAAATGTGATCAGTGATTAAATTTCAATTCTTATTTGTATTTTCCTGAAGATAAATATGAAATAAAATTGTACCGTCTATAATAGTTTGCTTTTAGAATTGACGTTCATTTAATATGGCATCAGAGCATGCAATCGTATTAAGTTCAATTTTCATTGCTACCTATTATGATAATTGAAAGCAGTAGACGTCTGAGAAAAATAAGCCTAGTGTGTACGTGAGGGAGTATGAGGACGACACGGTTCATTTACATGGTGGTCATTCAATGTATATAAAATTGTTTTTCTCCACTTTGGTCTTGTAATCCTTTTTATTTAATACAAGATTATTGATACATCCAAATGTAAAAGGATTTTGATCTTGCACATTTATGTTGTTAGAAAGAAGAGAGAGAAGAAGCCACCTTAATGCAGCAGAATACAAGACGGCCAAACCTCTCATCTTTGGAAATACCTGTGCGGTCTCTGGAGAGTACATTGTATGATTTTGCAAGAATAGATATTCCAAGTCCTACTTCTACCAGAGCAGGATTGCCCCCTAGACCAAACTCTGCAAAATTGATTTCATCTGTTAAAAATTTACTTCCCCAAAAGAGTTTCAGGGGTAAACATCCAACTCAGGATGGTGAGAAAACGGTCCTCATTATCCCAGATACACCACTATTGGACAAGCCTTCAACTTCAAGGTCATTTTCTCTAAACAAATTTTTATTCTCTTCATCAACAAAAACTCATTCTTTACCCGTGACACCAATGGCAAATGCTGGACCTAAGCCCTCAGAGGAAAATCATGCGGATGGCCATTCTAAACTACCTGTAAGTCCTTATCTTATAATTGGCTACTAACAACATAAAGTGTACTTCTGTTTTCTGCTTTTTTATTGCATTTTCAACCTTTCCAACTAAACTTTGTTTCCCAATAGAAATATGAAGTTCAACACCATATGACACGCTCGTTTTCAGTACCTGTAAATGTTAGAACCAGAAGCTTAAGGCAGACAGATTCATCTGGAGGTTTGATACGTGTAATATCAGCAGCCCATCGGTCTACAACAAATGACAATGCCTCGCCAGATATATCCCCAGAAACAGAAGGTGGTTAATGTCTGCATATGTTTTTGAATCTTATGAATGTAGAATCCAACATTAATATCCATATTCAATGAACCACATTTCATGCATGTGGTCAGACGTATTAGCAATGGAAAGCACTAAACCTAAATTCCAAAATGCCCTTCATTACCTTGCTCTTTTTCATGGAACAATCGCTTCATTTGCAGATGTTACTTTTATTAGTGGTTCTTTGCCTTCCGATAAATCGTAAATTGTGAGTTGTGACTCATCGTGTGTTGAATCAAATGAATTATTCAGCCACCTCAACCCTGAAACCCCTTCTAATGTATGATCTAACTGTTTATATCACTTTTTATTTTGTTCATATTCTTTATTTTGTCGACTTGCTTTATTGGTTATTTATAATATGTTACCCACATACAGCCCAGGATGATGCTGGTGAAGACATTCCAGAAGAAGAAGCTGTGTGCAGAATTTGCTTTGTCGAGCTTGGTGAAGGAGGTGAAACGCTCAAGATGGAGTGCAGCTGTAAAGGAGATCTTGCACTTGCGCACAAGGAGTGTGCCGTGAAGTGGTTTAGCATCAAAGGTAACAAGACCTGTGATGTTTGTAAGCAGGATGTCCGTAACCTTCCCGTCACATTATTGAAGATTCAAAATCCTCCAACTGGCGGAAGAAGGTCTGCAGCTGTACCACAACAGAGGGAAATGACTCGTTACAGGCAAGTCAAGCCAATTTGTTTTGTCATTTTTAGCCTTTCCTCCTTGATTATATTTTTGGCAATCTCCTAATATTTTAGCTATGAGCAGAAGAATTGGCTAATAATTCTTGCATTTGATTTAAAAATGGTGCTCTAATTTATGTATATGATATTTACATATCTTAGATTGCTTTTGACACTACTGAATCTGAGACATCAATTTCAATGTAGTTTATGATTAATACCGTGCTTAACCTTGAAAATTCTACATTCGTTTACAACCAAATAGTGACATCAAACGTTAACTCATGCAGAACTAAGGTCTTCTTTTCCATAACATTATGTATTTCAGCTGCAGAAACTATCCTAATGAGCTTAAACTAACATGGACTCATTCGGTCATTCCAATCATCAGTTTGAGTTAATCACCAGATAAAGCTTATAATATTTTCTGTTGAAATTTAAGCACATTTGTGGTTGGCAGCGAGAAATGCTAGGAGGTGGGGAAGTGATGGAGTATAGGGAGAGGCTCTAGAGCTTTGTGACAACACTGCATTTCCCTACAAATTATTGTGTTCAATAAATAGGCACGAAAGAGGACGGAAAGAAGTGGAAATATCCTCAACCAATTTCAGTATTAAAACAAATTGATAAAGTAGTCCTTCTCTCACAATGCTTGGGTGGGACGGAATTTGTTGGAAGGATTTAATGCGCTTCACTTTCAAGCTCTCTTTTCAGCTCCTTCTTACCTCATGGCCAAACAAAAGGGATACCTTTATTTCCTCTTTGCTTTTCATGTCTTTCCACCTCTTATTAACCTCCAACGTTTTATAGGTCAAAACTTCTTGTTAAGTCATTTTACATTTCATCCAGAGCAATCCCTATGTGTCTCAAAATCAATGATGCACCGATATGGATACGTGTGTCCGACACGACACGTATCGGATACGTCGACACGTAATTTTAGAAAAAGTACCGACACCGACACGCCGCCAATACGTTGATTAAATTTTTTTAATTTAATTTTTTTAACTTTATAGCCTAAAAATTTCTATACTTGTTGCATAAAAAACAATACTAAAACATGATTTACCCATTTTAACATTAACAACACATAATTAACCCATTTAAAATATTGACCGATTCACCTATTTTTTCTAAACCCAAAACAAATATCTGACGAAGTGTCCGATACATGTCAGTGTCCGATATGTGTTCGACACCGACACGCCGGTGGCGATGGAGTGTCCGTGCTTCTTAGCTCAAAATAAAAGCCTAAGGGCATAAGCTCTCAAGACTAGCAACCCTGCAAAAGTTAATGGTGGAGGTCCGGCTCTATGTTCTCCAAAAGCTAAGTCGAATTAATTCAGCCGTGGGCAATAAATTTTACTAAAATTTTATAATCAGCCTTAAATATATCCCATATAATTAACCCTAGCTCCTTGCACTGTTACTTAAAGTTTTAGGATTAAATGAAAGAAAAGAACACTCGGTGAAATATAATTCTCATAAGCGATATTTATGGCATCCTTAGCACTTCATGAATAACAGATACACTCACTCTGGTGCATCAACTCTCTTTTGGTTGTTTGATGACCAAATTGTATTGTGGTAACTTTTGTCTTTGTAAACTGAGTCGGCTCATATTATTATGATATTCTCCCAGTGTGATATAAGTATAGCCCAGTAAATGTGGTATAATGTTTTGTTCGGTAGCACTCTACCATAATGATTTAACATTATTGAAAATATATTTTTATGACAACCGCTCTTATTTTCCTTCCTCTCAAAGCATACCATTGCTATGAGATTAGTTGTCTACAAGTTATTATCATCCAGCTGATATTGTAGACAGACCCATACCAATCAACAGGAGATATCCAAACCTACAAGTAGCATCCCTAAAACCCACAACAAGTCAAAATCAGAAGGTTCTTTCTCTACGAGTTTAGTCAAATCTAGAAGGTTGTGGTTTCAGAAGTGTTTGCAAGTAGATTTATCTGAATCCCACCTATGTTAATGCCCTGTTATTAACCGTTTATATTTTCTCAATTATAAAGATGTTGTTCCCATTATAAAGTTACTATTTGATTAATTCATTAATGGTGGAAACTTACATTGCCCAAGTACAATATGGCCAATAGTTCAATGCTTCCTGGACCTTAACATCAATCCATTGTTTTTTGTCTATGCAGTGGTAATTATGAATTCCTTAAATCCAATGTCCACTGCTGGACTTCAGTTTACATTTTTTTTTTCATTCATGGCAGGGTCTGGCAAGATGTTCCTGTTCTTGTAATGGTCAGCGTGCTTGCCTATTTCTGCTTTCTGGAGCAGCTTTTGGTAATTTTGTAGCTTCTTACTTTTCATGTTTGTTTGTGCATGTGTGTGTTTATGTACGTGGGGTGTCTGACATGTCTCCTGTTTCAATGCATCACTTACTGAAACTTCTCTTGTTTTCTCGTTTTCTGCTTCTCTTGCCTGCATATAGATACTCTTGATCCCACTGTAAGCTGAAAGAGAAATACAAAATCTTTATTAGTTTCATGACTTTATGTTTAATTATAATGAATAAATGAACTTATGGCAAAATATTTTCCCATTTGTCTCTCAAATTCACATGCCATTAGAATTTTGAATGTAATTTGTAGGCAGATAACAACAGCCATTTCCATCTACAAGAGATACAACATCTTCATAGGATTCATGAGATATTACTGTTAATCATGAATGCGTGAAAGGTAAATTCACATTAGATGTCATCTCTTGAAATTTTCAGGTTTGCATGACATATTGGAATTTTTGAACGCAACTTATATGCGGATAACAATAGTATCTTAGTGCCTCAATGTCCTTGTGTAAAAGTGAAGACCAAAGAAAAACTTGCACACCATCACTTCATAATACAGCAAGAGGAAAAGGCATGCTAATACAGAGGACTGAAAGAAACCATAGAGATTTCAATGTAGATGCAGCATGCTAAGCAATGGAGATTGTACATTCACATTGAGGAGTGAAAAACTCGTCATAGCATAGACTATAGATGTCAACTAGATGGATTGAACTTGTAGTACTGATGATCATATCCCAACATAACCTCCCAGCTTCCTTTTTGCTGTGTACTCCATTCATTCTCTTCCTGCCCAAAGAATATTTCTTTGCTGTTTATTTTGCAATGTATCCTTTCGACAGATTCTTCGAAATTACTTTCCTTTTCATACCTAGGCAATAAATAAGAATATTTCTAGCATTTCTAAACAATGTTGTGGTTTACAATTGTGGTGTATGCATGTTCACGCAAGTGTTCTCACTGTTAAATTTGATTTATGCTTGACAATATCATTGTCCTTATTGGTCTGAATTGAAACAGGTGTCCGACATGGGACCTCGGGCTCTTGCCATCTCTTTGCCTTTCTCTTGTGTTTTGGGTCTTCTTTCATCCATGATAGCTTCTACTATGGGTAAGATTTAATGGATTGTTCTCATTTCCTGTGCTCATTAAATAAGTACAGTATTTATCCTTCTTTCATATCTTTATACACTTCATAAATAAGATATTTTCTTATGTTAAATCCCTTTATTTAATCTAACTGAAGGAATACCAAAAAATATCATGCATTTGGAATGCACATGATGTGTAGGAGCAAGTTGAGAATCACCCCCATGAATTCAGAAACCTTAGATGTTGTGGCAAATGTCTATTGCATATGTAATAGAAAAACTTAGGCCCATGGAATTCTGAAGAGATAACGGACATTCCACAGGAAAAACTAATCATCAAATCAATGGAAGGGGCAGCAAATGTGTAGGGTTTATGAAACACGTGGTGTAAGTTCCATATTTTCGACACTAAAAATAGAATTAGCAGGTTTCCTTGAGCACAAAGAGGCAATGTGCATTTTCCCCAAAGTAGAAATATATGAGTTTGCTTAACAAAATTGCCCTCCATTGTAGCTTATATGGGGAGAGACTTGGTAACTTTTCAATGCCAGCCAAAGCCCCCTTTGATGCCTCCTTCAATTCTTCAAATTCATTAAAGGTTAATGTAAACAGACTTTAAGAATGTTAGAATTAAGTTTTCTACATTGAGATTCATGTTGATTCTGGCTGTGAAAAAGAGGCTATTATTGTATTTTGACAATAAAGAGGATAGACCTAATGATTGAAAAATGCAGACGTAATTTGATCATGTTAACAAAGTTGTGGATTGTATCCAAAGGTGTATGTGCATGTTTATTAGCCAAATTTGTCATGGATTACCAACTTAACATCTTATCAATAAAAATTGTTTATGCCTGAACTGATTATTGATTAAATCCGTGTGAGTGCAATTTTAACTTCAATACTTGAGTACAAGTTTGAATCAGATGCGTTGTGCTCTAAAACTGTTTATAATTTATTTGCTTTCTCTGGGGCTTGCTTTATTGGTTGGATTTGTTACATAAAGATAGAGCTGCAAGAGTATATCTTGTTTCTTTGAAATAATAATATATACGTCAAAACGGCAAGTGATCTTGAATACCCAAAATCTTTGCAAGGTGATCCCGAAGTCAAATTCTCCCTTAACTTGTTATGTTCTTGAGTATATTTCATCTATTTGTTTTTTCCTCTGCTTCTCTCACTTTCTTGTTATTACCATTTTAAAGACTAGTGTTCAGATTACGAACTGGAATGACTTGTCTAATTGTTGGCGCTTGGCAGTGAGCAAGAGTTACATATGGGCTTATGCGTCGTTTCAGTTTGCAATAGTGATCCTATTCGCTCACATATTTTATTCTGTGGTAAGTCAACTTCCTCTTTATGTAATCTGTTTCCTTTTCTGTTTTGTTTGTAACTTTTTGGCTTTCGGGATTTATTTTGTTAATTCCATCTAATCTATACTCGCTATTGGGAATCATAATGCGATATCATGCTTCAAAATGTGCAGCTTAACGTAAATCCTATTCTGTCTGTGCTGCTTTCTTCTTTCACGGGGTTTGGAATTGCTATTAGCACTAATTCACTTCTTGTGGAGTATCTGAGATGGAGAGCAAGCCGTCATCAACAGCCTTCCCAACAGCATATAAATGGCGGCGTGCAACTGCATCATCAACAACAACAAAGACACCAACACCACCGGCATCACCATCAGAACCCGTCTCCCCAAAATAATCATCAGCATAGTCAACATCAAACTAATCAAGAGCAATAAATCTTTCAACACATAATGTATCTGTTGGATCAGCTGAAAACACTAGGCAGCGGGAATCTATGGTGCAGGGTGTATGAACCAAATATTTGTCGACTTTTAGTTGTTTTGCAATTGTAATTGCACTTGTTATATATCCTTCATGAAGTTTGAAGGGGTGGATATGACATCAAATTTTGGGATTTAATATTACTGATAGTTTTAACATTTCAAAGATATATTCTTAAATGCAAATTTATCCAAGAGAATATTTCGTTTTCTTTAATAAAATTGGTTCAGGTATTCTTAATTATTTAAGTTATAATTTTGTCACATACTTAATTTTATATAAAAGTTCCACAATTTTTTTTTTCAATATTTTGAATTTCAAATATAACAAATGCAATACACATTTTTTATAAGAATGTAACAAATGTAAAAGTGTTATAAAAGTTAAAAAAAAAATATTAGAATAAATAAAATGATTTTTTTTTTTATAATTTCTTTTATGTTTTATGGTATATGTTGCAACTAACTCATTTTTTAATGATTTGTTTCCGGTCCAGAAATAATTTAGCCCAAGCAAAAGTCCAGCTCACAGAATTTATCCTATTTAGAAGAGTCATGGAAGAAAAAGAATTTTTGACTTAGGTGCATTAGATCATTACTCTTAATACAAGCAATACAAGCAGAGGTGTCAAAATTGGCAATTCTATCTGACTATACATTCTGTTAAAAACATTGAATCGAAATTAGTCTAATTCGATTTGGGTTGATTCACGAGTAGTCCACTATAATGATTGCTATGTCGAACTTGATTGTTAGCCTGACGACCCATGAGATCTAGCCCAATTGGTCCAATTATTTAAAAAAATAAAAATAAAAAGTAAATTAAGTGGGTCGTGAGATCTCTTTTCAGTTTCCATCTCAACAACTCATTTTTGCTAAATTCTTATATAATTTTTATTTTTTAGAAAATCAATTTTTTGACTATAAATATTTATTTAATTTTTCTACATTTTTTGCACAATCATTCATCTCACACAATTTTTTTTTTATTTTGACTTTATTTAAATTGCATTAAAATTCAAAAAAAAAATAAATAAATAACGGATTAGATTAGTCCAACCCACAGTATTAGCAGGTTCGTAGACAAAGCTATCCGCAAATTTGAAGGACGATTCGAACTTAGTCTCCCATATTTTTAAACGGGCGATTCAAAGCGCACAATAGGCTGTACCGGGTGAGGTTTTTGTCACTCTTGATGAAAAAAAACGATATTTTGAGGAAGGGAATTTGACGCAAATAATCTCTAACTTTTTTCTTTCAGTGCGAAAATAGTCTCTAACATTTGTTTTTGGTACAAATATTTCTAACATATGTGTTTTAGTGTGCAATTGGTCATTATTTGATAAAAAAAACCAATATACTCTTCATTTTAATAAGGGTAATTGGCATAAAACGTCATTACCTTTTAAAGTCATTGTACAAATCATCCATACCTTTGAAATTTTGGTATTTTCACCATCACCTCCACATTTTCTTGCACAAAACGTTCTTTCCGTCCATTGTCATCCAAAAATATCCGTTAACTCTGTTCTACAACACGACTCGTACCATATAAGAAGGGTAATTTTGTCCACAAACCAATTTCACATGTCCTCCTACCTTATTGTTCGACGTCTTTAACGGTTGTGGTAATTAATATATAAAATAGGAGAAAGCAGACCATTTTTTTAGCAAGAATAATGGCAAATCGATTGTGCAGATACGGAATCCAAATTGAGATGAAGACTCTGTGGATGCAAGCAAATCCTGGCAGATGCTTCTTTACATGCCAACATTGTCGGGTAAGTAATCGTAAGTTGAAAATGTACAGTTATATATTGCAGTTGTATTTTGTTCTGAAATAGGTACTTCGTACAGGAAAATAGAGGTTGTAGTTATTTCGCCTGTTATGTGCCATTTTACTATGTAATTGACGTTGCGTAAAACATCCCAACGTTTTAATAACATTGTGCAAATTATCCCTATATTTGTTTATCTTTTGTACTAAACGTCCCTACCTTTGTTTATCTTTTGCATTGAACGTCCTTATTGTTCTTTGGTTTTTGTGGTGAACATCCTAACCTAATTGTATTATCGCCTTATAACGTCCCTGCTCAAAAATTGATGTATAACAAAGAATGAAAACAACAGCAAAACCAGTAGAACTACAATCAGTACAAACAACAATGCGATATCATAAAATCTTGTTTCTTTAGCGAGCATTAAATATGTTTCATTGTCAAAATACATTCATTGAGATGATACATCATTCTCGAAACAAACATGTAGAAAGAGCCCCAAAAATATTCACAAAAAACCATCTGTTCAAAAGGCTAACAATAATTTTTTTCCCCATAATTGTCAGTTGTTAATTTGGTGCTGGTGGTGGCGCCTTTACATCTCCTCTTGTTGTGGTCTCGTTCACCAGAGTTTGTACATGTCATTACCAGTCCCATCCATCTTTCTGGAACATTTATAGCGCATGCATTGCTCGCTGATGATCTTGTATTGTGTGAAGACTTTCTTGCACTATTTGCTTGGCTTGATGATGTCTCTTCATTGGCTTCCTTTCTTCTGGCCTTTTTGGGCCTCTCAGCCTTTTTTTTTGTACACGGGTGGAGTGAAAGGGTTGAGATTTGGGTTAGGCCACGAATTTGGCCTTGTTATGGGAGAAATTGATGTGGTATATGTCCTCATGTATGCCTCTTTTTTGTAGATGTCGTCCACAAAATCCATGACCGTCAGGCTCCTTGAAATTACTAACGCAATCACATGGCAACAAATGATCCCTGTTAACTACCAGGAACAACACGTACAAGTCTTTGCTCTGATGTCCACGACATGTAGTGCATCTCCTGCATTATGTCTTACTTGAAATTTTTTATTGCCCGAATAATCAACCCACTCCATCTTTGCAAGTCTACTGTTCTTCTCAATAATCTTTTGAATTCTAGGGCCTACTTCTACTGTCCACCTATCACATGCCTTCCTCTTCACCAAAGTTCTTTTCATCAAATACACCCTCATTTCTTCTAGCATGATCAGGATGGGATTCTCTCTTGCATTCACAATCGTGCTGTTGAATTATTCATATAAATTGTCGAGGAGCATATCACATTTGTTCTACTCTCTGGGATTTGGTCTAATGAGAGGCCGGTTTAGATTTAAGCCATCCATAAGATGTTGGCTCTATATCCAACATCATTTGCATGTGTTCAAGCCACTGTGTCTCAATAGTGGCTCTATCGGCATCCCAAAGACAGTTCTTCAAAACCATTCCTTTATGAGTTGCACTGAAATTGTTGTAAAGATGTCTAACACAGGTCTTATGTTTTGAATCCTCGAATAAAGACTCAATTTCACTAACCAAGCCCTTTTGCTTATTAGAAATAAATGTCCAACCGTGGCTATTATTCATCTGTAAACCATCCTTCAACAATCCCAAAAACCATCTCCAATTGTCCTCATTTTCAACTTCAACAACTACATATGCTAGCGGATACATCCCATTGTTACCATCTACACCAACTGCAGTTAACAACTACCTACCATGCTCTGTTTTTAAAAAACAACCATCTATCCCAATCATCCTCCTACAACCTCTAATGAAACCATCTTTCAGTGGTCCAAGGAAAATGTAAATCATCTTGAACTCGCCAGCATACTCGTCAACCTGAGTTGTAGTCCCAACATTTGTTCTATTTAACTCTTCACATTAATCCCACAATATTTTGTAATGATCCACAACAATCCCTCTAATCTTTTCCAGGGCCTTCTCTTTTGCTCTGTATACTTGCCAAGTTTAGATGTTACCCAAACCATCCCTTTTTACCCTTTCCATGAATGTGCTGACTGCCATGTTTGGTTCAGATCTCCAATCGGATAAATACCTCTCAGCCAACTGAATGGAGCTCACTCTGAAGTTCTTGTACACCAAAGAACATACCATAGCACAAGTATGTTCTTTGGTGTATGTTTTGATGACAAAACTTGTCTTCTTATATTCTTTGGTAGCATATAAAACCCATGGACAATCTCCTTTGCGCATGGCTCGTAGTCTGTCAGCGTCATCTTTCTTGTATTTAATCTCCCTGTTGTTTTTCACCGAGTGTGCAGTGATAGCAATTTTAAGGACAGTTTTAGACTCAAATGTCATACCTACACAATTAAAAGAGGATAAAGTTATTTCAAATTGGAGACGTTTACACAAGGCACTTTAAAAGTTAGGAATGATTTTTGCCAAACTATCCAAGAAATAGGGACATTTAAAAAGGACACTTTAAAAGATAGGGATGATTTGCACAAAAATATCCAAAAGGTATAGACGTTTTCTGCAGCTTACCTATTTTGAAGTCTAGATCTTCCATATCTCCTTGCGTTGAAAGTATCAAGTCTAGTTCTCTTCATTAAGCTTATTTTTGTATCATCTTCGCTGTCAACACTTTGTAATTCATCGGAGTCCCCATATTCGGTATCCGAATCCTTAACTTGTTGTCCATGTGTTGTACCAAATTCGAAATCAAAATTTATTGTAGGATTCTCATTTTCAGTAGTGCCTTGATGCGCTTCTTCCATTTCATAGTCAGACTCAACCAGCTCTTCTACCTCTTCTTCTGCTCTTTCTTCTTCATCGTGAGTCTCCATCCCCACCTCAACTTCTTCCACACTCATATGCCCATCATGTCGATCTTCTACCGCAAGTGTTCTAGGGTTGGATTCTTCATCAGCTTGGCCATCATTTCTTACATGTTATAATCATACGGACTCTCCATATTGGGGCCACAAATCTTCAACAATCTCATTTAAAAATTGATTTGCCCAAACAACTTCAGGGTCTCCCTCATTGTGTTCTTCAATAACAGGTGCATAACATCCTTCAAAAGCTTGTGATTCTCCTGTGGCAAGTTCATCAACTGTGGCAGGAACTCCCTCATTGTGTTCTTCATTTGGAACAAGTGGCAGTGCATGAGATTATACTGCACGTACTATATAAAACTCTACCACCCTACTCATATCCATGTCCCTTTGCATCTGCCTAACATCATCTTCCTTCTCCAATCTACTCAACCCCTTTACCAAACTCATTTTTGGCCTTCCATAATAGAACTCTAACTGTATGTCAGTTCCAAGTGACCATAAGAACGTCGTTAAATTGTCTCTTGTGAACCATGCAGGATAGAGGAAATTGAAAAGTAGCACAAGTCCTCATTTGTATGCCACATTGCTTGACTTATCATAAAATCTGCCTACATGATGGATTTCAATTGTGAAATAGTCTGTATTGTCGCCTGCAGACACTTAGAATTAGCTAATTATAGACCTAATCAATAAATATACCAAAAAACCAATTTCAAATCATTGTATACACAACAATACCACAATACCATCTACACTTTACAACACAAAATACATAAAAGGAAGTAAACAATGATAACAAATATACTGATGACAACCAAAAGTCACAGAGTCAATAACAATGGTAGAAAACTAAAACTCACGGTAACTGGTTTGATCGTCTTCGGGCTGTATGAATATTAAAGATAGCATTTCGTTTTGGAGAAGAAGATTTGATATGATATCTGTAAGATAAAACAATAAATGAATTAAAATTCCATGAGAACAACCAAAATGAAAACCATAAAAACTCTTACACCACTCAAACAACAAAGCCAAAAATTGTAAATGTAACGAAGCAAACAAATAAGTTTCGAACTCACCAACAGACGGCTGAGGACAATTTCAACAATGCACGGTCGGAAGTAGGAGATTTCTTCGGCAAAATACACAAGAAAAGGGGCGAAACTACCACATTTGCATTTGTCTGTTTATTTTCATTCGTTTGAACAGTTGAACATGTGAAATAGGTTTGTGGACAAAATTATCCTTCCTATGTGGTACGAGTCGTGTTGTAGAACAGAGTTAACGAATGTTTTTGGATAACAATGGACTGAAGGACATTTTGCGCAAGAAAAGGTGGAGGTGGTGGTGAAAATGCCAAAATTTCAAAGGTATGGATGATTTGCACAATGACTTCAAAAAGGTATGGAGGTTATTACCCTTTTAATAAGAAATAGCTGCAATTAGGTTGCTAACTTTTACAAAAAGTGTAAATAGGTCTGATACTTTTATTTTTTATATAAAATTAAAGGAAACTAACAAGGGTTTTTTTTTTTATGTAAGAGTTTATTGTCCAAATTGATAATATAATAAATTGTTTTAAATATTTTACGAACTATTATAAAATAACTAAAATTTAAGCTCATAATTATTAACAAACATGTTTAATAAAATTATTAGTTTTATTATTAAGTTACATTATTTAAAATTTAAAATTTTATTTTATCTTTATAACAATAAAAAAGAAAAAAAAAATAACCTTGTCACAAACTTGATGCCCAAATACCTTTACTTAATTGAGCTATTCGTTTATTAACTATAAATATTAGAGCTCCAACTTTATTTTCTATTATTAATTTATCATTTTATTATCGTTCAAAAATAAAGAATACATAATGTGTAAATTAATTTTTATTAGTATTTTTATGTTAAATAATAATAATATTAGTTCAATTTCATAAAATTATATACGTCATTTTATTATTTATTTATTTTAATTTTTATTTAATTTTTTCACATCAAATAGTAATTACATATAATTAAACTAATTTTATATTTTTCTCTTATGAAAAATTTAATTTACACAATTATAATGACATATTTAGTATGCTAAATTAAATATTAGTTAAGAAAAATTGCATATTTGGTCTTCAATCTTTTAAAAATGTTGGAAATATACCCATAACATTTAAAAACAGCACCGGACATCCCCAACGTTCGAAGAAATAGATATAGTAAGTCCTTTATAATGAAATTGTCCTCCCTTTAAATAAATAGAAAAACGAGAAAAAAAAAGAAAAGAAGAATAGAAAAATAATCAAATATATCCTCCAAGCCCATTTTTTCTTTCTTAATAATGTCCAGTGCTATGCAATGCATCCTATCGAACATATTAGGCATGTACACAACGTAAAAAAAAAAATATTCCTTATGCCCTACAGTTTGGACAAGAGGTAAAATGACTTGGCCACCAGGAAACCCGCTAAGCCTTACACAAGGGCCCGCATAAGGACTAATTTTAAGAGATGTTGCAGAATAAGCATCGACCTCATAGTCAGCCCAATCGAAAACAGTGCTCTCTCAGAAAACGAACATACAAAGCAAGGGGAACATTCTACAAATTAAATTAGCAATAGGTAAATGATACTATCTGCCAACACACTGCAATGGCCAATTGTAAACAAAATAAGGTTGAAACAACCTTTATATAAATCACTCAACAAACCCTACTTCATTTTGGCAAAATTACATATTAAAACAAACTTGAAGAAGTATTGATGCTCCTTCAAAGAGGACACTCCCGAAAGAAATGAGCATTGACGGAGTGTTGTGCTGGAAACCAAGAAATTTACCTGGAGATGAATTTATGGCAATGGTTACATCTTCCACCCCATCACCACCCACGATCGACCAACCATCGTCGACAAACCCATTAATGGCATCATTAAATCTCCTGATACAAGCCTAAAATTGTTAAACATTTGGTGGAAAAAGAGGGCCACTTTGTTAATTTTTATTTTTGTGAGTACATTCGATTATTTTTCTATTTTTCTTTTTATTTTTTCTTGTTTTTTGGTTTTTTTTGTTTATTTAAGAAATGATAATTTCGTCATAAAGAACCTACTATGTCTATTTCTTCAAATGTTAGGATGTCGAGTGCTATTTTTAAAGATTAGGATTATATTCCTAATATTTTTGAAAAGTTGGAGACCAAATATAAAAAATTTTCTATTATTTAATAAATGTATATAATCTATTTGTACTTGTTGTAAAGTCTAGAAATCTAACTGCAAATTTTTCTAATAAAACTTAAGGTAATTAGCAGTATGGGTCCAGGTCCCAAATTTTTGAACTTTATAACGATGGGGTCCTGAACTTTCAATCACTAGCACCCCAGATCCTTAACTTTTAAAAAAACGTTAGTTTGACCGTTAAATAGTCAAAATTTTCATAAAATAACCAAATTATGCTTTTTAAAATTAAAACAAACAAATTAGAAAAACAAATAAACAAAAAAAAAAACTAATTTTCTCCCGCCCCGCCCCGATCCGATCCGATCCCCCCCTCTCTCTCTCTCACACACACACACACACAAATCAACTATATATCTCTCTCTCACACACACTATATCTCTCTAACACACACACACACAAATCAACTATATCTCTTTCTCACACACACGCACAAATCAAGTATTGCAGCCATTGTTGATTCTGGATATATATATATATATATATATATATATATATATATATATATATATATATCTTTCTCTAACACATACACACACACAAAGGTTGCAAACATTGTTGATTCTAGACGAGCCCACATCGGGACTGGACTTAACGGTGGCGTTCCGACTGGTGGAGACACTAGCAACGGAAAAGGGGAAGACGGTGATGACTTCTGTGCATCAGCCGTTGAGTCGGGTTTATCATATGTTTGAGAAACCAAAATTTTGAAGATCAAAACCAGGCATTGATGAGAGATTTGAGTTTGTGAATAAATCTGACCATTAGAAACAAAAACATTAATATAATCAAAATCCCATTCACCTCCTTTTGACCAATGCCCGCCATGAAAGAAACCTTCAAGTATGCAGATACCATCACCAACATCAACAGCAGCCCCAAAATTATACGACCCATATTTTTTCTTGATATCAAAGAGTGCAATATCGAATAAGCACTTAATATAGATTCTTCCACACCCAAAACCCAATTTTCCGGCACCCTTTTACGCACTAATAAATGCCAAATCATCGGGTGGTGATGATGGTGGCGGCGGCAGCTTTGACATCTACCAACATTATCGTCATTAGACGTTTCTGAATCATTATCTTATATAGAATGATCACAATAAATATGTATATGGTCTAATGATTTCTCGACGTCGTTGTTTGAGTCAGTAACACGGCGACGGTAAGTGCTGTTGGGACCGCCGATTATGGGGTTGTCGCTGGTGCCAGAGTTGTTTGGTTTATTTATTTTTCTATTTTATTTGTTTTAATTTTAAAAAGGGTAATTTGGTCATTTTAAATATTTTTGACAATTTAACAGTCAAGCTAACGATTTTTTTAACAGAATGACTTTGATCGCGAGTTTTTTAAAGATTAAAGACCCGGAGTGCTAGTGATTGAAGATTCGGGACCCCATCATTATAAGGTTCAAAGGTTTGGGACCACTAGTGCTATTTATCTTAAAAATTGAGAATATATTTGTCTTTTTCATCAAATAAAAATTAACTATGGACTAAAATATAGAGTTGTTCATGTCATAAAATAAATATTAGAGTTCATTTCTAAACTAATGGCAAAGATTAGGGATTATTTGCACCAAATTTCCTTTTCAGAAACAGCCAAACTGCGAAGCAATACTTTTGAGAGAAGAAAGAGAAGTACCGAACGCGAACAGGAAGGGATTCTAGGGAATCCAGATTCTTATTCTGCAAATTGTGCCGATAGTATGTATATTGATAATTATACAAATTTTTGATGTTTTTCTTCCACGTTTTTTATATTTAAATTATAATGGGTTTGTTCTTTATATCTGATTTATTTCATATCCTTCTTGTATTTTTTCATGAACAATGGTCCGTTTCGATATATGGGAGTATGAAAAGCTATTAATGTTAATTAGTTAATTGGATGTGAATTTTATCTGTTTCTTGATTCTTAAATGATGCTATATTTATTTACCTTTCGTCTTATGCTATTCACCTGTAGACTGTAGTTTATTTTTGAATTGAGAAGTGTTTTTTGGTCTATGGGGGAGAAAAGAACTATTTCTTTATTTTATAATTTCTAACTAGTTCATATTTATCATAATTGCATTCAAATTGCCAATTTCTGATAATGCTATGCCTCTGTTTTTGGATCAAGACTACATCGTAGACAATTTACTTAGATCAAGGAGCCCCCTCACGCAGGCTGTTAGCATTTCTTGTAACTCGGGGTGTACACCGTATTCTCGATTTCAACTGAAAAAATGGCTTGCATTGATGGTTAATAAGGTTTGACTGCATCTTAATAACCTTGTTTATGCAAAATTTCCTTAAAGATCTCACCTTTATACAATATATGCAGTCATTAGTTGTTAATTCTCTATCAAGGGCTTCTTTTCCAGATTCCCAATTGTCCGCAAATGCTTTTGACTTGAAAACCCCTAGGTTTCATTTTGTTTCCATTTTTTTCAAATTCATCAATCTGAAAAAGGAAAAAAACAATGCAGAATGTGGACAAAAATTCTGAGTAAACACTCCTGCAAATTCCCAAAGCTGATGCAGATTCGCCAATAACCCCAATTGGAACTAATTACCTCATCCTGTCTCAGTCCGCGCTAATGCCGACACCCTGCTGTTAGGTTTTCCCTGCCAGTGTGGTTGCCAGGAGTGAACCGTTGCTCGTGTTTAAGGATGTACCAAGCTCCAAAAAATTGAATCTTTTCATCAGCAAGTTGAGTCTGCTGTGTGATTGTCTTCACTGACCCCGTGAAAAACACCCAAGAAAAGTACTCAAACGAGCCACCATTCCTTGAGCTTCTTCATTTCGTATCACAGACCCCCCAAAGTTCTGAGAGCCTGCAATTTTAACTGCATGCTAAATGTGCTAATTTATTCGGAGAATTCCCTCCTAATTACCAGTTGAGTGACATCAATTCAGGTGAAAAGGACAATGCCACCGAGCCAACAAGGTGGTGGGCAGAGGCTGTTAGGGGTGGGGGGCGGAAGAGGTTTGGAAGGAGGGTGGGGTGGGGTGGGGTGGGGTGGGGTGGGGTGGGGTGGGGAAGAAGTGAGTATTCTATTTCTGTATTTTTTATATTAATATTTTATTTAAGTTTGAGTCAAAATGTATTTTTGGCAAATTTAAAGTCCGAATTTGATGGAAATTGTGAATAACAAAGTTCTCAAAAAATGGAAGCTTGAGAAGTTAAATGCCAAGAAAAAGAGGTTCAGGACCAGTAGTGGGCTGTGTGTACAATTTCCCCTTAAAGTTTTGAAGGAAAAGAGTGAGACTCTTTGGGCATTTACAAGTTCGGGATTTAAGGGTTTCCCCTTCTATTTCACCGCTCTCCATTGGAAGGATCCTTTGATATAGATTTATGTTTTTTACTAGCTGTAGAACATGTCTGACTTGCTTTTAGAATTTTTTTTCTTGTTGAAGTTCTTGGTTCCTATAAGAAAAAGTTTCAATGCATATGCCATCACAATCCAATTTTTGCTTCAAAACCTCTCTATGAGGAAAAAGCTCTCTCCCTTCCCCCTCGTGGTCCTTATCTCTCTCATACGTAAATCTTAGAATTATAACTAACTTCTTTTTTTTTCTGGTATATAAGATGTAAAGATACAAAGTTTTTGGATGGGAATAATTGAGGAGTTGTATGATAATAGTCTGTGTATACCCCGAGTTAACCTCTTCTATTTCTAATAAAACTTTTGGATTTAACAAAAAAAACTATAGAAAGCAAGAATTTTGGTTGTTGAACTATATACAAGCAGTTTAATCAATTCTTTTGCTAAACTTGTGCTTGTTTAGAGTTAATTTGTTTGAATGCAGTAAATAACTAGATTAGGGATGAGAAGAGTGAAACTCAAAAATCAATGGGAAAAGGAGTTTTATAATGAATGGTTTCCAAGTAAGAATCTCCTTCATTGGTCCTAGAGGGATTGGTTCCGAGGACTTTGGCTACTGATTCAGTATGAATTCACTCTGCTACTGGTTCGGTTTTCACTAAGCCGAGTCTCTTTTTTCTTTCAATGGCTGCTATCTGACACTTCTTTTGAATAAAGTGCCTTTGTACCGATAGAATTTTCTTGTGGGAGCAAGACCACATGTCCTTTGTTTTTATTCAAAACAAGGAATTAGTAGTACAAAGTGCTGTTTATGCAATCTCCAGGCTGTACATGATTATTGTCCTTTTCTTTTAATACAACAATATATTTTCTTTTTTTACTTTGAGCATATAGATTTGAGCAATTTTAGGTTCTCCTATGGCATAATAGTAATGGACCGGGAAGCCCCAGATCAGAGACCTCCAATACCCATTAGTAAGAGAACCGAGTGGGCTGATGTGACACCCATCCCGCAAGATGATGGCCCAAACCCAGTGGTGGCAATTGCTTACACGGATGAGTTCAGGGAGACCATGGATTACTTCAGAGCTGTCTACTTAGCTGACGAGCGTTCACCTCGGGCCCTCCAGCTCACCACCGAAGCTATACATCTTAATGCTGGGAATTACACTGTAATATTTTTCTTGTTCTTGTTCTTGTTCTTCCAATTTATCTTTATTCTCCAAGTTTAGTCATAATTTTGTGAATCCTGATACGTGAATACATTCCTCCCTTTTTTGTTCCTCTCTGATGGTACTGTGTTATATTTCCTTGGGGAAGGTTCAAGAATTATTGTAGTGGGTATTATAAATTGTGGAGTTAACAGCATTTTAGGACTTCATGTATACATACCCAATGCGTAAGTGGCTTTTTTTTTTAATCTTCGTGTTCTAACAGTGCAAGTGCAACTTAGAGAGCATTAGTGCGAAACTAGTTTAAGATCAAGCTTTTTGTCAATTTAGATTTTAGTTAAAAATGAAAAATGCTGGAGGAAGGTTCCAAAAGCATTATGTACTGCAGATTTCTGGATGTTGATATAGAGGTTCCCAACTTCATCTTTACACATCCTTTGAACATTAGGCGAATATGTATTCTTCTTTGGTTGTGTGTCTTTATTGTATATTTGGTTGGACGAGAAAATACAACTTGGGAAGCTTGATGTACTACACCCTCTCCATTATATTTATTGGCACTGCATGGAATATCCCGTCACTAAAACCTTAGATATAGAGAGGAATTTTTAACTGTAGAGTGAACTGACTTGTACTGACTTTAATGTATATTGGAGACCCGTGGTACATGGATATAAGGAACTTGCTTCTTCTATTTCAGGTATGGCAATTCAGGCGTCTAATACTTGAGACACTTTGTGTTGATTTGCATGAAGAATTGGATTTTGTTGGGCAACTTGCCAGAGACAATACCAAAAACTATCAAATATGGTAAGTATTGTGGACGGATTTATTTTACCCATTTAGTTATTCCGATGCATCATATTGAATTGTCTGTTGACAGATGTTTAAGCTCTAAGACCTAATTATTCATCTTGTATACATAATTTCAAGTATCAAGATGCCCAATGATTGGATTTATTGAGGTTTAAAAGACTTCATTTTGTGTTTGATTGCGGAATGATTATTTTTGGGTTAAACTTTTTCAATGTTACGAGCTCCTTTCATAGTTTGAATTAGAAAAGGATATTTCCAGCCACTCGAATGCAATTGAAGTTCGTTGGAATTTTTTTGGTTGTATCAGTTCTGATTAACATAAGAATAAAATGGTTGTCCAACCAGGTAAAGCAAGAAGTTATGGGCAAATTGACCTATACAATAGGAAGAAAAAGTAGTCAAGGGTTTGTGTAGTGTAGAAACTAAACACATGTATCTTCAGTTGATAAGCCTGTGAATTTGATTGGATTCTGTGTCTGTTGAATGAAATGTTTGTGATACTATTAATGCATGAGTAATAAACTTCTCGTCGTGGATTTCAGTGCAGCATGTGCATCTTAAAGCAGCAATCTTTTTTTTTTCTTGTTTACTGCCATGTTAACTCATGGTCTATGTGTTCCCCATATACTTATCTATAATGGGGACGAGTACATTCTCTATTCTTTGTTTCTTTATTTTAGCGTTCACAGTCAAGCAACTTTGAAAATTAAAGCAATATGTTTGTAGGCATCATAGACGGTGGGTTGCTGAGAAGCTCGGAACTAATGCTACAAGCAATGAACTTCAATTCACCGAGGAAATTTTCTCTGAGGATGCAAAGAACTATCATGCCTGGTCCCATAGACAGGTAGACTGGAGTTCACCTTTTTTTTTTAGGGGGAAACCATTTTCATTTTGTTCGCTTTATGAAATTTTCCCTAAATATAGCCGAAGATTTCGATTTTTCCACAATTTTGTGTGTATCCACGCAGATCTGTTTATTCAGTGCAAGAGTTTTTGACTACATTTCTTTATGCAGTGGGTTCTTCAGGCACTTGGAGGATGGGAAGATGAACTTGCATACTGTGATAAACTCCTTCAAGATGACATTTTTAATAACTCTGCTTGGAATCAGGTACTATTGGTAGATTTACTATGACCAAAATCCTAAACTACCAATTCAACTTTAAGTGTCATCACGAGTGCATGATGTGTTTTGAATACAAATTTTTATGTGAAAGTTATGATTGACCATCCATCCTAACTTTGAAGTATCTCCCCTTCAAGGTTTTTATGGCTATATAAAACAACCACCATGGCAAAGGCTATCACAGAATCTTGATAAAGCTTCAAAAGCTATGTGAAAGTCATAATTTTCTCTCTCTGCTAATTGAAGAATATTACACTATTATTTGTATCTCCAAGCCATTTCTGCCCAAGATTGGATTTGACCAAGAGAAGGAGCAATAAAGCCTTGTCCCCAATAAATGTGGGTTGGCTGCATGAATTCCTTTTTGCCACTCTGTCCAGTTCATTGCTAAGATCTCTTGAAAGACCCAAAGCAACTAGATCCTTACCAATCACAACAGGCCAGAAAGAAGACTTCTGAATTCAGCAGTTCGTAGACTTTAAAATTTCAAAATGCCAAACATAGAAACATTTAAAAGTGACCAAAAATTCCAAGACCTAGACCCTTCTTATAATTTGCTTTAATGATAAGAGTCTACCGGTAGCTCAGTTCTAAGAGAACTTGCAGAGCTTTTGAAGCTTTTAGGTTTTATGTGATGCAGCCCAAATGTTTGGTTTGGTGCCTCGAGTTTCTTCTACTCTTCTTTTATTCTTCCGTAATCTTCGTTTTTTCTCCAAACCTTAATCTACATTTTCGACCAGCCTTAAGAAGTAAGAACAGCCTCTGTTTTATCTTATCCTTGGATTTTATTTTATTTTTTATTTTTGTAATTTTTACCATTGCCCTTTCCTTGCCCATATTGTATCTGTTTACACCTTCACTTTTTCAGCCCTCAAATCCTCTTCGTTTCCCTATCCGTAATCAAGTTTGTGGTTTGTTCACTATCCCATGTTAGTTTTCTTCTTTGGGCCAGCCCAAAGGTAAAAAGAAAAAAGAGGGAAAATTGAAAACTAAATTAACTTGCAAAATATAAAAAAATAAAATAAAATTTGGAGGCATATCAAAGGTCATTGTGGAGTTTCCAACCTAGATACTTTCTATGAGTTGGATTTGTCTGCAACTTGGCTGTAATGTTTTATTTTGTGTAATTATGCGTAGAAGTTCTTAACATTTATGTATGTACATGCCAGTGGCTGTTTTGAAATGGATAAATTAGAAATCTCTCTTGCTCGTAGATCTTGAACCAGATCAAATATATTCATTTCTTAATAGATCCATCTATTTATTGATAAAACAACTCTCTGTGATGATCTATCATGATACGTAAATTTGGCTCTCCCACTTGTAATTGCTCTTGATGTACTTGACTTCGTGTGGTATGGTTTGATGACTATGTTACATGCAAGACTATGATGTCACGAATTTCTTAATCAGTTATAATTTCCAATTTGCTGATGTCAATTTCTTGGTTTTTATCCTCTTATTCCCAGTTACTAGATTGAATTTTTATTTGGTATTACCCCTTTTATTGAATTATCAGTATTCTCAATTTCCATTTTATCAAAAATCTTATATTTTAATCCTGTCATTTTCCCCTCATTTCGAAAATTATCTGTTGTTTGCAGAGATACTTTGTTGTAACAAAATCTCCTGTCCTGGGAGGGTTGGAGGCCATGAGGGATTCGGAAGTAGCTTATGCTGTAAAAGCCATTTTAGCCAAACCCGAAAATGAAAGTCCTTGGAGATACCTTAGAGGCCTTTACAAAGACGACGTGCAATCTCTGGTTAAAGATCCCCAGGTAGCATCCGTTTGTTTGGATGTTTTGATGAATAAAAGAGATTGTGTACATGCTCTGAACATGGTTTTGGATCTTCTCATCAATGGTTACCAACCAAGCAAAACATTGGAAAATTCGATTGATGCTTTATGTCTGGACTCTGCTCTATCCGATTCAGGGTTAACCGAAAGAGTTTGTTCAGTTTTGCAAGTTGTGGATCCAATTAGGGCAAATTATTGGAAATGGCGCAAGAGCGGGATTATCGTTGAAGGACCAAATGGTAAAGAATTGGCTGGTTAGAATCGGAGAAGAAACGGGAATGCGCCATTTTTACTTGAGCTGTTGTCCTCTGCTTCATTTGGTAGTTTAGTTTCAAAATTATAATCTACAGTAGTTGTTACATTTTTCATAAGTCGATACAGTATGTCCAAGGACTGTAATGTAATATCTTACTTTATTAATTATGATTACTTTAAGTAATGAAATTTTAATTCTTAAATTTTGAAATTATTTTGTTAATTATAACTAGAATTAGGTTATTTGATGGATATTTTGTCAAAATATAGGTATTGGAATAGTTTTATTGGTAAAAAATTCACTAATTATTTTTATTTTGATAATTCCCCCTCTTTGCCATTAACACTTCAAATATTTTGACAAACTTAAAGTTACTTCTTCAAAAATATTTTGGAAATTTCTTTGAAAATTTATGTTGTGCAAAATCCAAAAATCGATTTGAAATTTTGCTCAACCCCCAATTTCAAAAACTCTAGCTCCAAATCTTCAATGGCAATAACCAAGTCTGTTGATCGATCCAAGAAACTGAACACAATGGTCTCAAATCGCAAAAATAAAAAAAGGAAACGAAATGTAGATGAAGAAAATTCGAAGTCGGTGAAGAGAAAGAACACTCGTCCATTAGCTGGTCAGAAGGTAAATATCATCTAATGTCTATTTTTTCATGTTCGTAAGCTAAATTTATCGGTATAACTTCTATATGGCATCATGAACTTATGTGCCCAACTCCAAAACTGTGTATAGATTATTTGCTTTATCTTCTTCTGATATTGTTGTGAGAATAATTTCTTAACGACTCCTTAAAAATATCTTAACAACTTTTTTATTTCAGAATAATTTTCTTATTACTATTTCATCGGCATCAGGGGTTGAAATTATTGCTTCTTCCTGTTCATGAATGAATCCTCAACTTCTTCTACAGATGTACAAATGTCAGAAGTAATATGATGTACCGAGGAAAGCTCTCCTAGCATTACCATTATTATATATGTACTTGTCGACTACATATCACGAACATTTTCACTATTGTGACCGTTCGATACATTCGCAACATCAATACATAATAGGAATCTCGAATGGTCGTTTTCAATCATCTTAAGATTCAAATAGCACTGTACGTTGTTGTTGCTAGATATTCTTACTGGGGGTAAGTTTTCCCTAACCTTATATTGTATTGTAATTGCGACCACTTCTGAATCTAACTTTAGTTCTGAAAATAACATATCAACGGGTTGTTTGTAATTGCAATTTCGTGGGGACCTAAATACCAGTCGTGTTGGATCTCGTATATTTGTTATTTTTAATCTATTCACTTTCGTAATTCAAGAAAATGCTAGTGTACTTAATTACTCCAAAATAGAATATATCAAAAGACTAACAAATCTAGCAACAAACACTATTTTCTTTTTTAAACTAAATCAATATAAACCCCCACCACACATCCAAGTCACATCTTAATTTTAATAGTCACATATCGCTGTATCACTCAGACTCTAGTAGTCACATTAAATGTTTTTTCTTAATCACACATGACACATACAAAGTCCCACAAATTGGTCACAGTATGTGCAATTCAAGCCACGTGATATTTTTATGATAAGTTAAGTAAATTTGTGAATAACACGTTAGCAAAGTCACATCGACATAACATAAGTCACAACATACATCAATTGTTATTACTTAAGTAGTCACACTAAATAATCTTTTGTGATCACATTTTTTTAGATATGAAACCACATAGTATTGATCACAATCGTCTATATTAACACCACACGATATTTGTATGATAACAAAAGTAAAATTTACTGGTCACAATTGTCTACATTAATACCACACGATATTTTCATGATAACTAAAGTAAAATGACACTTAACATGAAAACAAAATCACATCCACAAGATAGAGGTCACACAATTAATCACCAAATACTCAACAATAACAGTAGTCACAAACTATCCCCAAATGACGATTCACAGACATGAGTATAGAAGTTACAAACTATATCACTAAATGACCAATCACATCCACAGAATAAATGTTACACAATTAATCACCAAATAACCAGTCACATACATTATTTTCTTCATAATTTCATATATTGTTAAGGAGATAATATATAATGACAAAGAGCCGCCACATTCAAGTCATAAAATATACAATTGCTATTTTTTCTTCTTCTTTTTTTTTTTTTTTTTTTTTTTTTTTTTTTTTTTTGTGAAATGATGAATCGTTTTAAAACATGACAAAAATTAAAAGATTATTTTTAATTGGACGACTAACACCATCGATGTTGTCACGAATTGACAAATATGTGCTTTTGGTATAAGGTTTTCTGAAATCATGATTACACAATCATCATTATTACATATAATTCAATTATAAAAATAAAAAATCAAAACAAACAGGATTCGAAATTATGGCATTATTATATTCACATACCAAAATTTGTGTTCTTCTTATGCATGCAGACGGCCGAGTTCTTTGTGCATGCAGACAGTCGGGACAACAATATCAATTCAGAGAATGCTATGCTTGCAAGTCACACTTATCATGTTCGAATCACAATACCATTCTTCAATCACATACATAATATCTTTTTTCTCTCTACGAACCAAATCATTTAATTGTAAAACATGATAGTAACAAATCCTCAATTTTAGGGATAGACATTGATGAGAGATAATATAGTTTTATACTAATTTTACAAGTTTATCTTGAGTCATATTCAAATGTCGATTACAGAATCTTATCTCTTATTTAAATAATCTTTTTTTTTTATTGTTAGATAATATCTGGAGGTAATTGAACCTGACGCTACCTGATCTTTACAAATTGTGATTGATTTTTCTAATTTTTTTGATAGTTTTGTTATTTATCAAAATGTAAACTTAAATCAATAATACATGTAATACTTGTTGAACAACAAGTTGAACCAAAAGTTAGACCACTATCAATAAAATGTCAAATATGTTTCTTGAAAAGACATAATCTTATTTATGTCTTTTCAAGAGATATATTTGACATTTCATTGATAGTAGTCTAACTTTTGGTTTAACTTGTTGTTCAAAAGGCACTATTCAACTTCAATATTGATAGGTATCAAATTTTCCCATTGAACAACGTGGTTAAAGACAGTTCATAATGATTTGAGTTAAATTCAAACAAATTGATGGGACATGTTAAAGATGCGTTGGGCTGGGCCCTCTTGTCATGGATCAGCATTTGCAAGAGTATATTATGTTTTGATGAATATAAATAATTAAATTTAACATTTTGAGAAATAATAAAATGTGATCTGCATAAATCAAATCATAAAAAAGATTATTTTTAAAATAATTTTATTATGTAATCGATTTGGTATGTGACCTAATTTAATACGTTTAGAAGATAACAATGTGATATATCTATAATTATCATAATTTTTCCTTACAATGTCGTTTATTAGTTATTTTTTCTTACCAAAGCCAATCATGTGATCGAGGATCTAAATTGAACGTTTATTCACTAGCAGAAAGTTTAGCGAATATATTCACATTACAAAACAACTCAATGAGGGTTACATATGCTATATTATGCCACAAATTACTTACAATAAGTTCATAGTATCGATAAATAGATGTCACATTAATAGAATTTATGAAAATTAAAAAAAATCATAAATAAATCACTCATCACATCTATATATATACTAGTTTTAGGCCCTTGTAGCAATTATAATATTGTAGAATTTAGAACAAATAAATGAATATTAATTTTCATAAAATTATTTACTGTCATTTATATAAAATATGTGGATATTTTGGTCTTGCGGTAGCATGGATACACTTGATATAAAATTTGTATAATAATGATATATTTGTATACTATATACAATATAACTTATAGAATTCAATTGACAGTCTACATTAGTATAGTTAAGGATATTTTGATTCTCCAAATGAAGTGTTGAGAAAGTAAACTACTTGGAGGTGTGATGAAGGGTTGAGAATGAAAAAAAGGGGTCAAAAATGGGTATTCTTGTTCTTGTTTGTTTCTAGAGATTCTTGGCAAACAAAAAAAATAAAATAAAAAAATGGCAGTGTCGAGCTACTGACAATTTTTTTTTGACCTTCGTCTACTCGACAAATTAGTAATTTCCATAAATAGGTTTGGAGAAATAAAGAAAAAAGGAGGACCAAAAAAAATGTAAAATGGGCTAAAAGGCCTATTTGCTTGGAACCAAAAATTGGTTTCGAGAATCTCGACAAAACTAAGGAGAAAAAAAGTAAAAAATTGCGGAATTTCAAAACGGTGCGTTTTGGTTAAAAATTCTACAGTGAAAAATGTAAAATATGTCAAAAGGACGTGATTTGCAACAAAATTTAATTATTGGGGATGGCCAATGTAAAAAAAAGGTTGGGGGTAGATTAGTCACAAATTTAAAAGGTGAGGACCAAATGTACAAATTACAAAAAAATGAAAAAATGTCAAATTGGGCTATGTCAGTAGCTCGACAAAAACTGAAAAATAAAATAAAATAAAAAATTTCCTTTGTCGAGTAAGTCAACCAAAAAAAAAACTAAAAAAATGGTGAATGGTAACTCAACAAACAACCCAAAAAAAGGTCAAAAATTGATTGACTTTGCTTTAGTTTGTCGAGTAACTTGACAATCCAAAGACATTAATTTTATTATAAATTTTTTTTTTGTCGAGTAACTTGACAAAAACTAAAAAAAAAATAAAAAATTCTTAACTCGAAAAAAAAAACCTCCACAAAAAGAAAAAAAATGGTCAAATTGGGCTTTCAACAAAATTTAAATGTTGGGATGGCCAATAGCAAAAAAATAAAAGTTGTGGGTAAATTAGTTACAAATTTAAAAAGTTGGAACAAAAGACGCAAATTACAAAAAAGAAAAAAAAAAAAAAAAGAAAAATTGTCAAATCCAAATTGGGCTTTGTCGAGTAACTCACAAAACCCAAAGAAAGGAGGAAAAAAAAAAGAAAAAACTCGACAAAAAAAAAAAAAAAAGAAAAAATTGGGCTTTGTCGGGTAAAAGGGAATTTATTTTTACTTTTTCCTTTGTCGAGTAACTTGAAAATTGTCAAATTGAACTTTGTTGAGTAACTCGACAAACTGATATTAGGCATTAATCTTATTTTAAAAAAAAAGTTTGTCGAGTAACTCGACAAAAAAAAAAAAAAAATTTCCAAAATAGAAAGCATATTTAAAAAAAATTAAAAAAAGTTGTCCAGTAAAAAAAAAAAACAATGAAATGTTGTCGAGTTAGAGCAACTCAACAACTTTTGATTAAAATAATAATAATAATAATATAAGAAGTCAATAATTGTAACTAAAAGGCACTAATATATGTATTAAAAGAAAAGAAAAGATGAAGATGTCAAAAATTGCGGCTAAAAGAATTAATCTAATTAAAAAAAAGTGTCAAAAATTGATATCGAGTAACTCGACCAAATTATTTTTTTAATGAATTATTGTTGAGTAACTTGACAAACCAAATGCATTAATTTTATTATAAAAAAAAAATTGTCGAGTAACTTGACAAAAACTCAAAAAAAAGAGAAAATTCTTAACTCGAAAAAAAAAACCCCCACAAAAAGAAAAAAAAAGGTCAAATTGGGCTTTCAACAAAATTTAAATGTTGGAGATAGCCAATGGCAAAAAAATAAAAATTGTGAGTAAATTAGTTACAAATTTAAAAAACTGGACCAAAAACGCAAATTACAAAAAAAAAATGTCAAATTCAAATTGGGCTTCGTCCAATTACTCGACAAAGCCCAAAAATAGGAGAAAAATAAATGAAAAAACTCGACAAAACAAAAACGAAACCAAAAAAAAAAATAAGTGAAAAAATGAAAAAATTGGACTTTGTCGAGTAACTCGAGAAAAAAAAAAATGAAAAAAATTGTCAAATTGGACTTTGTTGAATAATTCGACAAACTGATATTAGACATTAATCTTATTAAAAAAAAAGTTTGTCGAGTAACTCGACAAAAACCCAAAAAAAGAAAAAAAAATCCAAAATGGAAAAAACATATTTAAAAAAATGTTTTCCAGTAAAAAAAAAACAATGAAATGTTGTCGAGTTAGAGCAACTTGACAATTTTTGATTAAAAAAATAATAATAATAATATAAGAAGTCAAAAATTGCGGCTAAAATGATTAATTTAATTATAAAAAAAAATGTCAAAAATTGATGTCGAGTAACTCGACAAAATTATTTTTTGAATAAATTATTGTTGAGTAATTTGACAAACCAAAGGCATTAATTTTATTATATAAAAAAAATTTTGTCGAGTAACTTGACAAAAACCCAAAAAAAAAAAAATTCTTAACTCGGAAAAAAAACCCCACAAAAAGAAAAAAAAAATGGTAAAATTGAGCTTTCAACAAAATTTAAATGTTGGGGATGGCCAATAGCAAAAAAATAAAAATTGTGAGTAAATTATTACAAATTTAAAAAATTGGGACCAAAAACGCAAATTACAAATAAAAAAAAAATTTGCAAATTCAAATTTGGCTTTGTCCATTAAATCGACAAAAACCCAAAAAAGGAATTTTTTTTTCCCTTCGTCAAGTAACTTGACCAAAAAAAAAAAAAAGAAAAAATTGTCAAATTGGACTTTGTTGAGTAACTCGACAAACTGATATTAGACATTAATCTTATTAAAAAAAAAAAAAGTTTGTTGAGTAACTCGACAAAAATCCAAAAAAAGAAAAAGAAAATTCCAAAATAGAAAACATATTTTAAAAAAATGTAGTCGAGTAAAAAAAAAAAAACAATGAAATGTTGTCGAGTTAGAGCAACTCGACAACTTTTGATTATAATAATAATAATAATAATAATAATAATAATAATAATAATATAAGAAGTGAATAATTGTAACCAAAAAGCACTAATATATATATATTAAAAAATAAAGAAAAGAAAAGGTGAAGAAGTTATAAATTACGGCTAAAATGATTAATTTAATTAAAAAAAAAGTGTCAAAAATTGATGTCGAGTAACTCGACCAAATTATTTTTTTAATAAATTATTGTTGAGTACCTTGACAAACCAAAGGCATTAATTTTATTATAAAAAAAAAAAAAATTGTCGAGTAACTTGACAAAAACTCAAAAAAAGAAAGAAAGAAAATTTCTTAACCTAAAAAAAAAAGACCCCACAAAAAAAAATGGTCAAATTGGACTTTCAACAAAACTTAAATGTTGGGGATGACCAATGGCAAAAAAATAAAAGTTGTGGGTAAATTAGTTACAAATTTAAAAAGTTGAGACCAAAAGAAAAAAAATGAAAAACTCGACAAAACAAAAACAAAAAGAAAATGAAAAAATTGGGCTTTGTCGAGTAACTTGACAAAACCCAAAAAAGGGAAAAAAAAAAAAAAATTCCTATGTCGAGTAACTCGACCAAAAAACCCCCCCAAAAAAAAAAAAAAAATCCTTTGTCGAGTAACTTGACCAAAAAAAAAGTAAAAAAATTGTCAAATTGGACTTTGTTGAGTAACTCGACAAACTAATATTAGGCATTAATCTTATTAAAAAAAAAAAATTTGTCGAGTAACTCGACAAAAACCCAAAAAAATGAAAAAAAATTCCAAAATAAAAAACATATTTCAACAAAATTAAAAAAAATGTTGTCGAGTAACTCGACAAGAAAAAAAAGGAAATGTTGTTGAGTTAGAGTAACTCGACAACATTTTAAAAAAATTAAAATAAATGTTGTCGAGTTAGAGTAACTCGACAACATTAAAAAAAAATTTGTGTATTTGTCGAGTTATAAAGTGCTTGCATTAAAAAAAAGTCAAATATTGTGACCGTAAAAATGAGCTAAAATTGGCTTTGGTTTGTCGAGTAACTCGACAAACCAAAGCCAAGGGACTAATTAAAAAAAACCCACAAAAATCAACAATTGAGGCTATTGTGAATGTCAAAAACTACAATTAAAAATTTTATACTCTTATATTATAAAAAGGATAGTAATTAATGCAAATTTGTAGGACAAAATAGTGAGATTTGGACGAAATTAAGAATAGTAAAACACTAAAACTACGTCGTGTTGGTTGAATGGGGAATAGTAAACATGTGATAGACACTTATATTATAGTAAGTATATATCAACTTGAACCAGATTCTTTTTATTAAGGTCACCCTAGGCACTGTCTTAAAAAATTCCTAAACCAATTTCCTAATGTTCCTAAAGGACATCAAAGGCTCACTCCGGCCACAATCTTTAATAAATTGGGTTAATTTAGAAATAGTATGGCTTCTAAAAATCAAGTTATGCTTTTATGATATGCATAGGATGAAATGAAACATCAAAATTATCAACAATTCATTAAACACATATTATCATTATAATTTTAGATGTAAACAACTAACATATTTTTTGGAGATTTGATAATACATTTAAAAGAAATTACTACTAAGGATTTCTCTTTCGGGAAGTCCCCTAAGAACTAAAATACAGACTAAGAAAGTATGTACCTTAAGAAATTTACAATCTTCCTTTACAATTTTTGGATTGAGAATTTTTCTGGATAAGGAAGGGGTTTTCAGATGTTAGACAGCAAGGAGTATGCAGGGTGAAAGCACTTGCCTCTAACAAATGAAGACACTCTTTCTTATATAGAAAAATTCTTGGGATCAATATTACAAAATTATCTAAAAGCAAATCTTAAAAGCAGATCTTCTTTTTTGAAAAGTCTTCATGCGTCTTTACTTTATGTCCTTTCTTCTGTCTAGTTTTTCTTCTTTTTTGACACGCGTTTCACCGAGAAACTTCTGGTCAAAAAGCTTGTCTGGAAACGAATCTTATCTTCACATGTCAAGATTATGCTCTGTAGTTGGAGAAAAAGACATTCCACTGTCTGAATTATTGCATCCGTCTCGTTCTTCATTTCTATCATCATCATTGATTCTTTGAGGAGAATCTTTTGGTTCTGGATAATTTTTCTCTAATGATCTTCCTGAATTTCTTTTTTCTTATTATTTTCCTTCTTGGCTAAAATTCTGTTAAGAGCTTCATTAATAACTTCTTCAAGCTTCTTTTCAACATTTTCATTATTCTTTTTCTTTTTCACAATTTTCTTTTTTCGTTTCGAAGTTCCTTAAGTCTTTTGGAGTTCTTGGATCTGAGATAAGAGTCTGTTAATTGAAATTATATCATCGTCTGGATCTTGACTATCCTGTAAAATCTCTTTTCCTTTACTGGTATCGGTGTTCCGAGATGAACTTGGAGAATAGTTTATTAAATAATCAAATTTACCACTGGGTTGTCCTAAAGTATCCCAAATCTGAGTCTTTTCTAAATCTTTCTGTTGGTTCTGAGAAGTTGGGAAATCAACAGTTCCCTGAGTCTGTTGAACTTTGGGCAAGTCTACAGCCATCAACGGATTTGATGAGTCTTTACTAGCCACCGTTTGAACTGGACTATCTACTGACTTCTTTGGCTCAGTAGTACATTTTGGATAAACGAACTTTGATTGAACAATCTCTTTTTCTAAAGAAGTAATCTTCTTTTGTAAAACAGTTCTTTCTGTAATAAGGGCTTGATTGGATTCATTGATAATTTTAAAATTGTTCTGCATACATTCGCAATGGGTACAAAAAAATCTTTTTGTCTTTGTTAGGTGAAAAATCAAGAGGGGGATCTTGGTAATTTCTGAGTGAAGGTGAACCATGGAAATTTATTCCAATAAGCTGTCTTGCTTATTCTAAAGCTTCTTGATAATTTGTAAATCCTTTGTATAAAGGGTCTTTAAAATTATTGATACTCTCTAAAACTTCTAACCATGTAAGAAAAACTCCAGGGATTTTTCCCTTAATAACAACATAAAATTTAAACTTATTTCTGTTCTGATTAAAATGTTCTGACTAAAATGTTCTGACAATGCATTCATGGTTGCAAGGAAATATTTTTGGTCTTTTGGGTTCTTATTATAAGAAATCTACAAATTGTCTAAAATACATTTTTCTTCTTTTGAAAGAGAAACATGCGGTAAAACTTTAAACGAAATATTACTTGAAGGAAAGCATATTAACTCTTGTGCACCAAATCTGATTCGTTCTTGATAATAAGATCTATTCTGGCTATAAGAAGTCTGAAACAAAGCTGTTGATGCAAATGAGTTTCCAGGAGGAATTCCTGGCCTCAAAGACAGTCTAGACATCTTCCTTTAATATGCTCAAATTCTATATTAATTCCTGCATTAGTAATTCTATCTATAAAATTTAACCATCTTCTTCTACTACTCTTTTTTGAGTCTAGTTTTAACTTATTATAGAAAGAAACTATCTCAGCACAGTCTGTCCTTATTGTAATTTCCTTTTTAGAAACAATAAAAAGTTCAAAGCTATCTAAGGCATAATTTATTGCTAATAATTCCGCATCTATGCTACTTAGGTTTCCTTTTTCTTTGTAGTTTCCACTATTATAACTACAATTTCTTTCAGTATTTTTGTCTGCATATTTATTGGGTTTGTATAATAAAACTGCTCCCCATCCTATATTTCTTCCATCTGTTTCTATTATTAGGTAATCTGTGTCTAAAGGCATGGTTAATTCTGGTAAATTTTTTTATTTTACTTTTGATTTCTTGTATAAGTTTCACATCTTCTTGGTTAAAATGTCTTTGTCATGTGGGTGATGTTTTTGAGTATAACGGTCCAGCTATTTTCTCTAAATCTTTAATAAATGGTCTGGCATAATTTACTAATCCTAAAAATCTTTGTATTTGTTTCAGATCATCTAGCTTATCTGGAAATTCAAGGGCCTTTTGTGTAATATGAGGCTGAATGCTGATTTTTCTCTGTCCTATGTTTACTCCTAAAAAGTCTATATATTCTTTGAACAAAGCCATTATCTTTTTGCTAATAATTAAACCATGATTTATAAATTCTGAAAAAACAATTTGTAAATGTCCTCTATGTTCTCTTCTATTTTTACTGAATACTAAAATATCATCTATGTATGTAACTACAAATTTACCATGCTTATTAAATATGATATCCATCTTTCTTTGAAAAACACTAGGTGCATTCTTTAATCCAAAGGGCATTACTAATCATTCAAAATGTCCTTCTGGACATTTGAAAGTTGTCCATTCTATACTATTTAGGTGCATCTTAAATTGTCAAAATCCTGATTTTAAATCAAATTTATTAAATATTTTGCAATCTTGAATTTTATTAATCAAAACTGTTTTATCTGGTATTTTATAGGCATCATCTATGGTGTTATCATTTAATCTTTTATAATTATAAACCATTCTACTTTTCCTCTAACTATTTATTAATGTTTTCTAACAATAAAAGCTGCTGATCTATGTAGGCTATCTGATTTTCTTATGACTCTTAGTTTTAATAATTCTTCCACGTGCATCTTAAAATCTTCTAGGTCTAAATTTGTGGCTTCAATATGTTTAGTCCTGATTATATATTTTGGGTTCTTTATTTTTAATTCACACATAACTTTGTCTCTTTTTCAATATTTTAACACATTTTCTCCTAAAATTTCTATTTTTTCTAGTTTAGAAATTAAACTTTCAATTTCTTGTTCTGTTACTAGAGTGTTGTAAATGTTTTCGTTATCTAAGAAATCTATAGGGCCATAATCAAGTTCTTCAAAATTTTCATTATCATTTTCTAATTCCTCTTCTTCTAATAGTTCTTTTTCTATTAATTGGCATTCTTTTTCTCTTTTGCAGGGGCAATCTTTTTCTCTATCTTTACCACCACGCTTCTCAGCGCATTCTGATGGGGAGAATATAGTTTGAGTTGGGCTAAATAATGTGTGTTTCTGGAAATGTATGAAATCTTTAGTGATTGTAACACTGCCATTATCTTTTAATAAAAAACTTAGTCCTATGATAAAATCTGTTTATTTAAGGTTTAGAAGTCTAGCCCATGTAGAATCTTTAGGTAGAGTATATTCTATACTTAGTCCACAATTAGTTTCAAAACTAATCTTGCTATTTGGTCTAAGGAGTTCTGTGTATGTATAAAGATCTCCATCCATCTGTTGGGCATCTATTGGGTTTTTTTATTTATCTATGTACCTATCTGGGATTAGTTTTTTATTTATTATGCAATTACTACAACCTGAGTCTATTAATCCTAAGCATTTAATAATATAATCTCCTATTCTTATTTGGCATTTTACCTTAATGCTCTTAAGCTTTTCTGAATTGCATACTACTTGAACATAGTTTGAATGTTCTAAATTTTGTTCATATATTATTATTCCTTTACCTTTATTATTTGACTCTAAAATTTCTATTCTTTTGATTAATAGTTTTTGCATATCTTCAAGGTTTTCAATTCTTCTTCTCAATATTCTTATTTCTGAAATTTCTACTTGTTCTCTTGTAATTTCTATTCTAATTTCTTCTTTTTCAATTAATTCATTATCTTCTAAACATTTTATACATCATTCTTTATAGCATTTTGAGCACTTAACTCTTAATTTTCTAGCTGGGTACCAATTGCATAGAAAGCATGCTATACTATCTGTGCCTATTGCCTTTTGCCAATTATGTTTATATTCTTCTATTAGAGTTTGTACTAAATTAAATTCATCTTCAGATTCTGATTCTTTATTAAATTTAAGATTTGAAAATTCATCTATAATTTCATAATCAGATTCTTCATGTTCATGTTCTAATTTATCTTCTATTAATATTATGCTATAAATTGATTCTCTATCTAAGATATATTCGTCTAATTGTATTAGGTCTTCATTTGTACATTCTATAAGTGTACTCTTTCTATCATAACTATTTATTCTTTAAGGACAAGTTCTTGCTAAATGTTCGTTACTATTACAAACAAAACAACTAAACTTATTTTTATAAGTTCTGTCAGGTTTAAATTTTCTAACATGTTTATTTTCATCTATGTAAGGTTTCTTTTTATTTGATTTTCTAAGAAAATATCTTTTCTTAATTGGTCACTTCTTGCCTTTTTTATCTTTGTTAAACCTTTTCTTTGTGGTTTTTGGAGTCCCATAGGTTTGTGGTGTGAAAAAATCTTTACAGAATTTATAATCTGTCTTTTTAAGTTGTTTTTGAATTTGTAAAGTTACACATTTATCTTCTAAGCATCTTATTACATGCTGAATTCTATGTCATATACTCTACTTTTTATCTGGCTGTTCTTTTACTGATGCTAGATTATTCCATGACTCTATAATCTCTAATCCTAAAGGTCCTAGTAATTTATGGAATAATTTTTGTCCTAATTCTTGATTTAAGGTATTTCCTGAAATTGAGGTTAAGTAGTAGTACTCATTTAAAATATTCTTTACGTATTTACCTTTTGTCCATTTATATAAACTAAGTTGTTCTAAATCTCTCATAGCTTTTCTTTGTATACTTATATGTCCTGAATTTGGGTCTGCTCCAGTGATTAGTACCTAGATTTTATTAACAAAGTTGTATGGATTACTTCCTAAACTTCCTAATTGATTAAACTCTTCTTTTCTTTCTAATTTATACGCTTCCCACATTCTTTAGTACTTTCTTCTAAAAAAGTTTCTAAATATCTATACATGTCTAAAGGTTCCATATCTTGATAATTTCTAATATAATGTCCTATGATAGTGTTTTTCCAAACATCTATTATATTAGTCCATATTTGTGGATCATGGGCAGTTAAGTTCAAAATTTGTGCTTTTGATACTGATTGGAACTCTATTTTTTTTTTCTAAAGGTCTTTCACTACCTCTAGCTACATACTTTGAGCCTTCTGGAGGTTCATTATATGTGTTATAGGCTCCTTTAGGAGGAAAACCGTCTCCATAAAGGAAAGTATCATGTTTAATAGTTTTATCAAAAGGGGTATCATCTGTAGTTTTATAGGCTTGGGTATCCATAAAATTCTTTTCACAACTATAGTCTGACTTATTATCATCTATGATTCCTATTCTTATGTTTTGTTCTGAATCATAGTACAAAAATTCATTTTCTTGAATTTGTTTTTTAAGATACATCTGATCTTCTAGTTCTAGCAATTCTTTGGTTTCTAAATTCATGTCTAGATCTTTTGGGAAAATAATTTTATCATAATTTTATACAATTAGTTCTATGTGAACATTATCTATGAAAGGTTCACTCAAAGACTCCTCTTCTTCATTTTCTTCTGATTGTTTTTCAACCTGATCATAATTTATAAACCTTAGGCTAGTTCTCCATTGGATGTCTTTATAAGTTAAAGCTTCTATTGGGGCGATAGTTTTTTGTTTTGTTCTAAAAACTTATTTATATCCCATTTAACCATATTAATACCTTTACTACTCATTAAATTTACTACTTTATCTATGTAAATCTTATATTTAGTTTGGGCATTACTAGAACATCTTCCTAAGAATTCTATGTGAATTAATAGATTTTCTCCACTTTCTACATCTTCATATCCTTTAGTTTGGATTCCTATTTTTATTTTTTCTGAAAAATCTTTAATAGTCATCATGAAGTCTGGGTTACAATATATAATTCCGTTGTTACTATTCATGTCTACTTCCATACTAGCAATTTGGCTTTTATCTATATTATTGAATCTTTAATCATAAATGGTGATTAAAGTTTTACATCCTAGATTCTTTCTTGCTAATACTTTAATTCCTGTGACTATTAATCCTAAATGTATAAATCTATAATTCCTCTTTTTTAATTCTTTCTTAGAATCTTCAGAAATTAAGTTCAATTTTCTTACTTGGTTACCTACACGTTGAATTGACACTTGTCTATTATGTCTAAAGAATTGATTTCTGGATTCAAAATTCTTCTATTATATAGAATTTCTGGACTTAATATCCTTAAACCATGTGTTTGAAATCTTATATAATCTTGGTCTGGATCAAGAATTTCTTCTATATTTTGATCATTTTGGTCAGTTCTTCTTAGTATTCTATCTAAAAAAGTTCTATCTAATCCTGATACGCTAGGTCTAGATGTTCATTCACTAACTGTTCTAGATCTTCCCAAGAAGGGAGTTTGTAAACTCATATTGGAAATTTAAATTCTTTAGGTAACTTTCTTGTTATTTTTTCTTTTCCAGTTACTTGAAGGTTTAAGCTTCCTAATTTTCCTATTATTAATCTTAAATCACTTTCTATGTTTGCAGAGGATGTTGATGCCTTTGTCTTATCTAAGGTATCTATCTTTTTGTGTAAAGAAATTAATAATGCTATTATTAGGTTATTTTGTTTAATTAAAATTGATTTTGACGACTTGGGAGAATCGAGATTGGTAATTCCTTTTGGTTCTTTATGGAAAGAGCTACAATATTCTAGAGCTTCAATATAATTTGTATCTACTATATGACTCTCGTTCATTAACTGGGTAATAAACCTTTTAATTCTCTTACTGATTCTTTTGTTTTAATAACTATTTTCTTTATCTCAGTTTCTGTTTCTATAGATTTATTAAGATTTAAAATCTTTGTTATTTCTGAAAAATCTATCTTTTGTAACTTTTCTGTTTTAGATATTTTTTCAAGAATAACACAGTTTTGGTTCTTAATATATTCTAAACTTTCCTGAATATGTTTTAAACTTATATGGTTTGTTTTTAGAAGGTCTAAAACTGTTTCTATAGATTTAAATTTCTTTTATGTTCGAAATCTAGATTTCTAGATAAATTAATTATTAAATCTATAATAAAGTTTTGACTAGGTTCTTCTGAAAACAAGCTGTGTAATTTATGATTTGCTTCTAAATCAAAGCTTAAAATATTATTATATATAGTCTTGACTTTTCTATAGTTTGTGCTTAATTCTAAATTTAAAAATTCTAAGTTCTTTTTATTATCTATGGCTCTGATACCAAAATAAGAGGGGGGGGGGGGGGTGCTAAAAGATAAACTCAGCCACTGGCGCAAAAGGGTCTATCTTAAGGTTGGTTGCAGAGTTCGGCTTGGTGCGGAAGTCTTATAATCTTAATAATTCTACTATTCTTGAATAAAACTGAATAAATTGGCTATCTTGTTCTAGAGTTTTTTCTGATAATATTTCTTCTAATTCTTTAATTCTTTTCTCTAAGATAGTTATGTCTTTATTTTGATTTATAATAGTTCTTTCAAGTAAAGATGTATTTATATCAGGGTATCTTCTAAATTTAAGGTCTAATAGTTTGTAATTTGTTCCTAAGCTTTTTCTTACACGTTCTAACTCTATGTTTGTTTCTATTAATAGGAACTTGATTTCTTCAAGGATTTCTGGACACAATTTGATTTCTGTATTTCCTGGACTGGATGATGATGAGGGGTTCATAAATTTTTTGTTTTCAAAATTTAACTTAGATCCTACTTGGTACTTTCCTTTTTATAATTTCTTTAAATGACTTAACAAATCTCCCTTGGGGTGCTAAATGATAACTCATCCACTGGTGCAAAAGGGTCTATCTTAAGGTTGGTTGCAGAGTTCGGCTTGGTGCGGAAGTCTTATAATCTTAATAATTCTACTATTCTTGAATAAAACTGAATAAATTGGCTATCTTCTAAATTTAAGGTCTAATAGTTTGTAATTTGTTCCTAAGCTTTTTCTTACACGTTCTAACTCTATGTTTGTTTCTATTAATAGGAACTTGAATTCTTCAAGGATTTCTGGACACGATTTGATTTCTGTATTTTCTGGACTGGATGATGATGAGGGGTTCATAAATTTTTTGTTTTCAAAATTTAACTTAGATCCTACTTGGTACTTTCCTTTTTATAATTTCTTTAAATGACTTAACAAATCTCCCTTGAGGTGCTAAAAGATAAACTCATCCACTGGCGCAAAAGGGTCTATCTTAAGGTTGGTTGCAGAGTTCGGCTTGGTGCGGAAGTCTTATAATCTTAATAATTCTACTATTCTTGAATAAAACTGAATAAATTGGCTATCTTGTTTTAGAGTTTTTTCTGCTAATATTTCTTCTAATTCTGTAATTCTTTTCTCTAAGATAGTTATATCTTTATTCTGATTTATAATAGTTCTTTCAAGTAAAGATGTATTTATATCAGGGTATCTTCTAAATTTAAGGTCTAATAGTTTGTAATTTGTTCCTAAGCTTTTTCTTACACGTTCTAACTCTCTGTTTGTTTCTATTAACAGGAACTTGAATTCTTCAAGGATTTTTGGACACAATTTGATTTCTGTATTTGCTGGACTGGATGATGATGAGGGGTTCATAAATTTTTTGTTTTCAAAATTTAACTTAGATCCTACTTGGTACTTTCATTTTTATAATTTCTTTAAATGACTTAACAAATCTCCTTTTTTTTTCACCACCTAAGACATATCAACTTGAACCTGATTCTTTTTATTATCTATGGCTCTGATATCAACTTGAACCTACATTGTAACTAATCTACATTAGAGATATTAGATCCATTTTTCTAAACACATGATTTAATGTATTTAAAACTTGCGGATGATCGAAAAACAATTAATGTAAATAAAGACAATAGATTCCATAAGGAAAAATTATAATCAAAGCTGGAAACAAATACTCTTAAAGCCTTAGTGTCTTTGATTGTGATCTCCAATTATTTTATATCCTGCCTCACACAATGGATGCTCTGCACTCTACACGCTGGATGGCCTCTGCCTGATGGTGTACTGGCAAAATCCTTAGGATCCGTACAAGATAATGTAAATATATGAAGAGAAGATAACGTAAATATATGAAGAGAAAGTGAACTAAAACATGCCATAAGAGATAAATCCCTCTGGCTTATTTGATTACAACCATGATCCAAATGGATCTAATGTCACTAATGTAGATTAGTTACAATGCATTTGAAAGGCTCAAGAAAAATCTAAAGAAATTTTTTCAATTTGAAACCAACCCTGCCTTTCTTCTCTAATGTCCATCCTTTTATAGAAGAAGAAAAGATTATTTGCTTCTGCCATTGGTCCAGCTGTTGCTTTTCCTTTTTCAAAGTGAAAGATGCTTGTCGGCCATTTCTCTGAAAAGGATAGCTTGATTGTCCTTTAAAGTTAATGTTAGGTCCTACTACTATACTTTGCTTCTTGGGTGGCACACATTTCACCGAGAAACATCTGGCCAGCTGTCTTAAAGGTAATATTCTTTTGTCTTTATTCTGACATGTACGCACTGTCTGCATGTTCACTGATTTTTTCCACCTTTGAATATTCGTCTTCAACGAAGTCTCTAAAGTCTTCAAGATGCTTTTTCTTTTTTCCTTTGTATTTTTCCTGTTTTGTTTTTTCTTTGTTTTTACAAAAATTACAACTGTGATAATTTCCCAGGCTGGATTGCAGTGCCTCGCACAGGTGTCCATTATATTCTGGTGACGTGTTGAATGAATTGTAAAAGCTTTTTCAAAATTACACATAATTTTGAACACTTCTGGAGTAATGTTTGATCCTGTTTTGCTTGTAACCAAGATGTATTTGGAGTGAAAATAACTTTGGCTTTTGATTCGCCATTGAATGTCTTTAAACTTGTGAGGATTCTCTGAAAAGAAAGGGCTCTCCAGTCTTCCAGAATAAGTTGATTAACACTACTACACTATCCTTCATTGGGTTGATCCAGATAAACTTGTTGAGTAGTTTTGATCTGAATATGGTGATATCCTTTGTATAAAACATTGTTTTCATCCCAAAAGGGAATTGTGCTGTTGATTTTCAAAATGATTTGAAGGTCTTGATTTTTGACCACAAATTTTTTGAACTCTTTTAATGTCTGCAACAATTTATTGTCTATCAACTCAAGTTCTCTGAACTCGGGTCCAGGAATTATCATCTTGATAAGTCCACTGTAAAAGGCATTTCTCACAAATGTGGGTTCTGCACCTTCAAAGAAAATGTATTGACCAAATTTTTTCTCTAATGTTCCAAGGTAATTCTTTTCAGGGGCTGAATCACCAATTATTCTTGCTTCTTCCTCCATACTGAGAAAGTCTTGGAGTCCAATGTCTGAAATTGTAGATTCTTCTTTTGAATGGGTTTTTCCTAAAACTTTGAACCTTTCAGGTACCACATTAGGAATAGATTGGGCTACTTCCTTGTAGGAAAAGTTTCTGTATCGAAGGTTTTCATTAATTGGGCTTGGAAATGTAGGCATTCTGGGCCTTGACCTGATGTCTTTTTGGAATGGATTTGGCCTTAATGAAAGTTGTGTGTGATCAAACAATTGTCTATAAGGTATAGGGCTTGAACCTTTGGATTGATAGAATTGTGTAAAGGAAGTTTGGGTTTCAATGAAAGATTTAAAGCTTTTGTGTTTATAAGGTTTTCCTTTGACCAGGGGCTCAACTTGATCCCAATTTGTGTAATGTCCTCTTTCAGGACCATCATAGATAACATAGAATTTCTTCCCTGCTATCAAATTGTTTAATCCCACCAAGGGTGGACTATCTTTTGGTTGCGGACTTGAAATGTCCTTAAATCCTTGCGGATCTGAGATTGGGTTTTGAATACCCTTTGGCTCTTGCAAGCTTGTTTCAATGGTATCATTTGCCTGTAATGGCACTGTATTTGTGGATTCATTACTTTTCGTAATGTCACCTTCTTTTGTTCCTTTCTTTTTTATCAAATGAGAAAGTTTTGTTTGTATTACCTGTATTTCCATTGTTTTAACTTCAAGCTGATGCCTGAGTTCTTCTATCTGTTCTTCAATGTCTGTCATTTTACTTGCAAAGATGTAACTCACTTGTTAACGAATCTGCAAGAGAGTTGTCTTTACTTTTGATTATTTCAATGTCAAAATCAAAATGTGAAAACCACATTTGCCACCTGATTAGTCTACCTTGCTTGTAATCAGGCTGAATTTTGCAATTTAAAAATGACTTGCATACAGATGAATTTGTCCTAACAAGAAATTTGTTTGAAATAATGTAAAGTCTGAATTTTGAAATAGCCTTTTTCATGGCTAAAATTTATTTTTCATTTATGTGGTAATTCTTTTCTGAATCTGTAAAAGTTCTAGAAGAATAACTACATAATTTTTCTTCGTTTGAAAAACTGTCATTTGCTTTTAAAATTGATCCCCAAAAATCTTGTGAAGCGTCAGTTTCAATGATCATTTTGTCCTCAGGTAAAGGATGATAAAGGGGTGGAAGATTTTTGATTTTGGATTTAATCTTTTGGATGTAAGAATTATCTTCTTGAGTCCATTGCCATCTGTAGTTCTTTTTGAGTTTCTTATGAAGAGGTGCTCTCATTTTTGTAAGGTTTGGAATGAAAGATTCCGCATAATTCAAACAACCTAAAAACCTCATAAGTTGTTTTTGATCAGTCAAATCATTTGGGAAATTTTGAATGTGACTAAGGATATGGGGCTTGAGCTGTTTAAAGCCATAAGCAATTTCCAATCCAAGATATCCAATCTTTTCTTTGAATAGTTCTGCCTTCTTTTTTGACAAAACAATTCCTTCTCTTTGTACTTTCTTGAGTACCTGTAAGACATGTGTTTCATGACATTCTTCATTTTCAGAGAAAACTAAAATGTCGTCAATATAAACACAACAGAATTCGTTGAGTTCTTTGAATGTATTGTCCATGTGTCTTTGGAAAATACCTGGGACTTGTTTGAGGCCGAAAGGTACTACTGTCCACTGGAAATGTCCTTGTGGGCAACTAAATGCTGTAAGGGGTTTTGTTTCTTCATCAAATCTTACTTGATGAAATCCAGATTTTAAATCAAAGGAAGAAAAGATTTTCTTTCCTTTTATGAGATGTAACAAACTTTGCATGTTTGGCAAAATATATTCGTCTGCTTTAGTGATCTTGTTAAGTTGAGAATAGTCTATGACCATTCTAGCTTTTCCACGTCTTTTTTCTGCTTCTTTCCTTACCATGAAGGCTGGAAAAGATAAAGGAGATTTACTAGGTTCAATGACACCTAGCTCAGTAAGTTCTTTGATTTGGGTAGAGAATTCTTCTCTATCTTTTGGACTGTATGCCATAGCTTTGGCACGGATGATTTTTCCTTTGAATTCATCAAGGATTTCAATTTTTGCTGTGAAAGTTCCTTTATTGATCTTTGGATCTAAAGGATTTTCAGAACAACATTTTTCGAAGAGTTTTGCAGTTTCTTGTCTTTTGTTGTTTATTTGAAATGTCTCTAATTCATCATTAGAGATAAAAATGTTTGAAGTTTTTGCAATATTATCCCCCTTTGGAAGAACAAAATTTTTTGAATTTTTGATTTTGAACATTTCTAAAAATTTTGTTTTTAAAGAATTGTAAGCTAAAGCTTTTCTTTTCTTTAAAATCCAAATCTTTTTTTAAACATTATTACATTTTTAAAACACTATGCCTACACATATCATTATTACAGATATACATATATGTGCACTACAGGAGTACATAGAATTGCAATTAATTTGCAAAACGAAAAAATGAATGCATCCCTAAACTCTTATAATGACCTTGTTAGAACATTCATCCTTCATTATGTTTTACATCATCACTCACAATGATTGCATATAGAATATGTAATGCTTACATTAGTTCATTTACAAATAAATACAACTTGTATGAATATTATGAGGAATACAGATTCCAATTAATGTTTGAACATGTGCATCACACTGTTAGAATAAAAATGAGAGAAAAACGTGACAAATACAAGAAACTTTATGAAGACAGTGTTAGAGACTTCATTTTGCATTATGTTATTTATCATTATTCATCATGAGTAGTGAGAACATAACAGAGACCGAAATTGACGAAGTTTTTGAACAAAACGAGTCACTTGGAAACCTTTTAAAAGAAATTTTAATTTCTGACAAAAAACTTGCAAAGATTTGCAAGACAAATTTAACTTTAAACCCAAGTGAAGTTTTCGTTCAACCAAATTTCATCAACAAATTTGTTAACAGAAATAGGCATATTTATTATGTGGTTTTCCAGAAAGAATTTGCTATTCATGTTCAACACACCTATGGTAAGATTGGAATTTTCCTTCTTACTAAACAAGACATTAACAAAGCCAAGCAAAAAATTGACTTGGATGACAACAAAAACCTTTATTGGGTCACAACAGGAGCTATCAGGGTTCAAATCCGTAGCACCTTGTCTGACAAAATAAATCAACCAATCTCTATGAGTTTGATTGATGAAAGGATTAGAAATCCAGTTGAAGGATGCTTAGGTACTTTAAACGGAAACCTAGCATGTGGAAAGTTGATTTTTACATCTTACCCAATACTCTCTATGAGTTTACACGATCAAGACTTTGATGGAATCCTTTCCTTCGTACACAAGTATGGAAGAACAGATCTTGTCAAAGACAATAATGTACCTTTCTCTATCTCCTACTTAGTCAGTTATGCAATTCACAATCAGCACAATATGACTATTGTTAAGAAACCAAAAGGAATAAAGATTGACTCTTTATTCTCTGATTATCCTGAACACAAAGAAACTGAATTTGACTAGTTAGTCCAACAGTCAAGGAGGTCAATTGAAATTGATCTTGACCAACAAAGAAATCTTGTCAAAGAGCAAAGACATTTGCTTCTACACACCAGATCCATGAGGAGAAATCCTATGTACAGATGGAAAGAAGATAAACCTGAAAGTAGCCAGAACAGGCAGCTTAAGGAACTTAAGGATACAGTTGACAATATGACCAAACTTATCCTTGGAGAAAAATGTCCTTAGGAGAAATCCTAAATGAAATCAAACAGTTGAGAGAAATCATTGAGGATCTTAGAAAAGATCTTAAAGATTATCACTCAAAAACAGAAAATTCTCTGGACCAACATTCTGCTGTAATTCTAGCAGGAATGAAAAACAATACTACTACAAGTAGAGAAATCAAGAAGATTTCTTATGGTACCTTCAAAAGGAGGGAGAGTATTGAAGAAATTCAAGACATTGCTGACAACAGAAAAATCATCAAAGGAAAATTTGATTTCGAATATATCAAATGAACAATTTTAGAAAGAACCTTGAAAGAATCCATGAAGACACTCAAGACCTAGGACTTCTCAACGTCCTTCTTGCCTTCGAAGACAATGAATTAGACAAAATTGTGTCTATTATCAAAAATGTTAGTATTGAAGATCAAAAAAACATTTTTGTTGCCAAATCTGTTGGAGATACTCCAAGTAGTATTGATCCAATCAAAAACATTACACCACAAGAAAGTGATAATGACAGTTCTGATGAAGAGATTATTATCCATGAAAGATTTCTAACAAACATAACTGGAGGAATTGTCTTTAGAGATCCAAAAATTGAGGACACCAGTCGGGATGATCCATGGATACATCTGAAAACCTAATTGGAGACGGTAAAAGACCAATAGGAGATTATACCCCTAGACCACTTCCAAATGATGAAATTGATGAAGAATTCCTTCTAAACAAACCAAAAAAGCAAGGTGGAAGAGTACCTATCCTTGATCGCGACTGCACAATTGAGCCTGAAAAACTCATTGATGCATGGTACAGTGACATCATGATCTCTATGATCATAAACAAAGAAATCCACATAAATGAAACTAACTCTTGGAGTTATGTCATAGCTAGTACAAGAGGAAACGTAAGATGTTTTCTTGAAAGCTTTACTTACGATGTAAAAAATGAAATCTGGAAAGATAGCCAAGCAAACATTCCAGCATTCATCAAAAGGATCATCGATCAAATTTACAAACAATTTACATGACAAACCTTTGAAGCTTTCAAAAGCAAAAGATCTACAATTGAAGTTTTAGATGCTTTAAACCATCTAGAAAAAATTTCAATCTGTGACATGTGTTATTTCGAAAATTACACATGCGAATTTTCAATATTTTTACCTCACTCCTCCAACCTTTTGGGTACAATTAACTGAAAAGTTTATTAGAAAACTTCCAGAACCTTTCAATCATGATGTTTTTGAAGATTTTGATAGGGCAATAAAATTGCAAAACAAAAATCTTGACCCAAGGACAAATGCACAAATTGATGCATCTTTAGGTCTTGTAGTCACACTGACTAGAAACCTTATTGCAGAAAATGCAAAGAAAACAATTTGATAAAATAAAGCAAAATTGCTGTTGTTAAAAACCCCAGAATCTGCTGTGATTTATACAAAAACAGAATACCTAGTCAGTATGGCTGTAAACCTTACAAAAAACCAGTAAAACGAAAGACTTTAAAAAAAAAGAGATACACTTTCAAAAAATGGAAAAAACCGTACAAAAAGAAATTTTTCAAAAGGAATAAGTTCTTCAAAAAATTCCCAAAGAAAGGATCCAAAAAGAAAAGAAATGACAAACTTTTAAATTGTCCGCAAAAGAAGAAAAATTGTAGGTGTTGGCTCTGCAATGAAGAAGGACATTATACAAACGAATACCCAACCAGAATTGGGAATGAAGAAAGAGTCAAGCTACTCGAAACATTTGAAGACAGTGGATTTTATCCAGTTAAAGACCCTAGTGATACAGAATCTCTGTATTACCTTACTTCAGAATCAGAAGAAGACACAGATTCAGATTCGTCTGAAGATGAATAAAAACATTACAAATCCAAATTTCATTTATATCCCTATCAAACTCAGCTTTGAAATTCACAATTCATGCTTACATTGATACAGGAGCATCAGTATGTACATCAAGCAAATAGATTATACCTGAACAATTTTGGGTTCTATCAGAAAGAACTCTAAAATTGAAAATTGCCAATAACTCTGAAGTTTCAACTTCTAAAGTTGTGAAAAATCTCAGTATAGGAATTTGTGGTACTCACAATTCTATACTACAGTCTTTTCATTTCAAAATTCCAACAGTTTACCAACTTGAAACTAGAATTGATTTTATAATTGGTAATAATTTTTGCTAGTTATATCATCCATTTATTCAAGAAATCAATTCAGTAAGTTTTACCCTACAAAACAAAAAGATTTGGATTTTAAAGAAAAGAAAAGCTCTAGCTTACAATTCTTTAAAAACAAAATTTTTAGAAATGTTCAAAATCAAAAATTCAAAAAATTTTGTTCTTCCAAAGGGGGAGAATATTGCGAAAACTTCAAACATTTTTATCTCTAATGATGAATTAGAGACATTTCAAATAAACAACAAAAGACAAGAAATTGCAAAACTCTTCGAAAAATGTTGTTCTAAAAATCCTTTAGATCCAAAGATCAATAAAGGAACTTTCACAGCAAAAATTGAAATCCTTGATGAATTCAAAGGAAAAATCATCTGTGCCAAAGCTATGGCATACAGTCCAAAAGATAGAGAAGAATTCTCTACCCAAATCAAAGAACTCACTGAGCTAGTCCAAAAGATAGAGAAGAATTCTCTACCCAAATCAAAGAACTCACTGAGCTAGGTGTCAATGAACCTAGTAAATCTCCTTTCTCTTCTCCAGCCTTCATGGTAAGGAAAGAAGCAGAAAAAAGATGTGAAAAAGCTAGAATGGTCATAGACTATTCTCAACTTAACAAGATCACTAAAGCAGACGGATACATTTTGCCAAACATGCAAAGTCTGTTACATCTCATAAAAGGAAAGAAAATCTTTTCTTCCTTTGATTTAAAATCTGGATTTCATCAAATAAGATTTGATGAAGAAACAAAACCCCTTACAGCATTTAGTTGCCCACAGGGACATTTCTAGTGGACAGTAGTACCTTTCGGCCTCAAATAAGCCCTAGGTATTTTCCAAAGACACATGGACAATACATTCAAAGAACTCAACGAATTCTGTTGTGTTTATATTGACGACATTTTAGTTTTCTCTGAAAATGAAGAATGTCATGGAACACATGTCTTACAGGTACTCAAGAAAGCACAAAGAGAAGGAATTGTTTTGTCAAAAAAGAATGCAGAACTATTCAAAGAAAAGATTGGATATCTTGGATTGGAAATTGCTTATGGTTTTGAACAGCTCAAGCCCCATATCCTTAGTCACATTCAAAATTTCCCAAATGATTTGACAGATCAAAAACAACTTATGAGGTTTTTAGGTTGTTTGAATTATGCGGAATCTTTCATTCCAAACCTTGCAAAAATGAGAGCACCTATTCAAAACAAACTCAAAAAGAACTAAAGATGGCAATGGACTCGAGAAGATAATTCTTACATCCAAAAGATTAAATCCAAAATCAAAAATCTTCCATCCCTTTATCATCTTTTACCTGAGGCCAAAATGATCATTGAAACTGACACTTCACAAGATTTTTGGGGATCAATTTTAAAAGCAAATGACAGTTTTTCAAACGAAGAAAAATTATGTAGTTATTCTTCTAGAACTTTTACAGATTCAGAAAAGAATTACCACATAAATGAAAAATAAATTTTAGCCATGAAAAAGGCTATTTCAAAATTCAAACTTCACATTATTTCAAACAAATTTCTTGTTAGGACAGATTTAACTGTATGCAAGTCATTTTTAAACTGCAAAATTCATCCTGACTACAAGCAAGGTAGACTAATCAGGTGGCAAATGTAGTTTTCATATTTTGATTTTGACATTGAAATAATCAAAAGTAAAGACAACTCTCTTGCAGATTCGTTAACACGTGAGTTACATCTTTGCAGGTAAAATGACAGACATTGAAGAATAGATAGAAGAACTCAGGCATCATCTTGAAGTTAAAACAATGGAAATACAGGTAATACAAACAAAACTTTCTCATTTGATAAAAAAGAAAGGAACAAAAGAAGGTGACATTACGAAAAGTAATGAATCCACAAATACAGTGCCATTACAAGCAAATGATACTATTGAAACAAGCTCGCAAGAGCCAAAGGGTATTCAAAACCCAATCTCAGATCCACAAGGATTTAAGGACATTTCAAGTCCGCAACCAAAAGACAGTCCACCTTTGGTGGGATTAAACAATTTGTTAGCAGGGAAGAAATTCTATGTTATCTATGATGGTCCTGAAAGAGGATAATACACAAATTGGGATCAAGTTGAGCCCCTGGGCAAAGGAAAACCTTATAAACACAAAAGCTTTAAATCTTTCATTGAAGCCGAAACTTCCTTTACACAATTCTATCAGTCCAAAGGTTCAAGCCCTATACCTTATAGACAATTGTTTGATCACACACAACTTTCATTAAGGCCAAATCCATTCTAGAAAGACATTAGGTCAAGGCCCAGAATGCCTACATTTCCAAACCCAATTAATGAAAACCTTCGATACAGAAACTTTTCCTACAAGGAAGCAGCCCAATCTATTCCTAATGTGGTACCTGAAAGGTTCAAAGTTTGAGGAAAAACCCATTCAAAAGAAGAATCTACAATTTCAGACATTGGACTCCAAGACTTTCTAAGTATGGCGGAAGAAGCAAGAATCATTGGTGATTCAGCCCCTGAAAAGAATTACCTTGGAACATTAGAGAAAAAATTTGGTCAATACATTTTCTTTGAAGGTGTAGAACCCACATTTGTGAGAAATGCCTTTTACAGTGGACTTATCAAGATGATAATTCCTGGACCCGAGTTCAGAGAACTTGAGTTGATAGACAATAAATTGTTGCAGACATTAAAAGATTTCAAAAAATTTGTGGTTAAAAATCCAGACCTTCAAATCATTTTGAAAATCAATAGCACAATTCCCTTCTGGGATGAAAACAATGTTTTATATAAAGGATATCACCATATTCAGATCAAAACTACTCAACAAGTTTATCTGGATCAACCCAATGAAGGACAGTGCAGTAGTGTTAATCAACTTATTTTGGAAGACTGGAGAGCCCTTTCTTTTCAGAGAATCCTCACAAGTTTAAAGACATTCAATGGCGAATCAAAAGCCAAAGTTAATTTTCACTCCAAATACATCTTGGTTACAAGCAAAACAAGATCAAACATTACTCCAAAAGCAGTCAAAATAATCTATAATTTTGAAAAAAGCTTTTAAAATTCATTCAACACATCACCAGAATATAATGGACATATGTACGAGGCACTGCAATCTAGCCTAGGAAATTATCACAGTTGTAATTTTTGTAAAAACAAAGAAAAAACAAAACAGGTAAAAGACATAGAAAAAAAGAAAGAGCATCTTGAAGACTTTGGAGACTTCGTTGAAGATGAATATTCAAAGGTGGAAAAAATCAGTGAACATGCAGACAGTGCGTACATATCAGAATAAAGACAAAAGAATCTTACCTTTAAGACAGCTGGCCAGATGTTTCTTGGTGAAATGTGTGCCACCCAAGAATCAAAGTATAGTGGTAGGACCTACCATTAACTTTAAAGGACAATCAAGCTATCATTTTCAGAGAAATGGCCGACAAGCATCTTTTACTTTGAAAAAGGAAAAACAACAGTTGGACCAATGGCATAAGCAAAGAATCTTTTCTTCTTCTATAAAAGGATGGACATTAGAGAAGAAAGGCAGAGTTGGTTTCAAATTGAAAAAATTTCTTTAGATTTTTCTTGAGCCTTTCAAATGCATTGTAACTAATCTACATTAGAGACATTAGATCCATTTGGATCATAGTTGTAATCAAATAAGCTAGAGGGATTTATCTCTTATAGCCTTGTGAAATAAAATCCCCATGTTTTAGTTCACTTTCTCTTCATATATTTACATTATCTTCTACGGATCCTAAGGATTTTGCCAGTACACCATCAGGCAGAGGCCATCCAACGTGAGAGTGCAGGACATCCATTGTGTGAGGCAGGATATAAAATATTTGGAGATCACAATCAAAGACAGTAAGGCTTTAAGAGTATTTGTTTCCAGCTTTGATTATAATTTTTCCTTATGGAATCTATTGTCTTTATTTACATTAATTGTTTTTTGATCATCCGCAAGTTTTAAATACACTAAATCATGTGTTTAGAAAAATGTATCTAATGTCTCTAATGTAGATTAGTTACAATGCAGGTTCAAGTTGATATCAGAGCCATAGATAATAAAAAGAATCAGGTTCAAGTTGATATGTCTTAGGTAGTATAAAAAAAAAAAGGTCTATCTTAAGGTTGGTTGCAGAGTTCGGCTTGGTGCGGAAGTCTTATAATCTTAATAATTCTACTATTCTTGAATAAAACTGAATAAATTGGCTATCTTGTTCTAGAGTTTTTTCTGCTAATATTTCTTCTAATTCTTTAATTCTTTTCTCTAAGATAGTTATGTCTTTAATCTGATTTATAATAGTTCTTTCAAGTAAAGATGTATTTATATCAGGGTATCTTCTAAATTTAAGGTCTAATAGTTTGTAATTTGTTCCTAAGCTTTTTCTTACACATTCTAACTCTCTGTTTGTTTCTATTAACAAGAACTTGAATTCTTCAAGGATTTTTGGACACAATTTGATTTCTGTATTTGCTAGACTGGATGATGATGAGGGGTTCATAAATTTTTTGTTTTCAAAATTTAACTTAGATCCTACTTGGTACTTTCTTTTTTATAATTTCATATATATTATAATAGGATAACCGTCGAAAATTTCACGCACATATTTTTTCGCCATTTTTTCTTTCTAGATTTGGTAAGTTCACATGAGTTTGTTTTCTTTAATTAGTTTCACACATTGATTTGGTAAGTTCCGTCATAAATGCTGCATAGGAGTTTGTTTCCTTTAATTGATATCACACATTAATTGTTTATTTTTTTTCTTGCAAAAAACGAAGTGTAACATTTAATATTATTTACGATAAATGCAAAAACTTTTCAAATTCTTTAATTGGTCTCACATATTGATTGTTTATTTATTTATTTTTTCTCATTTCTTGCAAAAAAATGAATTGTAACATTTAATATTATATATGATAAATGTGACAACTTTTCAGATTTTTTAATTTATACCGGTTGAGGAATTTAAATAAGTTGTATTTTCAAAAAATGAAATATCAATACACGAGAACTATTGGCAATAATGCAATAATTTTCCAAAAATGGATTTATTTTCCTTACAATTTTTTATGCTTCCCATAGTAGGTTTAAATAGGTTGTAGTTTTTTTTAAAAAAAAAACATCAATACACGTAAAACATATAATTGTGTTATATTATCAAATGATCTGATTTATTGATTAAAAATAATAAGTCGATTAAACTAATAAACTATATATGATAATTTCAAAATTAAATTCATACCATTCAAAGCCCGCCTTAGTTCGACCACAAACGTGATTTTCAAACAAGTGTTTCAAAATCTGGATTAGCTATATTGTTTTTTTTTCAATATCAATGAGTGATCAAATTTTATTTATATGATATATTTTTTATTTGAATGTAATAAACAAGCAATATACTCTTATAGAATATTTTAAAATCACTATCATAAAAAACAAGTGTCTTGCATCGTACGGATGATTTACTAGTTAGCAACTACACAACAGAAGTCACAAAATACTGATACGGGTCACACATATTTGAAATTGAAGTATTTTCATAGTCACACAACAGAGGTCACACAATACTAATACGGGTCACACGAAATATTTTCAATCGAACATCATTATAAGTTAGATATAGAGACACACAATAATAGAAGAGAATAGTCGCATGGCACACAATAGATATCACAATAGTACTGGAGGGAAGAGTCGAGCCCTAATTCAAACATTACACGTCACATTAAGATATAATTATTTGAATTGATTAATTCCTTAAATATCTGATTTTCCAAAATATCTATTGATGACATGATTTTTCAAAATAAAAAATTAAGGATATGGCAAATTGTTAGAGATAATTTCTACACGCCTGCTTGGGAGTTTTTTTTTCACCGGTTTTGGATGGCACCGTTTATGAGGGGTTGGACAACTCGTGTTTGTTAGTTTTTTGGAGTAAACTACCCAAAAACGGTGTAGTGTAATTTTGGGTGTTCTTCTCAACCCCTCAAATCGGCGGTTTTTGGCCGTTCTTCAAAATTTGTTCCAACTTTACCTTTCCTAAACAATTAAAATCTGCAAAAAATAAAATATTTCTTCAACTCCTCTCTCCACCAATAGACCAGACGCTTCTTCTTCCAAATCCGACTACTATAGTAAAAATCAAATTGACCAATTTTAAAAAGGTAATCTCCTCTGTGAAATATGTGTGTAGATATGTTGTGTGTATATGGAAATATCTGTGTGCATCTATGGTGTGTATATTTGCTCCATATTTTTGTACGTATATATGTTAGTACATATATGTGCTCCATATTTTTGTGTGTATATATGTGCTCCATATATCTATTTGTGCGTATATGTATGTATATATGGGCTCCATATTTTTGTGCGGTTATGAATTAAAGATAAAAAAAATTGGAAAGTTGGTTTATGATCACAATTAATTTTATTAACTTGGTTCAATAATATAAATTTAATAATATAATTTTGATTATGAGAAAATTTAGAAAAAAAAAAAGTGGAGAGAAAAATTACACAATACCATATTATTGCACAATATATTCTTTACTTTCTATATATATGGGCATATATGTAATTTGATTGTTTTAAAAAACTATTAGAACTGCTAGGTATATGTTTGGTAGTATTAAAATTATTTTTTAAGTATTTATAAGTTATTGATTTTATTAAATATGTGAATAATAAGTAGGTAGTAAATTGTAGTTCTTACGAAATGTATGAATAAAAAAGAATTTGAATTATAATTTAAACTTAGCCAAACATGCAAGATAATAAACTCTCAAATATGAGTTGGACAGTTTTTAAAATCGCTACTAAAAACTATTCAAAATCGGCTGGTTATAAACGCCCAAAATCTATATTTTAAAAATCGCTACCCCAAAACTCCCCATTTGCGCCAAATTACCTTTTCAGAAACAGCCAAACTGCGAAGCAATACTTTTGAGTTTTGAGAGAAGAAAGAGAAGTACCGAACGCGAACTGGAAGGGATTCAAGGGAATCCAGATTCTTATTCTGCAAATTGTGCCGATAGTATGTATATTGATAATTATACAAATTTTTGATGTTTTTCTTCCACGTTTTTTATATTTAAATTAAAATGGGTTTGTTCTTTATATCTGATTTATTTCATATCCTTCTTGTATTTTTTGTTGGCGGAATTTCTGTGGAAGTGACCCAAAGCAATAATCAAGAACCGAAAAAACGAAAGGATGAATTAACCGAGGCAAGAGTTGAACTCTTTATCCTTAAGTCAAAATTGCCCCGCAAGGTGCTTTCGGTCTTTGGCAAATGACTCCCAAGATACAACGGTTTCGCTTGAGTTTTGTAGCACAACAAACACTCAAGTACAGCGAACCAAAGATGGCTTTGTACTCCAATGGATGAATGATATGGAAAACCAGATTTTATGCAACTTAAATGCAATAAAAATTGGTGCAAAGATGAAATGTATGAGTGTTTTTATGTTTGCAATATGTTTTTGTATCAATAATCTCTGCAGAATGGACGTTCACAGCCCTTTTTAACGTTGGAGAGTTGGTTGGAAACGAAAAAGAATGAACCAAATCGTGCAACTCTTCAAAAGGACATGTCTGTTCACGCAAACCTATGCGATCGCATGGTTTAACCAAGCTGCGATCGCACAGCACAACAATTAGAACAAGACTTCATCCAGTAAAACCATGCGATCGCAAGGCTTTGCCTCCTGCGATCGCATGGAAGGACCAAAATACATTCTGTTAAAAAATTAGCCAACTTGCGATCGCAGGTTTACATACCTGTGCGATCGCATGGTCAAAATTTTGACCCGATTTTGTCCTTTTTCGTAATTTCTCATTCATTCGATATTGGTTTCGAGATGCCAAATATACCCTTTAAACATTCAGATAAATCTGAATTTTCTTTCCGGGGGCGTTGCCCCCGAGCCCCCACGAGGGGCGCTGCCCCCTCGACCCCCGCGACCTGACCGGGCAGGTCGATCTCCGTTCTGGGGGCGTTGCCCTCGAAGTCTGCGTCGAAGTGGCAAACAAATTTGCCTAAACGGATTGGGTCGGGTCTTGTATATTTGGCTAAGTTGACACGAAGTCACTTAGTTAATTTATCAACATTTTAAACCAATTTCCAACAATCCCCCACATGAATGGAAATTCCTTGATACGCAAAACACGATGCAAATGAAATGCAATGATATGCAGACTCTAACAATGGAGTACATGCGACAAGTCATAGCATCAAGATAGGTAGCTTGTGGCTTTGAACCTTCTTTAGTTGAATACAATCGGATTTACTAGGCTAGTTGGTGAACACGATGTTTTTGAACCATCCAGCCGTTCGTGTAAACCCAAACAATTGTACCAACACCATAACTCATCTAACCAATTCGGTTCTCATGGTTGTGTCCATTTTGGCCCTGGACAACTCTTGGTTTCATAAGTGCTCTAAGAGAATTAAGCCTCGAATTCTCGTAGAAGCGGCCCCACTTCACACTTATATAGGTGATCTTTTACCTTTCCAATTCAAGGTTTTGAATCATTAAAAGTATGTATACTTAACCTTATACATATTTGACATAGCACTTTAAAAGTTAGGAATGGGAATAAGTGCTTTATTCCGAATCTTTTATAACTTAGTTGTCCCATTGAACCAAGATCTTGGGATCTCCAATCTACAAGGTTGGGTTTCCGTTATAATAATTCTATTCAATAGGCTTTAGGCCCATTCCCCTCGAAAGATGGTATACTTGATCTCTTGCAAGTCCTTTCGTCAAAGGATCAGCCAAGTTTTCTTTTGACTTCACATAATTAATAGAGATTATACCATTCGATATTAACTGTTTAATGGTGTTATGTCTCCGACGGATATGTCGAGACTTACCATTGTACATACTGTTTTGTGCCCTTGCTATTGCCGACTGATTATCGCAATGTATGTTAATTGCAGAAACCAGCTTTTCCCAACATGGAATTTCTTCAAGGAAATTACGAAGCCATTCTACTTCTTCTCCGGCTTTGTCTAAAGCAATAAACTCAGATTCCATTGTGGATCGAGCTATACAAGTTTACTTAGACGATTTCCAGGACACGGCTCCACCTCCAATGGTAAATACATAACGACTTGTGGATTTTGAATCCTTAGTGTCAGATATCCAATTTGCATCGGCATATCCTTCTAACACCGCGGGATATCTTGAGTAGTGTAATCCATATTCAACCGTGTGTCTTAAGTATCTAAGAACTCGGTTTAATGCCTTCCAATGTTCAACATTTGGATTACTAGTGAATCTACTCAACTTGTTGACTATGTATGCTATATCCGGTCTTGTGCAGTTGGTAATGTACATCAAACTGCCTATGACCCGTGAATATTCCAATTGAGATACGGGCTCACCAGTATTCTTGGCTAAGTGTATACTTAGGTCAACTGGTGACTTAACTGGTTCATCGTCATACGCCTTAAATTTCTTAAGTATAGTCTCAACATAATGAGATTGAGATAATGACAAACCATCGAATGTCTTAGAGATTTTAATCCCTAATATTACATCTGCCACTCCCATATCCTTCATGTCAAAATGTTTTGTTAACATTTTCTTAGTCGAGGAAATGACTTTTGAGTTATTTCCCATAATTAGCATATCGTCAACGTATAGGCATACGATCACATATTCATCGGGTGTGTTTTTAATGTAGACACACTTGTCGCATTCATTGATTTTGAAGCCATTTGACAACATAGTTTTATCAAACTTTTCATGCCATTGCTTCGGTGCTTGTTTTAATCCATACAAGGATTTTACAAGTTTACACACCTTCTTTTCATTTCTCGGTGCAACAAACCCTTCGGGTTGTTCCATATAGATTTCTTCTTCTAATTCACCGTTTAGAAACGCAGTTTTAACATCCATTTGATGTATTTCAAGATTATGCAATGCCGCGATTGCAATCAAGACACGTATAGACGTAATTCTAGTCACCGGTGAATAAGTATCAAAGAAATCAAGTCCTTCCTTTTGTCTATACCCTTTGGCTACTAATCTAGCCTTGTATTTATCAATTGATCCATCCGATTTCAATTTCTTTTTGAATATCCATTTACAGCCTAAAGCTTTGTTTCCCGGAGGGAGTTCAACCAATTCCCAAGTATGGTTACTCATGATGGATTCAATTTCATTACGTACAGCTTCTTTCCAAAAAGGAGCTTCGGGAGTGGACATTGCTTCATCAATGTCCTCGGATCATTTTCAAGTAAATTGGTTACGAATTCTAGATCGAATGTCTTAAGAATTCGTTGCCTTTTACTACGTCTCGGTTCTTCATTTATTTGAAGATTATCGTCATTTCTATGTAAATTATCATAAGTTCGTTTAACTGAACTTGCTTCCTTTTCTTTACATGGAAATTTGTCTTCAAAAAAGACCGTGTTTCTTGATTCAATAATCGTGCCTTCATGTACATCAAGTACTTCAGATTTATGAACCAAGAATCGATATGCACTACTATTGATTGCATATCCAATAAAGACACAATCAATTGTCTTTGGTCCAATCCTAACTTGTTTAGGTTTGGGTATTTGTACTTTTGCTAAGCACTCCCACACTTTGAGATATTTGTAAGAAGGTTTTCGACCTTTCCATAACTCGTAAGGTGATTCAACCTTATTCTTGTGTGGTATCTTATTTAGGATATGATTTGCAGAAAGTATGGCTTCCCTCCACAAGTTTTGAGGTAAGCCCGAACTTATTAGCATTGCATTCATCATTTCCTTTAGAGTTCGATTCTTACGTTCAGCTATCCCATTCGATTGAGGTGAATAAGGTGCAGTAGTTTGATGAATGATTCCAAATTCTGCACAAAATTCTTCAAATGGTGCAACGTATTCTCCACCTCTATCACTACTAATCATTTTTATTCGTTTTCCAAGTTGATTTTCAACTTCGATTTTGTAGTGTTTGAACACTTCCAAAGCTTCATCTTTGCTTTTCAACAAGTATACGTAACAGTATCTTGTACAATCATCTATGAACGTGATGAAATACTTTTTACCACCTCTTGTTTGTACAAACTTTAAATCACACACATCCGTGTGAATTAGTTCTAAAGGTGTTGTTGTTCATTCAACCGAATGAAAAGGTGCTTTGGCCGCTTTTGCCTCTACACATGTTTCGCATTTTCCATTATTAAAATGCATATTCGGAAGTAAACTTAAATTCATCAACTTACGTATTGAATTAAAGTTTGCATGTCCTAATCTATAGTGCCATAAATTAGATAACTCAAGAATATAAACGGAAGATGGCGTTTTATTCATAACTTTCGATACAATAGCTAGGACATTCATTTTGAATAGTCCATCTTTTACATAGCCTTTGCCAACATACATATTATTTTTGGTAAGTACAAACTTATCCGACACAAAGACTAATTTGAAGCCATTCTTGCTTAGCAAAGAACCTGACACAAGGTTCTTTCGAACATCCGGTACGTGAAGGACATTGTTAAGGCTAAGTTCCTTTCCCGATGTCATCTTCAATATCACTTTGCCTTGTCCTTCCACTTTGGATGATGAGGAGTTCCCCATAAACAGCTTTTCTCCCTCGGTTGGAGTGTAGGATGTAAACATATCCTTATCAGCACATATGTGACGGGTTGCACCCGTATCAACCCACCATTCCATGGGATTTCCAACGTTGTTGCATTCTGAAACAACCGCTGATAAATTTATGTCAGATATACCATTTGATATGGAATCAGATTCGGCTATGTTTGCTTGGGCTTGCTTCTTTGGTTTGCGACAATCAACGGAGCGATGTCCAACCTTTCCACAATTATAGCAATTGCCCTTGAACTTCTTTGCATTCTTCTTTGAAGGTTCAACAGAATGCTTCCTCTTCTTCCCTTTGTTGTTGTTGGATTCCACAACATTAGCTCTTGATTGTGGTATGTTATTTCCAACACGCCTGTCCGAACTTCGATTGTCTTCTTCAATCCTTAGTCGGACCACAAGCTCTTCAATATTCATCTCCTTGCGCTTATGCTTGAGATAATTCTTGAAGTCCCTCCACATGGGTGGAAGTTTCTCAATGATTGCAGCCACTTGAAAAGATTCACTTAGAAACATATTCTCCGCGTGAATGTCATGAAGTATGATCTGCAACTCTTGCACTTGACTGATTACCAGCTTTGAATCTACCATCTTGTAGTCCAAAAATCTTCCCACGATGAACTTCTTTGTTCCCGCATCTTCAGTCTTGTATTTCTTTTCCAAAGAATCCCATAGGTCCTTTGCCGATTGCTTGGAACAATACACATTGTACAAAGTATTGTCCAAGCCATTCAGAATATAATTCTCGCACAAGAAATCTGAATGTTTCCAAGCATCCAACGCTATCAACGATGCCCGATTGTTTTCCCCATCTTGAATAGCAGGAGGATCCTCTTTCAAGAATTTTGCCAAGTTGAGGGTCGTGAGATAGAAGAGCATTTTCTGATGCCATCTCTTAAACTCAACCCCAATGAACTTCTCCGGTTTTTCCCCATGTGGAACGGAGCTTGAATGAACGGTAGTAGGGGTAGCCACAATTGGAGTTACAACCGGATGAATTACACCGGTAGGGATACTTCCTTCAGAAGTTCCCTCATTCGAATTATCATTCGAATTCATTTCTGTTTACGTAAAACAGAAGATCAACCAAACTAATTACTTACCACAAAAATACTGCAACGAAGAATTTTGACTTAAGATTGTTGGCGGCATTTCTTTGGAAGTGACCCAAAGCAATAATCAAGAACCGAAAAAACGAAAGGATGAATTAACCGAGGCAAGAGTTGAACTCTTTATCCTTAAGTCAAAATTGCCCCGCAAGGTGCTTTCGGTCTTTGGCAAATGACTCCCAAGATACAACGGTTTCGCTTGAGTTTTGTAGCACAACAAACACTCAAGTACAGCGAACCAAAGATGGCTTTGTACTCCAATGGATGAATGATATGGAAAACCAGATTTTATGCAACTTAAATGCAATAAAAATTGGTGCAAAGATGAAATGTATGAGTGTTTTTATGTTTGCAATATGTTTCTGTATCAATAATCTCTGCAGAATGGACGTTCACAGCCCTTTTTAACGTTGGAGAGTTGGTTGGAAACGAAAAGGAATGAACCAAATCGTGCAACTCTTCAAAAGAACATGTCTGTTCACGCAAACCTATGCGATCGCATGGTTTAACCAAGCTGCGATCGCACAGCACAAAAATTAGAACAAGACTTCATCCAGTAAAACCATGCGATCGCAAGGCTTTGCCTCCTGCGATCGCATGGAAGGACCAAAATACATTCTGTTAAAAAATTAGCCAAGTTGCGATCGTAGGTTTACATACCTGTGCGATCGCATGGTCAAAATTTTGACCCGATTTTGTCTTTTTTTGTAATTTCTCATTCACTCGATATTGGTTTCGAGATGCCAAATATACCCTTTAAACATTCAGATAAATCTGAATTTTCTTTCCGGGGGCGTTGCCCCCGAGCCCCCACGAGGGGCGCTGCCCCCTCGACCCCCGCGACCTGACCGGGCAGGTCGATCTCCGTTCCGGGGGCGTTGCCCCCGAAGCGTGCGTCGAAGTGGCAAACAAATTTGCCTAAACGGATTGGGTCGGGTCTTGTATATTTGGCTAAGTTGACACGAAGTCACTTAGTTAATTTATCAACATTTTAAACCAATTTCCAACATTTTTTTCATGTACAATGGCCCGTTTCGATATATGGGAGTATGAAAAGCTATTAATGTTAATTAGTTAATTGAATGTGAATGTTATATGTCTCTTGATTCTTAAATGATGCTATATTTATTTACTTTTCGTCTTATGCTATTCACCTGTATATTGTAGTTTATTTTTGAATTGAGAAGTGTTTTTTGGTCTATGGGGGAGAAAAGAACTATTTCTTTAGTTTATAATTTCTAATTAGTTCATATTTATCATAATTGCATTCAATTTGCCAATTTCTGATAATGCTAATTTGCCTCTGTTTTTGGATCAAGACTACATCGTAGACAAATTACTTAGATCAAGGAGCCGCCTCACGAAGGCTGTTAGCATTTCTTGTAACTCGGGGTGTACACTGTATTCTCGAATTCAACTGAAAAAATGGCTTGCATTGATGGTTAATAAGGTATGACGGTTAATAAGGTATGACTGCATCTTAATAACCTTGTTTATGCAAAATTTCCTTAAAGATCTCACATTTATACAATATATGCAGTCATTTGTTGTTAATTCTCTATCAAGGGCTTCTTTTCCAGATTCCCAATTTTCTGCAAATGCCTTTGACTTGAAAATCCCTAGATTTCATTTTGTTTCCATTTTTTTCAAATTCGTCAATCTGAAAAAGAAAAAAAACAATGCAGAATGTGGACGAAAATTCTGAGTAAACTCCCCTGCAAATTCCCAAAGCTGAGGCCATCGCCAACCCATTACTTCAAATTGGTGCAACTTTTGCACTAAAATGGTGCAAGTTTCACACCATATCTTCATGTCATCTCCAACCCATTACTTCAAATGTTGCACCAAATCAACAGTGTCTATTATCATATATGTATATTTGTAATTTTGAACAATAATTTAATTTAAAAATTAGTTAATCATATAGTGTATTTATAATTTTATATTAAATATATAAATTTTAAATAATAATGAAATAACAAAATACAACATTTAACATTAATCGATTACAATTTTTTTACATTAATAAAATAATAATAAAATAACAAGAAACATAAATAAAATTAAACATTTTCATAATAAAAAAATATGAAAAGGGATATATATGGAATAACAAATTTCACAACCACAAAAATGAAGGACAAAACTGGAATTAAAAATTCACAACTTTTCTGCGCCAAATGAACAGTGCTGCGCCAAATTTGGCGCAGCACTGTTCACTACTCCAAAATGGAGTAGTGATTTGGCGCTGCATTGGAGGCTGATTCCTGCACCATTTTGGCGTTTTACGCCATTTTGGTGCAGCCTTGGAGATGGCCTGATGCAGATTTGCCAATAACCCAATTGGAACTAATTACCTCATCCTGTCTCAGTCCGTGCTAATGCCGACACCCTGCTGTTAGGTTTTCCCTGCCAGTGTGGTTGCCAGGAGTCTACCATTGCTCGTGTTTGAGGATGTACCAAGCTCCCAAAAAATTTAATCTTTTCATCAGTAAGTTAAGTCTCTGCTGTGTGATTGACTTAACTGACCCCTTGAAAAACACCCAAGAAAAGCACTCAAAGGAGCCACCATTCCTTGAGCTTCTTGATTTCGTATCACAGACCCCACAAAGTTCTGAGAGCCTGCAATTTTAACTGCATGCTTAATGTGCTAATTTATTCGGAGAATTCCCTCCTAATTACCAGTTGAGTGACATCAATTCAGGTGAAAAGGACAATGCCACCGAGCCAACAGGGGGGTGGGCAGAGGCTGTTACAGGCGGGGGCTGAAGAGGTTTGGAAGGAGGCTGAAGTTGGTAGGGTAGGGTAGGGGTGGGGTGGGGTGGGGTGGAAGAAAGTATTCTATTTCTGTATTTTTTTTATATTAATATTTTATTTAAGTTTGAGTCAAAATGTATTTTTGGCAAATTTAAAGTCAGAATTTGATGGAAATTGTGAATAACAAAGTTCTCAAAAATTGGAAGCTTGAGACATTAAATGCCAAGAAAAATTGGTTCACGACCAGTAATGGACTGTGTGTACAATTCCCCCTTAAATTTTTTAAGGAAAAGAGTGAGACTCTTTGGGCATTTACAAGTTCGGGATTTAAGGGTTTCCCCTTCTATTTGACCGCTCTCCATTGGAAGGATCCTTTGATATAGATTTATGTTTTTTTTTTCCTGCTTTTACTAGCCGTAGAACATGTCTGACTTGCTTCTTGATTTTTTTTGTTCTTGATGAAGTTCTTGGTTCCTGTAAGAAAAAGTTTCAATGCATATGCCATCACAATCCAATTTTTGCTTCAAAACCTCTCTATGAGGAAAAAGCTCTCTCCCTCCCCCTTCGTGGTCCTTATCTCTCTTATACATATATCTTAGAATTATAACTAACTTCTTTTTTTCTGGTATAAAAGATGTAAAGATGCAAAGTTTTTGGATGGGAATAATTGAGGAGTTTTATGATAATAGTCTGTGTATACCCCGAGTTAATCTCTTCTATTTCTAATAAAACTTTTGTATTTAACAAAAAAAAAACTATAGAAAGCAAGAATTTTGGTTGTTGAACTATGTACAAGCAGTTTAATTAAATCTTTTGCTAAACTTGTGTTTGTTTAGAGTTAATTTGTTTGAATGCAGTAAATAACTAGACTAGGGATGAGAAGAGTAAAACTCAAAAATCAATGGGAAAACGTTGGGAAAAGGAGTTTTATAATGAATGGTATCCGAGTAAGAATCTCCTTCATTGGTCCTAAAGGGATTGGTTCCGAGGACTTTGGCTACTGATTTAGTATGAATTCACTCTGCTACTAGTTCGGTTTTCACTAAGTCGAGTCTCTTTTTTCTTTCAATGGCTGCTATCTGATACTTCTTTTGAATAAAGTGCTTTTGTACTGATTGAATTTTCTTGGTGGAGCAAAACCACATGTCTTTTTTTGTATTCAAAACAAGGAATTAGTAGTACAAAGTGTTGTTTTTGCAATCTCCAGGCTGTACATGATTATTGTCCTTTTCTTTTAATACAACAATATATTTTCTTTTTTTACTTTGAGCATATAGATTTGAGCAATTTTAGGTTCTCCTATGGCAGAATAGTAATGGACCAGGAAGCACCAGATCAGAGACCTCCAATACCTATTAGTAAGAGAACCGAGTGGGCTGATGTGACACCCATCCCGCAAGATGATGGCCCAAACCCAGTGGTGGCAATTGCTTACACGGATGAGTTCAGGGAGACCATGGATTACTTCAGAGCTGTCTACTTAGCTGACGAGCGCTCACCTCAGGCCCTCCATCTCACCACCGAAGCCATACATCTTAATGCTGGGAATTACACTGTAATATTTTTCTTGTTCTTCTCTGATGGTACCGAGTTATATTCAAGAATTGTGGTGGTGTTCTCTTTGCGTTTGTGTTTTGTGTTTTAAATTCATTTTGTGTTTTGTGTTTTGAATTCATTTTGTGTTTTGATATTTTTGAAAATGCGTTCTTTTTGAAATTTTTGAAAATTATTTCTGAAAACAGAAAACTCGAAAACGCGTTTCCTTGAAACATTTTAGAAATTTGGACTTACTTGGAATTAAAAATAATTATTAATTCAAAACAATTCAAAACAATTCAAAATAATTATTGTTGGAATTAAAAACATTGAAAAATTTTGGAATTAAAAACAATTATTAATTAAAAATATTTAAAAACAATTATTTGGAATTAAAAACATTTAAAAACATTGATTGTTGGAATTAAAAATATTTAAAAACAATTATTTAGAATTAAAAACATTGATTGTTGGAATTAAAAATATTTAAAAACAATTAAAAACATTGATTGTTGGAGTTAAAAATATTTAAAAACAATTAAAAACAATTATTTGGAATTAAAAACATTTAAAAACATTGATTGTTGTAATTAAAAATATTTAAAAACAATTAAAAACAATTATTTGGACTTAAAAACATTTAAAAACAATTATTTGGAATTAAAAATATTTAAAAACATTGATTGTTGGAATTAAAAATATTTAAAAACAATTAAAAACATTTAAAAACAATTAAAAACAATTATGTTTTGAAATTAAAAACAATTAAAAATATTTACAAATAATTATTAATTAAAAGAAATTATATTTGGAATTAAAAACAATTTAAAACAATTATATTTGGAATTATTTGAAATTAAAAACAATTCAAAATAATTAAATTATTTCAAAACACTTACAAAAGGAGCCGCGCATGTGAGGAGTCGAACCCGTGACCTCCAAGAAACATTTAGCGCGGCTGACCATTGAGGCAAGGAGCCACGTTTTGTTAAAAAAACGCGGAAAATAATTATATTATGAGTTTTTTGTACATCCTAAAATAAAAACAAAAAAAACAAAAACGCGGATTGATGATTCGAACCGCCGACCAAAACGGCCAAAACGCGCATTTTGGCCGTTTTGGAAAACACCTTTTGTTTGTTAAGAAAATCCAAAAATGCCAAATATGCCATTTTCCGTTTCCTTTGATAAATTTTATGGTGTTTTGAAAAATGAATTTTCAAAAATGACAAAGAGAACACGTTTCCCTATTTCCAAAAACACAAAATAGAAAATGGATTGAAAATGGGCAAGAGAACAGCCCCGTTGTAGTGGGTATTATAAATTGTGGGGTTAACAGCATTTTGGCACTTCATGTATATGTACCCAATGAGTAAGTAACTTTCTTTTTTTTTTTTTTAATCAAGTGCAACTTAGAGAGCATTAGTGTGAAACTAGTTTAAGATCAAACTTTTTGTCAATTTAGATTTTAGTTAAAAATGCTGGAGGAAGGTTCCAAAAGTATTATGTACTGCAGATTTCTGGATGTTGATATAGAGGTTCCCGACTTCATCTTTACACATCCTTTGAACATTAGGCAAATATGTATTCTTATTTGTTTGTGTCTCTTTATTGTATATCTGGTTGGATGAGAAAATACAACTTGGGAAGCTTGATGTACCACACACTCTCCATTATATTTCTTGGCACTGCATGGAATATCCCGTCACTAAAACCTTAGATATAGAGAGAGGAATTTTTAACGGTAGAGTGAACTGACTAATACTGACTTTAATGTATTCTTGGAGACCCGTGGTACATGAATATAAGGAACTTGCTTCTTCTGTTTCAGGTATGGCAATTCAGGCGTCTAATACTTGAGACACTTTGTATTGATTTGCATGAAGAATTGGATTTTGTTGGACAACTTGCTAGAGACAATACCAAAAACTATCAAATATGGTAAGTATTGTAGACGGATTTATTTTACCCATTTAGTTATTCCGATGCATCATATTGAATTGTCTGTTGATAGATGTTTAAGCTCTAAGACCTAATTATCCATCTACATAATTTCAAGTATCAAGATGCCCGATGATTGGATTTATTGAGGTATAAAAAGCTTCATTTTGTGTTTGATTGCGGAATGGTTTATTTTTGGGTTGAACTTTTTCAATGTTACGAGCTCCTTTCATAGTTTGAATTAGAAAAGGATATTTCCAGCCACTCAAATGCAATTGAAGTTCGTTGGAATTTTTTTGGTTGTATCAGTTCTGATTAACATAAGAATAAAATGGTTGTCCAACCAGGTAAAGCAAGAAGTTATGGGCAAATTGACCTATATAATAGGAAGAAAAATTAGTCAAGGGTTTGTGTAGTGTGGAAACTAAACACATGTATCTTCAGTTGATAAGCCTGTGAATAAGCCTGTGAATTTGATTGAATTCTCTGTTTGTTGAATGAAATGTTTGTGATGCTTTTAATGCATGAGTAATAAACTTCTCGTGTAACGCTCCAAAAATTTAGAATTTTATTTCGAGCTAAGTAAAATTCTTAGCAAGTAATTGTGGCCAAATGATCGTCCAAAGTCCAAACGGAGTCCGATAATAATAAACGACCCAAGTCCACTAGAGAATAATAAACGACTCAAATTAAACAATATTCAACAATTTTTGAGATTTATTAATTAATTATAATTATTTTTCTATAAAAGGCAAGATTTGTAAGATATTTTAAATTTATGGTAATTTCATCATATCAAAAACTTGCCAAACTCTAAATAGGTAAGTGCATGGAAGAGGATGGAATAAACACAAAAAATCCTCAATTTTCCCCCTTTTCCTTTTCCTTTCTCCCTCAAAGTCTGCCCCCTCCCCCTCCCTTCACAAAACGTCCCCCTCTCCTCCAATACACACACTTAGGCCATTTTTTTTACAAAGAAAGAAAAGAAGAAGAAAAGAAAAGGAGAAAAGACAAGAAGAAGAAAGAAATAGAAGAGGTTTTGATTTCAAAAGCTTTTCACCCCCTTTTTTAAGAAGCAAGGTAGAAATATTTATATGTAAGTGATCTAAATCTCTTTTATGTATTGTAGTTGTGTATGCTATGCTAAATGATTTAATGTTTATAGCCATCCGGATATGAATGTAGTTTATTTCTTTAGAATAAACAAGAAATGATGTTCATCCTACATTGGATGTAAATGAAGAATGTTTATGGTTTTAAATTCTTTGGGATTAAGCCTAAAAAAGAATGTTATTAGTTTTTAAATCCTTCGGGATTAAACCTAAGAATGAATTTGGGATTTCGACCTTTGAGCTCACCGAAAATTAATGTTTGTATGGTTTACCTACATTTAATTCCAGTATATAAATTAGGATTTGCATATTTATAAATGATGATATTCTTATTGAGTTTTTTCCAAGTTCACACTTCTCCCATTCATAGATTGATTGTAGGGTCGGATGGAGGCTCGATAATGAAGAGATTGAGGAAAAGAGATTTCGGTCAAGAAGACGAATAAATGGAAATTGCTTTATGATGTTATGATTTTTGAATTTTATATGTTATAAGATGATTTTGATATGAATGTTAATTGTTAATTTGGCATAAACTTGCTCGAAACTCTTTGAAATGATATTTTTAATCTTGATGAGTGTTAGAAGATGTTTAAATGGTATAATATTGACCAAGATGTAAATTTTCCAAAATTTTCAGCTTGCAAGTCCAGTTTCAAATGTGGTAGACTTCAGGTTTTGGGATGAAATTTGGTGGTATTCATGATCTATCAATTTCGGTCCTTTGAAATTTGAAATCACCTCGTTCGGATGTCTGTAGAGCAAGATATGCAAGTTTTGGTAATAACGGACAGTCCCTATCTAATGGTTAATACATTATGTGATGTTTTATCTTTGAAAATATTAGAATTTTTCAAGGTCTTTTGATAGAGAAAATTTGGGATTAAAAATGAGTTTGAAATCTGTTTAGTTTCAGGTTTTCGCATACTTTGTATTCCCTTTTGATGACCTTAACTATTTCCTGAAATCGTGAAATTTTAGTATGTATTAGAAAGATAAGTTATGATTAATTGGTTAAAACTTCATAAATTTGTGACCGTTGAGTTGCTCGTTTCTATACATAAGTGATAAAAGGGCAGGAAACTTGTGTCACAATTAAGTTAGCTAGAAGTTTCGGCTTTAAGGAAAAACCATTGATGTTTCTTAATCTCAACTTTAAAATTCTTATAGTTGATAAGTCACATTTGTAAATTTTTAGAATAACATCTAGAATTCCACATTTTTAGTTTACTTTCGGGATTTAAAAGGTAAGAATAGGAGAGACGTACCGAGGCTTCGTAGAGGATGTTTTGGAGTGTCACAGTTTGGTATTAGAGCCAGAGTTTTAAATCGGTTCTGTAGACTAAGAGAAGTTTAGGAACCAATAGAGAACGAATCAAGTAAAAAATAAATAAAAAATTTTGCCCTCGTGCGGGCCTCTGTCTGTCTGCTCAAGCGAACATTGTTCATTGTAATTTTTTTTTCTTTTTCTCCTAATGTGTATTTATTTAAATATATGATGATTTCTTGTGTTACCGAAATATGTTATATGATTACATTAAAGTTTGTATTATGGTAATAGAGAAAGTTTAAAATGTAAAGATTCCCTATGGCTATCCTACTTCATCTGACGGTTACCATTCTCAAACCCTTCGGTATGATTTTATTTGGGACATGAAAGTTATTTCAAAGTCTTGTAGTATTGATTTTTGCTAAGTTGAATTGCATAAAGTTATTTTTTGCAAATAATAGAATGTTATTTTTCTTAAATTTTCTTGGACTTTTGTTGGACTGGACTTAGGAGAGAATGGCTAGAATGAGGTATACTGCTAGAAAGTCTATCGATTTACCATGTAACTTAGGACTACAAGCTTTAGCAAAACAAGCGTATGAGAACTTTGATTTAGACCTTTCCATACCTCAACACATTGAGAAATTTCTATTTTTGTGGCGAAAGGCGACGAGTTTTAGGAATAGAATTGGTAATGCTGAGGCAATCGATCACCTTTTTCGTACCTTTACCCCGTTTGGAGTACAGATGAGTAGTATAATTAAGAAATAAATGTTTAAAGAAAACCTAAATCATATCGACGTCGAGACATTTTGCTAATACAAGAGGAAATTTGAACAATTATCAAAGTATGCTCCTCACTTTGTTGATACTGAAGCTAAAAAGATCAAAAAAATTTGAGCAATGATTGAGCACATAAATAAGCTTAATTTTCCTGTCCCATAGCTTCACTTCTTACAAGAAAATGCTAGTCTCAGGCCAAGATAGTTTAGTACTGTAAAGTCAGTTCAGATAAGTATGTTCCTCAAAATAAAGATTTTATTGGGAAGAGAAAGTGGAGTGGACATACAAAGGAAAAGGAAAATGGCCAGAAAAGAAACCGAATACCGGATCCAACAACGCCAAGCCAGGAGCCTACACCTAACAAGACTCACCTAGGAGAGTGCTTGTTTGGGAGAAACGTATGTTATTGGTGTGGAAAATCGGGCCACATGATCATGAATTGTCCAGAACCACCCAAAAGAAGAGATGGGAAGGAGAAATAGGAAGATAGAAATAAGAATAAGAACGGAAAAGGACGAGTGTTTGCCCTTACCCAGCAAGAAGCTGACGAGAATCCCAATGTGATAGTAGGTACCCTTCTGTTGTTACATTTTCCTGCTTATGTACTTTTTGATTCTGGAGCAATGCATTCTTTTATCTCTACATCTTTTATCACTAAGACTAGGCTTGCGTGTGATAAATTGGCTAGTACACTATAGGTTAGCATCCCTTCAGGCGAGTTACTTTTTACAAATCAACCAGCGAAATCAGTTAAGATAGAAATTGGAGGAAAAGTACTAGAAGCAGATTTATATATCTTAGAAATAAGAGACTTTGATGTAATATTAGGCATAGATTGGGTGGGACGTAATCATGTGTTTATCCAATGCCACGAAAATGAGGTAGTACTTCAGAAACCAGAAGAAGAGAAGTTTTGTTTCTCAGGGACGAAAAGGTCAGGTCAAGGAAAATCTTTCATTGCCTCAGGTAAATCACAACCAGATGTAACTATTGAAGACGTAGAGGTGATAGTTTCTCGACGTGTTTCCTGAAGATCTACCAGGAATTCCGCCGGACAGGCAAGTGGAGTTCACGATTGATTTAGTTTCTGGAGCGGCACCGATATCTAAAGCACCTTATAGAATGGCACCAAAAGAATTACAAGAACTAAAGTCTTAACTTCAAGAATTGTTAGATATAAACTTTATCCGACCAAGTGTGGCACCGTGGGGTGCACCAGTTTTTTTTTGTGAAGAAGATTGATGGATCGATGAAAATGTGCATTGACTATCGAGAATTAAATCAGTTGAAGATAAAGAATAAGTACCATCTTCCAAGGATTGAAGATTTGCTTGATCAACTGAGAGGATAAAAAGTGTTCTCTAAGATTTACTTGAGATCCGGGTACCATCAATTGAATATTAAGGCTAGCGACATACCGAAAATAGCTTTTCGAACTCGTTATGGGCATTACGAGTTTGTGGTTATGCCTTTCGGTTTAACCAATGCACCAGCAGTGTCCATGGACCTAATGAACAGAGTGTTTCATGAATTTTTAGACAAGTTCTTCATAGTTTTCATCGATGACATCTTGATATACTCTGAGAATCGTGATCAACATAAAGAACACCTTAGAATAGTGTTGGATGTATTAAGAAAGGAGGACTTGTACGCCAAATTCAAGAAGTGCAAATTTTAGCTAGACTGAGTAGGTTTTCTTGGGCACGTAGTTACGGCCTAAGGGATTGAAGTCGACCCGACCAAAGTGGAGGCAGTAACAAATTGGAACCGACCAACCAATGCTGGAGAAGTGCGCAGTTTCTTAGGGTTAGCCAGTTATTACCGAAGATTTATAGAAGGTTTTTCTAAAATTGCTAGATCGTTGACTCAGTTAACCAGAAAAGAAGTAAAGTTTCAGTGGGATGACAAATGTGAACAAAGTTTTCAAGAACTTAAACAACGTTTAGTCACAATTACTATAATGCAGTACCAGAAGGATCGGAAGGTTTTGTCATTTCGAGTGATGCATCCAAACTGGGTTTGGGATGTGTGCTTATGCAGCATGGGAGAGTGATCGCCTATGCTTCGAGACAACTAAAACTGTATGAACAAAAATATCCAATGCACGACCTAGAATTGACAGCAGTAGTTTACGTCTTGAAGATATGGCGTCACTATCTGTATGGTAGCAAGTGTGATATTTATACGGACTATAAGAGTCTCAAATATTTCTTTACCTAGAAGGGGTTAAATATGAGACAACGAAGATGATTGGAGTTAGTGAGGACTACGATTGTGCAATCTATTATCACCCAGGTAAAGCAGTAGAAAGACAGTAGGGCAGTTGACATAGATAATCACGGGCAAGAACAACTAGTAAGAGACTTCGAAAGACTAAAGTTAGAATTTTTAGCACCATCGAGTAAAGTTGCTACAAGAATAACATCCTTGATGATTCGACCCACTCTCAGAGATCGAATTCAAGAGGCTCAAGTTAAGGACCCTTTTCTGCAAAAGATCGAGGCCGAAGTTGGTACAAATAAACGCAAGGATTTTAGTTTGAATACAGACGGTGCACTCGTGTTCGAAGGAAGATTATGTGTACCCAAGGATGAGAAATTGAAAAGGACATTTTGGAGGAAACCTTACACAGCACATCCTGGAGGAACGAAGATGTATCGTGACCTCCAAGACACCTTTTGTAGAACCTCGAATTTTTCTTTGTTGTTAAAGGACCTAAGTGAAAACCAAGTTTTAGAATCAATTTATTTACATGGGCTAAATAATTTATTTTGTGAAAGAATAAGGTTTTATATTTCAATATTGGGCTCGTTGGGTAGCTCGCTTTTATTTACGATTAATGGCTCGAGAAAGAGTATTTTTGAATAAGCTAAACCCAAGATAAAGACGGCTAAAAGTTTCTATAGTTAAATGAATATAAAAGGGATTGTTATTAGGATAGCATTATTTCGGCCAGATCCCTTTTAGTTTTTATAAATGAGAATTGCACTGAAAATTGAACGAGTTTTGGATGCAAAAGTTGCAAAGAGAGCACACAAGGCTGCTAAAAATTAAATAATTTATATGCGTAAACTATCACTATCTCTCTCTCTCTCTCTCTCTCCCCTAATTCAATTAAAATACCAATAACCAAGACTTAACCTAATTAAACTAAACGGCTAGTGTTTGCATTTAAAAGCAATTGTAAAAACACAGCCTATAAATCTACCATTCAGGTTCTTTGAAATCGGCAACATACACGTATAGTTTACGCATAGAAATTATTTAATTTTTAGCAGCCTTGTGTGCTCTCTTTGCAACTTTTGCATCTAGAACTCGTTCAATTTTCAGTGCAATTCTCATTTATAAAAACTAAGGTGAGGTATTACGTACTATTAGTTATTTTTCCACGTCTTTCTACATATTGGATTTATATATGAAATTTAATTACTTCAGTTCAGTGCTCCTTCGGGAGAAATCATGAATCAGTTCAGTTAAATTTTGGGGTTAGTTTCAGTTTATTTGCAGTGCTTGCATGAATTATTATTGTCATTGTGTGATAATTCTAAGTTCAGTTTGGTAAGATAAATTTATATGTAATTACGATATTTGGACTGATTGTGGAATAGCAAGCATCTCATTGAGTGTAATTAATTATACGCATCCCTCTTCATTAACAATTTTTCAAGTAATGATCAACATGTTGGATGCGTGGCGGATTGGTGAAGCTGTTCCCCAAGTAAATTTAGATTTGCTTAGGAAGTTTTAAATTAATAAGACGATCAGCGTCATAGTTTCGATTATTAGCGTTAGACTTTCATTTATCAAATTAATTAACGTTTTGAGACTTATTTTTAAATTTTATGAAATATTTAATTATTTGACAATTGGTCTTTTTATTAAAGTAACTTTTCTGCAATTATTTATTTCTCTATGAATTTTTAGTAACTCTTCGAAACCTTAGAAATCTAGGTTTGGAAAAGAAACCCCTGCACAATGCTGAGTCTTCATAGAAGAGAAAGTAGCAGGGTCACAACAAGGAAAGTACAAAGACCAGAACGAGAGAAGAAGGACTGAGTCAGGCCCAACCAAAAATATTCCTACATGTCCCAAGTGCAACAAACGACATTTTGGCAAATGCCTTCAGGGAAAAGGAGTATGCTATAATTGTGGTAAGACTGGCCATTTCCTACGAGAGTGTCTAGAAAAGAAGAAAGAAGATTATCAACCTAAGAAAGGGAATGCTAGAGTTTTTACTCTGGCAGGTCAAGAGGAGGAGCAGGACACAGACGTGATAACAGGTATTCTACCAATATCTAATATACCTGCTATTGTTTTGATACATTCTGGAGCTACGCATTCTTTTATTTCTACTATTTTTATAGATAAGATTGGGAATGAATATGAGAAAATGAATGGCGTGTTAGATGTTAGTATCCCTTCAGGCGAGATTATTTGTACAAATCAAATAGTTAAGGACGTAGAGTTAAAAATCGAAGGAAGGATATTAAAAGCAAACTTATACCTATTAAGAATGAGTTACTTTGATATAATATTGGGCATAGGCTGGCTGAGTGGAAATCATGCAACCATCTTATGCCACGAGAAGGAAGTCTTGTTTCAAAGACCTGGAGAAGAACAATTTTGTTTATTCGAGACAAGGTTTGGGACTCCACCCAAATTTATGTCTTCTTTGAAAGCAAAAAAGATGTTAAGCAAGGATTCATGCCGAGGATTCTTATTAAATATCATTAGCAAACCTCAATCGGAGCAGGGAGTGAAAGATGAATCAGTAGTTCAAGAATTTGAGGACGTCTTCCTTGAAGATCTAACTGGAATACCGCCTGATCGACAAGTAGAGTTTACAATTGACTTAATCTCTAGAATCGAACCAGTATCTAAGGCCCCTTACAGAATGGCGCCAAAAGAGATGCAAGAGTTGAAGATGTAACCACATGAATTACTGGATAAGGGTTTTATCCGACCTAGCGTCTCCCCGTGGGGAGCGCCATTGTTATTCGTTAAGAAGAAAGACGGATTGATGAGAATGTGTATCGACTATAGAGATTAAAACCACTTGACTATAAAGAATAAATACCCACTCCCGAGGATAGAAAATCTTTTTGATCAGTTAAGGGTGCAAAGGTGTTTTCAAAGATCGATCTGAGATCAGGCTATCACCAACTCAAGGTAAAGGACTATGACATCTCTAAAGCAGCTTTTAGGACTCACTACGGGCACTATGAGTTCATTGTTATGCCTTTTGGGTTGACAAATGCACCCGCCGTTTTCATGGACTTAATGAACCGAGTTTTTCATCCGTACTTGGACCGATTTGTTATAGTCTTCATCGACGACATTTTAGTATACTAAAAAGATAAGTATCAGCATGAAGAACATTTGAGAACGGTATGGGTGCCCTTCGAAAAGAGAAATTGTATGCTAAATTCAAGATATGTGAATTTTGACTTGACTGAACCGGCTTCCTTGGTTATGTGATGTGGTTACTTTGCAAGAGATTGAAGTAGACCTAGCCAAGGTCGAAGCTGTGGAAAATTGCCCTAGACCGACCAATGTAGGAGAAGTTTGCAGTTTCTTGGGACTTGCTGGCTATAATAGGAGGTTTATTGAAGGGTTTTCTAAGATAGCTGGACAAATGACTCAGTTGACTAGAAAGGGGATAAAGTTCCAATGGTCAGAGAAGTGTGAGAATAGTTTCAAAGAATTGAAACAAAGATTGGTTTCAGCACCGGTTTTGACGATACCAGAAGGTTTGAAAGGATTTGTAATATACAGCAATGCATCCAAACATGGTTTGGGATGTTTGTTGATGCAATATGGAAGAGTTGTGGCCTATGCATCTAGGCAATTAAAACCATATGAATAAAATTATCCTACGCATGACTTAGAACTCGCAGCAGTAGTTCACGCCTTAAAGATATGGCGTCATTATCTATACAGTGGTAAATGTGAAATTTATACTGATCATAAAAGTCTCAAATACTTCTTTACTCAAAAGGAGTTAACATGAGACAAAGGAGATGGTTGGAATTGGTCAAAGACTACAACTGTACTATTCTTTACCACCCTGGTAAAGCTAATGTAGTTGCTGATGCACTTAGTAGAAAGACAACGGGAAAATTAACAGCTCTGACCACCCATGAACAGTTAGTTAAGGAATTTAAAAACTTAAGACTAGAGGTTTTTACACCTCCAATGCAAGTATCGGCTCTTATCGCAACTTTAATAGTTAAACCCACACCCAGGGAACGGATTAGAGAAGCCCAAAAGGATGACCCATTTTTGTGTAAGATCATGGCTGAAGTTGGGATAAAGAAACGCATAGGTTTTGGAATTGCTTATGACAAGGCACTTATGTATAAAGGCAGATTGTGCGTTCCTAAAGGTGAGGGATTAAGGAAAGAAATTCTTGAAGAAACACATTCTGCCCCTTATGCACTACACCCAGGCAGTACAAAAATGTATCGAGATCTCCGAGATATACTTTGGGGGAGAAATATGAAAAGAGAAATATGACTCTTTGTAAATAAGTGCATGGCCTGTCAGCAAGTGAAAACAGAACATCAGAAACCTTCAGGGTTGCTTATACTATTGGATATACCGGAATGGAAATGGGAACACATAAACATGGATTTTGTGGTGGGTTTTTCGAGATCTGTAAAAGGAAACAATGCTATCTGGATAGTAGTGCATCGTAAGTCAGCTCACTTTTTTCCAGTTAGGATGACTTTCACCATGGAGCAGTATGCACAAGTTTATGTTAGAGAAATAGTCATTTTCTATTGTTTCGGATAGAGACCCAAGATTTACTTCAAAATTTTGGACAAGTTTAGAGGATGCTATGGGAACAAAGCTAAAGTTTAGTACCGCATATCACCCGCAGACCGACGGACAATCAGAGACGACTATTCAAATACTCGAAGATATGTTAAGAGCTTGCGCGCTAGACCTGGGCGGCAGTTGGGAAGTGCACTTACCTTTAGTGGAATTTGCCTATAACAATAGCTTTCAGGCTACCATAGGCATGGCACCTTACGAGGCATTGTATGGAAGGAAGTGTAGATCACTTGTCTATTGGAGTAAGGTTGGAGAAAGAAGGATTTTAGGGCCCAAAATCGTTGATCGAACAGTACAGGCAGTGGATAAGATCTGAGACAGAATTAATGTTGCTCAAGATAGAGAGAAAAGCTACGCTGATAAGAGGAGAAAAATTCTCGAGTTCAAGAGTGGTGACAAAGTATTCTTAAAAGTAGCACCAATGAAGGGAATACTTAGATTTGGCAAGAAATGAAAGTTGAGACCAAGATTTATTGGACCTTTCGAGATTTTAGACAGAATCGGAGAAGTAGCATACCGATTAGCCTTGCTACCAGGACTTTTAGCAGTACACAATATTTTCCATGTATCAATGCTCAGAAAATACTTACAGGATCCTAGCCATGTGATCAACCATCATACTTTGGATGTAAACCACGATCTAACCTATGAAGAAATGCCAATGGTAATCCTAGACAGAAAAATTCACGTGCTAAGGATACGAGAAGTTTCCTTAATCAAAGTATTATGGCGCAACTATGGAGTGGAAGAATCGACTTGGGAGAAAGAAGATGAGATGAAAGCCAAGTACCCAGGGCTTTTCACTAAGTAAAGGTAAATTTTGAGGACAAATTTTTTTTTAAGGAGGATAGATTGTGGAACTCCGAAATTTTCTTTGTTGTTAAAGGACCTAAGTGAAAACCAAGTTTTAGAATCAATTTATTTAATTGGGCTAAATAATTTATTTTGTGAAAGAATGAGTTTTTATATTTCAATATTGGGCTCGTTGGATAACTCGCTTTTATTTACGATTAATGGCTCGAGAAAGAGTAATTTTGAATAAGCTAAACTCAAGATAGAGATGGCTAAAAGTTTCTATAGTTAAATGAATATAAAAGGGACGGATAGCATTATTTCGGCTAGATTACGCATTTGAATCCAAATTTGGTTTTAAAGTCTATCTCTATCTCTCTATCCTAATTTAATTAAAATACCAATAACCAAGACTTAACCTAATTAAACTAAAATTCTAGTGTTTGCATTTAAAAGCAATTGTAAAAACGCAGCCTATAAATCTATCCTTCAGGTTCTTTGAAATCGGCACATACACGTATAGTTTACGCATAGAAATTATTTAATTTTCAGCAGCCTTGTGTGCTCTCTTTGCAACTTTTGCATCCAGAACTCGTTCATAAAAACTAAGGTGAGGTGCTACGTGCTATTAGTTATTTTTTCACGTCTTTCTACATATTGTATTTATATGTGAAATTTAATTACTTCAGTTCAATGCTCCTTCGGGAGAAATCATGGATCAGTTCAGTTAAACTTTCAGGATCTGAGGTTTACATCAAAATTTTGGAAGAGTTTGCAAACAGCTTTAGGCACTAAGCTTAACTTTAGTACTGCATATCATCCTCAGACAGATGGACAGTCCGAGCAAACTATTCAAATTTTGGAAGACATGCTTCGGGCATGTGTTTTGGACTTAGGCGGCAACTGGGAGTCCCACTTGTCGTTAGTGGAGTTTGCTTACAACATCTTTCAAGCTACGATAGGGATAGCTCCTTACGAGGCACTTTGTGGCAGAAAATGTAAATCTCTTGGGATGAAATTGGAGAAAAGAGAGTGTTAGGTCCTGAAATCGTTAAACAAACAATTCAGACTATCGATACAATAAGAGCTAGAATAAAATCTGCCCAGGACCAATAGAAAAGCTATGCAGATAAAAGAAGGAAAGTTTTAGAATTCGAAGTTGGCGAAAGGTTTTCCTCAAAGTAGCACCAATGAAAGGCCATGTTTTAATTACATAAAGTTCCCTCAACCTTTGACATTTTAGCACTTATATCTAACTTTTTTTCATCATATTTTTTTCATTAATTTTCTCTATTCCTCTTTGATGATGATTTTTGTCCAAATATTTTGTTAATATACATTGAAATGGGATGAAAATATTTTGTCAAATTTTTGTATTTGTTATTTATTTTATTTATTTAAAAATACAAGAGAGAGACAAATCTTTTTACTCCTTTCTAATTAATTTTTTGGACAGAAATCATCATTAAATACAAAGATAAAACATGCAAATTAATAAGCTGATGATAAAAATGTGATAAAACAAATTAAGGACTGATAAGAAAGGAAAGTTAAGACTTAGGTTCATTGGACCTTTTGCAATACTTCAGAGAATTGGTAATGTCGCTCACCGTCTCGCTTTGCCTCCAGAATTCTCAACGGTGTATAATGACTTCCATGTATCTATGATCAGAAAATATGTTCATGACCCTGGACACGTGGTAGACTACCAGTCTTTGGAAATGCAAAAGGATCTAACTTATAAGAAGACCTCAATCTATATTTCAGACAGAAAAGTTCATGTTTTAAGAAACTGAGAAGTGCTGTTAGTCAAAATTCAACGGCGAAATCATGGAGTGGACGAGGCCACTTGGGAGAAAGAAGAAGAGATCAAAGCCAAGTTCTCCTTACTATTTTCATCATAAGAAAAATTTCGAGGACGAAATTTTTATAAAGAGTACACGATGTAATGTCCCAAAAATTTAAAATTTTATTTCGGGCTAAGTAAAATTCTTAGCAAGTAATTGTGGTCACATGTTCGTCTAAAGTCCAAATGGGGTTCTATAATAATAAACGACTCAAGTCCATTAGAGAAAATATCTAACGATTTTTTAGATTTATTAATTAATTATAATTATTTTTCTATAAAAGGCAAGATTTGTAAGATATTTTAAATTTATGGTAATTTCATCATATCAAAAATTTACCAAATTCCAAATAGACTTGCATGCAAGATGATAGAATAAACACCAAAAATTCTCAATTTTTCCCTTCATCCTTTCCCTTTCTCCCTCAAATTCGGCCCCCTCCCCCCCTCTCTTTCCCTCTCCCTCTCCCTCTCTTCACAAAACGTCCCCGTCCCCTCCAATACACACACTTAAGCCATTTTTTTACAAAGAAAAAAAAAAGAAGAATGGAAGAAGAGAAGAAAAGGAGAAAAGAGAAGAAGAAGGAGGAGGAGGAGGAGGAGGAGATAAAAGAGAGGTTTTGATTTCAGAAGTTTTTCACCCTTTTTTTAAGAAGCAAGGTAGGAATATTTATATGCAAGTGATCTAAATCCCTTTTATGTATTGTAGTTATGTGTATGTTATGCTAAATGATTTAATGTTTATGGTCATCAGGATGTGAATGTAGTTTATTTTTTTAGAATGAACAAGAAATGATGTTCATCCTACTTTGGATGTAAATGAAGAATATTTATGGTTTTAAATCCCTTGGGATTAAGCCTTAGAAAGAATGTTATTGGTTTTTAAATCTTTCGGGATTAAACTTAAGAATGAATTTGGGATTTCGACCTTTGAGCTCATCGAAAATTAATGTTTGCATGGTTTACTTACATTTAATTGCAATATATAAATTGGGATTTGCATATTTATAAATGATGATATTCTTATTGAGTTTTCCCCAAACTCACTCTTCTCCCATTCATAGATTGATTGTAGGGTCGGATGGAGGCTCAAGGGATTGAGCCATGGGAGAAGAGATTTCGGTCATGAAGATGAATAAATGGAAATTGCTTTATGATGTTATGATTTCTGAATTTTATATGTTATAAGATGATTTTGATATGAATATTAATTGTTAATTTGGCATAAACTTACTCGGAAGTCTATGAAATGATATTTTTAATCTTGATGAGTGTTAGAGGATGTTTAAATGGTATAATGTTGACCGAGATGTACACTGTCCAGAATTTCCAGCTTGCAAGTCCAGTTTCAAGTGGACGTCCTGAATGGCAGACTTCAGGTTTTGGGATGAAATTTGGTGGTATTCATGACCTATCAATTTCGGTCATTTGAAACTTGAAATCACCTCGTTCGGATGTCTATAAAGTAAGATATGCAAGTTTTGGTAATGACTGACAGTCCTACTCGGGAATTTACCTTCCATGTTTTAAAGGTTAATTTGGAGACCTTACATATTTTATTAAATTCTGAATTTTAGATATGAGTTAATACATTATGTGATGTTTTATCTCTGAAAATATTAGAATTTTTCAAGGTCTTTTGATAGAGAAAATTTAGGATTAAAAATGAGTTTGAAAGCTGTCTAGTTTCTGTTTTTCGTATAATTTGTATTCCTTTTTGATGACCTTAACTATTTCCTAAAATCGTGAAATTTTAGTATGTATTAGAAGGATAAGTTATGATTATTTGGTTAAAGCTTCATAAGTTTTTGTGACCGTTGAGTTGCTTGTTTCTATACATAAGTGATAAAAGGGCAGTAAACTTATGTCACAATTAAGTTAACTAAAAGTTTCGGCTTTAAGGAAAAACCATTGATGTTTCTTAACCTCAACTTTAAAGTTCTTATAGTTGATAAGTCATATTTGTAAACTTTTAGAATAACATCTAGAATTCCGCATTTTTAGTTTATTTTCGGGCCTTAAAAGGTAAGAATAGGAGAGACGTGCCAGGGCCTCGTAGAGAAGGTTTTGGGGCGTCATATCTCGTCATGGATTTCACTGCCGCATGTGCATCTTAAAGCAGCAATCTTGTTTTTTTCTTGTTTATTGCCATGTTACTCATGGTCTATATGTTCCCCATATACTTATCTATAATGGGGACGAGTAGATTCTCTGTTCTTTGTTTCTTTATTTTAGCGTTCACAGTCAAGCAACTTTGAAAATTAAATCAATATGTTTGTAGGCATCATAGACGGTGGGTTGCTGAGAAGCTCGGAACTAATGCTACAAGCAATGAACTTCAATTCACCGAGGAAATTTTCTCTGAGGATGCAAAGAACTATCTTGCCTGGACCCATAGACAGGTAGACTGGAGTTCACCTTTCTATTTAAGGGGGAAACCATTTTCATTTTGTTCGCTTTATGAAATTTTCCCTAAATATAGCAGAAGATTTCGATTCTTCTACAATTTTGTGTGTATCCACGCAGATCTGTATGTTCAGTGCAAGAGTTTTTTACTACATTTCTTTATGCAGTGGGTTCTTCAGGCACTTGGAGGACGGGAAGATGAACTTGCATACTGTGATAAACTCCTTCAAGATGACATTTTTAATAACTCTGCTTGGAATCAGGTAATGTTGGTAGATTTACTATGACCAAAATCCTAACTACCAATTCAACGTAAAGTGTCATCACGAGTGCATGATGTGTTTTGAATACAATTTTCTATGTGAAAGTTATGATTGACCATCCATCCTAACTTTGAAGTATCTCCCCTTCACGGTTTTTAAGGCTATACAAAACAACCACCCAGGCAAAGGCTATCACAGAATCTTGATAAAGCTTCAAAAAGCTATGTGAAAGTCATGATTTTCTCTCTCTGCTATTTGAAGAATATTACACTATTATTTATATCTCCAAGCCATTTCAGCCCAAGATTGGATTTGACCAAAAGAAGGAGCAATAAAGCCTTGTCCCCAATAAATTTGGGTTGGCTGCATTAATTCCTTGTTGCCACTCTGTTCATTGCTAAGATCTGTTGAAAGATCCAAAGCAACTAGATCACCAATCACAACCAGCTAGAAAGAAGACTTCTGAATTCAAAAGTTCGTATACTTTAAAATTTCAAAATGCCAGACATGGAAACATTTAAAAGTGATAAAAAATTCCAAAACATAGACCCTTCTTATAATTTGTTTTAATGATAGAGTCTACCAGTAGCTCAGTTCTAAGAGAACTTGCAGAGCTTTTGAAGCTTTTAGGTTTTATGTGATGCAGCCCATATGTTTGGTTTGGTGCGTGGAGTTTCTTCTACTCTTTTATTCTTTGATAATCTTCATTTTTTCTCCAAACCTTAATCTACATTTTCGACCAGCCTTAAGAAGTAAGAACAGCCTCTGTTTTATCTTATCCTTGGATTTTATTTTATTTTTTATTTTTGTAATTTTTACCATTGCCCTTTCCTTGCCCATATTGTATCTGTTTACGCCTTCACTTTTTCAGCCCCCAAATCCTCTTCGTTTCCCTATCCGTAATCAAGTTTGTGGTTTGTTCACTATCCGATGTTAGTTTTCTTCTTTGGGCCAGCCCAAAGGTAAAAAGAAAAAAGAGGGAAATTGAAAACTAAATTAACTTGCAAAATATAAAAAAATAAAATAAAATTTGGAGGCATATCAAAGGTCATCGTGGAGTTTCCAACCTAGATACTTTCTATGAGTTGGATTTGTCTGCAACTTGGCTTTAATGTTTTATTTTGTGTAATTATGTGTAAAAGTTTTTAATATTTATGTATATATATGCCAGTGGCTGTTTTGAAATGGATAAATTAGGAGTCTCTGTTGCTCGTAGATCTTGAACCAGATCAAATATATTCATTTCTTAATAGATCCATCTATCTATTGATAAAACAACTCTCTGTGATGATCTATCGTGATATGAAAATTTGGCTCTCCCTCTTGTAATTGCTCTTCATGTACTTGACTTCGTGTGGTATGGTTTGATGATTATGTTACCAGCAAGGCTATGATGTCCCGAATTTCTTAATCAGTCCAATTTACTGATGTCAATTCCTCTTATTCCCAGTTACTATATTGAATTTTTATTTGGTATTACCCCTTTCTTGAATTATCAGTATTCTCCACAACTATCAGTTTGGATCTTTTTGTAATAAAGAATTTTCAAACTAATTTTTAACTACATATTTTATGAGATTTATAATTTTTATTAATTTTTTAACCACACATTTTGTAAATTTCTTTTAAATTATTTTAAAAATTACTTTTAAATTTCACCAAATATACGTGTTTCGCGCGGAATGTGTATCTTTCGCTAACAATTAAAGGATTCAGACGATGTGTAAGGGACGCCAAACCTTTTGAGACAAAGTCCCAACAAGGGGTGTTTGATTTATGAAGACTACAATAATGACAAAGGATGAAAAAGCAAAACGAAATGCCTCCAAGGGGCACAAGCACACTAAAATTCACTGTAAAGAAATATTTAAGACTAAATGAAATGAAATTACATTTCTCTGTTTTTTTAGAGTTCCTTCTTTTTTTCTTCTTCAATCAATCTCCTTTCTTTTATACCTTGCCAAACGGTTTTATTACACGTTTTCTTTCAATCTTGCATAAAAACTTCTCATCGCCCAGTTTCTTCCTTATCGCCCAGCAACCACCTCGTCGCCCAATAACTGCCCATTTCTTCCATAATGATTTCAACTGTTTGTAACTTTCTCATGATGATTTAACTTCTTGTAACTCCTTCATGAAGCAATCACCTCGTTGCCCAATAACTGCCCATTTCTCCCATGATGATCCCAACTGTTTGTAACTTCCCCATGATGATCCAACTTCTTGTAACTCCTTCATGATAATTCAAGTTTGTAACTCCTGACAACGTGGGAACAATGATAAGAAAAATGAGAAAAACTACTTATGAACAGTTACTCTTATGCCGCGATTGACCACTCTAATCGCCCAACGCCCTGAGCGTTTTTTATCTGGGCGATGTCCATTTTGGGCCCTTCCTGGCTTGGACAATTTCTATTGGGCCTATATACAAATTTATTTGGGCATCCGTTGGGCCTGGCCGACATATTTTCTAAGCCTATATGCTTGGGTATTTATTATGGGCCTACATGTACAATTTTTCTTAAGTCTCTTTTTAGGCCCTTGTTATTTCATATGTCAACAGTTACCCCCCAATATGGCTTAATTAATATAATTGCTTATTTAATTAGCCATATTCACTTGGTGGCGTTTCATCTTCTGAATGTTTTTTGGCGCCTTAATTCCGAAATCCTAAGAGCACGATTTATATAAACCCCAAAAAGGCGCCATTACCAATAACCACGTCCAGCCCCCATCACATCATTGTCCCTTTTCTCCCTCTATAAAAAGGACACTATTCATTCATCTTTTCTTTAACTCTCCCCAGACTGATCGTTTTACTTGCAATCTTCTTGTCCATTTTCTGAAACCATGTCGACGTCCAGAGCTTCCTCCAATAACAGCATTACTTTCGAAGATTTCCAAGACCTCCTGACCAAACCTTACGTAAACCCATCAAATCTTCTACCCTCTAGGCCGGATATGAACGAGTTCTATTTGGGCCCGTCGTTCAGGGATGCAGACTCTATTGGGCGACTGGCCACAGCCCAATTTTTTCCTTGTACCCAAGGACCTCCTTTCTTGGACCCATTCTCATTGAAGCCAATCCGCGAGAAAAGCATTCGCACATGGCCCAAATCTGATACCACCTTCCGCCTCTGGCATGCGCGTATGATGAAGCATGCCCCTACGAAGGCACTTTTTGATCGTGCTAGGATTTCTGATCTTTTGGAAATTGCCACACGCCCCCCGCTATATGACCCAGTTCTTTTCCCAATCGCCCTAAGCTTCTGGTCTTCTGAGTACAATACCTTCATTTTCCCCCTTGGCCCAATGTCGGTTACTCTAAGGGATGTTGGTGCTTTGGTCAATCTTCCTCCTCTGGGCGATACCATTTCTCCTGCTATATTAATATCCTCCCTCGCTCCAAAGTTTGATAAGAAGTTTACGGACTCCTATTCAGGCATGCAAGAGCTTTATGAAAACACGGGCAAAGATCCCACACATGCAGAGCGTGTAGCTTTCCTCCAAGTTTGGCTGTGTAGGTACATTCTTTGTGTTCCTAGTCTTAAACCTTCCATGGCCTATTTGCCTATCGCCCATGAGTTAGCTCTTGGTAGGTCTTTAAACCTCTGTTCTCTGTTTCTGGCCGCCTTCTATAGAGGTATGGCTTACCTTCAACATCAGCTTAGGACCAATGCTTCTCCTACTGGAAGTGGGCCTCTTTGGCTCGCTCAATTGTGGTTGAGAGCATACTTTCCACAACTTGGTGTTCCTTCAATTCCTCCCAGGTCCGTGAGTTGTTACGGGCTAATTATTAACCAATTAGCTCCCGTTGATATGTCTAACCGGGACGTCTTTACATTCTTTTATAATTTAAATTCAATTCCCTCTTTCTTTCCTTTCTCCATTCATCAAGTCCCAGCCTACGTCCAACCTCCTCTTAGTTTGAACGAGGTGAGTAATGTCTTGCCCGTTTGGGTCCAATACTTAACTGGGCGAGAATTGTTTCATGACATTCTCACGGGCACCAATGCCAAGGCTGGGGTCGAGGTCTATGCTCCCCAGTTCTTTGCCCGACAGCTTGGTTTTGGCTAAACTTGGCCCCTTCCTCCTTGTTACTCAAAGAGTTTTCAAGAACGTTTCCATACCATCACCAAAGTGGAAGCCCAAGCTATAGATGAGCGTAATGCTTCCTTAATGAACGGGTTTTCTTTGGCTCCTTTCAATCCCACTTTGGCCGTTCACCCTCTTTTTGAACAGTTTTGGCCTTCGGTGAAACGTAGGCTCTTCACTACTAATGTCAACCAAGCATTCCACATACTTGAGGGGTCAGGGTCTTCGAGAACTTCCATTTCTCCTACTCCGATTCCTATCCCTGCTGTGCCCATATCCGTTAAACAACCTGCTCCTTCGTCTTCTCCTGCAAAGCCTTCGACAATGCGTACTAGACGTTCTACTGCACTCACCATTCAATCCAGTTCTCCTCCCGCCCAAACTGGAGTTGCGAGAGGTACATCCAGTCGTAAACGGCCTGCATCGGACCCGTCAGATCAGGCTGATGATGAAAGTGATGATGATGGTGGTACTCCTCCTCTGATCAGAAGAAAGGTAACCTGATTTTTCCCTCATTTAAAGAACTCTTTAGCATGAATATTGACATTCTCTTTGTATTCTGAACCAGAGGGGAGTCACTTCTCCTTTGAAAGAATCCACATCGCCCGACCCTTCAATTCTTCGATCGTCCGAGCCGACCATAGAAGTGGATTTGCCTGAAAAGGGATTTGGAGACTCAGCTGCTTCAATCGCCCAGGCAGTTGAAGAATCTTCATCATTTCAGGGCGTTTCCCCTCCAGGTGTAGAACCGGATGGTAATATGTGCTTATAGTTGTAATCATTTTTCTAATTCTACCATTTTGACATGGCATTTGACATGGCTTTACTCTTGAAGCACTTATCATCATTCGTCCTTGTGCAGAAAGACCAATTGACTTGCCGTTTGTACCTGAACCAATACGTCCGGTTGTACCTGAGCCATCACGTTCGGATAGGGGTGACTCTTCACAGGCGGTAAAATCGCCCAGTGGCACACTTCCCCCTTCTTCCTCTAAGACCACTGATGAGGTAATTTTTCTTTCAATTTCCCTTACCTTGCTTATTTCCAAAGAAACACTAAGTAATTGTTTTACCTTTACAGGATGCTGATACCATCTTGCGCTCTATTCAGGACTTGTTTACATCATGGGAACAAGTGAAGGCTAGTCAGGCCGCTCGTTCGTCTTTGGCCAGTCGTCCTTCTTCTGCCTCTGGTGCTTTCTCCATGGAAAACATGAACATCCTAAAGCAGGCAGTACTTGAATATACTTCCTTCATGGACATGGATATCTCACATGCTAGTGCTGCCAACCATCGGGACAAATTTGAGCATTTAAGCCACCAAATGGCTCAAGCACTTGAGCTTCCTTCGCTCAAACTCCCCACAGATCTCAAGTTATCGTTGAAAGTCATTCATCAAGAGATAAGTGCATTGCTGGCCAAGAATGTGGAGCTCAAAGTCAAGAAGACTCAATATGTCAAAGCCATGATCGAAAAGGAATCCCTTCACCAGGAAATCGATCAAGCCAAAAACAATTTGAACGAGATTTCTTCCGAGGTCATGGTTGAAGACTCCTTGATGATGAGTTTGGCTGCTCAGATGAAAGAAATCCAAGAAAAGATGGACGACTGTAAGGCCAGGCTGGCAGCCAAGAAGCGCAATGCTTCACAGGAAGTTGAACGGGCTAAATCTTTACTTGAGCGTTATTCAAGTTTAGAAGTGGACGATGGGTTTATGGATGAACTATCCGCCGCTTCTGTTCAACAGCGCGATGAGTGGGAAAAACTTAGAGAGCAAATGCGCTCTATTTGGGGAAGGATGTAGTTAGGATTTTAAAGTTTTAAGGACAACTTTTGTTTTATCCAGTTTCCCTTTTGTAATGGCAGCCACTTATGGCAACCAAATTATCTGATGAAATGAAAGGCTCTATTCGTTTATAGAATTGCATCCCTTAATGTTTAAACCTCTAATCGTTCAAAATCCCAAACTGACGGAACGTACTTCTTTAAATATTTGCCATTAATAGACCTCATGTGCCTCATACCATCCAAATTTTCTAAATGATATGCCCCATTTGGCAACACTTCTTTAACTCTGTATAGTCCTTCCCAATTTGGTGACCATTTCCCAAACTTTGGATTACTACTATCCAATGGGAGTATTGTTTTCCATACCAAATCTTTCGTGCTAAAACATTTGGCTATAACCCTTTTATTATAATATGAAGCCACTTGTCTTTTCTGAATTTGCAATCTATCTAAAACGCTCAACTTTAGTTCGTCCAATTCTAATAAATTCTGAACAAGTAGTTCAGTATGCTCATTTTCATCTATATTATTTTGCAAACGTACTCTGATCGATTGCACATTAATTTCCATAGGCAGCATTGCTTCTTGCCCATATGTCAACTGGAAAGGAGTTACTTTAGTACTAGATCGCGGCGAAGTTCTATAGGCCCATAACGCCCTATTCAAGCATTCATGCCAATTTCTAGCATTTTCGCCTATCATTTTCCTTATGATACTCTTTAAAACCTTATTTGACGATTCTGCTTGGCCGTTGGATTGGGCGTAATAAGGCGTAGAGTTCGCCAACTTGATTCCAAACTCGCTCAGAAATTCTTTCACTTGATTCCCGTTCAAAGAAGTTCCATGGTCCATCACTACAGTTTGAGGTATCCCAAATCTATATACGATATGATCACGAATGAACTCTATGACATTTCCTTGGGAAATTTCTTTTAAGGGTATCGCTTCTACCCATTTAGTGAAAAAATCGGTAGCGACTATTATAAAGGTGTGTTGCTTGGACGATGGTGGGTAAATCTTTCCTATCAGGTCTATCGCCCAACACTTGAAAGGCCATGGTTTAATAATAGGTACCATTTCCCTGGCTGGCACTCTTTGAATTGGGCCATGTTTTTGACACTCCAAGCAACTTTTGGCATACTGAACGCATATCTCGCCCATTTTAGGCCAATAATACCCATTCATGATGATCAACCACCTCATCTTTTGGCCAGCTTGATGTGCTCCGCACACTCCTTCATGTGCTTCGGCCATAACCACTTTAGCTTCTTGCAAATTTATGCACTTCAAAAGTATACCATCTGAGCGTTTCTTATATAATTCTCCTTCAACCAGCAAATAGTTCAGTAAACGTAATTTTAACTTCCTGTCGTTCTTCTTATTGGGTTCTTCCAGGAATTTTTGTATTTCTTCTCTCCAATCCAATGCGTCTCCATTTTGTATACAATGCACATTAAACCCCTTCGCCCTTCGTTGAAGTACAGGCAATATCGTTCCGTACTCGCACGCAGAATCGTTATTTAACATTTTTGAATAACCTGATGCCATTTGGGCCAACTCATTTGCCAAATCGTTATACATTCTATTAACGTATTGAAGCTCTACTTGGTCGAACTCGTCCATGAGCTCTTGAGCGATGCCATATTGACTTATGACAGAGTCACTTTGGCATTTAAAATCGCCATTCAATTGATAAATTATTAGTTGAGAATCACCTCGGATAAGCACGTTTTTCGTCCCCAAATCCAATAATAATTCTAAACCGACAATCAACACTTCGTATTCGGCTTGATTATTAGTACACATTTCAGTCAGGGCGAAAGAAAACTTGTAACAAACCCCTAGTGGGTTTATTAGCACTACCCATACTCCTGCACCTCTAGCAGTTTTTGAACCGTCAAAGTATAAAATCCAGGGTTTTAGCTCGAGCAAATTGACTTCTAATTCAATTTCCTTAGGTACGTCCAAGCATGGATGATCGGCCAAAAAGTTAGCCAATGCTTGATTTTTTACCGCCTTTTGTGGTATGAACTGTATTTCAAATTCTGATAGTGCTAAAGTCCAAAGACCAATCCTTTGATGCAAAACAGGACGAGAGAACATGTACTTAACCAAATTTACTTTAGAAATTAAGTAAATAGTTACAGGCCGTAAGTAAGCCCTTAATTTAGTACATGTAAAATACAAAGCAAGACATAATTTTTCAATAGCAGAATAATTACATTCACACACAGTAAGTCGTCTACTAAGATAATATATCGCCCTTTCTTCTCCAAACTGGTCGTCCTGGGCGACTAGTCCAGCTATTGACTCCTGCTCGGCCAATATATAAACTTTCATTGGCCGACCTTGGATAGGTGAAACTAATACTGGTGGATTTGACAGATATGTCTTCAGGCTATGGAAAGCCTCTTGATGCTCCTCCTTCCAGACGAAGTCGTCCTGATTTTTCAACTTTAGGAGAGGCGAGAAAGCTTTCGTTCGCCCTGCACAATTAGAGATGAAACGTCGTAAGAAGTTCACTTGCCCAAGGAATCTTTGTAATTCCTTTTTGTTCTTAGGTGGTTTAGCCTCTAAAATGGCTTTTGCTTTATTTTTATCAAGTTCAATTCCTCTTTCATGCACTAGGAATCCTAGGAAATTTCCTGCATTAACACCAAATGCACACTTCAACGGATTCAATTTTAATTTATACTGTCTCATCTGTTCGAATGAACGTTTCAATTGTTGGAGATGGTTTTCTTCTTTCAATGATTTAACCACTATATCATCAACATAAACTTCAACAAATTCTCCTATCATGTCATGAAAAATTAGATTCATTGCCCTTTGATAAGTGGCTCCTGCATTTTTTAAACCAAAAGGCATGACCACCCATTCAAAACATCCTAGAGCACCTGGGCATCTGAATGCAGTTTTATGTATATCTTCTTCAGCTATATAAATTTGGTTGTATCCTGAATATCCATCCATGAAAGAGTACATCACATGTCCAGCAGTTGAATCTACTAAGGAATCTACCGTTGGCATTGGATATTCATCTTTGGGTGTTGCTAAGTTCAAATTTCTGAAATCTATGCAAACCCTAATACTACCATTTTTCTTTGATACAGGCACAATATTAGACAACCATTCAACGTATCTGGCCATCCTTATAAAACCTGCCTTCAACAATCGTTCTATTTCTTTCTTTACTTCAGGCAATACATTAGGAGCAAAACGTCTGGGGGGTTGCTTATGTGGTTTAAAGTGTGGCTTAGTTGGTAGCCTATGTTCTACCAAATTTTTATCTAAACCAGGCATGTGTTCATATTCCCAAGCAAAACAATCTCTATACTCTCTTAACAAAGCAATTAACTGGTCACTTACCTCTTTGCTAAGCATCTGACTGACAAACGTTGGGTGATCTTCTTGTTCATCTCCAATATTTACTTTCACCAAAGGGTCTTGTGCTTGGGCGTGCCCTGTCTTCATGACTCCTTTCACATCGTCGTCCAAGCTCCTTGTAGTGATGTCTTCTGCATCCAAACAATCCACCTTATTCACTTCTCGGCCAATATTCTGTTCTAACTCGAACACTGCTAATTTATCCCTTAAAATTTTTAAAGCCGTTTTATTTCTTATTTCTCCTTCGCACCTTTCGAAAGCCATTGACTTGGCTCCGACATCCTGAAGGCTAGACACCTTCTTCAACATTTATCGAATATCTTTTTTGCCAATCATTGGCTCTTCAAGGGCCACTATGTTTGGCCTCATTTGATCGAACATTTCAGTAAATGCATCTACTGATAATGGCTCCTCGCTCTGCGCGATGATCCGAGTTTCTTCACCATCTTGGACTACTCTTACAGGCCCATAATTTCCTTCATACATGAATTTCTCGATCGAGTTTGCTTCTGTAACAAAAGGTCTATGATCTGCTTGCACCACTTCGGCCTCACCTCTATCATTCCAAAAAACTAGACACTGATGGAGTGACGAAGGTATACAACGATTTCCATGAATCCAATCTCTTCCTAACATCACATTATAGCTAGTCGGGCCGTCTATTACAAAGAATACTGTGGTTTTGGTGATAGTTCCTACCGTCACGTCCAAAGGCATTACTCCTTTGGCCGAAGTCACCCCGCCATTGAAGCTCGTAAGAATAACTTCAGTAGGGATCAAGTCGCTCTCTGTCTTTGCAAATTTCTTTATCATTCTAGATGGAATAGTATTAATAGCGGCCCCATTATCGATGAGAACTTTGGCTACAGAAATGCCATTGACTAGAGCCTTTACATATAATGGCCTCAAATGTTTGGTTAGATTGGCCGTTGGCTTCTTAAAGATGACCTTTTCAGTCGCCTCTATCTCCACTTCTTGTCTCCCATCATCCTTTGGATCGACATGCTGTGTCAGGTTTACGTGCAACATTTCGCACTCATCTTCTGTACCGGGCTCTTGAGCTTCTATGTCGCTCACTTCCTCCCAACCTGTAGGGGGTGGCAATATCGTTGGAGGTGATCCATACTTTTCAGAGCGCGGTACCCTCATTTTCCTCTTGGGCGTCCCGTATAACACGTAATAATCAAAAGATCGCCCAGATGGTTCGCCCAACAAATCTACTTCTCGGACACCTTCTTGATACAGCTGTTTTAGCAAATTGTTATATGAAACTCCTCTTTTTCTTCTTTCTGATTCTAAGTCGATCTCTTCTTCCACATCTGTCAAGCCATCATCTTCTTCTTCTCCTCCATAGATATCTCCAGAGGTTTGCCCGATTTCTCCCTCACATTCCAATGTGCATGCTTCCTCCATCTCATCGTCTTGTGGCCCCTCATCCCTTTTGCTTTTAAATTCATTGGCAAGCAGATAATTATTAGCCAATATTGGGGGTAAAGAACCAAACTGAATGGTGATGGATTGTCCAGGATCATCTTCATCTTCGTCTTTGCTGTGTCTTTCAAACTTCGACCTACTAGAAGAATCTTCTGGCAATTCTTCCGTTGAATCGTTCACATTATGTTCCTTCTCATCTTCGAGATTTTCTTTAGCAACAGTGTTGGAGAAATTGGGCAATTTGGGACGTATCACTTCTTGTTGCTACCTCATCATTCGTCCATAATTTCTCTGATGACGTCTTTGCTGTGTCCTAGTCATTTGATCAAAAGGTATCACCCTTCCCGCACTGTATTGGAATGAGTGCCATACATTCGATCGATGGGGCTGTGGCCTGAACGTTCTATTGTTGAGCATCGGCCTGCCATCATACATTGGCCTGACCTGTCTTTCAAAAGGAGGCCGTGATACCTTTCGTCCTTGAATAGGTTGGAAATTTTGGGTTGCGTTTGGATGATTGTGACACCCCCATACTTCCATTTTCTCCTCATCTTCATCTATTTCTCTGCTACATCTAGCACACAACACTTTTTTGTTCCTTTCAACTTCTTTACCTTTGAGACGTTCGAACACGCTGGGATGCTGTCCGAGATCTTCGTCTCCATTATCGACTACTAATTTAAATTTAGGTAAACCACTTTTGAAACCTGCTGACAACATATTGACTCCTAGTGGCCGCGGAAAAGGATTTTCATCCACTGTCATCTTCTTTTTAGCTTCAAAAGTAATTCGCCCTGATTCGATGGCATCCTGTAATACATGACGAAAAACCAAACAATTATTAGTTGTATGAGACCATGCATTATGCCACTTACAATATTTTTTATCCTTAACTTGCTCAAGATTTGGCAATTTGTGCTTATCGCTCAGTTTTATTTGCTTGTCTTTATACAATCTATCAAATATAGTATCTGCTTTGGTTATATCGAACGAAAACGTTCTAGCTTTCTTGCTTGTATCTTTTAGAGGCTCGTTTTTCGCCGTCATCCCTGAATTAATTATTAACGGACATTCATAAGCATCTCCTTTAATCAATTCGGCCAAACATATTTCAGTTTGATCATAATACTCATCTACAACGTGAACGTCGAAGTTTGGGTCTTTATAGTAAGTCCCTTTGCTGGAATTTTTCATTTGTTCTTCTTCCTTTATCAAACGCTCATACCTAATCACATTGGCCGTTAATTGGAAAAGATCAGGAAACTCCCTATCCTGAAATTTCTTTTTCAAGTCAAAACTTAAACAACTTTGAGCGATCTTAACAAACTCTTTTTCAGGTAAGGGCACGAAGCATTTACTCCTAGCAGTCTTAAACCTTTGAAGGAAAACTTCCGCCCATTCAGTTGGCATTTGACGTAAATTCGCCAAATCGGCCAAGGTGACCTCAGATTCAGTTTTATAGAATTGGGCGTGGAACAACTGTTCTAATTGTTGCCATGTCTGAACAGAGTTTGCTGGTAAATTAATGAACCATGAAAAAGCTACCCCTGTTAGCGAACTAGGAAACAACCTTATTTTATGATAATCACTTACTTCACCGCATTGCAGTGTAAATCGCCCTACATGTTCCAATGTTGAGACCTCTCCTAAACCTGTGAATAGTGAAAATTCCGGCACTTTATATCCCCTAGGCCACGGATAGGCTTGGTCTATCCAATCGGGATATGGCTTCCTATAGGTCGGCCTAATGATAGGACGCATTCCAAAAGCCATCTGATCTTGCATTATCTCAGTGATTTGGTTTCTTAAGGCCATGTTTGGATCGTACGGGACTCCTATAGGTTGATTCACAGGTGGAATCATCTGAGGTCTATTGTTTAAACCTGGGTTTGTGGCCAAATTACCATTATTCAAGGTATTATTGCCATTTACTTGGACATTTGCCCCTTCGTTAACACGTGTTGCGTTTTGTCCTATATTTGGCATATTTTCTCTTGCATTCGGGCTATCCCCCAAGTTGGACGATCCCACATTATGACCACTCAAATTGGCCATGTTGCCTCCACCCATATTTGACGTCGATGGTATAAAAGGCATTTCTATTCCTTGACTAGGATTTATAGGGTTCATTGTCGGTGAATTGTGCCCCACAACCGTCCTAGCTTAGAAATGATTCCCTATATTTGGCAAATTTGGTTGACATGTCTGGCCTACTAACCTAGTTATAAGTTCATTTAAAGTACTTAATTGTTTGGCCATGTTGTCGTAATGCACATTTCCAGTTTGAACAAATTTTTCCATATCATGAACATTTTGCAAGCTTACCTGTCCCACGACATCTTGCGTGAGTTCACCAAGTAATGCGCGCATGGTTCGTGGACTCAATTCCGTCATTGGTTCATAACGGCTTTGATTTTGTCCCTCCGTTGCTGGTGTATTTTGCTGTTCTTCATATCGCTCGATCACGGATTGAATTCGCTGGCTTGCTGGTTCCTTATCTGAGTTCTTGTGAGGCATATTGTTCCACCCTCTTGTATCTTCTAACACCAAAAGTGTCCCACTGGGCGTGCCAAATTGTTTCGCGCGGAATGTGTATCTTTCGCTAACAATTAAAGGATTCAGACGATGTGTAAGGGACGTCAAACCTTTTGAGACAAAGTCCCAACAAGGAGTGTTTGATTTATGAAGACTACAATAATGACAAAGGATGAAAAAGCAAAACGAAATGCCTCCAAGGGGCACAAGCACACTAAAATTCACTGTAAAGAAATATTTAAGACTAAATGAAATGAAATTACATTTCTCTGTTTTTTGAGAGTTCCTTCTTTTTTTCTTCTTCAATCAATCTCCTTTCTTTTATACCTTGCCAAACGGTTTTATCACACGTTTTCCTTCAATCTTGCATAAAAACTTCTCATCGCCCAGTTTCTTCCTTATCGCCCAGCAACCACCTCGTCGCCCAATAACTGCCCATTTCTTCCATAATGATTTCAACTGTTTGTAACTTCCTCATGATGATTTAACTTCTTGTAACTCCTTCATGAAGCAATCACCTCGTCGCCCAATAACTGCCCATTTCTCCCATGATGATCCCAACTGTTTGTAACTTCCCCATGATGATCCAACTTCTTGTAACTCCTTCATGATAATTCAAGTTTGTAACTCCTGACAACGTGGGAACAATGATAAGAAAAATGAGAAAAACTACTTATGAACAGTTACTCTTATGCCGCGATTGACCACTCTAATCGCCCAACGCCCTGAGCGTTTTTGATCTGGGCGATGTCCATTTTGGGCCCTTCCTGGCTTGGACAATTTCTATTGGGCCTATATACAAATTTATTTGGGCATCCGTTGGGCCTGGCCGACATATTTTCTAAGCCTATATGCTTGGGTATTTATTATGGGCCTACATGTACAATTTTTCTTAAGTCTCTTTTTAGGCCCTTGTTATTTCATATGTCAACAATACGCTAAATAAACATGAGAAGAAAGCGTCTTTTTAAAAAGAGAGTGGAGTGCATTTAAAATCTCTCTTGAAATTGAACAACGTGGTCAAGGACAGTTCATAATGTTTTGAGTTAAATTCAAACAAATTGGTGGGACGTGTTAAAGATGCGTTGGGCTGGGCCCTCTTGTCATGGATCAGCATTTGCAAGAGTATATTATGTTTTGGGAAAATTGATGACTATAAATAATTAAATTTTGTTATAAATCTAAGGAGAAATTGAAGAAAACTAGAGATACAGAGACAATGAGCTGAAATGAATAAATTTTATTAATAACTAGAGTCCTGTATTTAGAGGCTTTAGGAGCATAATAGTCATTTATATTTATATATATGTTATAATATTATAACATTCCTCCTTAAATGACTATTTGTACAGCAATTGCAAAAGATGTATAATTAACTTAGTATTGTGATGTTGCATCGTTAAAATCTTGCCAGAAAAATCTAGTGGGATAAAAAAAAACTGGATGAAGGAAAAAGAGTACAGCTACTCCTCTTGATATTGATAACTGAAGATCTATGAGTCAACGCATCACAATCTCATATACCAATTTCTTGAATGTAGACGTCGGTAATGCTTTGGTGAATAAATTTGCACCATTATCATTTGAGCAAATTTGCTGAATATCTATATCACCATTTTTCTGAAGTTCGTGTGTATAGAAAAACTTTGGAAAAATATGTTTTGTTCTATCCCTTTTGATGTAGCCTCTTTTGAGTTGTGCAGTACAAGCTGCATTATCTTCATACAGTATTGTTGGATTCTCTTTTGTTGAAGGTAATCTGCTAGATGTTTGTATATGATGGGTCATATTTCTCAGCCACACACATTCTCTACTTGATTCATGAATTGCAATAATTTCAGAATTATTTGAGGATGTTGCTCTTAGGGTTTTCTATATAGATCGCCAAGATATAGTTGTTCCTCCACGCATAAACACATATCCTGTTTGTGATCTTACTTTGTGTGGATCAGAGAGATAACCCGCATCTGCATATCCTACTAAAGAATACCCATAATTTTGTGAGTAAAATAATCCCATATCAATAGTACATTTCATGTAACGAAGGATATGTTTAACACCATTCCAATGTATTTAAGTTGGCTCAGAACTATATCTTGCAAGTAGATTTACATAAAAAACTATGTCTAGTCGAGTGCAATTTGCAAGATAAGACAATGCTCCAATTGCACTAAAGTATGGTATTTCAGGACTAAGAATCTTTTCCCCATCTTTGAGTGGGTGAAAGAGATCTTTTTTCACATCAAGTGAGTGAACGACCATTGGAGATGCCAGTGGATGCGTTTTATCAATATTAAAGTATTTTAATACTTTTTCTGTATATGATGATTGATAAACAAATAATCTTTCTTGGAAATGTTCAATTTGCAAACTGAGACAGAATTTGGGTTTTCCTAAATCTTTCATCTCAAATTTATTTTTCAAATACTCAGCAGTTTTGTAGATCTCTTCAGGAGTGCCTACAATGTTTAAGTTATCAACATAAAGTACTACAATTGCAAATTCAATATTTGTTTTCTTTATGAAAACACATGAGCAGATATCATTTTTATAGACTTCTTTCAATAAATATTGGCTAAGACGATTATAACACATACGTCCTGATTGTTTTAATCCGTACAATGATCTTTGCAATTTGATTGAGAACATATCTCTTTTGCATGAATTATGTGCTTCTGGCACTTTCGGTCCTTTAGGAACTTTCATGTATATCTCACTATCAAGTGATCCATACAGATAGGCAATTACTACATCCATGAAACGCATATCTAGCCTTTGTGATATAGCCAAACTGATTTAAAATCTAAATTTTATTGTGTCCATTTCGGGACAATATGTTTCATCATAATTGATTCCAAGTTTTTTGTGAGAAACTTTGTGCTACAAGTTGGGCTTTGTACTGAGTAATTTCATTGTTTTCATTTCACTTTCTTACAAGTACCCACTTGTATCCTATAGGGATAACATTTTCAGGGATTCGGACTACAGGTCCAAATACTTTGCGTTTCTCTAAAGAATTTAATTCTGCCTGTATGGTTTCTTTCCATTTTGGCCAATCATTTCTCTTTTGACAATCTCGTACGGACTGTAGTTCAGGATCTTCACTTTGCACAATATCAAGAGCTATGTTAAATGCAAAAATATTGTCTATAACAATATCTTTTCATTCCCATAATTTATGAGATAACAAATAATTTATTGAAATCTCATGATTTTTGGACACTTGTGATTATTCAGGAACCTTATTTTCAGGATTTGATTAACCAACCTCTTTAGGTTGGTTTTTCTCTTGTACCTTTATTTTTCGAGGTAACGAGTCGTATTTGTGGGTCACTTGCTACCACATATTGTCCTACAGGAACATCTATTTTTACTGGAGTATTTGTTGCTGGGATATATGACTTTGTTACTTTTCTTGTATCAACAAATGTATCAGGCAATTGATTTGCAACATTTTGCAGGTGAATGATTTTTTCAACTTGTTGCTCACATTGATTACTTCGGGAATCAATGTGAGATAATGTTGGTTCATTCTAACAAATTTTACATTGTTCTTGAGAATATAGCTTTGCTACTCCCAAAGTTGAAAATTTTGTCTCATCAAAATGACAATCTGCAAATCGTGCAGTAAATAGATCACCTGTTAAAGGTTCAAGATATCTGATGATGGAGGGTGAGTCAAATCCCACATAAATTTCAAGTCTTCGCTCGGGACTCATGTTGTGCGATTTATATCCCGCAAGTGGACGGATCGTGGACAAGTAATATAGTGATAAAATAAAGTGTCGAACCCACGAGGACTAGATACTAAATTACCAATTAATTTCACAACTCAAATTTTAACAATGGAAATAAACACAGATTCAATTTTTGATTCTTAAGATTCTAAACTAAATTAACTATTTTGATTAAATTGAAATTCGCAATAAGCAACTCTGAAAAATGAGAACGAATTAAAGTTTAACAATACTAGGATTCACGAATCCACCGACACATTCTACTCAATTATCTGTTAATCACTTTTTAGTTTTTAATTACCTTGGACTGAAAATCGGCGTTCTTAAATTAATCGAAAGCCTCTCTCGATGGTCAATCAAATCTATATGTTATGCGAACTTCATTATCTCTAATTAAGCTTCGAGAATAAACACATGCATTAAAATCTCAAGAACGCCTAAATGGATTTCATAAGGCATAATCGTAATCTCTATCTATTATTGGACCCTATGTTATTCAATACCACGTGCTAAATCTATATTGAATCTCTCGACTTCAATACAGATCACAATATATTCTAATGGTGCGCAAGCATTAAAATAATAAAGAAACTGAATAAAGAATAATCAATTCACGGGCAATTAATTACTAAAAAGGGAAAAACTGCTTAATTAATCAAAACGTGAGGTTTCATCGTTCATCCTAAATAAAGTAAATTAGCCGGACATGATTTCTTCAATTAAAGAAAGAATTGAATTCATCATGGTCCGGAGAAAAGAAAACAAAAAGTAAAATAAAACCCGTGATCTCGGCTCGATGATCTTCGATTCCGCGTTTTGATCTTCGTTCTTGCCTTGTATTTTGTTCCTCTAAAATTCGTCTCCCGTGAAAAGTCTATCTTCTCCCTTTTATAGTACTCTCTCCAGAGACTCCAAGACGTGTGTTTAAGTGGTTGTTTTATCTTGGAAGTGTAGAGTTTCAATCCCATCAGAAAACTGCCAAACTGGTGCCCCGTATGCCCATGCGATCGCATGGTTACCAACTTTGCGATCGCATGGTTGGTACAAAATGTGTTCTACAGAAATTCTGGGTGACTTGCGATCGCAACCTTCGTTAACCATGCGATCGCATGGTTAACTTAGGCGTTGTTCCTGATTTTATTTCTTTGATAATTGCTTGCTAAGTCCTTCAGGTTTCTTTGTATGTTCAATTTAGTCCTCTTTTCTTCTTTTTGCGCTCTTTTCCGTCTTTTCGTCAGTTTGACACTTGAATTTGATTATTTCCTAAAATAATAAGAAAATAACATGCAATTAAACTGAAAACAACTAAGAGTACTCATAATTGTCCCTTTTTGTGAGCCCAGATAAGTACAAAATTGTACTTATCAACTCATTTTAGTACGCTGTGGTGGTGAGATTGGTACTTGGACTGCACAGCCGAATACTCGAAAATGAGAAATATTAGGTTCTTGACCAAGTGCAAGTTGTAAAGGTGAATACTGATGATAATCAGTTGGTCTTATACGAACCAATGATGCAGCATGTAATATAGCATGACTCCAAACAGAATTTGGGAGTTGTGCAACTAAGTGTTCAACGTCAATTCCAATTGACATACAATAATCATCAAATACTTAGGATCTAAATTCACCAGCATTATCAAAACGAATTTTCTTGATTGAGTATTCAGGAAATTGAGCTCGCAATTTTATGATTTGAGCAAGTAGTCTAGCAAAAGCAACATTTCTTGTTGAAAGCAGGCAAACATGGGACCATCTAGTTGATGCATCGATCAAACCCATAAAATATCGAAATGGTCCACATGGTGGGTGTATCGACCCACATATATCTCCATGAATTCTTTCCAAGAAAGTGGAAGATTCAAATTTAACCTTTATAGATGAAGGTCTAATGACTAACTTACCTTACGAACAAGCAACACATGGATAATTATCAGATAAAAGAATCTTCTGGTTCTTTAAAGGATGTCCATGTAAATTGTTAATTATTCGTTGCATCATTGTAGCTCCCAGATGTCCAAGTCTATCATGCCAAAGTATTAAACTTTTGATATCAATGAACTTCTGGTTCACAACAGTATTTATTTCATTTGTTTTCATAACTGTATAATATATCTCAGAAGGTAGTGCTGGGAGTTTTTCATGTATCCACTTCTGGCCAGATACAAAAGAAGTTATGCAAAGATATTTAACATTATTTTCTTCCATTGTCTCAATGTGGTATCCATTGCAGCGGATATCTCAGAAACAGATCAAATTTCTTTGAGATTGACTAGAATAAAGTGCATCATCAATATATAATTTTGTATTATTCGATAAAATAATACATGCTCTTCCAGAGCCTTCAATCATATTTGATTCACCTGCTATCAGAATAACTTTATTTTCTACGAGCATTAAGTCTAGAAAATACTTTTTGGTCCTGAAGAATGGTATGCGAAGCTGCACTATCGGCTAAACAAATATCTCGATAATTCATCCTGAATTTATAACCAAATAGATCATTTTAGAAATTAAGTTTACAACGAAAAGAATTTAAAACATAAAGAAATACTTTGATTAACCATGAAATACATTACTAATACAAGTCTCAAAATTTAAAGAAAAACAACAAAATAAATCGCAACATAAACTTGCTAAAACAAGACTATGTGATGAAAATAAACCAATCAGTATTTTCCATCACAATATTCCCAACATGATCAGTATTGCCATTAGTGACAAAATCAAAGACATCTAAGTCAATTATATCAGTTGAATAATCAACAAAATTTGTCTCAATTGTGCTTTTTCCTTTGATTAATTTTTAGTAAAGATCCACAAGATGTTTTGCCGTACGGTAGGTACGAGACCAATGCCCTTTCATTCCACATCTATAGCAACTTTCTTCGTGTTTCTTTTTTAATGTGATAGGTTTCTTAAATTTGCTATCTTATTGCAGATAGTGTTGCTTATTATTTTGTCAACGATAGCGACCACGTCCATTTCTATGTCCAGGACCATATCCACGTCCATGTCTATGTCTGCGTCCGCATCCACATCCATTTCCATGTCCATGATATAATATTGCATTTGCTTCAGGCAATGTTGTGGAACCAATTGGGTGTAGCCCATGATTTTTCATTAGTAATTCATTTTTTGTTCAACAACTAAAAGGTAAAATATCAGTTCAGAGTACTTTTTAAAACCACGCTCACGATATTGCTGCTGCAGGACCACATTTGAGGCATGAAAAGTGAAAAAAGTCTTTTCCAACATATCATCTTGAATGAGCTTTTCTCCACATAGTTTTAATGTTGAAGATATCCTGAATAGTTCAGAATTGTACTCATTGATAGTTTTAAAATATTGCAGGCGGAGATATATCCATTTATAACGGGCTTTGGGAAGGACAGTGGTCCTTTGATGATCAAATCTCTCTTTGAGATTTTTCAAAGAGTTTGTGGGTCTTTCACAGTGAAGTACTCAATTTTTGATCCATCATATAGATGGTAACGGAGAAAAATAAGCGCTTTTGCACGATCCTACATGGATTCTTTGTTTTCTTCTTTTACCGTTTCACCTAATCCTTTTGAGATAAGGTGGATGTCAGCGTTAAGTATCCATGATAGACAATTTTTTCCTCATATGTCGAGGGCAACAAACTCAAATTTTGTGATGTTGGCCATAGATATATGGTGAAAAAGAGATAAGTTAATTTTCAAAATAAGACGTATAAATGATAGTCAAATTGATCAATATAAATGACAATAAAATTGAATGTCATTTGAAAGAAAATAATAATAATATAATTAGTATCATTGAACTATATAAATTTGCTCCTTTTAAATTACATAACTAGCTGCAAAGAGAATTTCATTACACGACTTTATGTTTATTAAATTAGCAAAACTTGATTTTATATAAAGCAAGAACAACAATTTCATGGAATTAAAATAATGGAATGGGCGGTGCCTAAATGGATGATCATAATGGTAGGTTTGACCTGAATTGTCAGATATACCCCCTGTTAGAAAATATATAAGGAATTTGATAATCTGAATATGAATTCCAAAGTACATAAACGTTATATTTTAAGAAATGTTTCTCCCATATCCAACGAAGTCACAAAGGAGTTCTAATGAAAATTTCTTTTCAGGATACAATAGAAATATTTGATTCAAACTGTGACGATTTGATCAAACCAATAAAACACTCTAACTAAAACTGCTGATGCCAAGAAAATACGAAATAAGAAGAAAGAATGGAAATTGTTATATCATATGCAAACGGGCAACAGTCTCCATATATAAGGAAGATGTCTATAGGGATGAATTGGTGTGTCTATTGGATGAAAACTATTAGCTTTCAACAGATGCAACTCTTCTACAAAGAACACGCCTATTCATATATACGGAAATCTACTCATAGAAAGCGGCCTGACTTTCTCACTCATATAGGTAAGTTCATAAAGTGATTATGCGATTCACTTTCTTTCTCAATAGAACTTATTGAGGAATTAAATCCAGCCTCTAACTTGCAAATTTCACACACTAGAGATTTTATGAATGAGTTTTATATAATACTCTAGTGTCTCGTTTAAGTTAAACTTTAACTTTTTAGTACCCTTTGAACTTTGTTTATATTTCAAAACATAAGTAGGGTTCCTATTAAAGCTAACTGAAGTTACGTAGATCTCAATCCCATTCCTTTCGATATTTTCGTAATCATCTCTCTAGCCAGTCCTTTCGTCAAATGATCTGCTAGGTTGTTCTTCGACTCTATATATTCAACAGTGATTACTCTTTGTTCAAGTAATCTTCGAAGAGACTGTTGTCTAAGACTGAAATGTTGTTGCTTACCATTGTAAGTCTTGTTTGCCACCTTATACAAAGTAGTCTTATTATCACAGTCGGAGATGGTTTCTTCCATAAAGGGATGTCTATTAGCAAATTTCTCAGCCACTCAGCTTATTTACATGCATCAGCCAAAGCAATAAACTTTGCCAACATGGTTGAATCTGAGATGCAACTTTGTTTCTTAGAACACCAAGACACAGTTGCACCTCCTAAAGTAAAAATCCAGCCTGAAGTGGATTTAGAATTCGACTTTATATTATTCCAACTAGCATCACTGTATCCTTCAAGTACAACGGGGTATCCTTGAAAATGTATTCCATAATCAATGGTTCCTTTCAAATATCTTAGAACTCTTGAAACCGCATTCTAATGTTCTTTACCTGGATTACTAGTGAACCGACATAATATACCAATTGCATATGCAATATCTGGTCTTGTGGAATGCATAGCATACATAAGACTTCCAATCACACTAGCATGTAGTAGTTGGTCATAGCATCTACCAGTATTTTTGATTAACTTGATACTTGGATGTATAGGAGTATAAGCGAATTTATGATACATATGACCATACTTTTTAAGAATCGACTCATTATAATGAAATTGACTTAGTGATATAAATCCATCTTTTCTTATTATTTTAATTCCTAAGATCACATTTGCTTCACCCAGATTCTTCATATCAAAGTTAGATTCTAGTAATTGCTTAGTCTCTTTTATAGATTCTAAGTTAGGACAAAGAATAAGCATGTCATCTATATATAAGCAAATTAGAATGCATGCACCATTTTTGTATGTAGAATATATACACTTATCAGCTTCATTAACTTTGAAATCGTTAGATAACATTACTTAATTAAAACTGTTAGAAAATGTATAGGAAATTTGATAATCTGACTATGAACTCTAAGGCACGTAACAGTTTTAAGAAATGTCTTCGTTTAAAGATCTGGCACTGAATGAATCAGTGGCACCTTCGATTCAAGTCATGAATCAGGACTTAATTCGTCTTGATCGTTTTGATGGGCAAAACTTCACTCGCTGGCAAGAGAAAGTTCTGTTTTTCTTGATAGCAATAAAATTATCTTATATTTTGGGTGCTGATCTTGCACCAATTCCTGAAGATGGAACAAATGATTCAGAAGAACGCAAAAAAGAATTGAAAGAGTACAGGCAAAAACGTAAGGATGATGATTTCCTGTGTCGAGGCCAAATTTTGAATGCATTATCAAACACTGTTTACAGCGCACACTGGAATATTGAAACGACTAAAGAATTGTGGTTGGCACTAGACAACAAGTATCGCATCGAAGAAGCAAGCAACCAGAAATTCTTAATTGGTAATTATTTCGTATTTTCTTGGCATAATCAATTTTAGTTAGAGTGTTTTCTTAGTTTAATCAAATTGTCACAGTTTAAATCAAACATTTTCATCGTATCCTGAAAAGAAATTTTCATTAGAACTCCTTTGTGACTTCGTTGGATAAGGGAGAAGGCAGGGCCCCTCGTGGTGCCCCCGAAAGGGAAATTTGATTTCCGTATATATGAATAGATGTGTTCTTTTCAGAAGAGTTACATCTGTTGAAAGTTAACAGTTTTCTTCCAACAGACACACCAATGCATCCCTATAGACATCTTCTTTGTATATGGAGACTGTTGCCCGTTCACATAGGATTTAACAATTTGCATTCTTTCTTCTTATTTCGTATTGTCTTGGCATCATCAGTTTTAGTTAGAATGTTTTCTTGGTTTGATCAAATTATCACAGTTTGAATCAAACATCTCCATTGAATCCTGAAAAGAAATTTTTATTAGAACCCCTTTGTGACTTCGTTGGATAGGAGAGAAACATTTTTAAAAAGATAATGTTTACGTGCCTTGGAGTTCATATTCAAATTATCAAATTCCCTATATATTTTCTAACAGATTTAATTATGAAAAATATCTAACATACCCTTTGTTATTTAAGATATGATACAAGGATATGCAAATGGTAAACAAGTAACCTATAAATTTTAATACTCTCCAAAATGCAATACTTCGTGGGAGTTGTGCAATGACGCCCTATGATTGTCAGAAATGTCATAACCACCACATAAAGTTTTTAAATAATAGAAGGCTTTAAGAAATTGCAACACTCATCACTGCAGTGTATATAGCGTCATTTAACATCCACGCCATGGTTTTGTTATTGGTAGGTTATTTAAAATATCACCATAATATATATGTGTGGAGGTGAACATGGTGTATATATATATATATAAAAACATGACATGTTTGCAATGTTTACACAACATTTTATAAATACTGTCATTTCAAGTTTCATGGCAGGCCAACCGTGTTTTAATTATTTAGGTGGTAAAACAATATATATAAGATAATATATAATTAGAACCATCATTTGAAATGATAGAATCACTTAGGAGGTATAATGACATATAGGAATATGGTAAATTTAAAAAAAAAAAAAAAAAAAAAAAAAAAAAAAAAAACCATCCTGATGGTGGAGCCATGGAGGCATAAGCCGTATGTAAAATAATTAGATCCATCCTAATGGAAAAAATTATGGACGAAAAAAGAAGCAATATATGGAATAATTATCCATCCATGGCAAAGCCATTGAGGACAAACATGAAATATTTAAAACCATTCAAATGATAAAATCATGGAGGTATATGAAATATTTAGTACTAGTAGAACCAGCCTAAAACCATGCATTTAGGTAGTAGAATAAGATATACTTAGAACACACCTTTGTCAAGCTAGAGTCTTCGTGCTTATAACGTTTTATAAATCTAAGGATAAACAGAGGAAAACTAGAGATAGAGAGAGAATGAGCTGAAAGAAATGAATTTTATTAATAATCAGAGTCTTCTATTTATAGAAACTTTAGGGGTATGATAGTCATTTACATTTATATATATGTTATAATATTATAACAAATTTAACATTTTGAGAAATAATAAATTATTGTACGATTTGCATAAATCAAGTCATAAAAAAAGATTATTTTTAAAATAAATCTGTGATGTAATCGATTTGGTATGTGGCCTAATTTAATGGGTTTATAAGGTAACAGTGTGATATATCTATAATTATATTCTCTCACCATAATTTTTCTCACAATGTCGTTCATTCGTTATTTTTTCTCACCAAAGCCATCTCTGTGATCGATGATCTAAATTGTGCATTTATTCAATAGCAGAAAGTTTAGTGAATATACTTACATTACAATACAACTCATTGAGCATTGCATAGGCCACATTAGGCCACAAATTACTTACAATAAATTTATACCATCGATAAATAGATGTCACATGAATAGACTCATGATCACATATCGAAATATTAAAATTAAAAAAAATCATAAAAAATCACTCATCACATTGGCAAATACACAACAGAGGTCACAAGATACTAATACGGGTCACACGAATTTTTTTCTACCAAACTTCATCATAAGTTAGATATATAGCCACATAATAATGGGAGAGAAGGGTTGTATGCCACACAACAGAAGTCACAATAGTATTGGAGGGAAAAGTCACTGTCCTAATTCAAACATCATATGTCATATTAGGAATATATTTATTTGAATTAATTAAATCCTTAAATATATGATTTTCCAAAAAAATCTATTAATGGCCTGATTTTTCTAAACAAAAAATTAAGGATAGGGTTAGGCCTAATTATGAAAATATTAGGCTATCTACCTAGTTATAATTGAAAAAATGAAATATATTGAATATGTTGTAAATTATGGAGAACAATATTGATAATCATACTGAAATATTTCTTACATAATCTATAAGTCTTTAAAACATTATATATATATATATATATATATATATATATATATATATATATATATATATATATATATATATATATATATATATATATTGGTCTATCATTATAATGAAATACACAATTTTTTTCTATTCTCTTCTATTATTCTCTCTAGTTTATAACATATTATCAGCACGAAAAAGCTCATCCAAAATAGAGAGAAAATCTGAAAACAATAGTTTAAAAAATTCACAGAATCTGGATAGCTTGTGCACTTGTGATCAAACCAATGTTCAAAAGTCTGGACTGGTCATCAACCCGAAAAAGACAATGGGTTAATGGTCAAAAGGTCGAACCGGGTCGAACCAAAGTCAAACCAGTTTCAATTAAAAAATTAAAAATTAATCCAAAAATCTCACAAAATTTCTAAAATAAGTTATTTGTAAATAAACCAACATTTATAGACAAAATTACTCACAAAACTTGACTTTGAATAGACTTCTCATTAGTGTCAATTAAAAAGTTAAAAACCATTCCAAAAATCTCACAAAAAATAGGAACAGTTGAAGATAAAAGACGAACAATTGGAAAAATGGGAAATAAATAAAAAATGAGTGATTTTGCCTTAAAAAAATTTCAAACCGGAAAACCATTAAAATCGGACCGGTTCTACCGCTTTTCCCGGTTTAACTGCTAAAAACTCCAGTTTTCTGATGGCCGGTTAAATTGGTAGACCAGACTAGTTTTGCGACTGGTTCCTGTTTTCCTGGTTGAACTGGCCGGTCCGGTCTAATCCGATTTTCTAAACACTGGACCAAAAATTAATATTTCAACATTCCGTGGTCCAATCTTTGTGAAATTTTAACATCAAATTCAAAACTCATTATTCTTCAAATCCAACGGTTAATATCAAGATCCAATGGTTTAGTCGTGAAAAATTACTACATAAATAGTAGCGAATTTGAATTGGCAATACGAATAATAATCTCCTGCCCCTTGGGGGCAGGATAATATCACCCACCTGCTGACGTATCAGCAGGTGGGTGGTTAGTGTTAAAATAATACACTAACCACCCACCTGCTGACACCTCAGCAGGTGGGTGATATTATCCTGCCCCCAAGGGGCAGGAGATCACCTCCCTTGGTAATACTTTCATCAAATGACTATCTTCATCTTCCAAGTTTATTATTACAAATCTTTTAGTATTATTTTGTAAGATTTGATTTACATGATTGGTGAAGTTTTTAGTTTAGATCGATCAAATATTTTGTTTTAATAATAAAAAAAAAATTGTGTTGATATTTTTGAAAAATATAACTCAACTACATAAATATTCAAGAAGAATATTGATTTGTTTTCCTAAAGAAATCAAAATGTTATACAACGAATATTCTAGAAGAATATTATGTTAGTCTAAAAAATTAATTTTATACAAGTTTAAGTTTGATAAATACGTTAATGGTCTTGAAGAAGCACAACATTATATTAATATTCTAGGAGAATGTTACTTGTCCTTAAATAGCATGACATTATTAATTTAATATTCTAGAAGAATATTGAGTTATCGCTCCTGAAAAACCATGATTTTTTTGTATCAATATTAATGAAGAAAATTGTAACATTATTCTTGCAAATTGTCTATTACTAAGAATCAATATTAGGATAATATTATATAATTGTTTTGAAAGGAACACAACTTTACAAATATAAATATTCTTTGTTAATTGCTCTCGGAGGACATAATTGTATATGATTTAACATCTATTATGTTTTTGCTCCTGATGAGTAAATCCTTACATGAATTAATATTTCTAAATATTAATCTGTTGTTACTCTTGAAGTAGCACAACATTATATTAATATTTCAGTAGAATATTAATTTCTCCTGAATAGCGTAATTTTATAAGATTTAATATTATATATGAATATTATGTTATTGTTCCATAAAAGTCTAAAACTTATATATGTTAATGTTTTAGAAAAATATTGAGTTCGTCCTGAAGAAAAACAATTATTTGTATATTTGTATTTTATAAAAATATTGTATTAATACTCCTGAAGAATTATAACATCATGAATATCAATATTCTAAAAAGAAATAATATTGTTGTTCCTGAAAAACACGAAGTAGAGAATTATTCTAAAAGAATATTGTATTGTTGCTCTTTAAAAAGCACAACTTAATTAAACGAATATTATATAATTATCTTTGAATAAACATAAATTTGTACATATCAATATTGTAGAAAAATATTGTGTTGTTGCTCTTGAAGAAGCACAACTTTACAATTTAAGAATATTAATGTTATGTAATGTTAGAGTATTGATACTCTCAAAGAAGTACAATTTCAACATTTCAATAATTCAGATATGATAACTCTCGAATACTATCATATCATCTAATCTTATTACAGTAATTCTATAAAATTTAGTTTAATTAGCCATTCTTGCTAGGCAAGCAACTTTATTTCTAAAGTATCATATCACTTTGTTTATTTAATTTGATCTAGTTTATTAAATTAATTTACTTATCAACAATCAAGTCAAAGATTTCGTTGTTGAATTATTTGTCTTAGAGAAACGACGACTTGCCATATTTTATTCAATCAAATATTCAATAACTCAAAATTTTATTGATTGGCATTATCGGCTTGACCATCTCAGATCAATATGATGCGAATAATTAATGAGATATCTATTAAAAAATCAGAAGATTTTCAATAGAATGAATCCTCACGCGTTGCTTGTTCTCCTGATATATAAACCAGTACGCATTCACTCGCTAAAATCGAAACTGAATTTGTTATTTTTTTGAAAATTGTTTAGGGTGATGTATAAGGCCCAATAATCCTCCATGTTGATCATATAGATATTATTTGTATGTAATAGAGAACAAAAGTATTTTCCATTGTTGTCTAGGGAATGTTATTTTATATGCATCAACACTTATACGCATAATGTCAACATCAAAGTTATCCATGTTATAGTTGGTTTATGGTCAGAGCCTAATATTATCCATCTAATGATTTTTTATAGTACAATATATGTACAATCGGTCTACCATAGTACACTGAAATGGAAATTAAAGAATATTAAGAATACATGTTTAGTTTAACCCTTATATAATATCTTAAATCCTAACAACTGATATTTTATAACAGGGTTTTCCGACTGTCATTTTCATAAGACGGTTTTCTCAATATTAGGGGGAGATATTAAGTAATTGAAAAAAATACATATTATATTTTCTAGATCCTTACACAATGACAATACAAACTAAAAGTTCGACACATAACTCATTTGTAAGTTATACAATTGACAGATGTATTTACTGACCAAAGAGATTAACCAAATCTCATATCCCAGCAGTAAATATTCTAATTCATATTGATGTCCTAGAAGGACAAATCCGTTAGCGTTATATATGGTAAATTTTAATGGAACGCCCGAAGCGCGGTGACATTTGATTCCAAAATAAAAATCCTGAAAAGAAAAATAGAACAAATAGTAAACATAGTCTGATTGAAGAGATGTATACTCTTGGAGAGTATATGGACATAACTAATTGTAAAATCTCAGAAGAGGTTCAAGTACCTGAAATATTGAAAATGAAGAGATCTCAATAAATTATGCCGTTATTAGAAAAGAATGAAATAAAAAATTAAACATACAACATTTTTGTTCATAATGTGTACCGCTACATATTATAAAATGTGGCGATGATATTGAAGGAAATCTGTCAAAGAATTCATTGGCCAAATAAAAGGATGCAATCAAAGTGAATTGAACTTACTAGAGAAATCTGATATCAATCTAAATTGGCCTAAGCACAAGTCTCCAACTTATATTGTCTTTTTTTGAAAATTTGTCCAAGAATCCCAAGCTCCAATATAAAATTGTTTAGATTTAATTAAAATTTAGTTTAATTCAAGTTTCAATCCAAATTATGTTTGGTGTGAAAAGAAAATTATTTTTTCAAAATTTACTTATAAGTAAACTTTTTAATTTAAGTCAAACATGTTTATATTTCAAAGTAATAAGACTAGCATGTTTTTACTATTTATGTTTTAGATTAATGTGTCAAGAAATAGTTTACAATTAACAAAAAGAAATATTATTATTTTTAAAGAAAATATTTTGAAAGAAAATTGATGTTTATATATTGACTAATATATGAGAGTCTCAATTTTATAAATTAATCTCTTTAAAAATATCAAAATATATATTGTCTAAATTTATTTAAGATTGTATTTGATGCAATGTATTAGATTGTATAAAAAATTTATTTAAAAAGAAAAAAAGAAAAAAAGAAAACTAAGACCGACTGGGCCAGCATATCAGAGCCCACACAAAAATGGGCTGGGCTGGCCAGGTCCAGTTTCAAGTGTTACTCTGTTCTGACGGGCTGGGCCGGCCCATTTTCCAACTCTAGCGGAGACAATTATGCTTGTTAGCAATAGTTTAAATTATAATTTTAATCGATCAAATTAATTAAATATATTTTTATTCATATATTTTGTAAGACCTACTACTTACTATCTACCTATTATTTATGTATTATATATCACTCACAATTTATAAATAATTATCAATAGAGTCAGATGAGGCGAGACTCAAATAATTCTTTTGACAGATGAATTCCAATATTTCACCTACTTGTACAATGCGAGTCCAAATGGGGATACAAAAATGTCCAAAAATCATCAATTCCTCCTCCCTCAACTTGTACATGCGAGTCCAAATGTGAATACAAAAATGTCCAAAAACATCAATTCCTCCTCCCGTCTTACCGACCTAAGGCAGAGATTCCGATTCCCAACCTATTGGTTTCACACTTACGTTGATAGAAAGTTTTGGCCAGTTGATTATAAGAGTTTTTTAAAATATTAGTTTTGGACATTTACGAAGAGTGTAGTTGTAGATGATTTTAGTAACGGTTTATAAAACAATCAAATTCATGCTTAAAAATTTATTATCCTATGATTTTAAAAGAGTTTTAGAAGAATAAAATTACATATATAACAATATATTTAAAAAAAAATAGGTATGTGTCAACAACATGTAATAAATATGTGTCACTTCTTAAAATTTAATATTACATTATTTTCTATTGTGTATGGACTAACATTTAGACTTTTTTTTATTTTTTTCTATTTTGTTCATTAATTATTTCATTAAATTTTATTAAAAAGCTTAGATTTGAGTCATCGATATATGAAAATGAAAACATATATCGACTGTAAAAAATTTTAAAAATAATTCAATAGCACATAAAAAAAATTATTATTTGGAGAGAAGAGGTAAAACGTGCGTTTGGAGAAAAGAGAAAGAAATAAGTATATATTTTAAGTTTAGAGTATATTTAAAAATAATTGTTTTAGAGATAAAATTGGAAGATAATTTGAAAAACGACAAAAAACCAACGATTTTGGAGGATTGAGAAATACACCCCAAATTATACTATATCATTTTTGAATGGTTTAAAACCACAAAAAACAAGTGCCTCAAAAAACTGATAAGCATCGATTTTTCCAATCTCTCATAAACGGTACCACTCAAAATCGGTAGAAAAAAAAAAATACTCACAACTAGGCCCCAAATATGCGCAAAAGTATGTGCTTTGTATACTATTGAATATTTATGATAATTATATTTTCAATTTAGTGTCAATCAAGTAGTTTTACTTCAACTTCATTTATTCGGGTAAGGTCGCCCAATTTCGTTACTTAGACTAATAGAAATCAATAACATGGCAGTCGATAAGTAATGATCGTCATTTATTTTACTAAAGTTGTACTTATTCCACATCAGCAACTAATGGGTTTGTGTGATGATCTTAATTTATTAATTGTCACATCATCAATTTCTATCAATAGAATTTGACAAAGTTACTTTAATTGAAATTAAAAGTTAAAAGTATAGTTATTCGATTAAAATCATATTAAACTGTATTACTCGATTAAACAAAATTGACGTACACTTACATACTTACATGAATGACACTAGATGAAATAAACTAGTTGTAAATGAAATTTATCTATATACTATTATTTAATAAATAATCTTTTAATATACGTAAATGTATGTGCTTTGTACATTTTATACTATCAACAAATCATAACGATCGTCCAAAGAATATGTCGATGTCTTCTTATATTAATTTATTAATATTTTTTAAAATAAATTATATATGTATTCATTAATAAAATTTTATTATAATACTTAGAATTTTCTATTCGGTGCCTGCATTTGTTAAGGCACGATAATTCGTCCTATTGGGTGACGAATGCGACAAGCCAATGGCTTTACATACAAAACCACAAGAAATAAGCGGTAATGCCAAAGTAAGTTAATATTTAAAAATTGTCCAATAAAATAACTCAATTGTCGTTAATAATTTGACGAAATTGAGTATTTAAATATTTAAATAAACTAGTGTTGCACCCGTGCGATGATGAGAAAATGTAATAACAAAAAATAATTTCGATAGTTATCTATGAAAGTTAATTAGTTATAATAAAATCAATTAATAAATCTTAATTAGTATTAAATCCATGCATACGTTGACCAAAACGAAGTTAAGATTAATTAATTAATTTTATTAAATTAATTAGGTATCTAAAATATAGATAATTAAATTTAAAATGCATTGAAAAATTAATTTTTGCAATAATAACAAAATTTCGAAAATATGAATTTTGACTTATTTTTCTTTCACTTTGTATTGATTGTCTTACATAATAATCTTGAAATGCAATATCTTAAATGTAATCTCTTAAATCTTAATTAGTATTGAAAAATCCATGCATATTTTGATCAAAATGAAGATAAGATTAATTAATTATTAATTAATTAAATCAAATTATTTAAGTATTTACAATATGGATAATTAAATTAAAATGCACTAGAAAATTAATTTTTGCAATAATAAAAAAATTTAAAAATATAGATTTGGACTTATTTTTCTTTCAATGTGCATTGATTGTTTTTCATAATAATCTTAAAATGATCTTGAAAATGTGATCTCTTAAATCTTAATTAGTAATTAAAAATCCATACATTTATTTTTTACCAAAACAAAGAAAAGATTAATTAATTAAATATTTTAATATAGATAATTAAATTAAAACGCATTGGATAATTAATTTTTGTAATGATAACAAAACTAAATTAGTTTTTGCAATAATAACTAAATTAGAAGGTAGATGGAGGGACTCCAGTTAGAAAAATAAAAAATTAGGCGGCTATTAAATGTAGTAATAGGAATGAACATTTAATGATTATTAAAAAAATTTATTTTCGGAAACTAGGAAAAAAAATAGAAATTGTAAATAGGAAAATATATTTGGACGGAAAAATTGACCGCACTTCTGTCTCTCTATATATACTTGACCGTGACCCTGTGGTTTGTACGGTCGTAATCTTGTAAAGTTATCATTCACTGTTTGAGGAAAATTTTCAGAGTTAAAGTTCACCTATTCTAACTCATTATTTAGACGAGAATTGTTCAAGTGGCTACTCATATTTAGATTCCGCAACGAGTCTTTATTAGTCACTACATTTCACTCATTCTTATTTATGATCTAATTGATTATGATTAAAATTAGATTATTTTTTTTTAAGGTAAAATTTGATAAAATATATAGTTGAAAAGTTGTGGATCCTATGAAATGTGTGGTTAAAATTAATTATTAACTTTGACTTCATTTTTTAGAGCTTGTTCGGTAGAGTTTTTTTTGGGGAAAAATGGGTTTTTTTGGTTACTTTTTGACTTTTCAACTTTTTTTGTAGTGTAAAAAGGATTGAAAAGTCAAAAATTGTAGGTAAAAAAATAAATTTTTTGGAGAAAAAACTCTATCGAACATGCTCTTAATAAAATTTTAATTAAAATAATACAAATTTTAAACAGTTAAGTGTCCAATCTTGATCTTCTATCTACTTATATTGTCTACTTGTAATGTCCATACTGAGGTGGCATAATATAATTGATAAAAATAATGAACATTATAAGTAGACAATATAAGTGACTAGGAGATCAAGACCCGTCAAGTGTCTACTAAAAGAAAGAAATATCTTTCTTTTTTTTGTTTATATTGATTTAGCATTCTTGACAATTTTACTGTTTTAAATTATTGATTCAAGACATTAAGTATTTAAGTATGAACTGGTCAATGCTTTCGATATCTAATAGAATCTATGAGTCTAATATATAGAATCTTGATTTCTATTAAAAATAAAAAATAAATAAAATATTAATAATAAAAATAAAATTTCAGGCTCGATTAGTTAACAATTCCACATATCCCTATCCATATCCCTATCCCTATCCCTAACCCTATATGCTAAAAGAGAAAATTCACAATGGCACTGTTCAAAAAAATGCGTGCCCAACTCTTATTCATTTTCTTTTTAACTTTCTCGTGTTTCGATGTCTTTTCTTTCATTTTTATTTTTTTTCAATTGTAGATTTTTTTCAACTCTAATTTTTTCTCAATATTTCACCATTTTTTTCGTCTTTCTTTGGTCATCTTATTCATCTTCCTTCTGATTTTAGTCATGTTTTTCAAAAAATTGTCCAAAATTTTTACACACATATTAATTATTTTAGATACATAATCAAATATTGTTTTTATTTTTCTTCTAATAGAAGCTATCCAAATGCTCAATAACTTAAACAATTGAAACAAGATTCAGTTCCACACACACATATATATACTAGTATGTAATACATGTGTTGCACGTGATTTAATAACAGTATTATGAAATATATTTATATTCAAATATTTAAATAATTATATTTCAATTTAATATTGTATTAAAATACAAAAATATGGCATTAGAAAATATGGTACAATATATTTTGTGTTGTTACATTCAACCATCATAATATCGACGTTCATATATATATATATATATATATATATATATATATATATATATATATATATATATAATAATTAATATTTATTTTAACTACTAATCAATATATTCATTTAAATTTATATTCATAACACAACAAACAAAGTACTTTCTACAATTATGTGGTAAGCAAGAATGTTGAAGCTATATTGTTTAATGTCAGTAATATAATCAAATTTCAATTAAAGAATGCAAACAAAAAGAATCAAAGATAATGTACGCAAGTTCTTAAATATATTGAGCACTCAAACCTATTGAATTTTACCACTCTATGAGATGACACTATGAAGATATTTTAACTCAAAATAATATCACATGCAATTCGGGCTCGTAGCACCTTAAGTTAACAATTGTAGATAGATTTATCAATCAGTGTATAAAAAGAAACAATTACATCATCAATTGGCAAAATTAAACATTCTCATTTTCACAATTCAGTGCCCAGATGTCTTCACGTGAATTATTCCAAATGGTAATGGAGAAATAAAGTAATATTACCACAAATAAATATTCTAGCAATTTAAGTGTTTTACATGAGAGATAAATAGTTAATAAAAATTAGTTTAAGCAATAGAGGATAATTCAATTCAAAAACATAAAAAGAATAACAGAAATAAGATTCATATCAATAGTTGATTGAAACTATTATTGAAGTTAACTCACAAAATTCTTCGTCTAGAAAATTTGAACTCGTAAGTCAATTAGATATATAAACAATATACAAACACACACGAGTATGTATAATAATTAAATAATACACCGCAACTTTTATGAAATAACAAAACAATAATCACAAACACAAATCTTCAAATAAAGTCTTTATAAAATTCACAAATTACATAATTACTTTCAAATTAAGCAAGTTTAAACTTCAAATTAGGCATGAATTAAGTTGAATACATTGTTGGTGGCAGGTAAATGACTTTTCATCTTGTAATTGACCAAATTTGTTGTCACAATTCGACGAAAATATTTTTAAAATCAAGTAATTAAATGTAATAAGTGTTGATTTAGTCATTTGAACTTCTAAGAACTAAATTTGGTTACAAATATTAAATTAAAAGTATAATTATAATATTAAATAAAGGACAATTTAGAAAATACCAAATATTAATGAGGATGTATTCGTAAAAAAAATGTTTCTCCATTTTCTAGACATTTAGAAGTAGTACAGATTAGGCTATACCAAGCAACTCACTTTAAACTTTAAAATCATTAGCAATCGAAACAACTTTCTTTCAATTAATTATTTATATTGAATTAGCAACACAATTATCAAGATTAGAATATCTCCAACAAACTCTTTAAACATAGATTACTCTTTAATTTAAAGAGCCAACGCTTAAAATTTTCTTCAATAAACTCTCAAATTTAACATTTTAATTTAGAGAGTGGGTCTGTCTCTCCAAATGTGGAGAGTCAAACCCATTCTCTATTATTAAATACATTGAAATAATTTCAATTTTCAATACTTGATATGTTAGTTTTAATTAAACAATATATACAAATTAGGAAGGAAATATATTAAATACTTCTTAAAAAAAGTAAAATAAAGAGTATGGAAATAAAGATGCTATTGGAATGTTTTAAAAAAATTGCTCTTTAAATTTAATGATGCTATTTAAATATACATAAACTGTTGTAGATACTCTTACAAGAAATACATAGTTAAGCCATTTTTTCTAATGATTATTGAATCAAATTACAATTAAGTCCAATAAAATTTACCCACATGCTCAAAATCTTGCACCATGCAAGAAAAAAGAGAAAGAATACTACTTTCAAGGTAGAAAGTTACATTAATAGAAATATATCCATGAGTACAATATTGTCCAATATACAAAGAAAATAAAATCACTAATTAACAACTTATGATAATATATAATAAGCATTTTTACTACATATTACCGCAAGTTCACAAGAAATCTTATGTATATCTCATGACACCCGTGTGATTTAAACTTTTTTCTTTGTTTGATATATTAGAATGAACAAAATTAAATTGAATAATTGAAAAAATTTACAAAGTCGGATCATAATAAAGAGAAATATGGAATAAATTTAAACTTTAAAGAAGCAAAATAATCTAATGAGATCATATCAAAATATTCAGTTCTAGAATCTGTATTAAATATTGTTAGTAAACAACTACACACTATTTATTATATCATCTATAAATAAAAAAGTTTTTGTTAAAGATCAATTGAAACTATATTGCTCACTTTTAAATAATACGTATTTTTTTTAATAAATTTTAATAAATATTTAATCCAGTTCTTCATATATGAGAAAATAAAAAAAAAAATTCATTAATAATAACTACGTGAATTTCAGTAGTAATTCATAAAGAGAATATATGACTAATATACCTTTGTAATAAATGCGTGGGGAAGAAAATTAATAATTAATTAATAATTCATATAGAATGAACACCAACCATAGAAGGAGAGAGGAGAGAGGAGAGAGGAGAGAGGAGAATATATATAGAATATGGAATAAAGTTTAAACATTGAAGCGAGCCATATGCGTCTTGCGTGGAGAGACATGTTGACCGGATAATATACCCGATTCATTACAAATCTAAATATTCCCAAATATTATCCAGCACACGATTCAAAATTGGGAGGAGAATATTTTTTAGCCTCAAAATTTCCATTTCCCGGAGAATCTAGACCTCATTAGCCGCATGGGGAAATGCAACGTTATTAATTGAATTATAGATGCAACTATATACAATAATTGTCAACATAAAAATAAAATAAAAAATCTAATCCTCCCTAACCATTTTTAAGGTTTAAACGAAGTGTTTGACATAATATCGAAGGTTAAAATATATTTGGTGCACAAATACTAGATTATAGTTAAATTTTAAAAATTTTTGATACAAATTCATCGTTATTCAATCTATCTTACCAAATATATCAATAGAGTACATCGTAGGATAATAAATAGCAATGTTTTAAAAGCGTAAAGTGTTGCTAGACATGGAGGTCGAACTTCAAGTTTTTCAGGTCTAAGCGAGAGCGAGATAAAGACAAAGAGAGGGCGATGAGTAGCTAGGCATGGAGGCCGAGCTTCAAGACTAGTCAGAGCCTAGACGAGCTTTTTAAAACAATGATAAATAGTGTGTAGCATTCTAATTAGTTTAAGAATTCGAATAATGATATTTATAGTCAGACACTACCGTAGTCAGTATATGTGACATTAATTGATATGTCATCTCAAATATAGAATTTTGGATCACATTTAAAATGACATATCAATTAATATCACATAATTGTCACATATTTTTATTATGGTAGTCACCGACTGTGAATAACATTATTCTTAGGAATTCATCTCTTATATAGGAAATTGCATTTATGCAGCTTCAGTTTGATAAATACAGGTTTAAAATTAAATCCTTGAATTAAGGGGAAAGGAAGAATATATTATTCATACAATCATAGAATGATCTGGACCCCGTGACGGGGTCCAGAAAGTTTCCCCGTCTGCAGTTAAAAAAAAAAAAAAAATTGACCCACCCACCCAACTGCAAGAAAACAGCACCCCACCCCTTCTGCGCCGCCAAAAAAGCCCCCCTCTCCCCCTTCTCTTTCTCTTTCTCCCTCTCCCTCCTTCACCTTTTTACAGCCGCAACAAAAACCCACCCCCTCCCTCCCTTCCTCAACTTTTTACATCCCCCCATCTATTTAATTTTCTACACCCCAACAAATTCATTTATTTCCTTTCTTCTCCCACCTATTTATGCACCACTCAACATAATAATTTTTCATCATCAAATACATATTTTTCTTGAAATTTAGCCAACACAATCGTTTTATTTACTTTACCCAAATTTGGCCAACATCAAACGTTTCCAATCACTTTTGTTTTCTAAATTTATTTTATCGAATTCGTGTCCCACTTGTTGTTTTTCATATTCTTCAAAAGTTAATAATTAATTAATAATTAATTTTTTATTTTTGTGTATTTATACAGATTTATTTTTTGTAATTTGCAAGTTAGTTGTAATATTGTTAATATATATATATATATATATATATATATATATATATATATATATATATATATATATATATATATATACATATAATTAATGTGGCACCAGTGGCTACGATAGAAAAACTTGTCCTACGTTACAAAATAGGTAAGTTAATATTATATATTTCTTTATTGTTTTATTAGCGTTTGGTCCATTTGTTTTATAATAGATAATAATTTGATTGTCGGCTTGGACAACATAAATCAACCACAATACTTGCAGAATTCGTCAGACCAACAATATCATGCGACAGACCCACAGTACGCATATCATGTGTCGGACTCACAGTACGCACAATAACCATATTATGTGCCGAACCCACATTATCCATATCATGCACCAAATTTATTACTCAAATATAAACTAATTAATTAGTCTCACTGTAATGTTAATAATAAAATTAACGTTAATTATATTATTTATTATCTGATATAAATAATATATAATTTAATGAAAATTAATGTATATTATATTTTTAAAAAAAATATAATGAATATAATAATAATAAATTTATTTTTAATTTAATAAATTTAATTATATTAATAATATAGATATAAATTTGTTGGTAAATAAATAGGTTAAAGTATAAATAGGTTGAAGAAGAGGGTTTAAAGTATAAATAAATGAAGGGTTGGGGGATAAATAGGTTGAAAAAAAGGGGTTTAAAGTATAAATAGGGGGATGGGAGAGGGGGTGGTTATTACATTTGTTTGCATTAAAGTGTAGGTTTTTACGCGTTTTTTTTTTGTGGGGGAAGGGGGGGGTGAGGGGTAGGGGGGTGAAACTTTCTGGACCTCGTGACGGGTCCAAATCTTTTCTCATAGATACAAAGAAAAGAATTAGAGAGTTATTCTAGGCTATACATAATTTATGGCTAAAATCGCGGAGTTTTACAATTTGAAGTTTTTCTAATTTGTCTTCATTTGACAGCTCATGCCAACAACCTCTGACATGTTCCTCACGTGATTACGTTGGAGAATGTGGTTCAGTTTTCATATACCCTCGCCTCGACACTCGACAGCTCCGAGGGTGGGGGTGGACCAAGGAATATTTGGAAACGGAGAGGGAATAATGAATATAGGTGTTGAGGAAGACGTAAACAAATGGTATCACTTGAATTGTTTTGCAACGTGGACGCAAAGCTTAAAGACCAAATTATATACATAATTTTCTCTATAATCTCAGTTTTATCATTTTAATAGTCTAATTTTGTTCATCGTGTACAGTAATAGACAATATCACAAAAATAAAAATATATCTAATATTCTATCGAGTCGAATCAATTCTAGTATGAAATATGCGATTGAAAAGAGCGGATATTTTGGCTTGCAACTTAGATCCTTTTCCATGATAAAAAATTATGATAAAATAAAATAAAAGAAATGGAAAATAGTAGGGAATTTTAAGAGAGAATGATTCATCAACGTAAAGAGGGGCTCAGTTCCCCTTTCCAATATTCTTTTTGTTTTCTGGAAACACAATCAATTCCTCCATTTTGTTTTCTGCATCACTACAATGCTACATCTTTTAGAAACATCTATGTTAAAGAGAGAAAGTGTAGAAAGAAGAAAGAGAAGAAAAAATAGATGAGAGAGATAGATACAATTTAATGAAAAAATTGATAGAATGTGTCTAACAAGATGTCTAAAACTAGACGGTATGTTGGACAACCTTCTACAATAAATACTGTCACATCAATTCTGTCCCCTCTACCTTATCGCCACATCAACTGGACATTGTTGCATTGAAAATGCTCTTATATACATATCTTCCACTTTTCACTTACTTTTCTTGATAGCTTCATCCTGAAAAAATGTGTCTACTTATTGTTTTCTTCCTATGTGTTTTATGAATCTTCTGAATAGTAATCAATATAAAAGATTTTCAAGACATCACAAGACAAATAAGAGTTTGTCTCCCTCTTATGTGACAATGAAATTATTATTATTATTATTGATCGGGATGACAACAAAATTATTATCTTAATTTAACTATGTCCATACCATAAAAAATGTTCAACATATTTATACTTTTATGTCAATTTAATCTTTTTTGCAAATTTTGCTTAAAACACCACCAAACTCATATTTTAATATAGTAATAACAAAATCAACACATAATTAAGTACAATCACACTCAAAAGCACTCACAAAGTCTACTTAAGTCTAAAAACATACTTATCACACCCACTATGAAAAAAGATACGAGGAGAGCGAAAATTTGTAAATCCCACTCACAAAGTCTACCTAAGTCTAAAAACATACTTATCACACCCACTAAGAAAAAGGACACGAGGAGAGCGAAAATTTGTAAATCCGATTAAGGAAAATGGAAAATGGAAAATATTAAAATTTGGTTAATTATATTCACCCCATATTTTTCATTATTGCAGTATATTTTAATTGTACTAACATCCTCAACATTTACTCATTCTAACACTTATATCCTCAACTTTGTATTTATTGCATTTTCATCCTCAACTTTTTATTAATTAGCTCATCTTGTGTCTGATAATAATTTTTGTCCAAAAAATCCAATGAAAAAGTGTAAAACGACTTATTTTACCCAGCATATTTGTAAAAAATCAACAATTACAAAAGTGCGATTTTTTTTTCTTTGTTTTTTGCAATTGACATAAACTATCGTTAATAATAAGACTAGTTAATTAATAAAAGTTTAAGATAAAATTCTATGATTTTTTTTTAGAAATATAAATACTATTAAAATATATATTTCATTTATAAAAAATTATAACGTCAATATAGTCATTCTTAAAATAATCCTCTTTTTCTTATTTCTTTACAATATTGCCGCCAACTGCAGTTTTGTTCTACCCGCCTTGACATGTAAATTGTCCTTATTCACCCCACTATTCCAATTTGCCAACTTTTAAACTAGCATTGAATATATATATATTTTTAAAATTTTAATTAGTTTTTATCCTACAACAATAAAATTTTTATTTTAAATATATAAAAAATCAATTCATGATTTTTTTTTTTCATTACATAGTATAGTTTATTATTGTTTTCCCTAAAAATAAAAAAATACAACTAAGGGTCTATTTGATAAATTTTTTATAGAAGTTATAATAGATTTTAATAAAAGTTGATGAGATATATAGTTAAAGTTGATAAAAGTTGTAGGTGATTTTGATTTACAATTTTTTTAACTTTTTCAAACAAAGGCAGAGTGTTTAACAATTATTATAACAAGTTTTTCAGATTCTATTGCTAAGAGTCAACATTTCAAAGTAACAAGTGGCTGCTGAAATTGAAAAACGCATAACTCATGTTTTATTGGATTGCAAGAAAGTTCAGTTCAACATGGATGGACAAGGAAAACAAAGGATGTAGAGATCACGTTTTGGCTGTGCCATTTCCGATGCCGGTTACATCAATCCCATGATACAACTCTACAAGCATTTTGGTTTCAAAATTTGTAGCAACAATCTCCCACTTCTGAAAACCAATGACTGTTTACCATATTTTCGTAACCAGCTACCATCAGATGCGCAACTCGCCACCATCGTAATGTAATTTCAACAACCACTGCCTCGAATCATCACTACCATCAATTTCAGTCATCACAATCTCATATGACACCAATACTGATTTCACCGAATCGAGCTGAGTGCTCGAAAATGAGAGCACATACCAGCAAAAGAGAAGTTTGGGGACACAGATCTAACATCGAGAGTACATCCCCTTGAAAAATGGGAGCACATTTTCAAATCTAATTTCCAATTGACTTTAGATCTAAAATTTTATACTACAAATAGAATAAGGAGGAAATTATAATGTCCATAAAAATCATATGAAAATTTCGAGCTGATTTTAGATCTAAAATGTGAAAAAATAAAAAATTGAACAAGAAAAGTATACATTAAAATACGTATCAATTTTAAATTTCAGATCGATTTCAGTTCAGATCATTTGTTGGATAAATGCTTGTGAGAATTTGATTGTTGTCCTTCGTCAATTGAATTTGATCCAGTTGTGGAGACGGTGACACTGTTTTTTCATTTTGATTTTGATTTTTATTTCTTTTTATTTTTCATTATTTTGACTTTGATTTTGATTTTGATTTTGATTTTTTTAAAATTGTTTTAAATAAAGAATTGTAAATAATAAAAGGTTTGAGGATCAATTTTACTTTTTGAAAAGGTTAAGAATTTTAATTACAATTTTTTAAAATTTTATTATTTTGGTTTATTTAAGTTGTATGATAAAATTGTTTGAAAAAATAAATTTTGTGTAAATTAATAAAAAATTGAAGATCATATGTACAAATAAAATTAAATGAATGTGATATTGTTACAAGAATAGGATTTAAAATTGGCTCCAGGAAACTTTCGCCTGTCAATTCGTACAGAATTTCCACTAACAACCTCTATATAGGCCAGCTACCTGCAACTAGGATTCAACTCCAGTCTCTTTTATCCATCTTTCTTCTCCATTAATGGGGACTCTGGAAATTGAAGCCCCACTCGCAGAACCCAAAAAATCCATAACAGAACATGATGAAGAAGATGACGAGATTTCACCCATAGAACAAGTCCGGTTAACCGTACCCGTAACCGACGACCAGACCCTCCCAGTATGGACCTTCCGGATGTGGGTCCTTGGCCTTCTCTCCTGTGCGGTGCTTTCCTTCCTCAACCAGTTCTTCTCTTACCGGAAAGAGCCACTCATAATCACTCAGATCACCGTACAGGTCGCCACTCTCCCAATCGGACGGTTCATGGCCGCTGTCCTGCCCACTACAAAATGGAAGCTGAATATCCCACGGGTCGGGCCTAGAGAGTTCAGTCTCAATCCAGGTCCCTTCAACATGAAAGAGCATGTACTCATCTCCATATTTGCGAATGCTGGAAGTGCTTTTGGGAATGGACCTGCTTATGCTGTTGGGATTGTCAACATAATTAAAGCCTTCTATGGCAGGAAGATCTCTTTCATTGCTGGTTGGCTGCTCATTATAACTACTCAGGTTTAATTTTACTGACTTTCTTCTTCTTCTTCTTCTTCTTTTTTTTTTTTTTACCTCGATTCAGTGAGTGAGAGTCCTTTACTCCTTTCCGGCCGGCGGCTGATAGTAGTTCCTTTGTGCAGGTTTTGGGATATGGATGGGCCGGGCTACTTAGGAAATACGTAGTAGAGCCCGCACACATGTGGTGGCCCAGCACACTTGTTCAGATTTCCCTCTTCAGGTATCTTCTTACCAGTCTTTTTTGGTTCCTTTTTGCTGTTTTAAATTGTTCAAAGAGTTCATTAAGAGCCTTTTTAAAACTGTTTTTGTGGCAATCTACAAAGAAAATTCTTCTTCTTTTTTTGTTTTTTGTTTTAAGTTTATTTAGTGCATGTTTGATTTTTGCTAAAAATGAGTATTCTATTTAATTTTGATAAAAGTTGACGAAAGTTGAAAAGTTAATAAGAGTTGTGAATCCACGAAATGTGTGGTAAAAATTAATTATTGAATTTGACCGCAAATTTTTAACATATTTTTAAGTAAAATCAAATAGGATCTTAGTTTTAGTTCTTTTTTCGTTTTTGTGCAATAAGTGAAGTCATCCTCCCTTTTCAATGTGATTCACACATGGTTGATAAATGGAGACATGGAGTTGTACATCAACAATGAATGCAAGTTTGGTTTTGATAAAAATCAGTTTTTTAATAGATTTTGATAATGGCTAAAAAGTTGATAAAAATTGTGACTTCCATTAAATGTGTGATTAAAATTAATTGTCCATTTTGACTTCAACTATTTTGCAAATTTTTAAATGAAAACAAAGAAAGGCTAAATTAGGCCTTATCTAGTGCTTGATGAGGTTTGTAATGTCAGTTTGATGGACTAACTCATGGTGTTCCCTGAAAGTTGTAATGTTCCCTATGAATGTTTCTCGCTGTGGATTCGACTGTAGGTTATGATTCAAATTCAATGACAATTCAAATAAGTAGCAGATGAAAAAGAAGGTGGATTTGAGAATTTGATTTGAAGAGAAGGAATTGAAGAACATAAGATATGATGAAGAAAAATCGATTTTGAGAATGATGTAGCAGATGAAGAAGAAGGTAGATTTGAGAATTTAATTTGAAGAGATTGAATTTGAAGAACAAAAGAGATGTGATTGAGAAAAATCAATTTTGAGAATAAAGATAAAATTAGACGTATATGTCCTTTTTTGACCAGTAGAGGAGAAACTCCCTACTACGGTCGTGATAAAGAAATTAGGTACACATAGATTTTTTAGAATGATATTTTAGTCATGTTGATGTCAAAATTCACAGGAAAATTCTTAGTAAATCTTTGCTGAGTTAGTTCTATCGAATTTGGAAAAAAAGAAAAAGAAAAGAAAATTCGCTCTATTAGTTTACTCAGTGGCTTGCAAATAGGGGATGCAATGACATATGGGACTAAGACATTGAAGTTAGAGATGTTCTGCAAATAATTCGAAAGAGTTTGGGCTTATTATTTAGATATTTTGGCGCAAATGATTTCTAATGTATGCTTCTAGTGTGTTTTTGGTCGTAACCTTTTATTTTTGACTATGAAATCTCTCACCTATCTTTAGGTGCGAAATTGGTCTATGTGGGTGGATTTCGTCCAAAATCTCCGTTAGTTGTGCACGTACACTGTCTTCTAATAGCAGGGGCAAATTTGCCTATTCTTAAATAAATAATAAAAAAAAATTATAAAAGAATTAAAAAACAAAAAAAATTATAGAAAATGATCGTCTTCTTTAACCCAGTCCGCTCCCACCCACCTCCCGTCTTACCCACCACACCCACACCGTCAGTACCGCTTCTCCCTCCTCAAATTTGTGGCGGCGGCGGTGTGTGTTGATGGGAGTGGGTGGGGTGAAGAAAATGATTATTTTCCATTTTTTTATTTATTTCTTTATATAAATTTGTTTTTTATTATTTAAGAATTAACGAAATTGCGTTTGCTTTTAAAAAGGGGTATACACCACCACGCGCACAACTAATGGAGATTTTGGATGGAATCCGTCCACATGGATCAATTTCGCACATAAGGGCATAGGTTAGGGACTTCTTAGTCAAAAATAAAAGGTTAGAGGACAAAAAACGCACTAAGGACATAGATTAGGAACCATTTGCGCCAAAATCCCTATTATTTATATAATCCCTTAAATGCAATCACCAGGAGCCCATGATATTTTGTTTATAGAAGAATTTTGTTTGGTCAATGACTTACTTTTTAATGAAGGGGCAAAATTTGAATTAGATTTTAGTATGCCTAAAATTTTTATGGTGGTCTAAATCTTTTTTTGGCTAAATATATGAAATATCTACGGGGAATTGAACGATGTACGTAGCAACATTTTTCATGTTCGAAGTTTCTTCTGTCCCTTTTTGTTGACATGAATGTTTGTCTTGGCACAATCGGATCGGTCCCAAGAACATCCTTGTGCCAGTCAAGCAAGACCGGTACCTGAACATCTAATCCTCAAATTACCTTATACTATGTACTATGTTTGATTTTTCAGACAGTCTACGTTAAGCATGTCTATTATTATTAATATCTACTTACTTTCCTGCCAATTTGAGTATTGTGTCTTATCCTAAGTTATATTCACCACTTTAGGCTCTGCATGCAGAAAGCAGCACATGTTTTTGAATTCTATTACCATAAAATTACATACTAGAAAGGTGAAGTTGATTCGACTTCTTACTTTGCTATCACTATTCTTTACCAGTTATTGAGGGATTTATGTTGCATGTCTTTTATTTAGATACAGACGCATAAATCTTTAACATAGGAACATATTGCCTCCAGGTACATGTATTTGTTGAGAAAATTGCAGGTTCGACTGCGTAATCAGAAATTTTTGTTTCAACTCTTCGAAAACTTTACCAGAGCATGAACTAGTAATAGAAATATGGACAAAGCGTTATGTTCATGCTAGATAAATTTGTCCACCATGACATCTGAATCTTAACTTGCATTTTACAGGGCATTGCATGAGAAAGAAAATGAAGATGGTGATGAAAATGGGGACGGAAGTGTTGGTCAGCAAAGCATGTCGCGTTTTAAATTCTTTCTAATTGCACTACTCTGTAGCTTTTGCTGGTATCTGGTCCCAGGCTACTTCTTCCAAGCCCTGCAGAGCATTTCATGGGTATGCTGGGCATTTCCCAATTCAGTCACTGCCCACCAAATAGGATCAGGTTTTAATGGCCTCGGAGTTGGAGCCTTCTCACTTGATTGGACGGTAGTAGCTTCGTTCTTGTTCAGCCCTCTCATTTCTCCCTTCTTTGCGATTGCCAATGTGTTCATAGGATATGTATTGATTATCTACATTGTGATACCCATATCATACTGGGGGTTTAACGTGTACAATGCCAGAAACTTCCCCATATATTCCGCGGATTTGTTTACTGCACAAGGCCAGCCATATAACATAACAGCAATTGTCAGCAAGAACTTTGAGCTGGATTTGGGACAGTATGATAAGCAAGGACGAGTTAACTTGAGCACGTTCTTTGCTCTCACATATGGCTTTGGATTCGCTACCATTGCATCTACACTTACACATGTTGCCTTGTTCTATGGAAGGTACGTCTTTTTCTTGATCTTGCCTTTGTTCTTTTCCTTATCTACTCAGAATCGCTTGGCTAGCGTAAATTGCAATTTGCAAATATCTTGGTCTTGTTTATTCCTGGATTGAATAATCTTCCAAATCTCTGTTTCAATCTTCTTTGAATGTACAATAGAAGGAAAAAATAATCCGAAAGCTTTTCTTTGTCGCTGTAATACCAAAATACTTAGAAATGGGAATTTTAAGCTTTGCTATTTCTGCTATTCAACTTCACATTTCTCTGGGAATCTTTAACTGGGTTAAATCTACACTTGATGTTCACTTAATTAATTCAAACATTTTTCTTACATCCTTTGAAAATCCAGTCGTGTTGGAACTTGTATGGCTTGTCAGTAACTGTGAACTCCCAACTTCTCAGAAGTACTCGTCTGATGGCCCCTTGCCTTTCATTTTTTTACGGTTCTGCATTAGTTTGCATAACTGACTGCACTTGATTTTGCAGAGAGATTTATGATCGTTATAAAGCTTCTACAAAGGGAAAGATAGATGTTCATACAAGATTAATGAAAAACTACGAAGATATTCCTTCATGGTGGTTTTATTGTCTTCTTGTGGTGACAATTGCTGTCTCTCTTGCACTCTGCATCTTCATGAAAGATGAGGTTCAGTTGCCTGTTTGGGGACTTCTATTTGCAGCCGCCGTTGCTTTTATGTTTACTCTTCCAACCAGCATCATCACCGCCACCACAAATCAGGTAATTCCCGGACATACATTTAGCTGGCATTTCACTGTTTCGTCTCTGCTTATGGAAGAGACAAAGTTAGTCGTTTTGAGATAACTTCCTCGGTTATACTTTGTCTCCCGGTCAATGCTACTTTAATGGTTATAACCCCCAGTTCTGCCAATTTCTAACACTTTCTTCAGACACCAGGCCTGAATATAATCACAGAGTATATTATGGGTATCATATATCCTGGAAGGCCAATAGCAAATGTCTGTTTCAAGGTATATGGTTACATGAGCATGGCTCAAGCAGTCTCATTTCTTAGTGATTTCAAGCTTGGTCATTATATGAAGATCCCTCCAAGATCAATGTTCTTAGTTCAGGTATGGCTCTCTCGTCTTTCAAAATTCACGACCAGTTAATATAATTGATTTATTATAGATTTCTCATCCAGCAGTTCTGTGAACTCTGAATTGTCTAATTTTCTTTGGCTAGAATGGTGAGAAGCAATTTGGTGAACATGAATGACACGTTAGTAAGGTGAATTAGACAATACTGGACAATAGTAAAGAAAAAAATAAGTTAAATTTTGTTCGTGCTACTGTCCAATGTGGTCTAGTATTGTGTTTCAAACATGCTGCATCATAGTTTCAATTTACAAAGCTTACCAAAGAAGCAGAATCTGTTTATTATGTGATCATTATTCTTACTTCTTTCTTACCATGAACTCGGCATTTGCATTCCAGTTCATTGGTACGATATTTGCAGGAACAATCAATATAAGTGTTGCATGGTGGCTTTTGCACTCTATTGATAACATATGCCACAAGGATAAACTTCCGTTAAACAGTCCTTGGACGTGTCCCAATGACCGTGTCTTCTTTGATGCATCGGTCATTTGGGGCCTCGCGAGTCCAAAGAGGATTTTCGGCCATCTTGGCAACTATTCAGCAATGAACTGGTTCTTTCTTGGAGGACTATTAGGGCCATTTGTCGTATGGGGGTTCCACAAGCTATTCCCCAATCAGACCTGGATTCCCCTCATTAACCTCCCGGTACTCCTCGGAGCAACTGCTTATATGCCACCAGCAACTTCAGTAAACTACAATTCTTGGATTTTGGTCGGGACAATCTTCAACTTTTTCGTGTACAGATATGGAAAGAAGTGGTGGCAAAGATATAACTATGTACTTTCAGCAGCCTTAGATGCTGGTGTTGCTTTCATGGCTGTGTTGATCTACTTCAGTGTGGGAATGGAGGACAGAAACATATCATGGTGGGGTAACAATGATCCTGAGCATTGTGATCTTGCAATTTGTCCTACGGCCAAGGGTATATCGGTCGATGGTTGCCCTACATTTTAGTTATACGTTATGTTTGCACGTTTCTTAGAATTATAAAATTTGATAGACAATTTCTTTAAAGAAAGAAAATGTATATAGTTTGATTTTATACATGCAAACAATGCTTTCTTTGTAACAGTTCAATTAGTTTGATGCCTTCTTTTGGTTTCAAGGGATCATGATCTTAGAGTGTGTTTGATTGCGAGCAACAAATTTGGGTGGAAAGAAAATGAATTCTATGGAATTGAATTGCTAAGAAATTATTAATTGGAAAATAAGACAAATTTTCCATAGAAAATAAAACCTAGTAAGAAAATATTTTCTTTGAAAACAAGGAAAATGTGGCCAAAACTGGGAAAATGAGAATGTTTTACATGGAAAAAAAAAAGGTTGCAATCAAACACACCCTGAAAAATAGGTGGGAAAATATTTTTTTAATGGAAAATCTTGTGCAATCAAACAAATCACTTGGAAAATAGGTGGAAAAAATGCTTTTTCCATAGAAAATCTTGTGCAATTAAACACAGCCTTATAAGAAAATTATGTAGGAAATTGGTTAGAACTTTGACCAAATATTTAAGCGTAACCTGTTAGTCGAGTACGGGAGTTGTAAGACTAAACATGTTGTACACTATAAGTAGATTAATGTAGTATATTTAGTTGCTCGAAACCAATTTCGAGGGAATGAGAAATTAAGGCCCAAAGTGAATTGCTTAAAAATACGAAAATGGTTGGAAAGTGGATTAGAATATTGTAGAATATTCTAGTTTCTGTTTGGATGAAAAGTCACGTCTTTTTGGACAAGTCATTTCTAAACAGTCACATATTTTTATCTTAGATGCATGTCATTTTGAACATGTGATTTCCAACAAGATATTTTTTTGGACATGCATTTTTATGAGACACAACTTTTCATATATTATAAATAGACTCTTGCGATTGCAAATTTAATAATTTAACTTTCAACCAAATGTCCCTGTACTTTTGGCACACATTATTTTAATCTAAAAATAATTTCTGCATAAAGTTCAAGTCTAGTTTTCATTTAAAGAGAGAACAAAATGATGTTCAGTTCGTTATTTTCGAAATTTGGAATTTTATTGTTAAGAGAAGTGATCGGTTCATCTTGGGAGACGTGTGCCGAGAAACTGTAAACACTTGTGCGAAGCAATTTCATATTAAGGAGAAAGAGTCAAAGTCTTGTCTCGACCGAATCTATTTTTCATTTCTCAATATTTCTAAGTTGTGATTTTACTTGTTTTGTATGTACGTAATTAAATTGTCAGAATACAAACAATGCACCAATTTTACCAACAATCTTAAAGAAAATTTTTTTGTGCATTTTATATTCTATTTTACTACACAAATCAGTATCAAAATTCTGTTTAGATTTGGTATTCGAGTATTAAATGTAGTATTGTTTTTGAAATTGATCATAATTTTAAAATTAAAATTATGTAATCATGTGTTATTGTTAAAACTTGTGTTGAAATTAAAATTGTATTCGGAATTTTGTGTACATATTTTGTTCACGTATTACATACATTATTTTATTTTAAAAATTTGTGCATGTTATTTGATACAAAATTGATTATAAATGGCATCATCATTTACTTCCGATGTACTCATTGTTAATATTCATGGAAAGAAATCCAAAAAATGTACCACAGTAAACTTAAAAAGATAGCAATAAAAATTGCTGTTGTATCTCATGACGCTAAATGTAATGCGGTTCTAGTGTAAAGATTCTCCAATTGAGAAAAACAAATTGTCTAATGGAATGTTGCTCAGTGGTTGTGTTCAAAGCCAATACGGTGGACAACTCGAGAAAATGATTATTGACACTTGCACTATTCGTCACGTTTGTAGTGACAAAGAAATTTCATGAGACATAGTCATTTTATATGGTGACTAATAGTTTGAGGTGAAATAAAATAAAATAGATTATATTGTCTGGGGATAGACATAATTAACAATATAATCGAATTTTAAAGAGTCGACGAATTTATGTTGCTAAATTCTACTCAGAATTGTAGGGGTGGGACCGTTGTTTGCATTATATCCTTAACTTAAGTTTAGATTTACCCTGAGATTTGTGGGAGATAGTATTGCTTTCTTCAAATTAGAGTATTAGAATATTTGAACAATATTAAAATGTTGAATTGCAGTGTGATGAATACATTGTTAAACTTAAAAAGCGTATGATGTTGTAAATTGGATATCAAATGCAAGGATTCCAAACCTATTAGTAAATATAATTTACTATTTAGAGTGCAGTTATTTCATAGAAATCATCAAAATAACTTGAGTGTTGGAAGATCATGATAGAATTTGAATTTTTGAGCTTTAAATTAAGGTAGAAGGAAGTATCATTCATTCAAAATTTTCTGGAAATCCTCAAGGCAACGTGTATGGTTCAATTCACGGTGGAATTTGAGTTCATAGCTTTAGATAAAATTGGAGAGGAATCAGAGTATAGCTTTATAATTTCTTAGAGGACATTCTGTGTTGGCCTAAGCCAGTGCTTGCAATTAATATGCATTGTGATAGTCAATTAGCTATCGAAAAAAGCACAAATTAGTACGTATAAAGGTAAGTCTCAACACATTTGTCGTAGACATAATACCATTAAGCAGTTTATCTCAAACGATGTTATCTCCATAGATTATATAAAGTCAAATGAGAATCTCGCGGATCCGCTTGCTAAAAGTTTACCAAGAGATCAAGTATACTGCCTATCAAGAATAATGTACTTAAAGCCTGTTACATAAGAGTCTTTGTAATGGTAACACAACCTTGTTGACTGAAGATCCCAAAATCTTGGTTTAATGTGACAACTAAGTTATGAGAATTCAATGAAACACTTTGGAGATGAATTCCTACCCATTCTTATGATAGAAAAGTGTTTTCTGCAGAGTTGTAAGATTAAGCTTAACTTTTAATGATTCATATATCTTGAAAATTCAAGTGGAAAAGGGCCGAATACTATTGATACCTATGTAAGTGTAAAGTGGGGCCACTTCTATGAGAAAGTTTAAAGGCTTGAATTCTCTAAAGCACAAATGATACCTAAGTGTTGTTTAGGGCCAAAATGAATACAACAATGAGAACCGAAGGTACTAAGGAAAGTTCAAAGCCACAAGCCGCCTATCTTGATGCAGTAGCTTTCTACTTGTACTATTTTTTAGTGTCTGCATAGTTGTTTGCATTAATTTTCATTTGTGTGGGGGATAGATGATGTCTTGAGCACTTACATATCCAGGACCGTGGACAATTAGTTATAGCAGCGGGTGCTGTAGCGAAACTGATTGCAAAATAGGAGAAATCGGTCACATTAAAATTACCTTGATTGTAGGATTTTGTTTAGAAAAATGTTGGTTTTAAGTTTTAACTAACTTTGACCAAATATTTAAGCATAACTCGTTGGTCGAGTACAGGAGTAATAAGACCAAACATGTTCTACTCCGTAATTAGATTAACGTAGTATATTTAGTTGCTCGAACCCAATTTTAGGTGAATGAGAAATTAAGGCCCAAAGTGAATTCCTTAAAAATACGAAAATAGTTGAAAAGTGGATTAGAATATTGTGGAATATTCTAGTTTCTGTTTGAATGAAAAGTTATGTTTTTTGGACACGTCATTTCTAAACAGTCACATATTTTCATCTTAGAGACGTGTCCTTTTGAACATGTGATTTCCAACAAGATATGTGTTTTGAACACGCCTTTTATGAAATTGTATTTTTTGAGAAACAACTTTTCAGATATTATAAATAGACCCCCGATAATTGCAAATTCAATCACTTCACTTTCAACTAAATGTCTCTGTATTTTTTGCACAAATCATTTTAGTTTAAAAATAATTTTTGCCTAAAGTTCAAGTTCAGTTTTCATTTAAAGAGAGAACAAAATGCTGTCCGATTTGTTGTTCTCATAATTTAGAGTGCCATTATTACGAAAAGTGGTCATTGTATTTTGAGAGATGTGTGCCGAGAAACCGTAAGCATCTGTGCAGGGCAATTTTATCTTAAGGAAAAAGAGTCAAACTCTTGTCTCGATCGAATCTAATTCTTCATTTTTCGATATTTCTGTGAGTTGTAATTTTTCTAGTCTTGCATGCACGTGATTAAATTGTCAGAATATAAATAATGCAGCAATTTTACAAACAAATTACACTTAAACTCTTCGTTGTGTACTTCTTTATTTGATTTTTTGTGGCATTTAAATTGCCAACTTTAAATTTCTACGAACACTTGGAATTCTAGATATTTTGTTTTAAAAATTGTTAAATTGTTGCGAGTTCAGCTTGTAATAAAAAAAATTGTATTTGTTCAAACTTATAATGATGAGAAGGTGTGTTTTTACGACAATTTAAAATCGTAAAAAGTCATAAAAGAATGAACCAAATAGACGCAAAGTAGGCGGAATGAAAGCAAGAATGAAAGAGGCATTTTGCTTCATCCGGAGCAGACCTCGCATCCGCAAGGTTGAGGGCTAAGGTCGTGAGCTATGTAGTAGAAAGTGGAATTTTTTTTTAGGTTATTACATGTCGCCACTTTATTGCACGGCCACGGGTAGTACTAATTGTTTAGTTTCAATTTTTTTGACTAAACAGACGTGATTTTTCACCTTGGGACATGTTGGTTCGTGCATGGGATGTTCTAACACTTATATATAGATGGTTTTTGATGGATTTTAAAGATATATAACATACACAACTTATAAATAAGATCCAATCTTCCGAAACTATCAAAAATTTCAGAATTTCACAAGTGCTCATTGTTCTTATTAGATTTCTTTATTTTTTGCTTATTGATTAATGCTCGAAAGCTTGTATAATCCTCTAACTATTTGATGGTGTTTTTCACAAGCAATCTCAAATCTAAAATGGGGATAAATATCATCTTAAGATAGCATTGGATCACATGTTCAAGTCATTCTTTGTTTGAGGTTTTATTCTTTCTTTTGGTATTGTCTTTGTTTGAGGTTTTATTCTTTCTTTTTGTGTTTCAATCTTCACTTCCTACTCTCGTACTTTTCATCAAAGTTTTGTTTAAAAAAAACAAAGTCAATATCAGCTCCTTGCTGATAATGTAGCAATACGAAAAATGGTTCAACCAAACAAAGTATATATCAAGATAGTGAAACCTAAAAGAAATCATGATAACTTGAATTCAACTCAAATATTAATATCTAAATAAAACCAGGATACTTTGCTTTCAAGTGAAGAAGGTAAGAGAATGGCTAAACATGTTACGCATTATTTAGGTTTTTGAAGAATCGAATACATGTTTCAAGAGGGAGAAAAAAGATATGTATAGTTAAATAATATAGACAAAACAAAGAACAAGAAGAATCAAAAGAAAAAGAGGAAGCTAGGGTTCCTTATGCATAATAAAAAATAATACAAAGTCTAAATGAAACCTAATTACAAATAAACTATATATAGGCTAAGCTGGAAAGACTATTCTACCCTTAATAAATAAATAAAATAAAATAATAATATGTTATATTTATTAACATCCCCCCTCAAACTCATGATGTAGCAGCGACAAGCATCGAGAGTTTGCTAACGAGAAAACGAAAACGAGAAATAGAATGCAACTTGGTAAAGAAATCTGCAATCTGCGAAGAAGATGAAACAAAAGGCAAAGTGATGGAGCCATGCTTGAGATGATGACGGGTAAGGTGACAATCGATCTCGATGTGCTTGGTTCGTTCATGAAAAATTGAGTTGTGAGCAATCTGAATAACACTCTTATTGTCACAATACATAGGAGTGGGACGAGAAAGAAAAACTCCCATATCTGTAAGTAACCAACGTAACCAAACAACCTCTTTGGTAGTAGAGGCCATAGCACGATATTCTGCTTCGGTGAAAGATTGAGAAACAATAGATTGTTTCTTGCTCTTCCAATAAATGAGAGAATCACCCAGAAAGATACAGAAACCAGTAACAGACTTGCGATCTGTAGGATCACTGTCATGATCAGAGTCAGAGTATGCACGCAGATCCAAGAAAGAGGTGGATGGAAGTAGAAGACTCTGAAAAACTGTACGTCGAAGATATCGCAAAATGCGAAAACAGTGGCCCAATGAACTGTAGTGGGAAAAGCAACAAACCGACTGACAATATGAACATCATATACAATATCAGGACGAGTAATAGTGAGATAAACCAAGCTCCCAACAATAGTACGATATAAAGTAGGACCTGACAAAGATATACCATCAGAAGAAGAATACTTGGCGTTAACCTCAATGAGAGTATCGACAGTCTTATTATTAGTAAGTCTAGCCCGCTCAAGAATATCTGCAACATACTTCGACTGAGAAAGAAGATAACCTTTGGGCGAGTAGGCTACCTCAATACCCAAGAAATATTGGAGAGGGCCCATTCTTCATTTCAAACTGTCTAGCTAACTCTGTCTTCAAAACTGAAATACCAGCAACATCATCACCAGTAATAATCATATCATCAACATATAACAGAAGAATAATACGACCTACATTAGTGCACTTAACAAAGAGTGCAGAGTCATGACTGCTAAAAGCAAAACCAAGAGAAGAGATCACAACAGACAATTTCTTAAACCAAGCACGTGGTGCTTGTTTGAGACCATATAAAGTCTTCTTGAGCTTGCAAACATACCCAAAACCATGGGGAACCCCAGGAGGGGGCTCCATATAAACTTCTTCCTGGAGATTTCTATTCAAGAAGGCATTTTTAATATCAAGTTGAGAGATACCCAAATTTCTAACCGAACCTACAACGATAAGAGTACGAAGAGTAGTCATTTTCGTAACATGAGCAAAAGTCTCCTTATAATCCATACCATATTATTGTAAATATCCTTTTGCAACCAACTGAGCTTTGTATCGCTCAATAGGCCCATCAGAATGAGTCTTGATCTTATACACCCAGCGACAACCAACAACAGTCTTACCAGAAGAGAGATGAACCAAATCCCAAGTACCTGTCTTATGCAGAGCAGAAAGTTTCTCATCCATAGCTTGCTACCAACGTGGATCAAGAATTGCCTCTTTGTAGGAAGAAGGCTCGGAGAGACAATGAATAGAAGCTAAAAGGGAAGTAAAAGATGAAGAATAACAAGAATAAGCAAAATCTGGTAACCTTGTGGACTTACAAATGCGGGTGGACTGATGTAGAGGTAGATCCACAATTTCAGATGAAGCTTGAGGAACCGCAGGAGAAGAGGGGGCTTCAGTACATGTAGAAATGTTAGTAGGAACTCGACGAGTATAATACAAAGGTAACGGAGGAAGGACACGACAAGGGAGTTCTGATGTAGTAGGAACCTGTGACGACAAACTATCAAAATCTTCAGAAAAAGGATCAATACGAATAAGATCAGATCTAGTCAAGTCATGACTCGTGAGTAGCAGACGGAGTAGAAAAGAAAGGTATATGCTCAAGAAAAACAACATGACGAGACACATAAAATTTTTGAGTAATTGGATCGAAACACCTATACTCCTTTTGACCTTGACCATAACCAAGAAAGACACAAAGAGCAGATCGAGAGGACAACTTGCTATGTTCCACATGAGGGCGGAGAACAAAGCAAGTACTACCAAAAACTCTAAAGAATGAGTAATCCGGGACATACCCATACAATTTTTTTCGAAAGGAAAGATACTTGAAATATGAGAAGATTGGATGGTATTAATCAAAGTCACTGCTATCAGAACAACTTTACACTAAAACACACTAGGAACAGAGGCAGACAATAAGAGAGATCAAACAATTTCAACAATATGTCTATATTTTCTTTCTGCAAAACCGTTTTGTTGAGGAGTATTTGTACAAGAAGTTTGGTGAATAGTTCCATCTAAGGCAAACAACTCACAAAATTTGTTAGAAGTGTATTTTCCACTTAAATCACACCTAAAACATTTGATAACAGCAGAATGCTAAGTTTTGACAAGGTCTCGAAAAGTGGTGTACATCTCAAAGAATTTAGAACAATGTTTCATTAAATAAACCCAACAATAACGTGTATGATCATCAATGAAATTTTTTTTTATCGAGACCCTCCTTTAGTGTGAACAGGAGAAGGTCCCCATACATCAGAATGAATCAAATCAAACGGAGAAGAAGAAACAGAAACACTTTGATTAAAAGGTAAAGCTGAAAATTTTGCCAATTTATATCCACTACAATTAGAAATATCACAAGTTTGCAAATTGTCTAAAGCCCCTGGACACTAAAAATTTCAAATGAGAAGATGAAACATAACCAAGACGAGAATGCCATAAATAAAAACTAGAAGAACTATGACTTAAACGAAAAGAAGACAAATCAACACTAGTAGTGGCAGCAACTAGTACTTTTAACTCATTTAGAACATAGAGTTCCCCCTGCCTACGGCCTGTCCCAATCAGCTTCTGAGACTGCAGATCCTGCACAAAACAGGAAGAAGAGGAAAAATCGACAAAATAATTAGAGTCACATAACTGACCTACAGAAGCAAGATTTAACGTGAGTTGTGGAATATGATAAACATTATGGAAAGACAAGTTAGAAGTAACAAGAGAACTAAGACCTGCTAAAGGCATAAGAGTGCCATCAGCAGTCATAACATGAATAGATGACAAAGGAGAAACAGATGCAAAAGACGAAGAATCTGGAGATATGTGATGTGAAGTACCAGAATACAAGACCCATAAAGAAGATGACATACCTGACACACTAGGAGGATAATGACCTACGAAAGAGGAGGCAGACATAGCTTGTGGCCGAAGGGAGAGAAACTTCTGAAAGGGCTTAAATTGCTCAGCCACAGTACTTGAATCAGTGAAAGGACCCGATGAGGCGACTGCTGCAGTATTAGACTGTGGTGGTCTGTAACCCTGAGGTGGTCTATAACCCTGATGTGCTCTATAACCCTGAGATGGTGACTGGTCGCCAGGCCTCCAAGTCTGAGATTACTGCTGCTGTTGTTGATTTTACTGTCTCATCTTAGGACACTGAGTCTTCCAATGACCTTTCTTCTTACAGAAACTGCACTCGTCGAAGACAGGCCTTGTGTAAGGCCTATTCTGATTATTAGAGGGTGGCTGAGGAGGTACTGCTAACACAGAAGGAGTCAGAGTCGAAAGAGTTCTCTTTTCAGCACTAGATTTTAGACGGACGTCTTCAGCCTACAGCTCACTGACAACTGAATCAACTGAAGGATGCGGAGAACGATGTAGAATAGAACCTCGAAGTCCTTCAAAATCACTGCAAAAGGCCATCAAAAATTGCACCAACCGTTGCCGCTCTCTATGAGCAATGTAGACATTAACTGTTTTTAGTTCATCATCTTCTATAAGAGCTAATTGATCCCAAAGATTTTTCATAGCAAAATAGAACTTCTGAATACTCATATTATTCTGCTGAATAGCTCGTATGTCATTTTCCAATTGATATTGCTTTGCAAAATTTGACTGAGTCTATAACTTCTGTAGATGATCCCAAACTTCCTTTGCTGTGTCATACTTAACCAATTGTACATCTATGGAATGCTCAATAGAATTGTTTATCCAAGTAATAATTTTTGCATTGTTGGCGTCCCAGGTATCTAACAAGGTAGCATAATTTTCAGCAGTTTTTACGGGTCTCACAGAAGTGCCACCAACATATCCCCACAGTTTTTTTACCCTTAAGAAAATTTCTCATTACATAATTCCAATACAAATAATTTTTTCCATCCAACCTCACACTCACAGACTGAAGGGAATCATCTCTTTCGGTAGCCATAATCAAATACATAGAAAATTGGAATGCAACGAAATACCAAATTGCAAATTGTAGATACAGAACGAACAATGAACGAATGCAGAACAAATACCTCAAACGTAGAACATCAACTTCAAACTCTTAGCGCCAAACACAAAATCCAAACACAAAAGCTGTATTTGATATTAAACTTCTACCCATTATTCCTGGCTTTGATACCAAGTTAAATAACATAAACAAAACAAAGAACAAGAAGAATCAAAAGAAAAAGAGGAGGCTAGGGTTCCTTATGCATTAAAAAAAATAATACAAAGTCTAAATAAAACCTAATTACTAATAAACTATATATAGGCTAAGCTGGAAAGACTATTCTACCCTTAATAAATAAATAAAACAAAATAACCATATTACAAGTTTCGTGTGATTTGATAACCAACATGGCAACCGGTAAAACAAGTCCATGCTCGTCATTTTTCGAAAGGGTTAAAAACATAATAGTCTTTGTACATTACACTTTTTGCAAATAAAGTCCACAAATTTTAAATCGTATTTCATTAGTTTTTCAACTAAATATTGTGAAACTCGTTAGTCCTTCCGTCTATCTCCCGTTCCAACTGATGAAAATTGTAGACGAAATTGTTTACACGAAAGTTAATTTCGTCCAACTCAATATCTACAAAATATAGTTGGTCTTCAACTGTAGGGGTGGCAAAAAAGTTCGTCGACACGTGGACTCGCCGGCTCGGCCCATAAAAGCTCGAGCTCAAGCTTGTCGAGGGACGAGCACAAGCTAGGGCCGAGCCCAAAAAAAAGGGCCAAGCTCGCTTGGCTCGGCCAAAAAACGAGCCCGCTCGGCTCGTGGGTCGTGTAACGGTCACACCATTTTTTAAAGAGATCTTAATCTCTGATAAGAAGCTTGCAAAAATTTGCAAGACAAATCTAACCATACAACCAGATGAAGTTTTTGTCCAACCAAACTTCGTTAATAAATTCTTCAATAGAAACATACATGTATATTATGGCGTCTCTCACAAAGAATTCACTATTCATGTACAACACACATACGGTAAAGTATGTATATCCTTGCTTACCAAACAAGACATTAATAAAGCAAAACAAAAGATAGATCTTGATAATAATCAAAATCTATATTGGGTAACAATTGGAGCAATTAGAATTTTAATCTAAAGTACTCTCTCTCTGATAAAATTAATCAACCAATCTCTATGAAGTTGATTGATGAAAGAATTCAAAATCCAATAGAAGGATGTCTAGGAACCCTTCATGGGAACTTAGCATGTGGAAAACTAATTTTTACAGTTCATCCCAGACTCTGTTAGTCTGTATGATCAAGACTTTGATAGAATCTTATCTTTTGTACACAAGTATGGAAGATCAACTTAGTCAAAAATAATAATGTACCTTTCTCAATATCATATCTTGTTAGTTATGCCATTTATAACCAACATAATATGACAGTTGTCAAAGAACCTAAAGGAATAAAGATTGATCCTTTATTCTCAGACTATCTTGAACATAAAGAAATAGAATTTGACTGGTTAGTCCAACCATCTAGGAAATCTATTGAAATAGATCTTAGTGAAAACAGTACTTTAGTATTTCTATTGGAATAGAGCCTCTCATGAATGATAGTTTCTTCGTCTGTACTAGATTCAGATTCTTCATCGGGAATGATAGGATCTTGATTTATTGGAAAGTCTCCTAGAAACACGCCTTACTTCAAATTTTTGGGCAATAGGTCAAGTTGAGAAATAAAAAAAAGGGAATTTTTGGGCCAAGGGGCACTCCAGCACAACTGGATATATTCATAATAAGTCATGTGCTGTGAAGGACTACCGAAATTGATAGCAAATGTCGAGTTTCTATTATGCTTGGTGGACAATCTTCATTGGACGAAATTCATCCAAAAATATCTCCAATCAAGGTACATTAATATTTCTAGAAATACACTTCGTAAAGACACTATTGTTAGATATAATACAAAGAAAGAAGCTATTGTTAATGATATTAATAATTACAACGATGTTGTATCTTTTACGTACGACTTATGGATAGATTGTAATAAAAAAGGATACATGGTTGCAACTGCATACTATATTGATAATAATTGGATAATGCATAAAAAAGAATAGCATTTAAACAAATAGACTATCCTCGTAATAGAAATAATATTTATCATGTTTTATTAGGTGTGTTACATAAATTTAAATATGATTCTAAAGTTCGTAGTTTTACATTTGATAATGCAGGCACAAACAATATAGTAATTGAGAAATTAACTCAACATTGTAGTCTAGAATTTGATGGTATTTTATTTCACATTCGTTGTGTATGTCACGTGTTTAATTTAATTGTACAAAATAGATTAAAATTTATACAACACCAATTAAAAAAAATTAGATATACTATGAATTATATTTCTGTCTCACCATAAAAAAAACAAGTTTTTGTTGCTCTATGTATAGAAAATGGGCTACAATCAAAATCTTTTGCAACTGATGTTGCCAATAGATGTAATTCAACATATCTTATGCTTGAATCTTGTGAAAGTTTCGAAGATTACATTACTGTATATTATAATGGCCGATACTCACATGGCTCAGAATATGATTTAGAGTTATATGACTAGAAAATATGTGGTCATGTTAGAAAATTTTTAAAAATTTTTTATGACGTAACAATTGCATGTTCTGGTGTGTATTATCCAACTACTCAACTTTTTAAAAATTATTTCTATTATATTGCTAACAATTTTAATAGATATAAGAATTTTGCTCTTTTTTAAGTATTATACAGGTCATGGAAGCTAAATTTAGAAAATATTGAAAAATGATGCCTATGTTATTTCCATTAGCATGTATTATGGATCCTAGACTTAACTTAGAGAGTATGAAAGTAATAATAATGGCAATTTCACAAAAATTAACTTACAGACATTCGATAACTTGTGGTAATTTAGAAGAAACTTTATATTCTATGTATGAGGTCTATGCTGAAAAGGCAAGTACGAACATTGTAGGACCTCCTGTTCCAACATGTACATCGTTATCAACTGATGACACTGATTTATGAAGTTACGTGAGTACACATAGGAGTGGTCAAGGTCAACAATCAGTTGGTTCTTCTAAATGATACACTTGTAGAGTTAGTTAGGTATTTTGCACATGACGTGCTTAGTATGTTAAATGATGAAGAGAGAATTTTTTTGATATACTACGATGGTAGAGACAACATCAATGTAGTTACTCAATTCTTTCAATAATGGCACGTGATCTATTAACACCACCGGTCTCAACTGTAGCATTGGAGACTGTATTTAGTACAAGTGGCAGTATTTTGTCTAATATCAGGTCAAGACTCAAAGCCAATATTTTAGAAAGCTTACTGTGTCTAAATGATTGGGATGACATCGAACATCGAATCCAGACAAAGTGGACAGAATAATGTCCGAAGAACTTGAAGATTTGAATATGGATTACTCAGATTCGTAGTAAGTAATATTTTCCCTTAGTATTTCATATTTTTTCTTATTTTAATAAAAAATTGTACACGTAACATTTTGTTCGTGTATAATTTTAACTCTGCCTAGTTTCAAAGTATTCGGTCTCATGCTCGAAAAAAGGATGAGGGTTTTCAATCTTTAATTTTCAACATAAAAGATTCCTGACATTGTATTTCTTTCTCATTTTCAAAATTTAAAAAAAAAATTGAGGGCCGGGCCGAGCAATTTCCATGCTACACTTTACGTGCAAAATGTTATTTAACTTTAACAACGTACACGTTTAGTCCTTTAAATTAACAACATGAACCGTATTAGTTCATTCGATTGTCTCTGCCATTCCAACTAACGAAAATGATGAGTTAGTAGGCGAAATTAGTTACGTGGTGTTTTGTCCAACTCAACATCCATATTGACAAAAAAATAAAATAAATAAAAGGGTGAAATTTTATCAAACTAAGTGGAATTACTTACGAAGGCGGTAAAAGGGCTACGTAAGGTGCAACAGGTGACATATAGGCGTTGGGTGGGTCATTCCGGGTATTTCAATACCCAGAATCACCCGTTACACTTTGAGTATTTCGTAAATAGAACCATTCAGTTCTATGTAATTATTGGAACCGAACCCAAACCCGAACCAGAACCAGAACCCAAACCATCAGTTCCAGTTATATATATATATAGTTGACAACATATTTTTAAAAAAACAAAAAATTGCAAATTCATTAACATTAAAATACGCATTAAAATAATTTCTAAAGCATATAATTAACAGAAAGAATAGACACCATAATTACAAACCTATAAATTGGGATTAGAAAAAGAGAAATTACCTCTCAAAGTTGATTATTTGTTTTAGTTACGATGAGCTTCTCATTCGTCGTCTCACTGTGTGTTGAGCGAGAGTACGAGAGAGACGATAATATTTGTATTGTGTATATGAGCAACTAGTGATTGAGAATATTTGGAATTGTGTCAATTTTGTTTGGGTTTAGGGGTGGTGGGTTTTGGACTTTTGGTTTGGGTCTTGGACGTTTGTCTTTGGTATCGTAGTGTTGAATTGGGTTGGCTAAGATTGAATAAATTGTAAAAAATAAAAAAATTTATAAAAAAATGACAAGTTCGGTTCCAAGTCGGGTATCTAAGGTTTCAGTTCAAGAATCAAGAACTGACCTGGACTCGATCGGTTCTCAGTTCTGATTTCTAATTTTATTTTTTTGGAATCGAACTGAAACTTCCAATTCCGATTCGGGAGGTTCAATTTCGGTTAAAATGCCCACCCCTAATACCCACGGTAAGGTTGGGGGTAGGTGCACCATTTTTTATTTTTTTTTGGTTTATACCAAGATTTTTTAAATTCTTTTTTTTTTTCTTATCTAATTTTTATTTTTATTTTTTGGTCGAGGTGGATGTTGAGTTGAATGAAATTAACCTTCACGTAAGTAATTCTGTCTTTCCACTCTGTCTTTCCACTCATCATTTTCAACAGTTTGTAAAAAAGGAGAAGATGAGATTGGTTTCCATCGGATCTAAACAATCTCGTGTTTTTAAGATAAAGGGATAAAGAAACCTTTGCAATTAATGAAAGTACTAGGCTTACTAAAACACAAAAATAGAGAAAGAACTAAAAATGCTCATAAAATGGGTATCTCGATTTACTATTTGTACCTTTTATATTTATTTTTTGTAAAAAAATATCTTATAATATTTATAATTAAGAAATAACTATTAATTAATTAAATATAAAAATTCTTAGTTTTGAAAAAAGTATCTATATATCAAAGTGAATAGAAGAAGGGACAAGCGAGATTCATATGGTTAAAGTTTAGAAACTTTTTACATGCAAAATATATAATTTAAGGTCCAATCATATTTTTTAGATGCTGGGTTGATAAAATTAACGTTCACGTAAGCAATTTCGTATGCCAACTCATCATTTCCGTTAGTTGAAATGGTAAAGACAGACGAAAGGACCAATGAAGTTCAGGTATATATTTATTTGAAGGACTAACAAAGTGCGATTTAAAATTTAGAGAATTTATTTTCACAAGGTCTAAAGTACATGGACCATTCAAGTTTTTTTTTTTTTTAATCCTTTTTCGAAACTATATGTTAATACTTTATATGACCTTATATTATATTGCAAAATTGTAACGAAGGTTTGCAAAATGTGCGAGTAGGTCCTCAATCTTCAATTCCTGGAAATATTATTCTTAACCTTTCATAATCGCGGTAGGTTAAGTCCTTACAGATGAAACCATACAAATGGTCATTAATTTGGCCTCGTGAGATGCACATTCTCCACTTTTTTAGTGGTATAATTATCACTCAACTATCAAGTAGCCTTTTCCGTGTATTGATTCTATTATAATATTGAAAAGATGTTGTGTGTTATTAGTGATCACATATACAGTTGTGTGTTATTAGTGATCACATATACTTCGAGTCAAGTCATCACCGTATGCTTATAAAATATTGAGAAATGGTATTGGATCACGTATGTGAATTTATCGAGACCTCAATTTCTTAATATGGGCTCACTATTGTAGTTAATTTATGAACTGATAAACTAAATCCTAAACAATAGTCTCAACCTCCCATAGAAGTGAAAATATTTAAGTTATATAAACAAAATTCACCAAAATCGAGAGCGCTTCAAAAAATCAAGCAAAAAATTCTCACAAAAGTTGGTTCCCAAGTTGCATTGATCAAAATCTTTCCACCATGTTTATGTGGCCTCGTGAATGTTGGGAAAAATCGTCCAAAACAGAGAGCGAAAACGGGGAAAAAAAAAACAAACAACGGGCACAAAAGAGACAAAATACAAAATTAACTGCCGATGTCTATGGAAGAAAGAGAACAACTTCACTTGTCAAAACATCAATTACACGACTTTTCTTTAACTTCTCCCCACACAATATTAGGATGCTCAACATATGCCACACGAACTTGCGTTCCATTTTTCTAAATTCACTCATCTCATTTTTCTCTCTATACCCCCCAATTACACGCGGTTATTATTGTTTCACCTTCTAAACTACGGAAAATTGCACCATTAGGCCTTAATATATGGATTTTGTTACAACTTAGTCCTCAACTAATTTTCTTGGCAACACCATTCTAACCCTTTAGAGCCTCTCCGGTGGTAACGTTGATTGCTTTAAAAATTTTGTCACATAAAAAAAACTAACGGTGTCTAAAGAAATTCTCTCGAATGCTATGTGACAAACCTGTCAAGTTGATGTGACAAAAAAAATAATAATTATTTACAGCTCCGTCTAAATTCAAATGCTCTGTTAAACATGCCAACTTAACAATATAATTGATACGAGACAACAAAACTATGTATGCTGTGTATTATCGGAAAGCCATTCCATCCTTCTAGCAGGAATAAGAGTGGATCTTACATCCATTCAAAAAGGAACTAAGACATCCAATCGAAGAAAGTGGAAGTCATGAAGGAGAGGAAGTGAAAGCTAATTATGCTCTTGTTTTTAGAGCATGTTTACTTTTATTTTAGGGTAGATAAAAGACACGCAAATATTGTGTCGTAGATAAAATCTATTATAGACCAATTTTAAATTTGTTTGTCTATTCATTAGATCTCAATGGCACGTGGACTTTATTTGCAATCCATAGAATGCATTGAATATGCTCTTAGTATTAGACTGTAAAATAGGGAAAAACTGAACTTTTGCCATATTGTTTCTAATGTTCTATGACTGATTACATCATGAAGCTACCTTAGAATATCTTTCTGAACTGTCTCTGAATTATTTCTATAATATTTATATAAATGACATTGAAAGCAAATTTTGGTTGAATAATTAATTTACCTTTCATGCTATATATATATATATATATATATATATATATATATATATATATATATATATATATATATATAAATCTACTACATATAAAATGAAAAACGAACAGAAAAATAAAATAAAATAAATGGAACAAATCATAATTGGAGACAAGGGCCACAAGGCATATAGTATATACCTTTAACTGTAAATTTTATCTTTATGTAAAAACAAAAGATATCGTAAACAAATATAATACATCCATCGACTAATTGTTCTCGAATAGCATTTGTACGAGGAGAGATTTCTCAGTCACCGACCCAATCGAAAACCGGGTTTGTTGTATCAAGTAAAAACATGCAATTTTATGTAGCTATTAATCATTTTTGCTATGAACATTGAATGTCCTAGATGAAGGTGCAGCATACCTAGATGAAAATGTCCCAAAAGAGTCATCATCGTTATTACCTTCATCAAAGTTTTGAGAATAACTCAATGGACTGTATCTAAAGTTGCCAGGTGGCAATTTGTGATTTGTTTGATTTCTCGATGACATCCATGACAACATTTGCTTGAAAAATCCCCAGCAAGAAACTTTAAACCTTTCTTCTTCTCCCTCTTGATTTCCAGAAGATGATTGTTTCTCTATAGCTTCTATGTTTTTATGCTTCATGGCTTTCATGTTGTGTGTGTGTGTGTGTGTGTGTGAATATCTAGAGAGAGAGATAATTCTTATTGTTTTTTAAAATTTCAGCGTGTGGTAGGGATAAAAACGAGATATTTATATAAGATTATATGGACACCCACCATTTAATTTTATTCATTGCATTCGTTCCTTTCAATATTTGTTTTTTTTTTTTTGTTTTTTGTGTGTTTTTGGATTTATAAGGGTAAAAAATGTGTCTCCTATATTAAAGAAATTGCTATACATGCATCGGATGTTATTGTTGTTTTCTATTATTGAAAGAACATCAATATAAGATTTTTTTATATTTTTTTTCTCTATTTTCTCGAAAATCCCATTTTTGTCTAATGTCCATCTATTTCGTAGCAGTCTAAAGGATTGGTTTATTCTGGGGGCATGCTTTTTTGCTATGCTCGATCTTCTTCTTCGAATGCAGTTAACATGGTGCTAATAAAGAATTTATAATTTCTGCCTTCTATATATAGGACTTGAAAAAAATATTTAGGCAAAATTATCTCATTATACATAGTCAGGGGCTGCAGCCGTGGACAAGTCTAAATATAAAAAAAAAAATATATATTTTCGTAAAAAAAATGGTAGAAGAAATTTTACTTTTGCCTAGAAAAATTTCTTGACAACTTATTTTTGACGAAATAACTTAAAAATAACTTTTTACAACAACAATTTGTGTCGTTAAAAGTGATACTTTTTTGTAATGAAAAAAAAGGTTTGCACACCCCCAATTTGAAATTTTAGCCCACTGATATGTAGTAATGTATATTATATAGGAAAATTGGCTCAAATGATCCATAATCTTTACCTTTAATACGTAAATGATCTCTAACTTTTTTTTATTCTTATTTTTATTTTTTTGTACAGAAGTTTCTAACCTATATATTTTGACGAGCAATTAATTTTTATTTAATAAAAATAAAAAATAAGCACTTATTTTTAATAGAAAAAAATTGCAATTAGATTCTTAACGTTTGTAAAAGGGGCAAATGGGTCCGGTACATTTATTAAATAATATTTAATTTAGCATATTACATATATCACTATAATCGTGTTAATTAAATTTTTTATAAGATAAAAATGTAAAATTATTGCGTTTTAAATATATGTAATTGCTATGTAATGTGAAAACTTGAATAAAAATTAAATTAAATAAATAATAAAATGGCGTAAATAATTTTATTATATTGAACCAATCTTATTATGTTTTTTAACATAAAAATACTAATAAAAATTAATTTTCAAATTATATGTTTTTATTTTTTATTTTTGAACGATTGTAAAACGATAAATTAAAATAAGAAGAATACAATTGGAACTCTAATATTTGTAGTTAATAAACGAATAGTCCAATTGAATAAAAGTATTTTAGCATCAAGTTTGTGACAAAGTTAGTATTCTTTTTATGTTGTAACGATAAAATAAATGTAAATTTGAAATAATAATTACTTAATAATAAAAAATAATTTTATTTAACACATTTGTTAATAATTATGAGCTTAAATTTTAGTTATTTTATAATAATTCGTAAAATATATAAAACAATTTAGTATATTATCAATTTGATCAATAATGTGTTACTTAAAAAAAAGAAAATAATTCATTAGTTTCCATTAATTTTTTTTTATAAAAATAAAAGTATTGGACCAATTTGTACTTTTGCAAATGTTAAGAATTTAATTGTAATTTTTTCTAATAAAATATTTGTCTTTCTTATCAAATAAGAACCAAGTACGCACTAAAACACATATATTAAGGACTTATGTGTCAAAAAATAGACGTTAAGAGCTATTTCCACACTGAGGACAAATGTTAGAGACCATTTGCACCAATTTCCCTATTATATATATGTGGTCATAAATTATTTACAATTTTAAAATTTTGTTATATATATTTGAGATATAATAAATGTAAGAATGCTTAAATGTATCTTATTAACTATGACATCATTGTTCCTATTAATGAATTTGATAGATAAATTTGACAAATAATCTCAACATTTAATTTAAGCTAATCTAACGATTTAGATATATTAGAACTTTTAATTTTCCACCTATTCTTCTGAAAATGAAAGTCATAGTGCTACGTGCTATTCCTAAACAAGAGCAGGGGTGAAACTAAGACTCATTCCGTCTATTGCTTCATCCAACAGATTCAATTGCATCCTTTCTTCCTATTCCGGCCTATATCTACATCCAAACACGTTCCAATAAAGATTTTAATACACTAGAGCATTAGATTAGTTGAAATTAAGGACCATGATTATTTGTCAAATACATTGATGGATGAAATAGTCTCCATTAACTATTTCTTTTACCTTTTTTTTTTTTTTTGTGTCCAGCAAAAATATGTTGTCAAATAAAAATTTAGAATAAAAGTTTATATTCTCGTGAATTTTCGTGTGACCCGAATTCTACTATGTGTGTGTGTGTGTGTGGGTCTTTTTTTCAATAAAATATAAAATTGAGTTTTGTCTGTCTTTATATTCTATTATATTATTCTCTTAGGGGATAATCTCAATTCATATTTCAATAGATCTTAACAATCTATATAAATTGAGCTTTTTTCAACTCATATTTTAGTACAATTCATTAAAATTTAGGTGTTCTCAACTTGGATTTTAATACACTTTAAAATTGAAAAATTGTCTATAAGTCACTTGTAGGTTACTGTTCCAAAATAGGTCCAAACACTTTTTTTTTTAAATTGCCATTAAATCATACTACTTCAGGTATGTTTATATCCAATTCGATCTGTCACATCAGTCAAATAATTCTTCAATGGCTAAGCAACTTAAGGTCGACCTCATCCAAAGAAGGTCCATATCCAGTTCGGACCTCATTCCAAAATAGGTCCGTGTCCAAGTCAGACTTCATCCCTGGTAGAACTTGATACAGGTCAGACCTCATCTTTGGGGAGAACTTGATCTAGGTCAGACCTCATTCTATCACAGTTAAGCTCACATAATCATTATGGTGAGTCCTCTCATATGTCAGACGTTCGATCAACCGCCATAATTAATGCAAATGTCACTTTACATTAAGTACCCAAAAAGGAGCTGTCTTGTAAGCATTTAATGCCAGCTTGGCATTAAATGCATCTAATCAACACATATCTTCCTATAAATAGAAGACATAAATGTCTATCAGGTCGGACATGAATTGCTGAAATAAAAGCACACTTAGAAAGATTATACAAACAGGTCTTCCATTATATATTCACGTATCTACTGCTTACTACGGTCATAACCGACCTAAATACTTAACACTGAGTTGGCTTGGAATCAGTACTTACCATTTTTCAACGTCAACAGTTTGGCCCTAGAAGAAGGGATCCCCTTAAAAAGGCTCTCCATATTCCAGAAACTCACAAAAAGATCAACACTTGATCACCATACCTAAACACTTTTATCCCTAAAAATATCTTCAATATGAGCCATAGTCATAACTCAAGGGTTCGCAGTCACGGAAGAACGGAGAGCCAACATGTTGATCTCCCTCAGGGCTTCCGTCGAAGACATCTAGGAGAAACTTCAGCTCAAACGCATTTCCCGAAAGGGATGTAGTTCTACAAAAGTTGGAATATCTAACTCACGCCATTGAACGGCTTGAAAAGAATCAAGCTACCACCAAACACATTTTCGACTCAGAGGCAGAGTCGTCAGCTCATGAAGCAACACTTTTAGAAAGAGATTAAACAACAACACAAAAGTTTTTCACTTATCTAATGCTCGACCTTTAGTGAGTATGTGATTAGCCAAAAATTGAACTTATACATGTATTAGACCACAACCAATATTGTGTTGTTGATATTTTTACAATCCCGAACCCTTTGTAATCATTTATTCCTTACATCTCTCGTAAATTACACACTTCTAAAGCTTTTCTCTCTAATCCCAAGGTATTCTAGCAAATTTGGTACCTACTGATCAACACAATGCTTTTTCAAATAAAGTGGTAAAAATTAGAACCTTGCATTCTTAGAACTAGGATGGTGAGTGATTTCTAAATTATCATCTTCAGTCTCTTAGGTTCTAACCTAGCAATCCTTACCGAGCACTTCTAACTCTTTTATTTATTTTACTCATGTAAACAGTCTTAGATCCTGTGCAATACTTCTCTTTCACAAGCTTTCTATGTGACCCTTGTAGCGAGCTAGGCCGATGACTCCCAAGTCAGATGATTATAGGGCATCAAATTTTAAAATACCCTAACAGACTTAATTGCTTGAGTCCCACAGACTATAAGAGAAGTGAAGATGTAAAATAATAAATTCTTTTTTTTTACTCACGTAGCGAGTTTTAGGCTGATGACTCCCAAATCAAATGACCATAGGGCACTAGATTTTAAAATATCCTAACAGGCTTAATTGCTCGAGTCAGATATTTTATTTTAATTTTTTATTAGTAGTGAGTAGTGCTCGGTTTAGATTCCCTAACTACGACCTATTCAACCAAATATGAGATCCAGAAAATCTAAACTATCAAAATTCTACAAACACATGCACTAACTTTAACACCCCCAAACTGTTCTCAAACAGTTTGGTTACTAGTCTAAGAATTTGAGAACGAGATTTTTCACAATAATCCCAAGTCAATAATATCAACTCATACACTCAAGTCATGTTTCTAATAAGTGATAAGCCAATAGTGACTATGTGCTTCAAATCTAGTCTAACATAGATAAGTATTCAAATAAAAATACGAGTTAAAGTGTTGTCTAATGTTCTAACTAAAAACGTACTTAAATTCAAACAAATATCATCATTGGAAAATTTTCTAGATATTCAACAATAGCTAGAAAATTTTAATTTTTTTTTTTGAAAAACGAGATAATAATAATAAATTTGTTTTTTTTTTAAAAATGAAATCTACAGTTATATAGACTCGAATAATAAGCAAATTCAAAATAATTAAGTATCCTGATACTTAACCCACCCCCAAACTAAAACATTACATTGTCCCCAATGTAATAGCAAAATAAAACAAATAAAGGAGGAAAGAGATCAGTTACTCCCTAGAGGTAGATGTGGAAAAGATGGATGTGGCTGATTGAAGGTCCAGTTGAAGTGGACTCAGATGTAGTGCTGCGACTCTTGGTCAAAAGATGATTTTATAGATATTATCCAAGCGGCTTGCAGAGTGGGACATTCTGCGATTGACATGGTGAGGTTTTATAAGAGTATTAAATAATAAATGAAATAAAAACTAATGGCTTATTTAAACTAACTACAACTACTAAATATAATACAAGTAAATAAAAGGGTTAAAAAATAGGTTGCCTTCTATTAAGCGCTTATTTATAGTTATTAGCTTGACTTATTGTCTGATTGCTTTACGGTACTTTGAATAGTGCTTTGGAGGACCTTCTTTACTTGCATCTATTGACTTTGCACTATTTTTCGTTTATCTTCAAAAATTTGAATTTGTGCTCTGCATAAAAATATGATTTTAATGTAGCACCTTACTCGAACACAACTACGAAAACTTCAACTTCTTCATCGACCTTGATCACAAAATCATTTTAGAAGAAAGAGAAGAGTTGGAGACTTGCTTGTCTAACTTTTGCTTTTGTATTCTTGGAAAAATGGGATCGGAGGCTCATATGGTTTGATAGGAATGGCTGCCTTAACTTGTGGTGTATCTGAACTCTCTTTAATATATGTTGTTGGCTGCTCAGTCTGTTCCACGTGCTCCTCATCAGTGGACATATCTTTTCTTTATTTGCAATTGGCTTATTTACATGAATTTTTGGTAATTGAACCCCACTTCTGGTAGTAATAGCTGTAACACTTTCGTATTGCTTGGCAACGTACCTGGTACTCTGCATGATATAGCAACTGCTATCTGATCCACTTGTATATCGAGATTCTTTATTGAAGCACCTTGATTTTGAAAAGAGGTCACCGTCTTTCTCATGAACTGATTATTAGAATCTATGCATCGTTCAGCTGTCTCCATGAATTTATTAAATATGTCTTCAAGTGAATTTCTCTTTTCTGGCTGCTGAAATTGAGGACCTTGTGGTCTAATATTATTGTAATTATCTTTCAAAGAAAAATTTGGATGATTAAGACATTCTAGAATAAATGTATTAGAGAATGGATAATCTTGCAGGTATTGACCACCTTGAACATATTCGACTTGCTCGAGTTGCTGTGATAGAATAGGGCATTCTGATGTGCTGTGATTTGCCCCCACACACTCTTCACAAGTTGATTTCTTCCTTTGTATTGCATAGACTGAATGTGGTATGCTTTCTACTTTGTGTGCCAAAGAATCTATTTTTGCAGATAACACCGTGATAGTGTCTAATTTCTCATCAATCTCAGACATTGCATTATATTTCGATGTATTAGCCTGGTGTATTGCGAAAAATCTCCAACAAGCATGTTGTCCTTAAACAAATTAGTTCGAATCAATATCAAAATAAAGTTCGAATTAGACAAATAAAGTTCGAATTAGTACTAATATAACTGAAAAAAACTAAAACTAAATTTTTGGCGACGGCGCCAAAAATTTGTCAGTGATTTAATGTCTTTAATATTCTACAAGTGTACGGATCGCACAAGTAATAAAGTGGATAATAAGTCCAAGTATCGTAACCTTAACAGAATGTGTTAACTTTGGATATTTGGTGATTAAGAACTAATTAAACTATAAACTAAGAATAATTAACTAATCAAAATTCAAACAAATAAGAGATTAAAATAGAGAAGAATTAATTTAACTTTGAAAAAGAAAGGAAAAACGTACTGGGATCCCAAATCTACTTATACCAACTGCCTTTAACCCGAACCGTTGAATTTGATAATATAATTTAATTATGAAGATCAATATTTCTAATTTGTTTAACAATCTCTCTGGAGTAGAATTAAACATATTCATATATGTGACCCGGCTATATCTTTATGACGGATGCGAACATACAAGAATGCATTAGAATTTGTAAATACTTATAGATTACGTAAAGCATAGCAGTATATCTCTATCCCCTATCGGATTCTACAACAATTGATACTATGTATAACCTATTTTCAATATCTCGATGGTAAAATAAGCCACAAGAATCATACAACTATTGCGCACATAATTGTAGATGAAGAGAAATCAATATCAATTATTCAAAATTAAAATCATGCTTAAATATCAAAAACTCGATTCAAAGAATTAAAGGATCATGATACTCATTTCATCATGATCCTAGCATTAAATAAACTAGCCTAGCATACTACGAAGAAGAAAAGAAAAATAAAAATAAAATATGGAAGCCATCACCAGGATATGAAGAAATAATTAAGAGATGAAATCTTGAACTTGATTTTCGTTGAATTCTTGAAATATGAAATCTTGATCTTTGTTTCATGATTTGTCTCCCGTTTTTCTCTCCAAAACTTCACCAAAAATCACTCCTCTGTTATGAGTTAGTAACTCATATTTATACTTATCTAATTGTACCCAAAAATATCCCCAAAAATCCTTAACATCGTGGGCCAAAACGTTTCCCAATCAGAGTGGAAGTCAAAAAGTAAATAAAATTTTCGCGGCGAGCTGCTTTGCTCTTTGTTTTTGTACAATGCATCTGGGTGATCGCCCAGATGTAAGCCGGGCGATCGCCCAGCTTATTTCTTCTGAATTTGTACAATTTGGCCTTTCAACTTTGGGTCTTGGTCATTTTTGTCCACAAACTTTTCAATAGTTCCTAAAATGGTCCTCCAAGCTTTAATTGAATATAATTTGATCCTCATACTTCGGAAATACCTTCCAATTTATTGCTTTTTTTGTCCATTCTTCTCCAATTGCCTATAAACGGTTCTAAAACTGAAATAGGAAGAATAAAATACTAAATTAAGTATAAAATCAATAATATGACAAGATAAAAGTTTAGTTTAAAGGTTCGAATAAGTGCACAAAACGCACTTATCAATATGCTAGTAACTGTAAAATGTGTAAATTTTTATCTTTATGTAAAAACAAAGAAAAAGTAAACGAATATAAAAGAAAATATACATACATCTTAAATATCATTTAACTAATTGTTCTCGAATAGCATATGCACGAATACATGTTTCTTATTTATCGTAAGTACAAAAAACTGGGATGTTGCATCTAGTGAAAAGATGCAATTGTAATATCGTATGTACCTATTTATCGTTTTAGCTATCATCATTAAACGTCCTAGATGAAGGTGGAGCATATCTAGAGGCAAAGTTTTCATAAGATTTGTCGTCGTCATTACCTTTATCAAAGTTTTTAGCATAACTCGATGGACTATAACTAAATTTGTTAGGTGGCGACTTGTGATTTGTTTTTATTTTCAAAAACTTTTGCTTGACATGTCCGCAGCATGCAGAAACTTTAGGGCTTCCTCCTTCACTTTCTTGATTTCTTTCTTGATTTTCAGAAAACGAATCTTTCTCTATAGCTTTAGTCTTTTTATGCATCTCAATAGCTTCAACCTTTTTGTCCATGTTGTTATTTTCTCATCAATCGCTCGTGTTAAAGGTAAATTTTACATTAAATAAAGATAAAATAAATATACAACATATAAAAGCTTTGTAAAAATATAGAGAGAGTGAGAGAGATAATTCTCTATTGCTATAAATTTCAGCGCTTCGTAAAGATAAAAGAAAGATATATTCAAGCTGCTCATTGTTTTATCCTAATGAATATCCTATAATAAATTGTATCATTATATATTAAATTATTTGATTTAATAGTTTCTTCATTTAAACCCCTGAATTCTTGTATGATTGTGATGAATTAATATAATTATTATAATGTGAATGTCAATAAAGAATTACTAAGAAGTTATGTAGTTTTCAGATTTTTATGATAATGATATATAAACAAAAACATTTGATTTAAATTTTTCATGATGGATGGAATATTTTCTATGATAGTTATATCTTTAGCTATCATTAAAAAAGCACGCTGGTAATTTTGGCTGCAAATAAATAATTTTTTATCCAATATTAAATTTAGTTATACTTAATGCTATTACACACATTTGTGATTGTACAAAGTATGAAAATGTATTCCTATCTTTTACATATTTTATATTGTTCATGAAATGTGCTAAACCTAATTTTAACCTCTCGGTAGCAAAACTAGGTCACAAGGGTATTTCAATGATGATCAATAATCTCAATACACAATAAAATTCAACATTAAACAACCATAAAAATCAAGAATAGAGAATTAATAACAAGAGATTTCAACTTTAAAGCTTCATAAATTGATTTATCTCATTCATAGTGAAATAAAGTTAACACAACATCTTTACACTAAGAAAATAAAAGATAAATACAAAATAAATCACTGGGATTGGTATAATTAAGGGAGTTGGAGGATTAAGTTTGAACCCATAATTGTCTCCATTTGTCCACTATGAATTTCCATTCTTCTTTCTCTATTGCACAATAATAATCCACAGTTATATACAAAAAAAATCAAAGAAAACCCATTTCGATGGAGTTTTCCAAAGACCCCCAATTTTCCCCTATTTCTTCCAAGAGTTTTCCCAAATTTTTCAAAAAATAGAGAGTCCAAAAATCTGCAAAATCGACCCCTTTTTAACCCTAGAAGTCGTGGGAGCAATTTACCAAATTTCCCCCGTGACTAAAGAAAAGTAATCAGTTCCTGCCCACAAATCAATTGGGCGATCGCCCAACTTCAAGAAACAACCACTGTTGTGGGTGTTGAAGGGTGGACGATCGCCCAATGTCAAGCCAGTGTTCGCTTGACCCATTTTTGTCCTTCATCCACTTTAGTCCTCGGATAATTGTAAAATAGGTCCATACTTTTGATCTTGGTAATTTTGGTCCTCAGCTTTTGAATTTTATATCAAAGATACCTTGCAAAATTTCATCTCAAGTCTTTCATCTTTTGGGATCTTCACACTTTGGTCTCCAACAACGGATTTCGTGCAATATTGGTCCTTTTTTTACCCTTTTTCACTTGAATATCTTCCAATCACCTTCCAAACTCGAGTTATCACCTACACAATCAAAATGATACACAAATAAATATGAAAACACTAAAAGGAACTCACAGTTTATTAATTTTAAGGATAAGATAAGTACAAAACCCGCACTTATCAATTGCATCCACCACATGAGAAACTATCTATTTCTAATCATTGTCAGGTCTTTGCGAAAATAACTATGTTGTGAGTTGTGCATTATACCTTATGACTTTATTTCCCCATCTTCTTTCTGCACAGTACCATTGACTTTACACCTTTCGGGTGTTTAGATTGTAGGTCCAAAAACTTCACGCTTTTCTGACGAGTTCAATTTTGTCTAAATTGCGTCTTTCCATTTTTGTCTAATTCCTATATCAACATTCTTTGACATATTTTAATTTTTCATCCTCAGTTTCATTCATAATATTGAGCTCTATACTACATTAAAAACACATTGTCTGCAACTTTTTCTTTCGATTTCATATCTTCCCCATAGTGACATAATATATCGAAATTTTTAATTTTTACTATTTTAGGTATCTAAACATCTTCTGGATTTTTAAAATTAGTTATGTTTATATACCCTTCAAGAGTATGCACCTCCTCAATTTGACCATCTTTCTTATTTGCTCAATTTTTTTTTGGAGATTTTTATTTTTAAAATCGAATGTCACCACGTTTCAGTGAGTCTTATATTTAATGTTGATAGATTGTTCGGCATCAATTCGCGATGGAGCATTTATAACTGATATATGAGATTTGGTTAATTTCTCCGGTTAGTAAATGTAATTGTCTCTATAACTTGCAAATGAATTATCTTTTGAACTTCTAGTTCACATTGTCTTGTGCAATAATGTAAAAAAAATGATTTAAAGCATTATGATGTATTTTTTTTCCAGTTGCCTAATTTCTCTCCCTAATGCTAAAATTTTTTTTTATTAAAATGACAGTTGGCAAATTGCACCTTAACATATCACCCGTTACATGTTCAAGATGTTTTGTAATAGAAGAGATTCAAACCCAATATCAATCCTCAATATTCTTCAAGACACATCTTAGTGCATTGTGGCGGAGCGATGGTATATATATTGCATTATATAAAAAAATAGATGGAAAATACAAGGGTCCTGACCATAAGCGCTAACTATAATAGGAAGAACCTGCGATAATATGTTGGCATATATGATGCATACAAGTGTTGCCACATGCAAAATATCATATCCATTTACATAAATGGGAAGCTTTGTTCTAAATCGTAATGATTTAGCAATTAGTTGGAGGCGTAAAATAAAAATTCGACTAAAATGTACCATCATCCCAACTAACATACAATGATTATTAAACGCTTGGAATTTGACTCACTAGCATTAATAAAACACATTGTCTTAATTATATAATCTTAAAATTGTGCTCATAATTTAAACTTTAGCAAGTAGCCTTGCAAACTTCAAGTTGCAAATAATAAACTTCGTATGACCATCTAGTCGGTGCATCTATTATAAAGATAAATATCTAAATGGTCCACATTGAGGGTGATGAGGCTCCATATATCACCATAAATACTTTAGAAATCTAGGAAATCCAGTTCCCAACTTTAGCTAGTGAAAATCTAATGATGAATTTGCTCTAAGAACAAATAGCACTGAGAATTCATTAGACTAAAAAATCTTATAGTTCTTCAATGGATAATTTTGAATTCTCAATAATTTTTTGCCTCACTATTGCTCCCGGATGGTCTAATCGGTCATGACAAACAATAAAAAAAATTGAGTTATTGAACTTCTAGTTCAATATAGCATTTGCTTTAATTGTACTAATATTTATAAAATGCCAAAAAAAAAAAAAAAGGGTTATAACATGTAATTTAATTGTACTAATATTAATAACATGCACAATTTTAATTTGAGACAATAGAAATGTCACTCCTGTTGACAGGCTCAATTTTGATACATGCTACAACGTATATCTTCTCAGATTTATTTTTCATTTTGTGGAGAACAAAGCATAATAAATTTTGGTCCTCCACATATAACATATTGGCTCTTCTAAAGCATATTTAATCACATTTATGGAATATCATATTTCAAAAATAGGATGTGCAACATCATGTGTGACTTCTAACATATAACCGACCATTAAAAATTTAACTAATAAATACATGATAGCCAAAGTTAAAGGCTATAAAATACTTTGATTTTGAATGTATACTCAATTTATAAACCAACTTAATTATCTCAGGGAGAAGGTTCATGCAACATGTTATTGAGTTAAATGTAGAGCAAAATGGAGAAGAAGAACTATTTGTCATTCATCTTTGTTGTATTGTGAAAATGCAACTGGAAAAGATTATAAGTAGCAAGAATGAATCTGTTACAATGATAACTATCTAACTAACTAATAAAAACACTGTATACAAGCTCCCAATACATGTCTCACAAAACCAAATAACCAATATCTAATAAATTAATAAAGGTACAAAGGCAATAACTTAGTAATCGTATGTGCAAATTTCAACATATTTGAGAAATACCATGAAACAATGATGCAAGAGAAAACATGAATTAATAGATGCAACGAAACAAACAAGACTTGTCCAATAGAACCTGTGCAAATTCTAGTACATCAATCTCAAAACCAATTGTCATTGAGTGGAAGGGCAGTCCATGCCCATAAATTGGTATTGAAGGTGTCATTTATTGCTTGTTTGGTAATTTTTTTTTGTAAATTATAAGTAATAAGTTCTACAGAATATATAAATAAAAAGTGGATAAAAATTATGTATTCTACGAAAAATGTAACTAATAATGATGTTTGAACAACTTATAAACGCATATAAGCATGGATAAACTATAAATTCACTCTATAGTCAACTAGATGGATATTCCAATTCAAAAACATAAAGCCACGGATCATAACAAAAGCTAAACAAGAAAGCATAATTACATACTTTGGATTATACAACAATTCCCATTGGAGAAAAAAAAAAAAAAAATCTACAAATATTTTCTAGACTACAATGTTAGTATTTGATTATAATTTTTAGGGAAAAAAAGAATATTTGGTTCTGAACCTTTCAAAAATATAAGAAATATACTCCTAATTTTTAAAAATAGCACCAGACATTTCTAATGATTAAGAAAATAGACATGGTAGTTTCTTTATGACGAAATTGCCTTCTCTTTAAAATAAGAGAGAGAGAGAGAAAGAGAGAGAGAGAGAGAGAGAGAGAGAGAGAACTAAATGTACTCTAAAAAAATGATGAATAATAAAGTGGCCATCTTTTTTCTGCACTCCAACCACCACCTACCCCACATTCATCTTCTTCCACCCCAACCCCCTACCTTTTCTAAACCCACCCCCACTACGACTACACTCACCACCACCACCACCACCACCACCACCACCACCACCACCGTAAGACCCAATTAAAATGATGAAAAAAATAACACGAACTTTGCTTCATTAATTGTATAGTTCAATTTCGAATCTTGCTTCCATTTTTTAAGCTTGTCGTGTTCTCCAAATTTACATCTAACTAAATCATCTCAGTGTACAATGGTAGTCCGAGCAAAAAAAGGAAAACGTAGTCGCAGTCGATAGCTAATACTGGAGAGTACTGCGGTGGCCTCGAAACTGATTTTGGTCAACGAAGACAAAATGGCACAAGCTCTGTTCTTGAGCTTTTCTTGAAAATAATTGATTGGGTCGAAGTGGTTCTTGAAATTTAAGAAGTTGAAAAGGCAATGGAAGAAATAGAAACTTCGTGGAAAGGTTTCAAAAAACAAGACCGTTCACATTGAAAAATGTCTCACACCATGTGTTCAATAAAATGCACCAAATGTATTTCTTGTCATTTTAAGGTTTGATTGACCACGAGCGGCATGTTGCAACCTCCAATAGCAGGTGTTGAGGCAGCTATTGTGTGTCAAAGCCTTTGGACCTAGTTGTTGAGGCGGCCACAACACACATTAAAGCCTCCTTCAGCTACTGAAGAGGCAACCACGGGCCACCAAATAGTGTCTATTTTTCTCAACTCCAGCTTTGCACCTAGGAATTTTTCCTCTGAACACTATCATTGTTAAGGAGAATCCTTACATGGTACTCTAGATTTCCTCTATGGTGCTAAATGGGTTTGACGAAAAAGGTGGTGACAGTCGGATGATGGCATTGGCTAGCCATGGATGGTGGTCGGATGTTGGCCGTATGTTGGCGTTGACTGGATTTTAGGGTTTGGGTGGGGATGGTGAGTGTACTGGTGGAGGCAGCTGAGTGTACTGGTGGTGGCAGTGGTGGGTTTAGAAAAGTTGAGAGGTTGGGGTGGAAGACTATGACTGGTGGGGTAGATGGTGGTTATGTTGAAGAAATGAAATGACTTCATTGTTATTCTTTATTTTTGGGATGTATATTTGGTTTTATTTTATTTCTCTCTTTTTTTATTGTCTTTTGTTTTTTGTTTATTTAGAGAAGATTGCAATTTCATAATAAATGATATATCATGTCTATTTTTCTCAAATGTTGGAGATGTCTAGTGTAATTTTTGAAAAGTGTTGCTATATTCTTTTCGTTTTTAGAAGATTGGAACTAAATATACTATTTTTCCAAAATTTTAAAATCATTAGTTATATTGTATGGCAGAAGCTAGCACACAAGTACACACAAGCATATATTTGTATATCTTTACAAGGAAGAAGAAAAGTTATCTCATGATGCCCTCCTCTAAGTAACTCAATGTTATGAGTAAACATTTTGATGTTTCTTTTTTCGTACCACTTTTGTTGAACGTTTTGTTGTTGATTTCGTGATACAATGAACAATACAGCTACATATTATTCATCCACGTGTCTTCCACAATGATGTTTCTCTTCTCATGCCACTTTTGTTGCACATTTTGCTATTGATTTTGTGATACAATGAACAATACAACTACATATTATTCATCCATGTGTCTTCTACAATAAAGGTTCGATTAATTGCCCTTTATATATGTTGGAAATTCGTTTAAGAATTCGAGAATTGACTAAGTGTTTAAAAACAACTAAAGTGACTTCGTGTCAACTTGGCCAAAATATACAGACTCGACCCAATCTGTTTAGGTAAAAGAGTTTGCCACTTCACCGCTTCGGAGAAACGGAGTTCGACCTACTTAGTCAGATCGCGGTGGTTGAGGTGGCAGTGCCTTTCGTGGGGCTCGGGACAACGCCTCCGAAAGAGAATTCAAATTTCTCTACATGAGTTGAAGAGTATATTTGACATCTCGAAACCAATAACGAATGAATGAGAAATTACGGAAAAAGACAAAATCGGGTCAATTTTTGACCATGCGATCGCATGGGTATTTTATCATGCGATCACAACTTGCTGAATTTTTAAGCAGAATTTTTTTTTGTCCTACCATGCGATCGCAGAAGACAAAGCTATGCAATCGCATAGTTAGCCTGTATTAAATTTTGTCTTTAAATGTGTACCTTGCGATCGCATCATGTTAAAACCATGCGATCGCATGGGTATAAGCACGAACATGCATGTCCTTTTGAAGTGTTGCACGATTTGGCTCCACACCTCTTCATTCCCAACACTTCATCAACGATAAAAAGGACCCTCTGGACGTCCTTTAAGGTACATAATTAATATGCAAATACAATCAACTCATATATTCATCTCTTGAACCAAATTTCTTGCAATTAGTTGTGAAATTCTAGTTTTTTCAATTCATTTTCATCCTTTGGAGTACAAAACCATTTCTGGTTTGTTGTGCTTGTGTTTTGAAGGGCTACAAACACAAGTAGAAGTCGTTGTATCTTGGGAGTTGATTGTTATAAACCATAAGCACCGTTGCGGAGCAAAATCGACTTAAGAAAAAAGTGTTCAAAACTTGCCTCGACTTTGCATATCATCCATTTTAATTCGATTTTTCTTATTTCTGCACTTTAGAGTCACTTCACACAATATACACCCAACAATCTTAAGTAGATTTTTCTGTATGTTCGTGGTAAGTGACATCTCTTGGTTTTTTTGGTTGATCTTTTGTTTTATGTAAATAGAAATGAATACAGTTGGTACTACTGCTTCGAATGATACTTCAAATGTGGAAACTTCTAAATGAAGTATTCCTATCTGTGTGATTCCTCCAGTTGTGGCTTCTCCTACTACTATACATTCAAACTCCGTTCTACATAGAGAAAAACCAGAGAAGTTTATTGGGGTTGAATTCAAAAGATGGCATCAGAAAATGCTATTCTATCTCAGGACCCTCAACTTGGCGAAATTCTTAAATGAGGATTCTCCCGCCATACAAGAAGGAGAAAACAATCGGGCATCATTGATTGCTTTGGATGCCTGGAAACATTCAGATTTTTTATGTAAGAATTACATTCTGAATGATTTGGATAACACTTTATACAATGTGTATTGTTCCAAGCAATCTGTAAAGGACTTATGAGAATCCTTGTAAAAGAAATACAAGACTGAAGATGCGAGAACAAAGAAGTTCATCGTGGGAAAGTTCTTCAACTACAAGATGGTAGATTCAAAGACAGTCATCAGTCAAGTACAGGAGTTGTAGATTATACTTCATGACATTCACGTGGAGAATATGTCTCTAAGTGAATCATTTCAAGTGGCTGCAATCATTGAGAAACTTCCACTTATATGGAGGGACTTCAAGAACTATCTCAAGTATAAGCGCAAGGAGATGAACATTGAAAAACTTGTGGTCCAACTAAGGACTGAAGAAGACAACCGAAGTTTCGGACAGACGTGTTGGAAATAGCATACTACAATTAAAGGCAAATGTGGTAGAATCCAACATCAACAAAGGAAAGAAGAGAAAGCATTCCGTTGAACTTAAAAAGAAGAATGCAAAGAAGTTCAAGGGCAACTACTATAATTGTGGAAAGGCTGGACATCGCTCTGTCGATTGTCGCAAACCAAATAAGCAAGCCCAAGCGAACATAGTCGAATTTGATGCCATATCAAATGGCATATCTGATATGAACTTATCGACGGTTGTTTCAGAATGCAACAACGTTGGAAATCCCATGGAATGGTGGGTTGATACGGGTGCAACCCATCACATATGTACTGATAAAGATATGTTCACATCCTACATTCCAACTGAGGGAAAAAAACTGTTTATGGAGAACTCCTCAACATCTAAAGTAGAAGGACAAGGCAAAGTGACATTGAAGATGACATCGGGAAAGGAACTTAGCCTCAACAATGTTTTTCACATACCGGATATTCGCAAGAACCTTGTGTCAGGTTCTTTGTTAAGCAAGAATGACTTTAAGTTAGTCTTTGTTTCGGATAAGTTTGTACTTACCATGAATAACATGTATGTAGGCAAAGGCTATGTAAAAGATGGACTATTCAAAATGAATGTCCTAATTGTTGTACCAAAAATTATGAATAAAACGTCATCTTCCGTTTATATTCTTAAGTCATCTAATCTATGGCACCATAGATTAGGACATACAAACTTTAATTCAATACGCAAGTTAATGAATTTAAGTTTAATCCCGAATATGCATTTTAATAATGGAAAATGTGAAACATGTGTATAGGCAAAAGCGGCCAAAACACCTTTTTATTCGGTTAAACGAACCACAACATCTTTAGAACTAATTCACACAGATGTATGTGATTTAAAGTTCGTACAAACAAGATGTGGTAAAAAGTATTTCATCATGTTCAGATGATTGTACAAGGTACTGCTACGTATACTTGTTGAAAAGCAAAGATGAAGCTTTGGAAGTGTTCTAACACTACAAAATCAAAGTTGAAAATCAACTTGGAAAACGAATTAAAATGATTCGTAGTGATAGAGATGGAGTAAACGTTGCACCATTTGAAGAATTTTGTGCACAATCTGGAATCATTCATTAAACAATTGCACCATATTCGCCTCAATCAAATGGGATTGCTGAATGCAAGAATCGAACACTAAAGAAAATGATGAATACAATGCTAATAAGTTCGGGCTTACCTCAAACTTGTGGGGGAAGCCATACTTTCTGCAAATCATATCCTAAATAAAATACCACACAAGAATAAGGTTGAATCACCTTACGAATTATGGAAAGGTCGGAAACCTTCGTACAAATATCTCAAAGTGTGGGGGTGCTTAGCAAAAGTACAAATACCCAAACTTAAACAAGTTAGGATTGGACCAAAGACAATTGATTGTATCTTTATTGGATATGCAATCAATAGTAGTGCATATCGATTCTTGGTTCATAAATTCGAAGTACTTGATGTAGATGAAAGTACTATTATTGAATAAAGAAATGCGGTCTTCTTTAAAGACAAATTTCCTTGTAAAGAAAAGGAAGTAAGTTCAATTAAACAAACTTATGATAACTTACATGGAAATGACGATAATCTTCAAATAAATGAAGAACCAATACGTAGTAAAAGGCAACGAATTCTTAAGACATTCGGTCCAGAATTCGTAACCAAATTACTTGAAAATGATCCAAGGACATTTGATGAAGCAATGTCCATTCTCGAAGCTCCTTTTTGGAAAGAAGCTGTACGTAACGAAATTGAATCCATCATGAGTAACCATACTTGGGAATTGGTTGAACTCCCTCTGGAAAACAAAGTTTTAAGTTGCAAATGGATATTCAAAAAGAAATTGAATTCAAATGGATCAATAGATAAATACAAGGCTAGATTAGTAGTCAAAGGATATAGACAAAAGGAAGGATTCGATTTCTTTAATACTTATTCACCTGTGACAACAATCACTTCTATACGTGTCTTGATGCAATCGCGGTATTGCATAATCTTGAAATACATCAAATGGATGTTAAAAATGTATTTTTAAATGGTGAATTAGAAGAAGAAATCTACATGGAACAACTTGAAGGGTTTGTTGCACCGAAAAATTAAAAGAAGGTGTGTAAACTTGTAAAATCATTGTATGGATTAAAACAAGCACCGAAGCAATGTCATGAAAAATTTGATAAAACTATGTTGTCAAATGGCTTCAAAATCAATGAATATGACAAGTGTGTCTACATTAAAAACACACCTAACGAATATGTAATTATATGCCTATACGTTGACGATATGTTAATGATGGGAAATAACTCAAAAGTCATTTCTTCGACTAAGAAAATGTTAACAAAATATTTTGATATGAAAGATATGGAAATGGCGGATGTAATATTAGGGATTAAGATCTCTAAGACATCCGATGGTTTGTCATTATCTCAATCACATTATGTTGAGACTATACTTAAGAAGTTTAAGGCGTATGACGACAAACCAGTTAAGTCACCAGTTGACTTAGGTATACACTTAGCCAAGAAAACTGGAGAGTCTGTATCTCAATTGAAATATTCATGTGTCATAGGCAGTTTGATGTACATTACCAACTGCACAAGACTGGATATAGCATACATAGTCAACAAGTTGAGTAGATTCACTGGTAATCCATGTGTTGAACATTGGAAGGCATTAAACCGAGTTCTTAGATACTTAAGACACACGGTTGAATATGGATTACACTACTCAAGATATCCAACGGTGTTAGAAGGATATACCGATGCAAATTGGATATCTGACACTAAGGATTCAAAATCCACAAGTGGTTATGTATTTATCATTGGAGGTGGAGCCGTGTCTTGGAAATCATCTAAGCAAACATGTATAACTCGATCCACAATGAAATCTGAGTTTATTGCTTTAGACAAAACCGTAGAAGAAGCAAAATGGCTTTATAATTTCCTTGAGAAAATCCCATGTTGGAAAAAGCCTGTTTCTGCAATTAACATACATTGCTATAATCAGACAGCAATTGCAAGGGCACAAAACAGTATGTATAATGGTAAGTCTCGACATATCCTTTGGAGATATAATACCATTAAACAGTTAATATCAAAAGGTATAATCTCTATTAATTATGTAAAGCCAAAAGAAAATTTGGCTGATCCTTTAATAAAAAGACTTGCAAGAGATCAAGTGTATCATCTCTCGAAGGGAATGGGCCTAAAGCCTATTGAATAGAATTACTATAACGGAAACCCAACCTTGTAGATTGGAGATCCCAAAATCTTGGTTCAATGGGACAACTAAGTTATAAAAGATTCGAAATAAAGTACTTATTCCTGTTCCTAAAATTTGAAGTGCTATGTCAAATATGTATGAGGATAAGTATACATATATACTTTTAATGATTCAAAACCTTGAAAAAGAAAGGTAAGAGATCACCTATATAAGTGTGAAGTGGGCCCGCTTTTACGAGAATTCGACGCTTAATTCTCTTAGAGCACTTATAAAATCAAGAGTTGTCCAGGGCCAAAATGGACACAACCATGAGAATCGAATTGGTTAGATAAGTTATGGTGTTGGTACAATTGTTTGGATTTACACAAACAGCTGGATGGTTCAAAAATATTGTGTTCAGCAACTAGCCTAATAAATCCGATTGTACTCAACTAAAGAAGGTTCAAAGCCACAAGCCACTTATCTTGATGCTATGACTTGTCGCGTGTACTCCATTTGTTAGAGTCTGCATTTCATTTGCATCGTGTTTTGCGTATCAAGGAATTTCTATTCATGTAGGGGATTGTTGGAAATTGGTTTAAGAATTCGAGAATTGACTAAGTGTTTAAAAACAACCAAAGTGACTTCGTGTCAACTTGACCAAAATATACAGACCTGACCTAATCCGTTTAGGCAAAATAGTTTGCCACTTTTCCGCTTCGGAGAAATGGGATTCGACCTGCCCGGTCAAGTCGCAGAAGTTGAGGGGGCAGCGCCCCTCGTGGGGCTTGGGGGCCTTCGTGGGACTTGGGGGCAACGTCCTCGAAAGAGAATTCAAATTTTTCTACATGAGTTGAAGGGTATATTTGGCATCTCGAAACCAATATCGAATGAATAAGAAATTACGGTAAAGGACAAAATCGGGTCAATTTTTGCCCATGCGATCACAACTTACTGAATTTTTAAGTAGAATGTTTTTTAGTCCTACCATGTGATCGCAGGAGACAAAGTCATGTGATCGCATAGTTAGCCTGGATTAAATTCTATCTTCAAATGTGTACTTTGCGATCGCAGCATGTTAAAACCATGCGATCACATGGGTATAAGCACGAACATGCATGTCCTTTTGAAGTGTTGCACGATTTGGCTCCACACCTCTTCATTCCCAACACTTTATCAACGATAAAAAGGACCATCTGGATGTCCTTTAAGGTACAAAATTAATATGCAAATACAATCAACTCATATATTCATCTCTTGAACCAAATTTCTTGCAATTAGTTGTGAAATTCTGGTTTTTTTCATTTCATTTTCATCCTTTGGAGTACAAAACCATTTCTGGTTCATTGTGCTTGTGTTTTGAAGTGCTACAAGCACAAGTAGAAGTTGTTGTATCTTGGGAGTTGATTGCCATAAATCGTAGGCACCGTTGCGGGGCAAAATCGACTTAAGGACAAAGTATTCAACACTTGCCTCGACTTTGCATATCATCCATTTTAATTCGGTTTTTCTTGTTTCTGCACTTTGGAGTCACTTTACACAATATACACCCAACAATGTATTCATGTGGAGTTCACAAGTATTCAAAATAGACATAAATAACTGTTATTTTGTTGTAAAATAACTTATAAATTAGTGTCTTATAGCATTGATTTGTTTACATTATAATAAGGCTTGGTTTGGTATTGCTGGATTTTTTAATTTAGAACTATCAGTTTTACCAATTGGCTGTTGGAGGTATCAATTTGTAAATTTTTATTTCAGAATTATTGAATGTTTCACAATCAGCATTTGAGTATTTGGTAATAAAAAAAAATTATTGTTGTGCATGTATATAATTACACACATATATATAAGTGCCTGGTTGGGCAGCTTATACATACAACAATATATACCACCATTACCACACGTGAATGTCGTCTTCTGCCAAACCAAAACAGTAGTCATCATCTTTTTCTTAGTGAAATTGCAGCCCACTTCCCTCCTTTTATTTCTTTGATGAAATTGGTCATCTTCTTCGTTCCTTATTACTTGGTGTTACCTTTGTGGAGTTGGACAGTATTAATCTGAGCCATGTCGATTGTTCTTGCAAACAAACAAAGAGATCTGGTGAACTATTTTACCAATAAATGTAGAATACTAACAAGCCTAGGCCTCGTTTGGGATTGATTTTGGAGCCGAACTTCTGATTCTCAAACAATCAGAAGTTGATTTAGGCGTTTGACAAAATTTCTAAAATTGATTATAAAATAATCTGACTTACTTGTCAGCAGATTTTGAGAAGCAGTAAAATGGAAGCTTTTCAGATTCTGCTTTTAGTTTTTTCATTTATATATTATTAAAATACCCATTTCACCCTTACTTAATTAAACTAATACTTTTAATACCCATTTGAGAAACCGAATTAATGCAAGTTGGATCATAGAAAATAATATTAATTTAATTAATTTTTGCACTATATGACTATACTTTTATTTTGTAATTTTTATAAAATTTAAAATTTATTATGTTTTTTTTATTTTTATTTTAAAATAATAATAATGAATGCATTGTCTTGTTAAAAAATATTTGACTATGAAAAAAAAATTTAACCACTTGTAATAATAATAATAATAATACAAAATAACATTATTATAATCAATATCCTTTTTAGTAATTTAATACCGTTACAACAATAAATCACTTTTGTTTACCAAATGCTCAAATACTACTTTTGAAACATAGAGCAATTTTGAAACAAGAGTTTACCAAATACTTATCTGATTTTTTCTAGAGCTGATTTTTTCTACAGCACAGCAGAAGCTGATTCTATTAAAAGCACAGCAATACCAAATGAAGCCTTAGAACAAGAAATGAATTAATTTTATTCATTATGGTTAAAATTGGCATTTTAAGGATACATAATTAGAAAAGCAAAAATCACAATTTGAGAAGGGTTCATAACTTTTACTTATTATCACACTTATATCCTCAACTTTTTTTCAACACATTCTTATCATCAACCTTCCATTTATTAGCACATATTATCCTTCATTACAGTCTTCATCTAAAAAATCCGTCAAGAGAGAGTAAAAAGACTTATTTATCCTTCCTATTTTTAAATAAGTGAAAAAAAACAACAAATATAAATTTGTGACTAAATATTTGTACATCATTTTAAAGCATGCTAACAGAGTTTTTAGATAAAAATCGTCATTAGAAATAAGATGTGATAATTAATGGAAGGTTAAGGATAATAATGCGATGAAAAAAGTTAAGGATATATACATGATAATAAATAAATGTTAAGGAATTTTAATACAATTAAAATGTGGTATATTTATATTTTTAAAAAAAATTGCCACTATTTGAGAAGCTGACATTTTTTTGTTCTTCAAAATCTGTTATCAAATGGTACACATTTTTTTATAATTAATTTTTTTATTTAAAATTTACCAAATAACTAAAATAGATGTAGATTCTTTGGCAATCAAAAGTTCTACTTCAAAATCAATCTCAAACGTGACATAAGAATAATGATGTGACTTGATTATATGGAACGAGATCACATGTCATATTTAAGGGATAATTGCATATTTGGTCTTCAACCTTTTAAAAAAGTTAGAAATATACTCCCAACTTTTAAAAATAGCATCAAACATCCCCAACGTTTGAAAAAATAAGTATAGTAGGTCCTTTATGACGAAATTGGCATTCCCTTTAAAAAAACAAGAAAAAACAAGAAAAAAGAAAAAAATAATTGAAAAATAACTAAATGTACCCAAAAAATAAAAAGTAAGAAATGTACCCCCAAAAAATAAAAAGTAAGAAATGTACAAAAAAAAAAGTAACAAAGAGGTCATCTTCTTTGTCAAACCTCAAAATCCAAAATCCACCACCATCCCCAAAAACCCAAAAACCTCAAAATGAAATAGTGTCTTGAACTTGATCGATTTCCTTCTTTTTCATTATTAGGTTGCACGGATTCTTCAAACTCAGAATCCATAATCACCCCCATTCATCACGTGCACTATCATATTCTCCAATTTCTAATCTACATGTGCTGATGCAACTCTATTAACCACCAGCATTCCATCCAAATCCTTTCAATATGTACAAATTATGACTCTACAGATCATTCAGAGCCCATCTAGCATTGTCTACCCACTTTTTGGCAGCAGAACTTCCAGTTGAAGACCAATGTTATTCATCTCTTTCAGAATGGATATCGGTTCTATGGCAGGGCCAACGAGATTCCACATACACATGTTTCGTAATTCATAGAAATGTACCAACATTTCAAATATCAAGGTATCTCAGACGACACCATCTGATTACGCTTGTTTCCACATACTCTCCGTGAAAAAATTCTTGAGTGGTTAGACTCATAGCTAATTGACAGCATCACCACTTAGAATGATTTAGCCCAAAAAATTTGTACAAAATTCTTTCCACGGGTCAAGATTTCAAAGTTGAAGCATGAAATATCTATATTTCAGCAGTCAGAATCTGGATCTTTTAATGATACATAGAACAGATTCAAAAATATGCTAAGAAGGTGTCATCATCATAGCATTAGTAAGCGACTACAAATTCAGTATTTTTATGCAGGACTGCTTCTTTTTTTAAAAAGCATAATAGAGTTTTCATCCAACAGTTCGTTATCTACCAAAACTATTGTTGAAGCTTTAGAGTTGTTTGAAAGAGTTGCTACCACCACCACCATGTGGGCATCAAACAAAGTCCTACACAAGAAAACTGCAGGAGTACATGAAGTAGACACTTTCACGATGTTATCTGCAAAAATAGACTGATTGGTACACAAAGTAAAGAGTATGTCGTATTCAGCCAATACAGTGAAAGTGAAGAAACCAACTTGTGAAGAATGCAAGGCTAGTCACAGCACATCAGAATGTCCTATTCTATCACAACAGTCCCGAGCAAGTAAGGTATATTCAATGTGGTTAGCGCCAACAAATTAACCCGTTCCTTAACACATTTATTCCAAGTTGGCGAAATCATCCAAATTTCTTGGAGGGATAATCAAAATAATATCAGACCACAGGGTCCTTAGTTTAAGCAGTCAGAAAAGAGAGTTTCACTAGAAGATATGTTTGGTAAATACATAGAGAAAATTGAACAGTACATGGAAACAAATAATCAGTTCATGAGAAAGACAGAAAGAACTCTTCAAAATCAAGGCGCATCAATAAAGAATTTGGAGATACGGATGGGGCAAATAGAAGTTGCATATCCGGTAGAGCACTGGGTTCTTTGTGAAGCAATACAGAGGTGAATATCAATAAACATGTTAAAGCTATTACTACCATAAATGGGGTTCAGTTACTGGATATTTATGTTAAGAGACAGTTGCAGATAAAGAAAAGGTATCGTCCACTGATGAGGAGCACGTAGAACAGACTGAGCAGACAGAAGATATATTTGTTAAAGAAAGTTCGGATACACCACAGATTAAGGAAACCGTTCTTATCAAACCATATAAACCTCCAATCCCAATTCTTCATATGCTACAAAAGCACAAGTTGGACAAGAAGTTCGCAAAATTTCTTTAGATCTTCAAGAAGCTACATATCAACATCTCTTTTGCAGACGCGCTTGCTCAGATGCCCAGTTATGTAAAATTCATGAAAGACATTCTGCTAAATAAACGTAGGCTAAAAGAACATAAGACAGTGATGTTGATAGGGAAGTGTTGTGCCATTTTACAAAATAAAACTAAAAGATCCAGGGAGTTTTACAATATCTTGTACCATTAGAGATTATTCTTTTAAAATATTATTATGTGATTTAGGTGCAAGTATTAACTTGATGCCACTTTCTATTTTTAGGAAATTAGGTTTAGAAAAGGCTAAAGCAACTACGGTAACTCTACAGCTAGCTAATCGATCTATCAAACACATAAGAGGAATTGTTGAAGATATCTTGGTAAAAGTGGACAAATTCATCTTTCTAGCTGATTTTATTATTCTTGACATGGAGGAGGTTAGAGATATGCCATTTCTTTTGGGTCGACCATTCCTAGCTACTGGTAGAGCTCTTATTGATGTGCAAAAAGGCCAACTGATTCTGATGTTTAGTGAAGAGCAGGTCACTTTTGATGTATTCAAAGCCATAAAATATCCAACAGAGTCAAATAGCTGCTTTAAAATTGATGTGATTGATACTACAGTTCATGACGCTTTTCAACTGAACAATCTATCAGATCCATTGGAGACCTATATTGTGAATTCTCAATCCACTCACACTAATTCTAGTGAGATTGAGTTATGTGCAAGGTATCTTGAAGCTAATCCACTATATAGACACAGAACACACTTTGAGGAGTTGGGCATGGGTTCTACAAAGCCTTTGCCATCTGTTCAACAGCCTCCAAAATTAGAGTTCAAGTAGTTGTCATCTTATCTCCATTATGCTTACTTGAGGAAATTCTCTACACTACCCATGATAATTGCAAATTCTATTAGTGAGCTTGAAGAGGAAAAATTCCTCTGAGTGCTTAGATAACACAAGACAGTTATTGTGTGATCTATTGCTGACATCAAGGGCATTAGTCCTACACTTTGCATGCATAAAATCCTCATTGAAAAGAATTTTAGACCAAGTGTTAACAGTTAGACGAGGTTGAATCCTAATATGAAAGAAGCGGCCAAAGCAGAGGTATTGAAACTTTTCGGTACAGGGATTATCTATCCAATCTCGGATAGTACATGGGTTAGCCCAGTTCAGGTAGTGCCAAAGAAGGGTGGTATCACAGTGGTCCAGAATGAATTGATTTTGACCAGAACAATATCGGAATGGAGAGTTTGCATTGACTACCGCAAACTCAATACAGCTACTAAGAATGATCACTTTCTCCTTTTATTTATTCATCAGATGTTAGAGAGACTAGCTTGACACTCTCATTATTTCTTTTTAGATTGATACTCTGGATATAATTAGATTCTAATAGCACTTGAGGATCAAGAGAAAACTATTTTCACATGCCACTATGGTACCTTTGTATACCGTATGATGCCTTTTGGTCAATGCAATGCTCCTGCCACTTTTCAGCATTGCATGATGGACATCTTCTCTAATATGGTAGATTTGTTTTTTGAAGTATTCATGGATAATTTCTCAATGTTTGACTCATCTTTTGATGAGTGTTTGGAGCATTTACACCTGGTTTTGCAGCGGTATAAGGAAACAAATCTAGCACTTAAATGGAAAAAGTGTCACTTCATGGTTCAAAAAGGTATCGTGTTTGGACATCGAATTTAAGCTAAGGGCATTGAAGTGGATAAGGCAAAGATTCGGGTTATTGAGAAATTGCCACTACCAACCTTTGTCAAGGGTGTTCACAGTTTTCTTGGGCATGGGTTCTATCGCCGCTTCATCAAAGACTTCTCTACAATAAAACATTCGTTGTGCAATTTGCTGGTCAAGGATGTACCATTTGTCTTCTCTGAAGAGTGTTTATTGATATTCAACAATTTAAAAGATAAGCTAATTTCAGCACCTATGCTAATTGCACCAGATTGGAGTCTACCATTTGAATTGATGTGTGATGCAAGTGACTATGCAGTAGGAGCAGTGTTGGAGCAACGAAAAGATAAGATTTTTTATGTGATACAATATGCTAGCAAGACATTGGTTCATGCACAACTCAACTACGCCACTTCTGAGAATGAACTCCTTACTGTAGTCTACACTGACCATGTCGCTTTGAAATATTTTCTAGCAAAGAAAAATGCATAACCGAGGGTGATCTGATACGTTTTACTTCTACAAGAATTTGATTCAGAGATAAGAGATAAGAAATGAAGTGAAAATGTAGTAGCTGATTATCTATCCAAACTTGAGCAGGGGGAGCAGATCGAGAACGTGGATATTAATGAAGTTTTTCCAGATGAGCAGATTTTTAACTTGGAAGAAGCACTATGATATGCAAACATAGTGAATTTTTTAGCCAAGCCCCTCATCCCGCCAAATTATTCAAGTCACCACAAGAAAAAATTCTTCTCTGACTTGAAGTACTATTTTGAGAAGATCTCATTCTCTACACAAACGGGATCTAGATCAAATAATTAGGTGGTGTGTTCCTATAGAAGAAATTTCTCAGATACATGAGCATTGTCACACCTCAGCCTACGCCTGGACACTTTGGTGCATCTAAAACAGCTGCTAAGATTCTATAACATGGGTTCTATCGGCCTTCAATATTTAGAGATTTATATATTTTTTGTGAAAAAAATGTGATCGATGCTAGCACACAGAGAATATTTCAAGAATGAATGAGATGTCTCTTAACAGTATACTCGAGGTAGAGCTTTTTAATGTGTGGGGTATTGATTTCATGGGGCTATTTTTCCCTTCGTTCTCCAATCAATACATTTTGGTTGCGGTTAACTACGTCTTAATATAGGTTGAATCAGTTGCATTGCCTACCAATGATGCGCGGGTTGCGATAGATTTATTGAAAAAGTATATTTTCACTCGTTATGGCACAACCCGAGCCATCATTAGTGATGGGGATAAACACTTTTGTAATCTTCTATTTGAGTCATTATTGGCTAAATATGGGTCTGGCATCGTATTGTTACCATCCTCAAACTAGTGGACAAGTCAAAATTTCCAACCGAGAGTTGAAGCGAATTCTTGAGATGACGATTAGTTCATCAATAAAAGATTGGTCAAAGAGACCAGATGATGCTTTATGGGCCTACTGGACAGCCTTCAAGAGTCCTATAGGCATGTCTCCCTATCGGTTAGTTTTTGAAAAAACATGCCACTTACCAGTTGAGTTAGAGCACCGGGCATATGGGGCAGTTATGAAGTTGAACTTTGATTTGAGGGCAGTCGGTGAAAAGAGACTACTTCAATTAAATGAGATGGATGAGTTTCGGTTGGAGGCCTATGAGAATGGAAAATTTTATAAGGAGTGGACCAAAAAATGACATGATATGCATATTCAAAGGAGAAATTTTGAGGTTGGGCCGCAAGTGTTGTTATATAATTCTCGCCTCAAGCTTTTTCCTGGCAAGTTGAGGTCATGGTGGTCGGGTCCTTATACAATCACAAAGGTCTATCCATATGTGGCTATTGAGATCAATGTGGCTATTGAGATCAACCATGAGAGCAAAGGCACGTTTAAAGTTAATGGTCAACGGTTGAAGCCTTATTGGAGCAGTGGATTCTCGAACGACCATTCATCTTGCAACACCGGAATGATCACCCCAAAAGTTGAACTCTAGACTATAAATCGAGATATAAATGAGAGGTAACCCATTTTTCTATCAATACCTATTTCTTTGGATTAGTACATTGCATTTCAAATAGGTATAGTTCATTGCATTAGATTTAGGCACACCACTTTATAATTTTTGCACTTAAGTGATTTTTAGAAAATTTTAGATATTCTAGTTTATCGTATACACTTTGGCACAAATTTGAGATTTAACATGGCTTACATGCACTTGACAAGTCAAAAAAAATTGAAAACCTGGTCTGGTGGCATGGGCGAACGCCCAAGCCTGCAGACTGGGCATTCACCTGATTCACTACAAGTAAACATGCAGCGAAAGAAGGACCTGGGTGAATGTAACGATCTAAAATTTTGTAGTTTTAATAAATTTATTTGAGTCGTCCTGAAAAGTGCCTCAAAAATCGTAACATTTAGTATATAATTTAAAACCGAATAATAAAAAGGAGAAAATCAGAATTAATAAATTATGAAAGGCCTAATGTGAATTAAATTAAGATTTAATAATTCATGTTAGGACTTAATTGATTAAAAGTGCAAAGTTGGGTTGGAACCCAAAAAGTTGGGAAAGGTAAAGTTTTAAGTCTTTTTGGATAAGTCAAGCTGCCATCTTTGGTGCGATCGTACGAATTCTGTATTAGTCAAAATTCTACAACTCTTATGGTGTTCTGAAGTATACAACAAGACCTTCGAAATGGTATCAAATACACCTACTTTCGACGAATAAATTTGCCCCAAAATTTAATGCCAAAAGTGTTCCAGAAAATTAGAAATTTAGAAACAGTTATGAAATTCCAGCAAATCATGTTCGGATAGCCATTTTTAAAACGGTGTTATAATCAATGTGGTAGTCTATTTTCTACGATTCAAAGTGCATTGCGAAGATCTCCGTAAGATTTTCGAGACGGTATAAGAGACGTCGAAAAATAAGCAAGCATATACCTTTAAAATACGACCCAAAAATGGGTCCAGAAAGTAAGAAATTAGCCAATTTTTATATTAAATAATTGGCAAGTGGGCTAAGAAAGATTTGCTGCAGAGATTTGTCCCCAAGATGTCTTCCCTAGTGTCCCTATTACACCCTATAAAAACTATGGAAAAACAAAAAAGCATTACTTGGAAGCCAAGTGAAAATCTTAACCAAATCTAGCAATCTTTACAAGTGGTCCAATGAGAATAAAAGTAATCATGAAAGAAATATATTAACGTATATACACATGTATAACCGTGTATGTGTGCAATGTGGAGAGGGTAAGACTCCTCCTATAAATACTCTCCAAATTAATGCCACAACTTGCACTTTTTCCTCTCTATCATAATTATAACTTTTTCTTATTCACATACTAACACTTAAAGAAGAAGGGAAGAATCTATTTAAGAGGAGAAAATATATCTAAGAGAGGAGATGAGTTAAGATCTAAAATCTAAAATGAAAGAGCTTGGTGTGGAGGTCTCCTAAATTAATAGATAAATCTCCACACCCGAGCCTCAAGGACCCTAAACGGTCAGTAGCAAAAAGTAGACCAAAAACTTTAGATTTCGTGGTGGAGAAGGTCAAATCTCTAGGGCTGAAAACTTAATTTTTCAAAATAAAAATACACTTCATACCTCTCTGCCCTGGAAGGTATTGGTACCCATATCTTCTGTTTTAAAATGGGATATCAGTACCTAGAATCTTTGCACCATGAATGCCTGAGATTAGATTCTGCAGGGTCTGTTATCTCTGCCTAAAGATTCAAGTAATATTCACCTTCTACAAAATTGTGATATATAGGTCATTTTATTTTCAGGTGTATCAAGACTAACCGCAACGAGTTGTGAGTAAATTACGTTATTTGCTTTATGTGCAATACAATAAGTACATATTTCATAAATTTAATGTGCTCCAAAATATGTTATTTGAAGAGATTGATTCAAGTAAAGATATGAGATGTTGTAAGTAACTTAAGTTATTTGTCATATGTACAACACGATATGTATATATTTATGTGCATAAATTATATGTGCTCTTATGTGCTCCAAATGATTTATGTTGATGAGATTGATTTAAGTAAAGAAATGAAATATTATAAGCATATTGAGTCTATTTATCATTTATGCAACAAGAATGAAGAATAAAAATGAGAAGATATTTTGTGTTATACATGCTCGACTTGAAATGAGAAAACAAAATGTACATATATACAAAGACAAGTTGTTTCATAACACAATAAGTTTTCCAAGCCTATTTGTACACCATGACGGGACGGGAAGGGTCCAAAGAAAAGAGTTGATCAACTATTGCCAAGGGATAGAGCGACTCATACGAGATCACGAGGTCCGATTATAGTTAATAAATGGCTAATGGCAAAAGTAGCCCATAAAAGGACGGTAATGGTCCAAAGAAAAGAGTTGATTAACTATGGTCAAGGGCAAAAGTAGCCCATAAAAGGACGAAATGGTCCAAAGAAGTTTGGCCATCGTGCATATGCACAAAGAAAGTTTAATTTGAGTGCTTGGTGTACAAATATTGCTTAGGAGAATGCCATAAGAAAGATAAAAGATACATTTATGTGCAATATCACACGTGCACCGCATTTAACTAATTGAATGTCACTATTCATAGTCATTTTATGATTCTTGTAGGAAATGGATTAAGATTTCTTTGAAGTCATGGGGCAAAAGTGGGAGCTAGCTTCGGATGGCCAAGAATACTATTTGATTACCAAGATAAATGTATGGTCATCCTACCCCTATCGACCCGGGCTACAAAAATAAAGTCACCTACCTTTTTGTAGACGTGTATGATTATTGGACTATGAAACATCTTGCAACCCGCTCTTATGTAATGTAATAGCTTAAGTGAACTCTTCTTTAAAAAGAAAAATATAAGAACCTCCTTTTTTGAAGTATCTTATAGTACTTTTGAATTGGGCTTAAAATATATGGGTAATTAATAAGACGTAATGATTTGTCATGGATCATGTTGGAACGAAATTGTAAGTAATGTATTTTCATCATTTACTTAAGCCCATATTTTGTGTAACAATCTAAGGTAAGGGAGGAGAAATGGATCAAAATATGAGATTCACCTATTTTTCTCTTCCGCTATTTAATTTATCTTGTCTTATCTTTTGATTTTTACTATTACTAAGTATACTTGCTTTACACACCAAAGATAAGACGAACCAGAAACAAAAGAGAAATGACGACCGGTAGATGAAGTTTCTGATTATTCCTAATTTTTTCCCTAAAAGATAATGTCAAAAACTTTTATAAATATGATTCAATATAGCTTCTAAACAAACAAATGAACTAATATGCTTTCCGCGTATGAAAGTACTAATACCCTTTTATCCGATTCCTAATATCATTTTGGACAAAATGCAAAAAAAAAAAAAAAATTAGACAGAATTTTGGGGTTGCCACAGTGAACACCCGATTTCACATCAGGCTTTCGCCCAGTTTTACTAAGAGGCAGACTCACCCCTAATTAAAATAGGGTGTCCGCCCCTTTTCAAAACACACACACACACTCCCCCCCCCCAACCCAACCCAACCCAACCCAACCCACCTCCTCCTCCCAAATCTCTCATTTTTCAACTCTACGTTCATAAAAGACATCTCAATCTACACGATTTCATTCATTTCACCTGTGAATCTATTGCACAAACATTACACACATCAACTAGGGTAGGAAATTCAAGGTCTATCTTCTATTTATTTTCCTTCTCATGAATGTGCTAGTTTTTCTTTTTTATGAATTATTTTTTTCATTAAATTGGAGGAGTATGGGAATAGGTTGTTGTTGGCTTAATTGATTGTGTGTTTTAATGCAAGATTTTTTGCTAGAATTTGGTTGCAAATTCATTCAAAGCTAGAAGTAATATAGAATGCGTTGAAAGTGTTTGATAAACTGACTAAGTGGAGATTCTTGCGCAATTATGGCTAGCCTTGAATTGGGCATTGTTGATACACATTTAGGCTTGTTAATTGTGCACGCATTCATTGGAGTTGCATTAGAAGTTCAGCCAAGCCACTAGCCCCAAATTAGCACGCTATGGCATTCCATGGCTAGGTACCGGCATCCCTACGTCACCACTTTCGTCCCCCTCTCGTCTGTCCCAAATGACCTCCGTTTGACCTCAAATTTGAAGATAATAAAGACCAACCTATGCAATTTCATATGTCCAAAGATGGCTCTGCAAAACTTTACTATTTCATCACGTTTTCTATTTGTAAAAGTTCTTGGTCGGTTTCGTTTTACAACAACGAAAGGGCTTTCTTTATGGTAGTTTAGGGATGTACCCCACATTTTATTCACATATTAAGCATCCACCTTATACCATAAGCCTTTTATTCCGAGCATGACAAGGTTATTGCATGTATACATCTATTGGTCATCTCTAGTCCATTATAGACAAAGTAGAATATTTTTGGGGTGATTCCCATTTTATATCTATATAGGTACAAATACCACGCAAATGAAAAAGCAAATGATAAAGAGAAATGAAAAGGGAAGGCGAGCAAGCTTTCTACATGTCATAGACATGTAAAAGAACCAACTGATGATGGAGAAATACAGATGTTTCAAACTGAAGCATTAAAGGAGAGTTATAAAACAAAGTGGGCACCAAAAAATGTCACCAAGAACGACAAGTAACGAGGAAAGACTTCTCAAATCATTTATTGGAACGAGTGGTATAGAATTGTGGGTGGCACAAGGTAGCAGGTACTTAGCACGCAGCATAACCTACTCTGATTAGGAAATTTTTTGCAAACTTCAACACGGACATTGATGTCCCAGAATCCTCACATAGACACAAGACATAGGTGCAAGGTAAGTGGATACGATTCAGCCCTGTAGTGATTGAACGGTATTATGGGCTGACACGCACAGGGATATACCATATTTCCACTATGCAAGAGCAAGACATGGCATTAGTGACCAGATTTTTATACGGTCGAGATGGTGCATGGCCATTGGACACTCATCGGTTTATGCATGATAGGCTAACCAGGGAGTTGAGAACCATACACATCTTTGTCAACTCCAACATAAATCCCACCAGATAGCGGACAAAATTCAATAAGAACTGGGCAATATTGCTATACCATCTAGCACGAGTACGCAAGTTAGACTTGGAGGTTCATATTTTTGAGTTTATTAGAGAGTTAGCCACTGAAGTAGACCCAACGCACTATTCAGTTTTCATGTCCTATTAGTGGGATTTGTCTAACTCATTGAGTACCCACACTACCCGCTGAGGAGATCGAGCCCATTGCAACCTTATTGAACACCATCAATGTTGACAACTCAGAGAACAAGATAAAAGGAAGCAATAATAGAATATTGTCTGCCCTGTAAGTGAAGGCGAATGGAGATATCATGATCAGGCACCTCCAACACCACTACTAGCTTCAGGCACTCAGTTAGCACAACTACTAGCAGCTCAGACAGAGAGGGGTAGAGCGATTAGCAGCATACAGAGAGCATTCTTACAAATACAGCAGACCCAAGTGGCTATGTGATAAGTACAATTTTGTACTTATCTGGGCTCACAAAAATGGATGATTATGAGTACTCTTAGTTGTTTTCAGTTTAATTGCATGTTGTTTTCTTATTATTTTAGGAAATAATCAAAGTCAAGTATCAATCGGATGAAAAGAGGACAAACAAAAGAAAAGAAGACTTAATTGAACAAAGAAAGAGACGTGAGGGACTTGGCAAGCAAATATCAAGGAAAGGAAACCGGATCTGTGACTAAGTTAACCATGCGATCGCATGGTTAACAATTATTGCGATCGCAAGTCCACAAGAAATTTGGCAGAATGTTAATACGTTATACCATGTGATCGCAGGGAATAAGCCCATGCGATCGCAAGGGCATAACGGGCAGTTTTGGGCAGAAACCTGTTTGGATTAGAATTCTACCAGTCCAAATAACTTCAACAACCAAACACACGTTTTGGAGTCTTTGGAGAGCATTATAAAAGCTAGATGATAGCCATAACAAAAGGGGAGACGAATTTTGGAAACAAGATACAAGAGGAGAATCGAGGATCAAGGCTCGGGATTGAGGATTCTTCAGCTGGAGTCACGGGTTGTATTTATTTCTTCTTCTTTTTCTTTCGCCGGATCATGATGAAGTCAATTATTGTCATAATTGACGAAATCATGTCCGACTAATTTACTTTTTCTAGGATGAACGATGAAACCTCATGATTTTTAATTAATTAGAAGTTTTTCTGTTTTAGTAATTAATTGCTTTTGGATTGATTATTCTTTATGCAGTTTTTCTATTATTTTAATGCCTGATCACCATTAGAATATATTGTGATCTATATTGAAGTCGAGAGATTCAATATAGATTAAGCACGTGGTATTGAATAACATAGGGTCCAATAATAGATAGAGATTACTATTATGCTTTATGAAATCTATTTAGGTGTTCTTGAGATTGTAATGCATGTGTTTATGTTCGAAACTTAATTAGAGATAATGAAGTTCGCATAACGTATAGAATTGATTGACCATCAAGAGAGGCTTTCGATTAATTTAGGAACGCTGATTTTCAATCTATGGTAATTATAAGCTAAAACAGTTAAACGGATATTTGATTAAGGAAAGTGTTGGTGAATTCGCAAATCCTAGAGTTAGTAGATCTTGAATTCGTTCTTACTTTTTTAAAGTTACTTATTGTTATTTTCAATTTAATTAAATTAGTTAAATTAGTTTAGAATCACACATCAAAATTAAATCTGTGTTTCGTTTTATTGTTAGAATTAGAATTATAAATTAATAGGTTAAATTAATATCTAGTCCTCATGGGTTCGACACTTTATTTTATCACTATATTACTTGTCCACGATCTGTCCACTTGCGGGATATAAATCGCACAACAAGTTTTTGGCGCCGTTGCCGGGGACTAGTTTATTAATTGCTACATTAATTGATAGTTTAGTTTTTAACATTTTTTTTTTATTGTTATTTATTTAAATTTTGATTTTGATTTTGATTTTTGGATTATTTTATTTTATTATTTTAGTTCTTCGTGATACTGCTGAGTTGTATATATTTTCTAATTTTTCAGGTGTTAAGTGTGCATGCCACGTACAAAAGATCTTGATCTATTTGATTTAGATCCAGAAATTGAACGAAGCTTTCACCGACGACAACGTGAAAAACGATAAAAGAAAACACAGCAAGACACAATGGCAGACAATCAAGTGCATGATCAGATAAATAATCAACCACCAATAGCTCGACCAGTTAAAGTTAGTGAACGAGATATTCTTATGGGTGAGTATATGATGCCACCGATTGTTGAAAATCGGTCCAGCATAGTCTATCCACCTTATGGACACGACAACTTCCAGTTGAGGCCAGATGTGATGAATTTATTCTCGAACAACCTGCCGTTTTATGGGATGACAGACGAAAATCCTCATTACCATATTTCTCGCTTCGATGAATTTTGTGGCAATTTCAAATACCACGGTGTTAACGAAGAAGCACTGAAGATGAGGCTCTTTCCACATACATTGAAGGATAAAGCTAGAGAATGGCTAGATTCTCTACCGCCTGGGAGCATCACTACTTGGGTAGATCTGATCCAGAAATTCACATTGAAATATTTTCCACCAGCCAGAGTAAACAGACTAAAGTATGAAATTTCCAATTTTCAACAATCTGAGTTGAAAAATTTTCACGAGGCATGGGAAAGATTCAAACAATTGCTCCGAAAGTGTCCAAGTCATGGTTTCCCTTTAGCAGCTCAGAATCATTATTTCTACTCTGGACTAGCTCCAACCAGTCGTTCTTCAGTGGATTCTGTAGCAGGCGGCTCTATCCAAAGTAGATCCGCCGGTGACCTTTATGATCTATCCGAAACCATGAGTGAACAATTTATTATGTGGCCAGAAAGAGGATTGCAGAAGAAAGCAACAGGGATACACGAAGTGGGCACCAATTCACTTTTATTGGCAAAAATTGATGCATTGGCAAAGCAGATGGAATCAATAAAATATTCTCATTCAGCTAATATGGTTCAGATGCCTTTACCAATCTGTGTAACATGTGGAGCAAACCATCAATCATCAGAGTGTCCTTTGACCAAAGTTGATATATCATCCCCTGAACAAGTTGCATATGCTTAGAATTTTCAACGTCAGCAGAATAATCCTTATTCACAGACTTACAATCCTGGATGGAGAAATCATCCAAACTTCTCATATGGCAACACTCAAAATATTCAAAATCCACCAAATCAGGGAATGCCACAAGAGAAAAAAGGAGGACTGGAAGAAGCTGTCACTGAATTGAAGGAGGTGCAGAAAAGACAGGATGTTGCTATCAAGAATATGGAAAATCAGATTGGGCAGTTGGCTAAATTGTTGACTGAGAGACAACCAGGCACATGGCCAAGCAATACCGAAGTCAATCCAAATGAGCAAGTAAATGCAATTACCATGAGGAGCGGTGTTCAGTTACCAGAGATTCATGTGACTAGACCAGGTGTAGAAAAGGAAACTGTGTCCGACAAAGCGAGAGAAAATAAATTAGATGCAGAAGTTGCACCAGAACAGGACTCTCCACCAGCTTATATTCCACCACCGGCTTACGTCCCTCCAATTCCATTTCCTCAAAGGTTGCGAAAACATAAACTAGACCAGCAATTCAAGAAGTTCCTAGATGTTTTCAAAAAGCTGCACATCAATATACCATTCGCCGATGCCTTAGCTCAAATGCCTAGCTATGCCAAATTCATGAAGGACATTCTTGCAAATAAGCGAAAGTTGGAGGAACACGAAACAGTAGCGCTAACTGAAGAATGCAGTGCCATATTGCAAAACAAGCTACCACCAAAATTAAAAGACCCAGGGAGTTTTAATATTCCTTGCACTATTGGTAGTTTATATTTTGATAAAGCTTTGTGTGATTTAGGTGCTAGTGTAAATCTAATGCCTTATTCTATTTTTAAGCAGCTCGGTTTAGGAGAAGCAAGGCCGACAACAGTAACACTTCAACTTGCAGATAGAACAATCAAACGCCCTATGGGAATAGTTGAAGACATATTGGTGAAAGTTGGCAAGTTCATATTCCCTGCTGATTTTATTATTCTGGATATGTGTGAAGACAGGGATGTACCACTCATTTTGGGTTGACCTTTCTTGGCTACTGGTCGGGCAGTAATTGATGTTCCAAAAGGAGAACTTATGCTGAAAGTAAATGATGAACACATTACATTCAATGTGTTCAAAGCAATTAAATTTCCAAGCTCTTCAGATTCCTGCTTCGAGATTGATGTCATTGACCAGAAGGGAGGGAGCTTAGATGATAAAGTTGTTACCCAACACCAGGAGGCACCACTTCGAGAAGAAGAATATGTGCAAAAAGAGGAGTTTCATCCGTCTTCTGTAATCAAAGCTGATGATGAGGCTGAAATTTTCTTAGTTGAGTTCGAACAGGGCGGTAAAACAAAATCATATCAGTATGATAAAGGAAAAATCAAGCTTTGGAAGGTAAACAAAAATTGTACGGAAGTTGATCAAAGCAAGAAGAGCAGGGCCTCCAAAGATTTATTCAAAGTGTCTTGAGCGATCACCACGACAAAGTCAAGCTAATGACTTTAAAGAAGCGCTCAATGGGAGGCAACCCATTTTTCTACCCTTTTATTTAAATGTTCGTATTTTTTTCAATTATAGGATTTCAATTGACAATTTGCACGTTTTAGGATTTTTCTAAGATTTTTAAAGTAGGCTTTCAATTCTTAGGTAATGAGGCTTTGATTATCGTCATTTTTGTTTTAGTTTTTTTTTTTAAAAAAAAAAAATTCGTAAAAAAAAAAATTCGTTTTTTTTATTAAAAAAAAAAATAAATATTTCGTTTTTTAAAAAAAAAAAAATCTTACTATTTTATTTATTTATTTTTTTTTTTGTTTTTTAGGGTTACAACTAACAACCTGCAGGCTGGCTGGATGACATTCAAGCAAAGATTTGTCGACCAACTTGTACAGATCTCTCTACCAATTGATCATACCATACTTCTTCTTCAGCACCATCCGATCCTCATCTAGGTAGTCTCTGATCTTTATATACTCCTTTGAATTATTTTTACATTGGGGACAATGTATCTTTCAAGTTTGGGGGTAGTAGAAAAATATTTGATCTGATGATAATACTTGATTTTGATTGTTAAAAAAAAAAATTAAAATTATTTTTGTTTGCATGTTTGTGTGATATGAATAGCTTTGCCGGCTAATGATGAATTTTTTTAAATTTTGATGTAATCCATGACTTGTAAACATATTATTACTTTTGTTTAAATGTGAGGCTATTTGACCATGTCTGATGTCGTGTTATGTCGGCTGGTTAAGATGTTTTTTAGCTATGTTGGTGCACTAATGTTGAAAACAATAGAATACCCCTTTTTGAATCTAAGAATCAATTGTATCTCAACCAAGTAACCAATAGAGTGAGTAAGTGTGGTAGTTAAGCTGTGATAGTGGCTATCTAGGTTATGATTGATTCCATGTGTGTTGAAAAATCGTGTGGAGCACTTTAGACCAGTTAGAAGAAACTAAGTAATGACCGAATGTTAGGAATCTAATCCCCTAGCATGAACTTATTGCACGCAAAGAGTACAACTATTATTTTTACATAACTCATTTCGTAGCCTTTTTGACTCGAGTGATAAAGTCATTGACCAAAAGCTCGTTACATGGGTCATTTAGAAAGCTTAATGGAATGAGTTTCGCATACAATTAATATCTTATAACTCTTTTCGTAGCCTATTTGACTTGAGTGAAAAGGTCCGTAGGGGTTTCTCAAAACCCGATGCCCTAAAGTTCAAAAGACTTGGGAGTTATCGACCTAAAGCTCGTTACATGAGTCATCTAGAAAGCTTAAAGGATTGAGTTCTGCACATAAGATTTATTAAAATAATAATAATAATAATAAAATAAAAAAATCAAATCCTTTGCAAAGTAAACATGGAGATTAGATAACTAATGGGTTTGACTTACTTAGTAGAAACTTTCTGGTCAAGAGTGCTCATAAATTAGAGAATCTTCATAAACCTAGGTTGTCACGATTACTAGTTTTCTCAACCAATCTCAAGCAAGAAAAGAATGTGAATCAAAACCTTAGAACCAAAATATCGGAAATTTGAGAGAAAACAATTATTTTGGGGGGAGTGTACCTTACGAGAGGGAAAGGAAAATTTGACCAAATGGTTGGGCTACCATCACCATAGAAATTAAGTGAATCAGATTAACTGCTTTCAAACACGTGTCAAATATGGTTTAAATAGGATCATGTTTGCAATAAGCAATATCTGGATACTCGTCATGAATTATAAGTTGTTACAAAAGGACGGCAAGCTATTTATAGTATGATTATTTTTATTAGTATGTGCATGATTGTTTTTAGCTAGTTTATTCGAGGACGAATAATAGTTCAAGTTTGGGGGTATTTGATAAGTACAATTTTGTACTTATCTGGGCTCACAAAAATGGATGATTATGAGTACTCTTAGTTGTTTTCAGTTTAATTGCATGTTGTTTTCTTATTATTTTAGGAAATAATCAAAGTCAAGTATCAATCGGATGAAAAGAGGACAAACAAAAGAAAAGAAGACTTAATTGAACAAAGAAAGAGACGTGAGGGACTTGGTAAGCAAATATCAAGGAAAGGAAACCGGATCTGTGACCAAGTTAACCATGCGATCGCATGGTTAACAATTATTGCGATCGCAAGTCCACAAGAAATTTGGCAGAATGTTAATACGTTATACCATGCGATCGCAGGGAATAAGCCCATGCGATCGCAAGGGCATAACGGGCAATTTTGGGCAGAAACCTGTTTGGATTAGAATTCTACCAGTCCAAATAACTTCAACAACCAAACACACGTTTTGGAGTCTTTGGAGAGCATTATAAAAGCCAGATGATAGCCATAACAAAAGGGGAGACGAATTTTGAAAACAAGATACAAGAGGAGAATCGAGGATCAAGGCTCGGGATTGAGGATTCTTCAGCCGGAGTCACGGGTTGTATTTATTTCTTCTTCTTTTTCTTTCGTCGGATCATGATGAAGTCAATTATTGTCATAATTGACGAAATCATGTCCGGCTAATTTACTTTTTCTAGGATGAACGATGAAACCTCATGATTTTTAATTAATTAGAAGTTTTTCTGTTTTAGTAATTAATTACTTTTGGATTGATTATTCTTTATGCAGTTTTTCTATTATTTTAATGCCTGATCACCATTAGAATATATTGTGATCTATATTGAAGTCGAGAGATTCAATATAGATTAAGCACGTGGTATTGAATAACATAGGGTCCAATAATAGATAGAGATTACTATTATGCTTTATGAAATCTATTTAGGTGTTCTTGAGATTGTAATGCATGTGTTTATGTTCGAAGCTTAATTAGAGATAATGAAGTTCGCATAACGTATAGAATTGATTGACCATCGAGAGAGGCTTTCGATTAATTTAGGAACGCTGATTTTCAATCTATGGTAATTATAAGCTAAAACAATTAAACGGATATTTGATTAAGGAAAGTGTTGGTGAATTCGCAAATCCTAGAGTTAGTAGATCTTGAATTCGTTCTTACTTTTTTAAAGTTACTTATTGTTATTTTCAATTTAATTAAATTAGTTAAATTAGTTTAGAATCACACATCAAAATTAAATCTGTGTTTCGTTTTATTGTTAGAATTAGAATTATAAATTAATAGGTTAAATTAATATCTAGTCCTCGTGGGTTCGACACTTTATTTTATCACTATATTACTTGTCCACGATCCGTCCACTTGCGGGATATAAATCGCACAACACTATGCATAGTGACATGCCCACTATGAGTTGTCAGTGCAGAATTTGCAACAGACCGATGCTAGGACTCGATCAGACCAGCGTACCTTGGAATACCAATACAATGCGATGAACAGTCAAATGAGTTGAATTAGAAGCCGCGTGGAGACCATTGATGAGACTGTCACCCATATGTCGAGATCGTCTCTAGAATTTTAGAGACTATTGAGTCCTTGTGGCCTTCCACATCAGTAGGACCATCAGACCAGCCAAATCTATTCTCTTCACAGCTATCTCTGGGGTGTACCTGATCTTTACTTATATTTGCCTATTTTTGCTATTACATTGGGGACAATATAATATTTTAGTTTGGAAGTGGGTTAAGTATCAGGATACTTATTTGATTATTTTTTATTTGCTTACTACCCGGGTCTGTATAACTATCATATTAGTATTAAAAAAATAACTTTTTGTAAAACTCAAAAAATATTGTCTAGTTATTGTTGAAAGGCTTATCGCCAATGATGGTAATATATGTTTGAAGTTGAATACATTTTTAGTTAGAATGTTGGACAACACCTTAACTTGTATTTTTACTAGAATATTTATACATGTTAGATTAGATTAATGGAGCACGTAGCCACCATTGACTTATCACTTATATGGGAACATGACTTGATTGTATAGGGTTATGTGTTGATATTGTTGATCTGGGATTATTGTGAAAAATCTGGTTACCAAATCCTTAAACTAGTAACCAAACTGCTTGAGAACAGTTTGGAAGTGTTAAAGTTAGTGTGTGTATTAGTAGAATTTTGATGGTTTTGGTTTTCTACGTCTTATCTTTGGTTGAATAGGTTCTAGTCAAGAAATTTAAATCGAACACTAATCACTGCTGAAAATCGAATACCATGCAAAAAAAAAATGGAAATTACATCTTTCACTTCTCTTATAGCCTATGTGAATCGAGCAATTAAGCGTGTTACCGGTATCTTAAATCTAGTGCCCTATGGTCGTCTGACTTGGGAGTAATTGGCCCAAAGCTTGCTACATGGGACACATAGAAAGCTTACGGGAGAGAAGTCGATGTAAGAATGTTTACATTAGTTAAATAAATAAAAAGAGATAAAGGTAATCGGTACACATTTTTAGATTAGGACCCCAGAGACTAGATATGGGAATTTAGAAATCGTTCACCATTCTGGTTCTAGGAATACAAGCTTCTAATTTTTATCACTTTATTTGAAAAAAGCAATGTATTGATCAATACGTTTCAAATTCGCTAGAACACATCCGGATTGAAGAGAAAAGCATTAGGAATGTGATTACACGAGAGGTGTGAAAAGAAAATTGACCACATGGGGTCCGGGATTGTAACTATATCAACAACACTATAATGGTAATGCTCTAGTATTGGTGTAAGTTCAATATTTGGCTAATCACACACTCACTAAATGTCGAGCATCGGATAAGTAAAACTTTATTTGTGGTGTTGTTTATTATCTTTCTAAAAGTGTTACCGTATATTCGAACCTGAGACATATAGTAAGAAATTCAATACCGAGTCTATTAATTGTGATTGTATTAGCCTAGTTTTGTAATTTGCACTTTAATTATGTTTTGTTCGAGGACAAACAAATTTTTTAGTTTGGGAGTATTTGATAAGTGTGTATATATTGTGCACTAATTCGTGCTTTAAAACTAAACATTTGTTCTATTATTTTGATGGTTTTCTACATAATTTATTTTACTTTCTTTTTTCAGTATTGGACCAGTTTATAAGTAATTGGAGAAGAAATGACGGAAGATCAACAATTTGGCGAATATTTAAAGTGTATGCATTCAATTTCACTCAATTGGAACTTCAAGGACCACATATTGATTGCCAATGAAAGAGTTAAGAACTAAAGTGGCCAAAATTTGAAATTGGAGGACGAAACACGTGGAACAGGAACTTTTGTTCTGGGTGATCGCCCAAGCTCTAAGTTGGTCGATCAGCCAGTTCAATTTTCCACAAACGAGATTTTTTTTATTACCTTTTTTAGTTTTACTCCAACTAAAAACCTTTTAGGCCATGATTTTTAGAATTTTTTGGGATCTTTTAGGACACTGAGCGACGGTTATATATAGGGGAGATTAAATCTAAATTAGGGTTGGTAATTTTTTGGAGATTTTCAAGAGGAGAAACAAGAAACAAAGATTGAAGAATCATCCGGGGTAAGATTGAACGAAGAACAATAATTATATATTAGAATTTCTTCTTATCCAAATGATGGATTTTATCTTTTATTTTGATTTTCTTCTTCTCAATATGTTATGCTAGATTCGTTTTGTACTATGGATTACAATGAAACTTGTAGTTTGATTCTTCAATTTTGTAACTTAATTTTTGGCGATATGCATTGATATAGTTTTGAACAATTAATTTTGATTTCTTTTCACCTCTACAATTATATACGTAATGATTGTATGATTTTTGTGGTTTGTTTTACCATCGAGAAATTGAAACCAACTAGACATAATTTTAATTGTTGCAAAGTCCGATAGATGATAGAGATATACCGTTATACTTTACGTGATCTTTAATTACCAATTGCAATTTAATTCATTTGTATGTGTTTGCATTCATCATAGAGATATAGTCGAGTCATGCATAGGAATGTGTTTGATTTTATTCTAGAGAGACTATTGAACAAATTATGGGTATTGATCGTCATAACTGGTGTATGTTGTCAAATTCAATAATCCAGATAAATGAATCAACTACTACAAGTGAATTCGGGATCCTAGTACTTTTCTTTTCCATATTTAAAATAGTTTGACGTGAACTTTAAATCTTTTATTTGTTTAAATTATAATTAGTTAGTTCTTTTTAGTTAATACTTTAATTAGTTCTTAGACACACAAACATCAAAAGTTAAATCGATTCAGTTAATGTTAATTTAATTGTGTTGACCTATCTAAATCCTTGTGAGTACGACATTCGGATTCAAATCCATTATATTACTTATGTGATCTGTACACTTGCAGAATAATATTGCTAACACCCCCTCCACACTCCCCCAATTTCAGACCCAAACTTGTTGAAATTTGGATCCAAAATCGGGAATGGAAGGGGGGGGATCCCATCGGCTTTGTGTGAAACAAGGGAAAATTCTCCCCAATTTCGCTTAGATCAGGTGGGATGGGGGAAGAAGATGACATTTTTCTTTCCTTTTTTAATTGTTTTAAATAATAAAATATGAAGAAACTATTTTTTCTTGTTAATTCGGTTAAATTTTGGTCCCGGGTTTAACTTTTTGTTAACTAACGAACTTTTAGACGGAATCTATTTAGACTCTAGAGGTCCTTTCGGCAATATATATTGAGAGGTATATGTGTCAAATTAGAAGGTTTGGAACTTGATGACACGTTTTTTATTATTATAAGTGAAAATCTATAATAATAATAATAATAATAATAATAATAATAATAATAATAATAATAATAAAAGTTTAACATTTATTTGCACTTTTAAAAAAGTTTGGGACCACAACTGCAATTTTTCTTTTTTTGTTTTTTTTTTTTGCCATTTTAATTTATTTAAGCTATGGGAAAAATGGTCAAAATGGACCATCTGGGAACTATCTATACAAATTAATGAATGATTAGAAATGATATGTACAAATAAAATTTAATGAAGATAAAATTGTTATAAATCTAAAAGAATAGAGATTGTGAGTATAATTTATTCGACAATATATCATATTCCATTATGAAGCGATTTCTAACAATAATAAAATTAACCTCATCAACATTACCATTCCAAACGTTTAAAATTCTCTATTCTTGTTTTGTTTTCTTACATCTGCATGGTCTTGCCTTTTTCAACTTTAAAAATCACAATTTTCTCATATATTATGGAGTATATATATCACAATATACAACTTAATGGTATTAAAATGGATTGGACGATCTAGATTCGAGATAATTCTATCTGTTAAAATATTGGATCGAAATCAGCCCGATCCAATTCAATCCAATTTACACGTTGATATACAATAACTAACGAGTCATGTTGAGTTTGATTATCTAATCCAACGACCCATCAGGGCCAACAATTAATAGAAAAGCTAAAAGTAAATATAAAAAGTTGTTTAATAACTCTTTGATTTTTAAAGAATTAATTTTTTGACTATAAATACTTATTTCTCTTCATATTTTTCACACATTATTCGTTTTTTTTCTTTCAATTATAACTTATATAAAATGCATTAAATTCCCAAAAATGAAAAAATAAAATAAAATGACAGGTTAGATCACCCTGCGCTACAATATTGATGGATTTGTAAGCTGGTTTTGGTAGTTCAATTTGGAAAACAGTCTGATCTTAGACTAATTGAAACCCGCAAAAACTCTGAATCGAACTCTGTTGTATTTGTAACTTAAATATATAATTTCAAAGTTCGATAATATCAATAAATCCACAAGAATCCACGTCTAACCACAATCCTAATACGTGGTTCAATGTCCAACATTTATCATTCCAAAGGTAATGATTGGTCCGCAAATATGTTCAAAATTATTGACAAGTGTATCATTGAAATGTTAGGTTAGGACACCCAATTGTTTTTATTATATCCTTATTCTCGTATATTGTAATCACTTTTATATTCTATATAATAAAATGCAGGGCTTAGAAGAGGCTACGTTTCTGATTGGGATTGGCTAAAACAGATACGTATCGCGGCTGACCCTGGTCGAGCCATGCGGCTCGGCGCAGAAGCTGGCTTTCAAATTATGCTTATTATTATTTTGTGTTAAGGGTTTCAAATCTTCTATTTTTTATAGTCTTTAAATTTTGAAAAATAGAAAAAATTTCGAAATAATAATACACAATCCCTATTCTATATGTTGATAACTCTTTGACATCCAATCAATTTTTGTGACATTTTAATTTCTAATTATAATTTTATGACGTTTAAATCTTTAAAGAAACTTGCATCTAAATAATGTGAAAATGTGCTCCTTTAAAAATATATTATATTATTGACAAGAAATGTATGTTTTTAAGTAAAAATGAAAAAAAAAAAAAAACCACATTTTCAGAGTTTTTATTTTGAAAATGTTAAACAAAAGTAAACGTCAATATTTTGTTTACTAGTGATGATACTTAGGTTCTTCGGCAGCTTTGGCACTTGAGAGAGGCATGGCTTAGCGCATGTTTGATAGTGCTGAAATTAGTTTTTAAGTGTTTATATTATAAGTTATTAGTGAATGTGTGGATAAAAAGTGGGTTGTAAATTGTGGGTCTTATAAAATATGTAGATAAAAATTATATTTGACTAGCTGAAATTATAATTTAAGCACATCTAAACATGTGCTTACTTTTTTTATTGGACTTAGCCGATGAAATTAGAACTGAGAAAACGAAAAATGTATAAAATTATAAAAAAATTGAAAAAGTTGTGGTGTCTAGAAAATACTTGATGGGGAAAGATGGGTGGGTACATATAAACTTTCAAGGAGATGACGTGTTCCAAATTCAATTACATACAGACGGGACAAGTGTCCCATTTGTTCCTACATTCAGAGAATGTAAGAGGTGGCAACTTCCATATGTTAGTTGTTATTAAGCTTGGCCACTAACCACGTGGTCTTGTTGTCAAACGGTCATATTGCGGTTGATGCTGCATCTTTATCGTGCTTGGCTAATCCAACACCTTGGTCCTTGTACTTGGGACGAAATGGACTTAAGTCCCGTTTGAGATTGATTTTGGAACTCAACTTGTGATTCTCAAACAATCAAAAGTTGATTTAGGTGTTTGGCAAAATTTTTAAAAGTGATTATAAAATAATCTGACTCATCTGACAGTAGATTTTGAGAAGCAGCAAAAATGTGGCTTTTCAGATTCTGCTTTTAGCCTTTTCATTTATATATTATTAAAATACTATTTTTACCCCTAATTAATTAAACTAATTCCTTTAATACCCATTTGAGAAACCGAATTGATGCAAGTTGGATCATAAAAAATAATATAAATTTAATTAATTTTTGCACTATATGACTATACTTTTACATTGTATTTTTTTATAAAATTTGAAATTTATTAGATTTTTATTATTTTTATTTTAGAATAATAATAATGAATGCATTGTCGTGTTAAAAAATATTTGACTAGGAAAAAAAATGAATTTTACTACTCGTGATAATAATAATAATACAAAATAACATTATTATAATCAATATTCTTTTTAGTAATTTAATACCGTTACTGCAATAAATCACTTTTGTTTACCAAACGTTCAAATGCTGTTTTTGAAACATACATCAATTTTAAAACAAGAGTTTACCAAACACTTATCTGATTCTTTCCATAGCTGATTCTTTCTTCATACAGTAGAAGCTGATTTTCTTAAAAGCACAGTAATACCAAACCAAGCTTTATTAGGTGTCATCAATCTGCAAGTTGAGGTTGATTGGAGACTTTATAAGAGAATATCACTCCCCAAAATATTCGCCTTCCACCAAGCTCGATTTAGAGACCTTCGAAAGTTGACCTCCAAGGTAATATTGCAACAATGGCAAATAAACTACGTCGTGTCTTTTTCATTTGACCCTATCAGAATCAACTTGTAATTGTAGGGGGGTAAAATTTAGGTATGAAATCCCAAAAAGCATAAATATGGCGAGCCCGCTTCGTTAAACTAAAGGCGACCCAATGCCATTGTTGGCAGAAACTCACAAGAACCAATCTGAACCATGGCCCATACCTAATAAGTCTACTCGAAATTGCCAAAAGTTAGGTAGATGAAACGCTGACCAAGTTGAATATACGGATAAGATCATTTAATTTGTTTAAAAAAAGTCAGATATAGTCTCGTCTCTTAATAGCTCTTCAATGGACTTATCTCCTGTTTCCTCATCTCCAATCACCCATAGATCTTAAAGAATCGTCGCTATTGTCATATGAATGGTTACGACCTTCCTCATATAAATACTACCAGTTTTCAGAGATAGAAATACGCTGAGTCATACTCTGAAACTTACTTTCAGTTTGGCATTAAATATTATCTCTCTACCAAGTCTATGGCTAGCAACAAACTCGTTTAACCTCCAAGATTCTTTAAATGGTTTTTTTTTTTTTTTTGGGTAAGTTTAGAGGATTGTTGGTGGCCCATTGTTTCGATCTTCTCGATGTAGAAATCTATTGTCTATCATAATAGTTGAAATTCAAAATCTTGATTTCATCGTGGGGGTGGGTGGGTTTATGCAAATTTTGTTATTTTGTATATTTTTCTTGGTAAATTACACTCAGGGTCTCCTATCTTTTAAATATTGTCTTAATTTCATCTCCATTCAATTTTATTTACATATATCATTCTTAAATTTTTAGTAATTCGTGCATATGGTCATTTCTAACAATTTTGCCATCCAACTTGAAAAAACTAAAATAAAAATAAAAGATAAATTTGCAACAGAGATCTCAAACCTTTCAAAAATATGTCATAAGGTTCTCAACTTTCTAATTCTAGCACCTAAATTCTAAAAAAATAAAAAAAAGAAAAAAAGAAAAAAGAAAAAAGAAAAAAGAAAAAAAATGTTCTTCTTCCACAATTTCTCCCGCCCCTGCCCCTGCAAACCGAAATGCGATGTCAGCGCTACCTCATTGTCACCAACCGGGGAGGGAGGGGTGGGTGGGTGGATTTCTTTCCCCTGTTGATTGCAAAAACCAAGGAGAAGATCTACCTAGATTTCGCAAAATCTGGCCCGTATACTCCAATGAAGGATACAAATGAGTTCCAACATTTCTATCGAACAGATATAGAAAAATCTGAGCAATGAATCCTCCAAATATATGGATTAACATAACCCCAAAGGCTTGCTAATTTCCAAATCAATTTTAGCCACATGACAATTAAATAAAATATGTGAACATGATATGGCGATGGGATATTCTTGTGGAAGAATTCTTGTGATATTCAACTGATATCCTCCCACACCATATGCATCCCAAATCGACATTCAAGTGACGATGTAATATTCTTGTGACGAAACAGATATACCGACTATAACTAACTCTGACTCATTGGCAACGCAAATCCTTAAACACAAGTACATCAATAGATGTGATATTCTCTCAACTAGTGATAAGAATGGTTCTTCGTTTCTTTGGAAGAGGCGAGACCTTATTTTGGTAGCGATGGCACATTGGAAATGAAGCACATATTCAAAACTTCTTGGATCCATGGCTCTACCAGCCAAGATCATTTTGCCCAAATTCCACTGCCAATGAGAATGCTTCGATAGTCACTAATCAGGTGGGTGAGGTAAGGAGACGGGCCTTATTCAATTGTCGTGTGACTAAAATGATTTAGAAAATGGCAAGTCTTTAGGGCTATGTTAATCCATATATTTGGAGGATTCATTTTTAGGAATTATTTATAGCTATTCGAAAAAATATGTTGGACTCATTTGTGGTGGTGGGGTTGGGGTTGGGGTTGGGGTTGGGGAGAAGAAAAATATGTATTTTTTTTTTTTTTGAAAACTTAGGTGTTAGAATTAAAAAGTTTAAGACTTTACGATACATTTTTGAAAATTTTGGGATTTCTACTGCAAAATTTTCTTTTATTTTTTTTTGTTTGCTGTTTTGATTTATTTAAGTTGGAAGGTAAAATTATCAGAAAGAACTATTACTAAAAGGGTGAAGATGATAATACTAGTATACCACTTCTTTTGCGGTGGAATCCGACCGTATGTTCTATATTGATAATGAATTGAGGCGGTGAACAGATTTTGGAGATGATTGGTAGAGGAAGATGATCGATTAAGGGAGATAGATTGAGAAGATGAACAGATTTTAGAAATGGTTCGTTGAAAAATATGATTGAACAACAAATTTTGGATAAAGTGAAATTGAAAATGTAGTGACACACAGACGTACTTTTTTTTTCCTAGCGGAGAAATCTTCCTACGTGGAAGAATAGAGTATAGACAACTTTTAAATAATGGATATGTTGAATATAATTTACCCTATTTTTTAATCTTAGGGTGTGTTTGATTGGGAAGGATGGAAAAGAAAAAAAAAATTCATGTTATGGGAAAAATAAAAATCATCAAAATGGTAAGAACATTTTCTAACAAGGTGGTCAAATCCATGTTTTAAGTGATTGTACCTTAGAATTTTTTTTTCTTTTTCCACTTTGTATCAAACAACTAAAATTAGAAAATATTTTTTATGAATGTGATATTATTTTCCATGGATGTGATATTTTCTATACTAAATAGTGCAATCAAACACAGTCTTATAGTTGAAAAAAGCCAATAGTTCTATCTATGGCTCATTAGCCGTGTGGGGGCAAGAAGACGTTTCTCTTTTTGCTCTTCTTGCTGACGTGAAACAGCAGCTGTCCCCCAAATTGGCAGAATTCAGGTTGGACGGTAAACCCTACAATCCCAAAATCCAATTCAAAAAGTACAATTACATCTCAAACATTTTCAAACACGTTACGCAATTCTCTACGTGTCTATTCCACAAGCCGACACCCAATTACCCTTTTCTCCTTCGCCCTATTATCTCTAACTTCCCTCTCTAGATATTTTCTTCTCTCTCCTTCCTATAGTTTGGTATACAATTCGCTGTCTCCCTATACGTCCCTCTCCAGATCTTTTCTTCTCTCTCCTTCCTATAGTTAGTTTGGTATACAATTCGCTGTCGGCTGTCTCCCTATATGAAACAAACGCACCAGATTCTTTCATTTACAGATTTTTATCGTCATTTCTCTAATTTTGCACGCGGTTTTCTAAAGGTGTTCTAATCCCAATTTGCATACCAGATTCTTTTCATTTACAGATTTTTATCGTCATTTCTCTAATTTTGCACGCGGTTTTCTAAAGGTGTTCTAATCCCATTTGCATACCAGATTCTTTCATTTACAGATTTTTATCGTCATTTCTCTAATTTTGCACGCGGTTTTCTAAAGGTGTTCTAATCCCATTTGCATACCAGATTCTTTCATTTACAGATTTTTATCGTCATTTCTCTAATTTTGCACGCGGTTTTCTAAAGGTGTTCTAATCCCATTTGCATACCAGATTCCTTCATTTACAGATTTTTATCGTCATTTCTCTAATTTTGCACGCGGTTTTCTAAAGGTGTTCTAATCCCATTTGCATACCAGATTCCTTCATTTACAGATTTTTATCGTCATTTCTCTAATTTTGCACGCGGTTTTCTAAAGGTGTTCTAATCCCATTTGCATAATGCGATGCATGTAAGTTTCAAGTTTACTGCCTTTGATTCTTTTTCTTGATTTCATTCTTGTTTTGTAAAAGAACTGTAAAAGGGTAGTAAAAGTGTTTTTCTTCTTATGCATTTGTACCCGTGTTTTCTTCTTCTTCTTTCCAGTCGAATGCGTTTTACACCTTTTTCTCTACAGGAATGGCGGTTTTTCTTTTCGTTTTCTGTGATACGCATTGCCACTTGTTTATCTTAAGCCTCATTAATCTCGTTTTATTTCTGTTTGAAGTCAGTACCAGATTCAAAGCCAAAGAAGTAGCAATATTAAAGATTCTGTACACTTGGTGTCACTTTAGTAAAAGAAGACGCGTTTTGTGATGGCTGGTATGGTTTCTTCTTTTTTCTTTTTCATTTTTGCAGATGATGTGATTTAGTTGCGCTATAGAGCATATTGGTTATTGTGCTTGCTTTAACATATTAAAACTCTACCTCATTCAGTTTTGTCTCTTTTCTCCTTTTTGTTCCACACTTTTAATTATATTTATGTTATATAAACGGTTCTCTCTCATCTATGCTTTTAACTTTGTTTTATGCTGGTATTATATGCAAATACATTAATTTAGATTGTTAATGCATGTGAAAATCTAAAAACAGTCTCTAGCATTCCCCTCAAATTAGTCTCTAAAACTTTAAGTTTGTCTTGAAAATAAAAGAACTTGTTTGTAGAAACTAGTATTGTGAAGGTATCAGTCACTTGTGTTTCTGAGGTTCATAACTTCATATCAATCTCTTTTTTCTTAGTTAGTTCTGAAATGATAATGAATCTCATATGCTTAGTACAATTGGGAGAAATAAAATTCTTAGTCATGAGAATGACTAACAAGTTGTCACAAAAGAGAGTTGTAGGGAGACTTGGTCTTGTTGCACGTCTTTCCAAAACTGTTTTAGCTAAACTGCTTCACAAGGGCTAGCGATCAAAGGTGGCCCACGCTTGATTAGAAATAACTCCTAACTCTATAAGCGAGGAACTGATGGGATTAGATCCGAGTGATAAGCTTAGCTTTCATTTAAAAAATAGTATCTTTCGGCTTGTTTTACTCCTCATTCTAGGGACAGCTACGCCTATTCCAAAAATGGAGCCACCCTGGAGCTGAACCAGAGAATGAGTCTCTCTCTCTCAAGGTTGCCTTGAGGTGCTCCCGGGTTAAATCAAGGAGTTTCCTTGCAAGTAACCAAATAAAAAGACTCTCCACATACTTATATCTAACGATAAAATGAAAAAGGAAGCTTGATAGAGTATTTTTGTACTCAGTATAGAGCCATCATAGATTAGAGTATAGCATGTTGGTTACCCAATGCTCGAGGACAGTGTCAACTTGGAAGCAAGTAGGTCAATAGCACTACATCGGACAACCAATCTCATGAGGGACTTAATATATATGGACTTACAATTCTCGGCTCTCTCACACTTGTCTTCAATAATCAATGTCTTCTTGTCTCCTAGGTGCCAGCATATTACTCCAAGTGCTTTTAACAAGGAAGAGTAGTCATGGACTCAAAGGTTTATTGATCAAATATGCAATTATTGAGTGAAGGGGCCTATTGGAGTATGGGGTCCAAAGAATTGATAAATTGGTTAAAATCAATTATTGCATATACTTCAATCATATTTTAACAATATTTATACAAGATACAATCCTATTGAAGATAGGACAATTAATTCTATTTCTGTGTAAATTCCTAACTAATTAAAAAATATAATTAATACAAAACATTTATACATATATTTTAAGTCTCTCCTCAAGTTGGTGCATAGATATTACACATGCCCAACTTGGATAGTGATGTATAGAATGATCCACTAGCAACTGCATGGGTCGTCGAGGTTATCCTTGATATAGTTTCCATCAAGTTCAACATGCTTGGTTCGTTATGTTGTAATGGGTATTTTGCAATCTCAATAGCTGTTGTTTTATCACAGAAAAGAGTCGTATGTTTCTTATGATAAAATCCAAGTTCACTAAGAAGAATCATAAGCTACATAAGTTCAGCAGTTGCATGATGAAGAGCGTAGCTTTGAGTCTCGGCACTCGATAGGGATACCACATTTTGTTTCTTACTAGTCATAAATTTTCTCCAACAAATGATACATACCTTTATGTAGACTTCTTATCCAATTGTGATACGGAAAAGTCATAATATGTGTAACCCACAACATCTAGATGCCCATGTTTAGAGAATAAAGTACCCTTGCCTAGAGAGGATTTTAAATACGCGAAGATACGATTTATTGCTTTCATGTACCGTTCACTCATATTATGCATGAATGGACTCACAACACTCACTGCATATGATAAGTTATATCTCGTGTGAGTTAGATAGTTCAACTTCTTGACTATTTTGATATCTCCATTTGTTTGTATGAGTTTAATCAAGGTAGATAGATAGCCCAAGATTCACCTGAATAGGACTATATACGGGCTTACAGGCCGAGTTACCAGGTTCTGCCAAGAGATCTAGTACATACCTTCTTTGAAAAAAAGTTCTTATTTGGACCGAAATACTTCAATACCCAAGAAGTATTTTAGAGCCCTTAAATTCTTCATTTCAAATTCTTTAGCTAGATAGCTAAAGTTTTTCTATTTTACTTAGGGTTAGTACGTATAGCAATTATATCATCGACATACACACTAAGTAGAGTGATATATCCCCATCTCTTTTATAAAACATAGTATGATATGCCAAGCCTGCTTAAAACCATACGCCTTCATTGAGCAACTCAACCTACGAAACCAATCCCTTCGTGAGTGCTTTAACCCATGCAGGGCCTTTTTCAGCTTAGATACCTTATCTTCTGGAGGTATAGATTTAGGAGATAGGTCCATATATACTTCTTCTATCATATTATTGTGGAGGAAGAGATTTTTGACATCAAATTGCCTTAGCACATGCTTGGTAGAATTCAAAATAAACTCTTTTTTTCCTAAACTCATTTTCAACCACGTATTTCATGGGACCTACAACTTTTATCAACTTTTCAACCACACATCTCATTAACTATTCTCAAAATCTTCTAAAAAATTATTTTTAAACTCAACCAAACAAACACTTAATGGCCAACCCTGATTAACTGCTAGATATAGTAGTCTAATAGTGTTCGTCTTAGCCATTGAAGCAAAGGTAAAAGGTGTCCTGATAGTTGGCAATCAGTCTAGTCTTATATTTATCTATTGTCTATCTCTCTTGTACTTTACTGAAAATCACCTCTTACACCGTACTGTTTTCTTCTCCTGAGGTAGCTTGACTATCTCTCAAGTAGAGTTCTTCTAGAAAGCCATAGGAGACGTCCATTTAGGAACTTCAAAGGCTTTTTGAAAATGACTAGGAATAGATACAGAAGACAAAATAATAGATGAGTCTTATAATGATAAGATAGACAGCAATATAAGAAGATTTGGAGAATCCCAATCTAACGAGTTCTTTACAATCTCAAAAGGGTATTTCCTACCCTGATTATCAATTAGTGGATTCAGGTCAGTAAGGTTATAATAAAAAAAATGGAGCTGAGGTTATAAGAGGGAAACCATGTACCTCTAGGAATGGAAAAAATATTCGATCTGCTCTAAACCCGATGGATACTCGGTCTGAATGGAATGAAAAAGTCTCGATTCGCAGATTAGCGAGGGCAGATCGGATAGGATCATGTCTGCCCTGATCTGATCCACCCCATTTGAAAAATAAAGATAGAAAAAAGTATTAAAGTTTATTTCAATGTTTGTTTAATTTTTTGAATGACAATTGACAAAATTTTTTTTTACACGGATCAGTTTGCGGATCAAAGCAGTGATCTGCTCTGCCTCGAATCCGATCCGTCCCAAAAAATGGTGGATCAATTCGTAGATTTAGATCTTCTAAAATTAATTCGCCTCGGATACGGATCAGGGTGATCTGATCCGAATCTACCCCGTTGCCATCACTATATACCTCGTGATTAACTGTAGAAGAGTCAACCGATGGTACGGTAGTATCACCAAGAGGAGTGTCGGAAGCTATAGAGACTTGACATTATTTTTAGAGTTTGGCGAGGGTCAAACAGTAGCACCCTCTTTTCTTTTTGTATAACATTTTTGGAACAACCTATGTTATCTTTTACTTGTAACTTCAGTTTGAGTTTATGGAGGATCCAATTATTCATCTAAAGACTCCTCTTTACCCGAGATCACAACTGCTTTTCTTCTAACCACACTCATTCATTTTTCTTACTACTAATCTCTCCCTGAAGAGGAACGAGCAAAGCAATCCCAGAATTAAAGGACTCCAGTTCACAAAACTAAACATCCATTGACACATGAATTGTCTTATAGGAGAATGAAAACACTTATAGCCCTTTCTATAAGTTTTAATGTCCAAGAAAGACACATTAAAGAGCACATTGATGAAGCTTATCCCTAAGGTGAGAGTCTACATGAACATAATATACACATCAAAACACTTTAAAACAAAGATTTAGGACAAAGAGATATAGTGAAATTGTAATAACATCCTCAAAGGGGTTTGAGAGTCAATGGTATGAGCATGCACTCGATTTATAACAAAGAATGCAGTCTTGACAACTTCAGTCCTAAAACACTTAAGAACATGCATAGTAAAACACAATGTTCTAAAAGGCCCGCCTAGGCCTCGCCTAGGGGTGCCTAAGTTCAATGCGTTTGCAAAACGCATCGCATTGAGGGTATGTGCGTTCAAATGCGATCAACTCTTTTTGTTGACCGCTTATGCACGAATAGACGAGAATATGCGAGAATAAACATGATTAAGCGAGAATAAGTGCGAATAATCATGCGTAACACACATTAGAGCAAGCAAGCTTCTTTTTAAATTTATTTTTAGATTGGGCCAAAATAAACATTTATTAAATCTACAAGAGATACTATAAATGTTCAAGATAAAGTAAGAGAATCCGACGAAAATGATTTTGTATTGGATGGCATGGAAGATGAGTTAGATAAAGAAGAAGAGCTTGACTTAGAATCCGATAAAGAGTTAGACAAAATTTAAGCTAAGTTGGTATGTAATAAAATTGTAGAAAATTATTGAGTAATTTGTGTTTATATTTGTGATAGTTAAAATTTACTAACTTTTGAAAACTATTATGTTGGACTTTTATTTTGTAATCTCATTATAGATTATGATATTAAAATTAGTCCTGCAATTTTGATTTTGAACCATATTGAATGTGATATGTTCAACCATGATATGTGCCTTAATATAAATCTAATTTTTCTTCATTGTTACAGCGTGCATCTAATTTTGAAAACTCATGTATTTTTTATGTACTTTTTGAAAACTAGTCCTGTAATTTTGTATTCTAAATCAGTATATTCTATGCTATGTTATTAAAATTTAAAATTTGAGCATTAAAAAAAAAAAATTCGAAAACGCATTTTGACGCCTAGGCTTCGCATAGGCGCACTTAGGCCTATAATTCTTGATGCTTCACCTCGCCGCGTCGTCATGCATTACGTATTTTAGAACTTTGGTAAAACATAATAGACGGGATATCGCTATGATATATTGGTTTTTACGTTCTCGAGTGTCGTTCTATTGTGGTATGTAGTACATGTTGTCATTCACAAATTTATGACCGTTGTCAAAATGAAACACCCGAACTTGTGAATTAAATTGTGTGACAATCATTTATGAAAATTGAGGAATAACACTTATAACATCACTTTTAGATTTTGAGAATCCAACTCAATCTAATACATTCATCAATAAAAGAGTTATAACCTGACGCAAATAGAGTAGAAAATGGGCCCCAAACATCAGTATAAACACAAGCAAAAAAAAATGAACTTTTATTAAAATTGATTTTAAAAGGTACACGATGATTTTTAGCGTAAATGGATTGTTCACATTGCAAATAATAAGTAGAAATGTTTCGAAACAACTTAAGAAATAATCGCTCTAAGTAAGAAAAAGGTGGATGACCTAAACGACAGTGCTATAACAGGATTTTCTCCATAGCTGATGTTTCTCATGCTACTTGAAAGCCACTGCCAATTTCACATCTCTTATCATCTCTAAGTAGTATAGACCTCCATGTTTCTCTACTAGTGCTAATCGTCATTTTCGCGAGATTATCCTGAAATACATAATAGGTAGAATAAAAAGTTACAAAACAATTAAGATGCTTAGTGATCTTCCTAATAGAGATAAGACTATTAGAGAGAGTCAATGCAAATAAAATTGAAGTCATTGAGAGAGTGGGAGAGAGTGAGACATTCCTCACCCCCAAAATTGGCATAGGAGTCCCATTAGCAACCTGGACGGACGTAACACATGAAGATATGAGCGAGTCAAGTAAGGAAGAGTTACTACTCATATGATCAGTGGCCCCTGAATCAATAATCCAAATATTAGAGATAGCATAGATAAATATTGAACTAGAATTACATCTATTAGAGGATAATTGAGATACATGAGAAATAAAAGGTAGAGAGGTGTTAGTAGTGGCAACCTGAACAAATTTCTTTTTCTTTTCAACTTGCTTAAGTTTGAACCACTCCAAACAACCATGTAGCTTCCAACAAACATATACTGTGTGTCTAGTGTTGCGGCAATGAGTGCAAGACCCGATAGAGGTGCCTGAAGTAGCTGGTCGAGAGTTATTGTTCTGCATAGCTAAAATTGAAGCAAAAAATGATGTTATGCTACGAGAATGCTCAAATGCGTCGACAAGGTAACATGTTGACGCAACAAGTAGAAATAGTAAAATTGTAATGACAACTGGAGGAGATAGAGCAGATGTCCTATTTGCTACAATGGTGGGTGGTGGCCCATCTATTGTGGTTGTGTGACAATCAAGGAAGAATCCAATGGTGAAGGTAGTTCTTTTGTCCCTTTCCATTGTGAGGAATCGATGTGGTTGGGAGTTACAAACTTGAATCAGCCCTAGTGTTTGATATGAAGGCCTGATTCAAGTAAAGAGTATGATGGTTCAGCATATTTGACATGGAGATGGACGTACTAGATGAGCAGAAATTAGGCAATGATGATATAAATAAGGAAGATAGAAAAAATCATATGAGGTTATTACTCCATCTCGTGGTAATAGTGGCATTAAAGGAGCTACGGTGGCTACGACGGCGGCAACTGGTGGCACGGCTAAGGACATTTCAAGAATAGCTAATTATCAAGGCCAACTTTAGAAATTTCTAAAGCATGTTTTTAGTTGTTGGTGGCTAAATTAGGTTTAGTTAAAACGAGAAAAAACCTAGGCAAACTAAGAAGCAGGCAGAGTTTATTGGCAAGAAAAAAGTGATATGGAAAGAAGTGCCTAAAGGGAAATCATCTTCAACACAAAAAATGGATGTTGGTAAAAGCTTGCCTATTTCAGTCAATATTATCCAAGGAACAAGGGAAAATATTTTGGCTAATGCTATATATTTTGGAAGGAGAGAATTGGGAAGAATTCTATAGGATTCAAGGATGATGGTAGCATCTATGACAAATGGTGACATTGGAAACTTTGAGATAGTTATGCAGGACAAAAGTAGATTGAAGCGGATTTTGTAGAAGGCCATCAAGAAAAGCAATTGAGAAGCCGCAATGATATGGGATGAATGCTATTTGGCCAGAAACTAGCGGAATTCATCTCGGTAAGATGGGAGTGGGCAATTTAGAAGATGGATAAGAGGTTATTTTGGGTAAAGCGGATTTAATTGGAGAGGTGGAAACAATAATGAAACATTTTTATAGGAATGTGGATAGTGGACTGTTGAATGGGCCTCACTCAATTGCAAGCAGGAGACCCAATCTTAATTGCATTGTGGCTGATCAACATCTAATGAATTAGTGTCTGGATACATAATTCAAAGGAGTCGTTGGTGCCAATTTTGAGCAGTTACTTAGGCCTATGCATGTTGCTGAAATTTTGGGACAGGGATTGGACAAAATTAATCAAGAAGTAAATGGGGCTAAATATATTATTGCAATTTATTTAACTTCAAATAGTTATGATAGAATGGGTCAAGTGAATTTGGAGCATTATAGGTTTGAGAGTCTGCTTGGGATGATACATCATTTTCTCCTAGTGCTCAATTGGTAACATAGAAGGAATTCAAGTACAAATGTTATTATTTATGACATGACATCAAACATACTTGAAGCGCGCGGCAAGGAGAAGCGTGATTGTGATAAGTAATATTCGAGGTGAATCTTCTCACCACATGAAGAATGATGCAAACGGTGAAATGATGCACACACGGAAGGGACACATTTAGTTTGTTTAGTTAGTTTTATTTAATGTTATTTCTCTTGTTGTATTTATTAAGTGAGGGCAAAGTAGTCGTTAGATTTTTTTATGTTTTTATGTTTTTCCTTACATAAGTAGGTGCTTAGGGTTTCATTATAGACTTCCTTGTTATGAATTAATAGAAAAAAGGCTATTGGAATTTTACAACTTCTTTTAACTTTCGGTATTTGATATATCAAATCAACGAATCCAAATTATCGGTAGTCGTGTGTGAATCAACAAGTCTTTGATGCCTAATTTCCTGGCATTCTTAGAAATCAACACAAACTAGAAGGTCGATAGTGTCGCGGTATTCATTTGGAATCAACGAGGGTTTGATCGCATTTTCGTTCTGCTTCGCGCTGCATCATATCTCTTCTTATCAAAGATCGTACAACCACTCCATCGAAACTCAACATGTAGCCTTTTTGAACTAGATGCCCAACACCTAGCATATTATTAGACAATGAAAAAATGTAAAGAACATCTTTAATAATAGGTATACTGGTTTGGTTTGACTTGTAATTTCACATTTCTCTTTAACATTTATGCTTTTACCATCTCCTAGCTTCACTTCAGACCTAATACTTTCATCTAGCCGAACGAAACTCTCCTTAACTCATGTCATATGGCTACTGCACACTATTAACATAAGAAGTCCATTTCTCTTCTTTGCAGTTGCTATAAATGTAGAAGAATTGCTCAAATGAGTTTTCCTCCTTTTTAATAAGTTGACCTCATTCTTTTCTATATCTAGACAATTAAGTTTTCGTAATCTGCATTTTGCTATAAATGTAGAAGAATTGCTCAAATAAGTTTTCCTCTTTTTTAATAAGTTGACCTCGTTCTTTTCTATATCTAGACAATTAAGTCTTCGTAATCTGCATTTTGCATCTACTACATTGTCTGAACCAACAATCTTCACTACCATGATTATTTTTTTTGTGAATATTACATTTAGGAAACGTCTTATCACTATCTCTTGGTTTCTTTTGATTAGATCTTCCTCTACTAAAATTTCAATTTGCTTTTGTTTTAGCTATTGGTTGTGATCTAAAATTTGTTTTCTAGTCTAGACTACTTTTCTTCTCAAATGTGCATTTTTAACTAAAAATCATGCACTAGTAGCTATACTATAAATATATTCATTCTCTTCTCATGAGCTTCAAGATAACCATTTAGTTCATACGGTGTAAATTTTAGATAAATCTTTGAATTCTTCTATGGCAACAACAATATTGTCAAATTTTGAGGTTACTTTTTGAGAATCTTCTCAAACAATTTTCTTATTTTCAATTGAATCTACATAGCTCATAATTTGATTTACTACTTTAGCTACTCTAGTGAAAAGATCTTGATATTGTATTCCTTTATTCGATAGTTGACCTAATTAGCATAATTATAGGAGAGAGATGTTAGGGTGTAATTAGAGAGGAATGTTAGGAAATTGATAGATTTTCTTGCTATATATTTGGTGTTGTAACTAGTATACCGCTTCTTTGTGGTGGGATCTGACCGTAAACTCTATTATGATGATGGATTAAAGCGGTGAACAGATTTTAGAGATGATCGATGGAGGGAGATGATTGATTGAAGGGGATGGATTGAGGAGGTGAGCAAATTTTGGAGATGATCGGTTGAAGGAGATGATCGAATCTCATGGATTGAAGCGGTTAGCAAATTTTGGAGGAGATGATTTTGTGAGGGGAGAAATTGAAGACGTAGTGACACACGAACGTTTAAGTACCTTTTTTCCCGTAGTGGAGAAAACTCCCTACTGTCATGATTACCAAAATTCATAATTGAAATATATGATATTTCACAAAATTCCGCATATATTATGAATAAACTTTTAGATGGCACAGTGACTGTTTTTTATTTATTTACATTTAGTTAATGTAAAATATTTTTTTAAAATTAAATATTAAATGATTATAATATTATAACCATGCTGGATTCCTTGTAGTACTTTTTTTTCTTCAGAAATTGCATTTCTTAATGTCGTTTTTTCTGTTCCCATGCAACCTACCGGTTACTCTTCAAAATAGAAGCACTGACATATTTTCCATCGGTAATTGAATAGTTACTTTTATTTATCTTTAGCATAACCAAAACCTCTTTAAAGCCCACATGTTGAAAGGATATGATGGGCCATGTAGGATTTGAAATCACATGCCATTTTACCTGATATGTAGATTCCCATGGGCTGTGGCTCTGGTACAGGAACAAAATTTGCTTCCTGGTATAAACTTCTTTGAATTGTTCTAGGATACACTCTCAGAAGCTCTTCTGGATGTTGCTATTGGATTTCTTATGTGTAAACTTCTATTTTTTTTAAATTGTTGATTAAGTGAGGTATCTACCAGTTTTTATGTACACGGTTGATTTTATCTTTTGTCTTGCCATTTCAACACTTCTTCTCATCAAAATTACACATAGGGCATCTGTGGGAATATAATGATCTGGATTGCGAAATACAGCATTTTTGATTGCTGGTGTACCACAATTGTAGAGTACTGCACCAACTTGTAACTTGCTGGAGTTTATCTATTTTTAGAAACTTTGAACACAACTAGTACTCACTGTCTTGATTTCGAACAAGTTCATATCCCAGCAGGATGTGCTATGCAAACGTGAAATTGTGCCAAAACAAGGAGAAAGATTACATGCTAATTAAAGACACTTATTCGTAATCATGGTTCTGTAATCACCAAAATAGAAACACTGCATGGTTACTCACATTACATATCTATAAATAAAGGAAAACTATGATCGTACTTATACAAGGGTGTTTGTTAATAATCATCTCAAGATGGAGTTGGATTAAAATCTAGTATTCTTGCAGTTCGAATTTGCTTCTCAAATTAACTTTTAGGTTACGCAGTTTGTTGAAGCCTCTTTCCATGAATCTGACCATCTTATGTTCTTGGCACTTTTCTTTCACTGCTTCCAAATTATTATGAACTCCTGCAATTTGTGATGAACATTAGTTTTCTGTGCCCATCTTCTGGATAGATGAACTTCGAAATTTATAATTGTTTGACTTCTACATGTAAATGGTGATATTTTTTTTATTTTTTTGTTGAGAAAATTTTCATATTCGATGCAAATGTCTGATGGAGCACCATGAAAAGAAAGTTGTTTGTTTCTCTCTTAATTTGTTATTTGAAAGACGGTTGTCACTACTGGACAACGAAATGGATTTTGGAATTTATTAATAATCTCTAAAAAGGGTACTGCTAATAATCCCGCAGATACTAAAACCATTAAAAGAACACCCAATAATTTATTGGGTACTGTAGGAAGTATTTGAAATACGGGAAAGAAATACCATTCGGTAATATTTCCAAAGGGGTTGCAATCATCGATGGTTCTAGAACCGCTAAGCCTACTGTTTTCCCTTTTATAATATGTTTTCCTTCTCTAAGTATGATCATGGATAGGAGAAATCTTAAGAACTGAAAATAGCAAAGACCCTCTTGAATTCCTTCTTTCCATCTTCAAACTAGTGAAGGACAAGTATTGGTAAGAGTGAATTTTGTCAACTTAGGCTACAGTACTGGTCCATAACACATTTTTTATGTTCATATTTATTATAAATGATTATCCCGTTCATTAGTAATCGTAAGTTGTTCTTCTGTTTTTTATGGGTTGAATCTCTTTTGAAATCTCTAGTTCTTATAACTAAATTATGTTGAATTAATACATATCTTAATAATGCTTAAACTTAAAAAAAATAATGCTAGAACTTTTCCACCTAATTTATGTCCAGTTAATCTAGAACTTTTAGGAAATAAGAAGTGTACAGAAGGAATTGGAGCTTTTCCATTAAATAAGGAGAACTGCCAGTGTTTTATAGGAACTGAAGCTCGTGAGGAAGTTTGACGTAATTATAACTATAATTTACTTGATCAAGTGTCATCATATTGAATTTATGATATTTTTACATTTATCTTTTTCAGTGTTTCAAGTTCTCAATCAGAAAATGTAAATTATAATCCATGAACTGAGGAATTTGAGTAACCCTGTTCCGTTCCACCTAATATGTAAAACTTCAATTTTGTTCTGAGTTGCATGGTTTTCAATTTATAAACCATATTCTGTTTATTATTATAATCTTTCCAACAATTTTTGATGTATGGACATTTGCTCTTCGTTTGTATGCTCTTGGATTTCCAACATGACCTGATGTATCCTGAAGGATTTTTCTTTTTCTTTTATTCATTTTGTTTAAGTTCGTTGCCGACTGCTAATATATGTTTGATTCTTCTCTTTCAGCACGCAAGGAACTTGAGCCATCAACTGGATAATCGTACTATTATTCCTATAATTCAACTATGATCATACTCTATATTTGCCATGCTTGTTCCTATAAAAGTTGACAACATTCTGACTTTCCTTCAGATTACATCCTTTTTCTGTGTAAGATCATAGTTCCTATTATTATTCAGTTATCAATATTTCTTTTTCTGATTTCTTTTATAATATATGTACTGATGTGGAATAACTATTATTACTAGATCTGAGTGATTAATCACACCTTTATCTTCTTCAATAGATGTTTATCTTCTTGTGCCATTCATTTTTTCTCTGGTTTTAATTGTGTTGGAAGCATCTGCCCTGAACCTTGAAACTGAATGGTTATGTTGTGACCATGAGTACCACCCTCGTAAAGGTAGTACTTTTTAATCTTGACACTGCATTGTTAAGCTGTACTTTTAAATGTAGTATTCTCACTACAAAGGTTGGTTAAATTTGTTTATTGTGGTTAATTTGTATATCTAATGAGAAATCAATTTGCATGATTAAGTTTCCAGAGGTTTTGTTTCTGCTTTTGATATGAGGAGCTGCTGAACTGATGTTTTCTATCCTAGTTCAGTATAGTAATTGTCCCCTTCAAGTTGCTTTGACATTCAGTTTTTTGCAAAATGAATTTGCTTTTTCTAGCATGTAACTTGTATCAAAATCTATATAACAAATATATTATGTCTATGAATTTAGGGTCTATTTATTTAAGAGTCTTGAAGTCTTTAGGTCTCTCTCTCTCAAATTTAACTACATGATGGTTTTATTGAACTCATTCCCGTCTAAACACTCAAAAGTGAGAACCTACTTGTTTTTGTGCACGCAACTACCTTTAGTTGACACATAAAATTTTTGATGTTGTGCCAGTTCACTTGAATAGACACTTCTGATTGATGGCTTAAATAGTGTGTAGAATGTTTCCAACATGCATGATGATATACTTTTGCACTATGCTGAAACCTTTGCAGCTTGTGCAGTGCAGAATCTCATAATATTCAATTTTCTGAAGCCACCTAATTATCTTTATATTTTCATATCATGTGTTCTTGTCATGCTTTGCTACTGGTAGTTTCTTAAGAACATATATGAATTGCTTCACTTTTGAATCATACTTCTTGTTATGACATTGCTCTTGACTGACATTTATTTTTATCCAATATCTGGTAGTTAGTAGATGGTTATGTACATTTTATTTCCAAGCAAACTCATCAAATCAAGTACAGAGTTTAAATAGATAAATTAGTATTGGGACATCTATAAAGATATGAGACATGCAATGTCAAACATATTCTTTTATTTATTGTCACAATGACCTAGAAAGCTGCGTCTAGTTAGATTTACCTCACACAAGGAATTCGGCAACTGGGCAAGGCCAAATATTAAGTATTTTTTTCCTGAATAGCTGTGGTTCTTTTACCACTTTTTGCATTTAAGGAATAGAAGTAACTATGTTGCCCTTCCTTCACCATTAAGAGATTACTTGGCACCTTTGAATAGTCTGCATCTCTTTGTTATTGCAGTTGCAATCTGCTGCATTTTTCCCAGCAAAACAAGTCTTGAATCAATGTAGTGTTGAATTGTGTTTAATGAAGTACTTAATTATGGTGGATAGACAATTACCCCAGTATTGTAATTCCTGTCTCCGGGTTCTGCTGCTGTGGCTGGCAAAGCTGGAGACAAACAGATTCATGTGGGTCCTCTCTGACGCTTAAACTATTAGTGAGAAGTGCATTACTGTTTGCTCCATTCACTTCCTTAGTTCCATAAACCTGAACAACAAGCATTTCAGCTGAGGAACCTATTACTATTCTTCTATATATAGCGTTCCAAATATAGTACTTTGTTTCACAGCACATTTTGAAACTTGTTTTATTAATCCACACCACTACCTTCTTATACAATGCCATATTTTCTAGTTGAATAACTTTTACCTTCTTATACAGTTCCACATTTTCTTGGTGGATGAGGTTTCTCTGCAACAAAATTACGAAATTTAGCTACTAGAAGGGGCATTTGTTGAAATATAACAGAAGATGATTGGGTGCAATTTTTTAAGTTGACCTTTTGATTCAGTTCTTGTATCTCCGAAATTAAAATTTGGTCCTGCACAAATATGAAAATAATGTCAATAATTTTATTTGATATGTGCAGAGCAATGGATTCACATCCTAAAGCAGATAAAAATTTCAAACCTTCCTCATACGGACACCTCGGAGACTTGTCTCCAGCTGGTTCTCCAGGTGCTGTAGATCTTTGACACTTAAACCAGAAAGCTCTTCTCCCATCAATTGACTGTATGATTATTAGAAATCTATGTTACGTTATGTAGTTAATGCATACACGCACTTACACATGTTTGTATGTCTGTATATAATGCATTCACACGTATAATAAATGAAGATATTTATTAACAGGAAAATAATTACGGAAGGAGGAAAGGAAAAAGAAAAAGAAAAAGATAATCAGAGAATTGAGTTGCTCCAACCATGTAGAAAAAATGGTGGAGGTAACCTATTAATACTCCCTCAGCTTTAGCCCATAAAGATAACAAAACAACAGCACTATCTCACTAGCAATGGGGACTGTTATTATGATTCTGAAAAACTACCATGTTTGTCCAACCATATGGACCAAGTTATATCTATTGTAGCACAAGGCCTTAAGATTTTAGCTTGTCTACTGTTTCCAAACCTCCAAACTTTGTGTTGAACAAGTAAATCAGAGATGCAGGTAGGATGACATACTCCCCAAAGATTGCAAATAGTCTCAGCCATATCTCCCTAGAGAAATTGCTTTTCCAGAAAAAGATAGAAGTCAGTTTCATTAGTTATGGTACTGAGAGAAACAATAGGATCTTTCAAGAAAAATAACAAGAAGTTTCTAAGTTTTGGGACAGATCTAAGTTTTCATCATCCTTATGGATTTCTATGGATAAGGAGTTGAAGGGAATTCCTCTGCTTTAATTATCCTTGTTTGAAAAATTAAACTGAATTCCTAAAACTACAAGAAATAGATTTTCCATTAAAGCTGTAATACTAAGATATATAAGTATTGTGGAGAGCTTAACACTGAAATATATTAGTATTGTGGAGAGCTGATATGCCATACAAAAGAGGATAAGTGATAGATAAAGGTCCAATCCAAACGTCCTCCTAAAAGTGTTTCCGGCTTGTTTGCCTAAATGACAAAGGTTACAAATATGGGGATCCAAATTTGAACTACAATAGCTCAATCCACGGGTTATAGCCAGGGTTGTCCGATCTCCCTCTTTGCGTAAGTGCCTACATCTGTTGGTCTATGGAAAGATATGAAGTAACCTACCTAATCATGGAATTGGTTGAAAATGAAATATAATTCAAGGACTCACATGAGTGATATATAGAAGTGAATCCCATTTATCACATCCATTTTTGTGTAGTCATTGCTTATGATTACTTTATTTATTTTGTAATGCCATAACCACTTCCCTTCTAAGGAAATATTCTCGTAGTCCGTTAGCATATCATTGCCTCATTCTTTAAAACTTCTATTAATAAGGATATTTGATTGAAAGCAGTTAGCTGGTTAGTTTTTAATCTCTTAGGTGTATTTTCAGCCTATAAGACATCCAGTGTACATTAAACACAAACCTCGAGATCATACAGAATTGTACATCTGCCTTCACAATGAAGTTTTCCCTTCCTAAAGATGGCATTTATCATTGATTGTGGGATGATTTAAAGGATATAAAAGGCAAATCGGTATGGTTTTCTCACGATGAGAACCAGAGTCTTGGATCATAGCAATGAGATCACAAAAAGATAGAGGAATTACTTTGATAAGTTTTTAAATTAATGACGTAGTGTGGATACTGGGGATTTGTTGAACTCCATCATAGACAAGAATACTACTTTTTCTGTAAGAATTCAAGTTTTGGAAGGAAGAAGCTATGAAGAGGATGAAGATGAGAAACATAATTGGTCCAGATGGAATTCCTATAGAAGTGTGGAAGTGTTTGGTTGGGGTAGGTATTACATAGTTGACAAAATTTCTTAATGAGATCTTGAAGAATAAAAAGCTCCCGGATGGGTGGAGAAAGAGTAGTATAGGTGCATTTTAATAAGAATAAAAGGAGATATTTAAAATTGTACAAATTATAGAGGTATTAATGTCATGAGTCATATTAAAAAATCGTGGGAGACGGTGATTGAAAATAGATTGAGGTTGAATTTAGAAGTTCTGGAAATTAGTTAGCTTCATGGTAGGAAGATCTACTTTGGAAGCCATTTACTTGCTTATTAAATTTGTGAATAAATACAAAGAAAAGATACGATACATGTTTATAGTTTTTATTGATCTAGAAAAAGTACATGATATAGTGCCTCTAAAAGTGCTAGAGAGAAGGAATTTCTATTAGATACATTAACATTGTTAAGAACATGCATGATGGAGCAATCACAAGTGTGAGATTAGTGGAAATTCCCAATCACTATAAGCATGCATCAAGGTTCTGCCTTAAGTCCTCACCTTTTTGCACTAGTCATAGACATGTTTGCAGGCCATATTCAAGATGAGGTTTCTTAGTTATGTCATTCGCTTTTGGCTTAGTTTTAGTTGGCGAGACAAGAGAAGGGTGAAGTCTTAAGTTAGAACATTGAAAATGTACTTTGGAATCTAATAGTTTTAGATTAAGTAGAACCAAGACATATTATATGCAATGCTCAGTTGTAGGAGGACTAAGTTAGTGTAAAGGATCACGTTGTCTCAAAAAATGAATTTTTTAGGTATATAAGTTTGTTTATTGACAAGGAATTGAGGAGTTGAAAAGGTGTAACTCATAGGAATAGAGTGGGTTAGATAGAACGGAGATGGTTTATAGGAATTCTATATGATAGGAAGAATCCATTGAGATCAAAGGGTAAGATCTATAAAATAGTGATTAGACTGGCTATCCTTTTGTCTCTGGGTGTTGGTTTGTTAAAGGTCAAGATGTTCATAAGATGAACGTAGCGGAAATGAAGATGTTAAAGATGGATATGAAGTCATATTAAGATAGACGAGATAAGAAATGAGAATATACGCTAAGAAGAAGAGATGATGCCTATTAAGGAGAAATTAAGAGAAGGAAGACTTGGTTGTTGGATCATGTTGTGTCAATGTGATTTTGTTGAACAAGTTAGAAGAGAGAGGGGTAGACCAAATCTGGCCTATGGTAATTGCTAGGGATCTATTTACTTTGGACCTACCGGTAGATCTAGCAACAAACATAACGGTATGGCGAAGAAGGATTCATGTAGTTGATTTCAGATTTATTGGGAACAAGTCTCAGTTTGTTGTTGTAGCTTAGCAATGATTATGAGATGTCTAATCATTAAATGTTTGTGGTGATTCAATATATGTTTCTTGATGCATATAATATTATGAATGCGATCTTGGAAAGTGTATTAAGCCTCTTCCTTCAAGTTTTAATAAAATCCTTTGTATAGTACACCCCTTGCAAATTATACTAAGAGCATCTTAATTATAAAATTGCATATGGCATTGTTGGCACTTATGGAGTTGTAGGTCTTTTACAAGTAGTGGGTAACTGTATGCATATAACTATTCCTATTCCAACAAATTTAAAACATTTGTAAATTAACTAGAATTATATTGTGATTTGGTTGTCTACTGGCTCGTCTAACTTTATATTCAAGATATTTTTATTTTTGGCATGAATGCCTTCTCTTTAGCTTCCCATCTACTTTATTATAATTCTTATCTTTTATGTTCAATATTACATAAAATTTTGTCCCACTGGATATATGGTTGCACCAAAATAGATAAAATAAGAATTGATAATATATGCTAACAAGTGAAATCACATTAATTGAGGATAAATTAAAAAAATGACTAAGATGTTTAGAACATTTCTTGCGTAGACCTAAAGATCCATTCATAAGGTATGATGAAATTTTAAAGGGAGAAACCATAATTAAATGCTGTGTGATGGACCGGTTGCAAAGATTTGATTTACTTGGACCTTTTATAGGGAGTGACTATGGATCAAATATTATAGTGAAAAACATTTATGCAGGCAACTCAAGCTCATTAGGAATAAGATTTAGATTGTTGTTGTGCATTTCTATTGTAATATAAAGGTAAAAATAGTTGTTAATTTTTTATTGAAGTGTTTGACAAAGTATGATCCGAAGTTTTCAAATACTGGTATCAATTTTCCTGATTTTTTAACCAAAATCTTGATCTACGATCTCTTCATTGATATATTGAGAAATCTCAAAATGATAGATGATTACTATATTTTTAATAATGATCATATGGAGCATTTTTCTTTGTACCCTTAGCTTTTGACCCTTTCTGTTTCTTTGCATCTTAAACTAAAACATAATGTTGCTTATGTGACAGACTAATGTTTGCACAATGAAATGTCTGACGCACAATAGTTTCCAAGGAATTTAATCATCGTCGATAACCTGTTACAATTTTAAGAATCTAAATACGTTATTATTTTGGGTTCTTTCTATGAGTATTGTCAAATACTAATTTTATTTCAAAAAGACAAGACCTTACCGATGATTTTCTTGCAAGTTCTGCAGTTGTTGCCTCAACACAGCAGCTTCCCTTTGCCAAAACTGTCAAAGTACAATAGCACCATTTGTTATAAATTATAGAAACAATATAACTATTTTAAAATGGCAAGTTACTAGTTATGCCTGCACATAATAGGAAATTCTGTACTGAAACATTATAAGGTTAAATTTATAATGGCATATAAAGACACCTAATTAACTCCCATAATTTAGCTCCTATAATTGCTCCTATAAGTATGTTAATTATGATACAACTATACAATTAGCTCATAAGATTATGTTAATTACAATTATACAATTAGCTCCTAGGATTATGCTAATTACAACTATTATCCACGCTCCACACTCCACGTCAAGTTGATTTGAAGATATTTATCATTCCCTGCTAACACATGAAAGAAATATAGGTCGAGTCAACCTTTTGGTAAAAAAGTCTGTTAATTTCTTTCTACTTGTAACGAATGGAATACAAATATGACCACTATCAGTCTTCTTCTTGATAAAATGACCATCAATTTCAACATGCTTTGTCCTATCATGGTTGTGAGCAATGCTGATAGTAGCTTTGTTAATCATTATAATTGTTTGATCAACTTGTAGTTTCTTTAACAAAATCTTCAACCACAATAACTCACATATTCCTTGAGTCGTTGTTCTGAACTTGGCTTCAGCACTTGATCTAGCCTCTACGAACTGTTTTTACTTCTCCTAGTAACCAAATTTCATCCAACAAACATACCATATCCAAATGTGGACCTCTTGTCACTCACTGAACTAGCCCAATCAGCATCTGTGTACGCTTCCACTTGGAGGTTATAAAGCTTTGAGAAAAATAGACATTTTTTAGGATTACCTTTGAAGTATCCTAGAATCTTCAAAATCACCTCCATATGGATTTTACAAAGAGAGTGCATATATTGGCGGCGACAAATGCAATATCAAGCCTAGTATGAGATAAATATATAAGTTTACCGACCAATCTTTGGTATAAACCTCTATCAACTGCAACATTCTCAATCATAACGTTGGAGTTATGTTTAGGATTTCCTGGTTTGAACCTAACATATCAGTTTCTTTGAGGAGATCTGAGACGAGACATATTTTGTGTGATAGAATTATCCCTTTCTAGATCTTGTAACTACAATGCATAGAAAGTATCTTAACTTTCCCAAATTTTTAGTGTCAAATTCTTTTGCGAGCATTCTTTTAATTCTTCCTATCTCATCGGCACCATTACCAATAACAATAATGTCCACAAACAATTAAGGTAGTGATTTTTCCCATTTTTAAAGTTTTTAAGGGACAAAGTATGATCACCTTGGGTTTGAGTATATTCAAACCGACGTATTCATTTGCTAAGCTTCTTCAATAATGCTTGAGGTGATTGTTTTTGTCCATATAGGACTTACTCAATCTGCACACCCTTTGCTTCCCAAACACATTTTCAAAATAAGGTGGCAACTCCATGTGCACTTGTTTCTCTAAATCGCCATGCAAGATCATATTCTTCACGTCAATTTACTCATGCACCAATTTAGGTTCACTACAAGAGATAATATGACTCGAATTGAGTTCATTTTGGTTACAAGTGCAAAAGTCTCTTGATAGTCAACTCCACAAGTCTGCGTAAACCCCTTTACCAAAAATCTTACTTTGTATCTTTCAACCATCCTATCTTCCTTATGTTTCACCGTAAACACTCATTTACACCTTACTGGTTTGTTCCATGGTAGAATGTCAACAGGTATCATTCTTTTTCAATGTTGTTATTTCTACATAAACAACTGTTTCTAACTTGAAATAGCAATAGCTTATTGCATAGTACGTGGAATAAAATCGCACAAAGATATATTAAAAATAAAAGTTCTAAAAGAAAACAGACTATGGTAGGAAACAAATTCGGAAATCAGATATTTCGTACAAAATCTAATATCCTTCCTATGAGCAATCAGTATATCAAGATTTTTGGAAAGAATAGGGACTAAAGAATTACCTATGTTTTTCAAAAGCTTTGTGCTCGGTTTAGGTGATTGGTGATGCTGCAAAGATTGTCTTATTCCTTTTGGAGTAAACCTTTAAGTTACAGTCTCTCTTGTATGCTCTCAAGTGGAGTAATAAGGAATGGTGATGGAGGTTGACCACTCCTAAGTTGCACGGATGCAGAGACAACACTACACGAACATGGAGACGCGTGATTTTTCTAAAAAGTAAAACATGGGCACATTGGTGACACATCGATTTAAATTCTTTAAAATTTATAATTTATATTATACATTTATTTTTATTGTTTTTAATATAGGACACGGCACAAGCCATGTCGAACACTTGCTCAAGGAATGTCCCTAAAGTATCCCTTGAGCGTTAGAATTTTATACAATATATGAAAAATAGGACACAGCACGTGGCTTTTAGGACCCATGTCATGGAGCATCCAAGGAGTGTCGGTGTCCGACAGACAGAGGCATGTCTCTCTAGTAGGAGTGTCCATGTATCGTAGGACCACTCTCAGAAGGTGAAGGCTGAAAACTCTCACTACAAGAAAGCGTATAATTAAAACTAGTAGATGGACTAACAAGTAGAGGTTTAGGAGCTCATAAGCAGTCGGATGAACATCAACATTAGGCGCCACTGAAGGTTGAGGATGAGACACAGAAGGAATGAAGACATTAGGCTGAACAGACCTAAATTGACTTTCATTGTGTGCACTATCCCGCTGAAGAGAAGTTTTTGTAAAAATAAAAATAAAGGAGTGCTCCCACAGATGGTGACATCCATAGAGAGCTCTCCTTGTGTAGCATCATTGTTATTTGCAATACGATATTTGAGTACTGATTCAGATTGCTTTCTAAGACTTGATCGGTTTTTGACAACGATATTGAGTATTTGAGATGAAATATTAGATATTTACTCTTCGATACATGTTAGTAAGATTGTACAATGGTGAGGAGTTCAAGATGAACAGTCAGATTCTTAGAAGGGAAGGATTGTTTTTGTTGTTCAAACTTGTTAATTAGGCTTCTATAGAGAGAGAAATTCGGAGGCTTAGTGGGAGAATAAGCCACTGATAGAAATATTGAGGGGAAATTTGTATTTGAGCATTTTGATGTGGATGCCAAAGACGAAAGTTTTCCACTTAATTCTGGACAAGGAGAAATGTTTAAAATAAAAACAAATCTAGGATTACATTGTGGCAGTGAAGAATTGCAATGATGAGTTCACACAGATGCTCCTATAGGTATACAACTTTTGTTGGAAATCGTCCTTTAAATGGACTCTCAAGTTGGTGACCTGCTGAACCGATTGAGGAGTGTTATAACTGATCAGTTCAGTAACAAATTCGAAAGTGCATATGTTTCTGTTTTGTTATAGAAATGTGCTCTATAGTGGATAATTGCCTTTTTCTTTCAGATTTTTTTATTTTCTATGTTTTCAATATTCCACTTATTTCTAATACCCATAATGATGTCTTTGAAGAATTGCTTGCTATTGTTACTAACACAATAGGTTATGATGTAGGAAAAGGATAACATTTCGGTGCTATATGGGTGTAGTCATGAATTTATTAAATTTTGACTCTTTTGACTTGAAATAGTTGCGATAACAATCTCAATATTGCTGAGCACAAGTCAAGGTTTGATGTATGATTGTATTGTTGTATAGTTGTTATATCTTCACAATTTATGTAGCATATCCTTTATCTCTATACTTTATTGTGTCAAAATTGATTTCATGCAAGTTTCTGCAGTTGAGGTTTTGTTTTGTCGTGCATTACTTTATCACTTTGACAAAAATATGTTGGGATTACATTCTTGTTACCTCGAATTTGAATCTTAGGACTTAATTGGGGAAATTCTGTTGTAGTACTAATAACAATCTTACTGAGAATGTGGATACACTTTTAAATTGCGTTATGCCAGGGAAGGCTTTTTTATCCTTCATCTTAAGCATGTTTTTCCTACTCTTAGAGTACTACTTGAATATAGTTTGAGAAGAGCCTGCATATAACAAGCTTAGTATTTACAGAATTAGACTGCTGAATGCATTCTTAAATAGACATAGTTATTATTTGTGGTTAAATTTATTAATAAGCGATGAAAGGTTTGCTCATAATCTTCTGATAAGATGTTACTTCTCTAATATGAAACTGGATTGTGACTCAAAAACACTTGGAGAAACCAAAAAACTGTCATTTTCAAAAAAAAATAAAAATTTATTGTTTGTTGAGATATTGGATTATTAACTGAAGTGTACTTGTGGGTTCACACTTTCACATCCAGATTTGTTGGTGACTCTTTTGGGAACAAATTAATACTTTCTCTACTTGCTATGGTTGAACAACACTAATTCTTTGACCCTGTGCATGGTTTAGTGTCCTTCCAAATACAAAGTTTCTGGATACTGAAGCTTGTTTTTCGTTTTACGTAAATGCACCTAATACATAACCTGATTGTTTTTGCTCGTGTTTATTAAATGTAATTTTGATTTAGGTAATTGATAACTTTTCTAACTAAAAGGTTACAAAATAAATTTTCTTCTGTTTATAAATGACATTGTTATACTGAAAGTAGTATTGCGCTTTAATGCTATTTTTATAGAATGATTTTGAAAAGTAGTAAATTGCTTCAATCTTTTTTCTAATATATATAATTGTTTCCTTTGCTTTTGTATACGAGGAAATCTCTTCCAATTTCTACGGTGCCAACTTAGCCACTATGATCTAAATGAACCTAGTGGTTAGTGGGTACTCATTGAGTTTTCTCTCAACGGGACTATTATAAGCAGCTGATTGGTGTGCATAGGATCAATGTGATGCATAGAAAATTACTATAGAAACGTGCTAAAGATATAAATATAAATAGATAATCCTTGACAGCTTAAGTCTTTAAACGAGGTGATTCAACGTGGCATCAAAGAAGGCATAGAACCTAGGATTAAGTCTTACTCCTCCCAAATATGAAAATTCACTTATCAGGCATTTGATGAAAACATGAATCCCGCTTTCACGTGGGAGGGTGCATTGAAGGTATAAGCATAAATAGATAAAAAAAAAAAAAATGTGTACTCTCTCAAACAATGTATGCTTTTAGGTGGTTCAACAAAGTGATACGAGACATGTTACATGAGTTATTACTTTTGAAGTAGTCATGCATACTTTCATAAAATCTTTAGTCCTTTATCTATGTCCTATGTCCCTTTCATTTTTCTTGTAACTTTGGGTTAAGCCTCAAATAGGGGTAGGAGAGATTTAACTGTTGATGTTATTGTCAAATTGTTATTTTTACTTAAAAATTAAGTGTTTGATGAGTGAAGCATAAACACCTAGTGTTTGACACACTTCTCAGACCTTTAGGACATGTATTCGACAAGCCGTGTGCCTTGTCCTATACAGATTTTTTGTTCTGTATAATTTTAGTTCTGACAAGCTAGGATCATGTCCTCCCATTTTGTTAAACTTGAAATATAAAATTAGGAAGATTTTTAAATTACTATAACATTTGTGTAGACAAGTCAAATGATGTGTTGTCAATTTTTTACTAAGTACACATTGAATTTGTTTTATAGCTACTTTTACATTTTTTATTTTGTTCGCATTAGTAATAAATAGTAACTACAACAAATATCCATTCTAATGTAAAATATTTCAGCTTTAAAAATAAGTCAAAGATAAAATTATTAAATTTATTGAAAAATAAAAACATAATATTTAAATGTATGGTTTTAAAGATTCATCATCCCTGATGTGTTCATGTCCTACTTTTTCGGAATTCGGTTCGTGTTTGTATCCCACCATAGGTTATGGCTCTTAGGAAACCTGGAATAGTGAGTGAATGTTATTTCAATTCCTACTCTTATCACTTGTAGTGAAATTTCATATAGCTACATTTTATGTCGAATGTTGATTCTCTTGGGAAGTGGAAATATTTAAAAACTAGAACTACATAGTATTTTCCACTCAACGAACACTTGGGTTTTGATATGTCTTGTTATATAGCCAAACCAAAATCTATTGAAATGATTGGAAAAAAGGCAAAAGATTTCTACTTTTGTTGCCAATATTAGAGAGTTAGAAACTTTTTGACTAATTATGAATGTCAATGTAGTCTCATCAGCTTGCTCCACCCCATAGTTGTGTCATGCGATATTCTATGCAGAAATTACTAATGCTCTACAAATGCTATATCCATTGCATTAGTGCACTTATGTTTGATGTGGTTCCTGTGTCTAAATCATGTCAATTTTATGCCTAAGGACTTACAATCTCGGTGCTAAAAGTATGGCATCTCTCTCTAGCCCTTCTAAATTATCTGGATGTGGTAGCTTGGTCAATGGTGAATGGAATTGTCAGCTATCTAGATTGGCTTCTAATGAAGCACCAGAATCATATTATGAAATTAACAAAGATACTTCATTGAATGTACCATATGAGCTTCCTTGGTATCCTTTATTTCTTTACTTTTTCCCCTGCGGGTGGGGGTGGGGGTGGGGGTGGGGGTGGGGGTGGGGGTGGGGGTGGGGGTGGGATTGGGGGTTAGGGAATGCTGACTTGGCTCCTAATCAAGCAACAATTAGCTCGAAATTTAGTGATTTCTTCATAAGAACCCACCAAATTCAAATGTTTATTAATTTGGTCATCTTGTAAATCTTGGGCTTAAGTAATAGATGTATCATTTTATGTTTCTAAGGCTTTTCCTTATCTGGGCGTTCTTTGTTTGGTCCTATAAGTGTTCTCTTGAGTTCTCCTCAACTACACTGATATCTTTTGCATTTATCTTGCTGAGAAACTTTTAAAGACCTACTACTTATTCTTGATGCCATCCTTTATTTCATCACCGTGGTATGAGGGCAATGCTGTGAACGCAATTTAGTATGTTGACACTAATGCATGAAGCGGCATGTGGTGGACCTTTGATTTCCAATTTGAAGGGCAATTTCTGAAAGTCAAGCTCTAATAGGACTTCGTTTCTCTCATTTCTGCATCATAAAAAGGAAGGGTGATCATGATACCGTCCTGTGAGTACCTTACATGATATGAAGAGGCCTAAATGGTGAAATGTACGACTGTAAATGATACTTGAGCTGTGAGAAATGGCGTCATCTCTTCTCCATTGTGGAACTCTTTGATACTTCTCTAAGTTTTTTTACACTTACGGTGCACTAGAGAGACTATGGAAGTGTGAACTTGAAGATTTAATGACACGGTTCATGATGCTTGAGAAGAGATCCTAGTTCTTGTTGTTGTTGTTGTTGTTGTTGTTAGTATTATTATTATTATTTTATTTGTAGTACGTCTTAGTATGTAATAAACTATATCAGGCATTTGCAACATTGAGGGAAAGAAACTAGCCATTTTGATCAGAAAGGCATTAGTGAGGCCTCTAGGATGAGTCTTACCAGAGCTAGCACTGTCAACTACTTGCAAAGCTTTTGGCTCCCATTGAAGTGTGCCACCAAATTCTGAATAGGAGGTAAAAAGTGCGCCATCTGTTTCCCTATCAAATTTTGTGCACTATGTGCATGAACTAGTCCATCTTCCAATAATAATCTGTCAAGAAAAACGAACTATTTTTTAATGGAAATTCTGGAGTCCTTTGCTGCTTCTCTTTAATATCACAGAGGCTGGTTTCTAACTCTTCCGTTCTTTTTCTTCTGCAACTGAAAGAAGGATTAGATGTTTGAATCAGTTAGTAGCTGATTCAGATAGCATTGCAAAGCATTATAAGAACTATTGTATGTATAGCGGGAATTTAGTGCTTCCCTGCCTTGCTGGTGTCCAATGAGCTTGCATGCTTTTTCTCTATGAAATAAGAGATGTAAGAAATATTGTCTGTCCTTGGGCTCCATATATTCATCTTGGTGTGATTTTGTGGGTCATCTGAAATATTCTAATTCCGCACACAATGTGTCCCTAGCAAGATTAGCTTGTTGTGGAAACCTTCGGAATTGAGAGTTTATCAGCTAGAGGAAGGCATATAGCTTGGAAACTAAGAGGCCTCACCATGTAGATGGGAAAACAATAACATAAATGAAATGGAAACTATGACCATAAAACGTCCAGGTTCGTTAGGTAGAAACCTTAGATTTAATCTCTATGTAGATAGAAGGAAGGTTGACAACATATCCTAACATATACTTTTTGTCCAGGTTCGTTAGGTAGAAACCTTAGATTTAATCTCTATGTAGATAGAAGAAAGGTTGACAACATATCCTAACATATACTTTTTGCCCTCGCAGAAACCTTGGGAATGCTACAAATTACTAAACTTCCGCAGAAAATAATGAGAACCAATTTTCTATACCATTTCAGTAAAAGAATAATTCAGAATTAGGACTTAGATGGGATACTTGTGTTAGAATCCTCCAAATGGATGATACTCACATGATCAGTTGATCATACTAATACCAGATATGGATTTTGTTCAATAATCCTGATGAAGCCTAAGCAGTGGAAAGTGCGATAATGTGAAATGCCAAGTTTGGAGATGGAATTAACTGCTCTAGAAGTCACCTACCAAATTTTATGTTGATAACTTCATTATACTAATAATAAATTTATGAGTTCACTGTGTCATTGAATCTTAAAACGTGACAATTGTTAGATCATCCAGCCTGTTAACTTTCGTATTGTATTGTTACCATTTTCTGAACATTCATGACTTCCTACTAGAAATCAGTATATAAATATATTTCTTTAGTTATTTTTTCATTTCACATATCTATATCTTTCAAATATGAATATAAGGCTACTGTGGCAACCACCACACAACTTGCAAGCATATAGAGCTGCTCTGTTCCACTTGTTAAAAATACATGTTGATTAATAGTAACTAGGTTAAAAAGGCACTCCATGTGCAGGAACTCACTCTATATTCTCCTTCATAATAAGTTCTGAAGCAAATAATTAAGATTCCCCATTACCCAACAATTTAAAGTTGTAGATGAATTGCTTAATATGACAATAGAGCAAGCCACACTTATAAAATCAAGTCTTATGGCCACCTATTATGGTATTTGCATGTGTTAGGCCTTTTAGAATGTGTCAAGGACGTGGATAACATTCTTCCTTGTCCTTAATTTTTGACTGAGGTTGTCTCTCAACAATAGTTGAAATAACAAGAAACCTAAGTCGTAAAAATAGATATGAACATTTGGAGGAATCATAATAGCCTATTTTGGAGCTGGGATAGGACTGCAAGGATATGTTCCATCGAGGACCTTGCATCTTGCCAAGTTAGTGCTTTAAACTCCAATTACATAGTCAGTCAAATAAATTTGGCCAAGCAAGGTCAGCACTATGCTAGTTTCCCATCTTGCTTTAGGCCCAGTCAGGGCCAGCACCAGATGAGCTCTGAAGGCTGGCCTGGATGGAGGGCACAGGTGCTAGTGCCGCATGAACATGCACGAAGCACTGTGTTCTGCACCTGCAAGCGTATGGCTAGGCATTGGGTTATGCTTTTCAAATGTTTCTTGCCATAGGCTAACCATGCCAATTCTTTGGCGCTTGCATTTATTTTGGCAAGCACCACAACAGAAAACACAAAATTCTTGGTTTGAACCCATGCATTCCATGTCATGTGTCATGGTTGTGCCAAAACTACGACCCAATTCACACTTTAATGATCAGATCTTTGTGCTAGGACAATACGTGCTGTAGATATCATGAGTATTTATTACTCTTTGTTTACTAAAAGAGTAAATCAATGTATTGCAGGTAGGATTGGAACTATACTAAATGTAGTTGATTATTATCCTGCAAGTTCCAATGCTATGTGAGAGGTACTGGCCAAACCACCAGCCAATGCAGCGTGAAGTATTCAGTAGTCTACTTGTCCAAATGCTTAAGCTTATGTTGCCTGCTAGTAGTCAACCTAAAGCACAAGACTTACATTTTTTATATAATATTTGTAAAGTTCCCTCATGTAGAATGGGTTGTTACAGGATTTGTAATCAATACCGTCAAGATAAGAAAGCTAGATTTTCATATGAGATCTCATGAAAAATTTGTGCTCAGAAGTAGTTTTGTATGGAGCTGGGCTCTAAAATGCAATTATATTCACCCAATAAATGGAGAGGTTTGAGAGTGTAAGATGAGTCCTAGGTATTGCTTGACACAAAACATAGTATTAAACATTGTAAGGGATCATCTCTTATGTTGAGGGCTTAGGTAGTCTACTTAAGAAATGCGAGATGGTTCTTGTTTTTTCGATTAATGCAATTTTCTGTCTGCAAACTCTTTTGCCAACCATTCTCAATATGGAGAAGAGAGCTGGGCATTGATGCACTGGGAAGTTATTTTCCTAAGCTTAAAGTTATTATTTGTAATTAACACTATTCTCACTATTCGTAGTAGTGCTCTTCAGAGATGATTGAGGGCTTAGGATGTCTACTTAAGAAATGCGTGATGGTTCTTGGTTTTTCGATTAATGCATTTTTCTGTTCTGAAAACTCTTTTCCCAACCATTCTAAATATGGAGGAGAGCAGAGTGTCCATGCACTTAGAGGTTATTTGCCTTAGCTTAAAGTTGTTATTCGTAAACTTTGTAAGCAATATATATATATATATATGGTAAACCAATACTTATTAAGACAATGTCAAATGACCAGAAAGGATATCGTGCTGTTCTTGCGTAATAAACTATCTATAAGGCATTTTTGGAGAAATCTCAGCCAAGTTCACGTTTTGACATGATGTGACTTATTTAAATTCAACATGTTAAAATTTTAATAATTATTTTGTAGGATTGAAACAAAATTCATAATTTTGTTATTTATCCTACGATCTGCCTTATTCCCTCCTCTTTTCTTCTTTTTCTTTTGTAATTTTCCTTTCCTTTTCATATTTTCTCTCTTTTCCTTCTCTTTCTTTTCTTCTTGGTTCTTGCTTTACGAACAGCCATAATAGTCTTCTCTCCTCTCTTATGTTTCTTCATCTTTCTTCATCCTCTTATTTTGGGTAGCAGGAGTAGGCGAAGAGGGGTGTACTCACAGCAAGAGAATGCAGGGAAGGTTTGTCAGTGGAAGATCTGCCAGTATTTGTCCATGGAGAGGGGAGACAAGGTGACTGACAGGAGAGAGATAGTGATCAGGGGGAGGAAGATAATTGTGATTAGAATATGAGAGACTTTTGTCAAATTAGTTAAGGTATTACTCTATTTTGAGTTGTTTTCTTAAACAAACTTACTTAGAAGTTAAAATATTCTTACTTTTAGTAGTACCATACCATCTATACGCAACTATTTTTACATACAAGGAAAAAGTAACTTCTTGTTTTTACCATATATTATAAATAAAAAAGTACACTTTTAAGTAGATTTGATCTACTTATAAACCGAGAAAAACATGCTCTTAGCCTACTTACAATAAGAACTGGAGTTATTATTTTTCAGGTCAAGACAGTGAGGGACCCGTGCTACTCATTATACAAGATTAGACTTATATTTGTTACATAAAGCCGAAGGAGCCATGAAGTTAAACAAAGAGCAATTCCAGGCATGCCTATGCCATTCCTATCGTTTAGGGCAATGTAGGCAGCTTTGTAGCTTATGTTAGTTTCAGGTTAATGTGATATCTCAGACAACAAATGAGTAAATATCTGCTGATTTGATGTTATCACTTTGGAAAGTTATGAGAGACAGAACAGAACTCCCATGGGACTTTTAACTGATGACCAATAAACTCAAAAATTTACTGCAGGTGCCTAGTACTTGTGTAAGAGTTCACATGCTTCTTTAAAGGAGTTATGAGTTACCTATACTACTAGCTTATTTTTACCTTCTTTTTTCTCTCTTGCTTCATAGATCGTGTTTTGCATACTGGTAGTATTCCGTTTTAGTGAATCTCTTGTACTTGGTTATCAAGTGAAAGTTTAATCCCTGAACATAATATGTCATCGGTTGATATTTCCAGAGTCTGCATGCAATTAATCCTCTTGGAATCATCTCCCATAACAATCAATACTTGTTTACTTCTTTCCTCGTACCTGCTATTTCTCACACTTAGTCATTCTTATAATTCTTCTTTGAAATGAAACCCTGAGTAAATCTATAGATTGCCTGCTTCCTTTGACATTGCACTTTTGGATCTTTAGCTCTTGCAGTTCCTGTTGTTTGTTTCTCTTAGCTTGTCATCATAGGGTGCATTTGTGAAAGTTTCACTTCTAACAATATAACTATTGTTTTTTTATTTATTGCGTTGTGCTCGAATCACTTGTTTCTTTCATCTTAACGATTCTGTCAATATTATTTGATCTCAGGAGAATAAATTATAGAATGAGATGGATCAAATGATTTATATCAATTGTCTAGCACTCAATTCAAGGCCTTTAATTCTATCATACTTTGTAGTTATGTACTTCCCCTGCTTCTACGAAGCATCGTTGGCAGTCCCTTCTTATTCACACATCTTATGTGGTCTAAAAGACCATCCTAAGTCAATGGTAAGGAAACCTTCTTCTCTTGGCCGAGGTGCTTTCACTTTTATTTCAATCAGAGCATCACATAGAAGAGGCTGTGCCCTAGAAAATGATTCGTTGGGCATTTGAAAGAAAATCAGGGATAACTAATTGCACTCAAAGCATCAAAATCTGTCACACTATGCAACTGTTGCAAGCTATCATGTGCATAATCTGGATTCATGTTAGATAACTCATCATGACAAAGCATAGCTGAATGTTCAAGTTACCACAAGTAAGTGTACACTATAGAAAAAATATAGAACTCGAGTTGAAGTGTTATTTGTGTGTACCAGTTTGTATTTGTTCTTTGTTCTTTGTTCTTTGTTCTTTGTTTCAGTAACCAAGCGATTTTTGTTATTTGCCTGAAGGACTATTCACATATTCAAACATCTTTTGAAGATGGTATATTGGATCAGTATCAGGGAACTACAATAAAAAGTCGCTTTTAAGTTTTCTCTTATATTTTTATCCTAAAGGATGCAACATTTGGAGAGTTATGAGATAGATAATGGAATAAACTTAAACAAGCAAAACATGCAGTAAGCACAATTTACTCATCCTGCAAGAGGACGAGAATCTAAACGTTATGTAAAATACCAACTGTGATGCTGCCTTCTGGCTTAGTATTCTATGTTGGTATGTTTGAACCTGTTTCAAGTGGTCTGATTAAGATTCTACGTCCTTCCAAATCTCTCACTTTGATCTCTTTCGATTGCATGCAAATTCTTTTCTTAAAGTCATATAGAGAAAAATGCAATGAAACTTGTACATTTTCTATACATCCCTTTTACTTTCAAGGTAAAATTCACTGGGAGTTGGGTAACTGAGATTACCTTGACTTCCGAAGTTGAATTGCCCAATTGTTGCTGCTCCTCGGTGACTTTCTTGTATCGTTCAATGACCGACTTCATGCTGCATAAATAGAGCTAATGTTGGTGATGTTTACATAATATAACTGTTTTATGAATTAAAATGCATATTTGAAGCAACTGCAATATCTCCCAAAATATCTGTTTCATTTTTCATTTACCCTGTACAACAAGTACATCTAAATAGGTCAATGTAATGAAATTCCTCCCATTTAAAGTAGTTTTCTTTTACATGGTAAGTAAACTATGAACTTATTCCTTTAATGCCTAATGTTAAGTATTAGTTACAGCCTTCTTTTGTAGGGATCTGTGGACTAATAATCCTAGCAGCTCACTGTTAGTAGAAATATGTTATGTTCTACCTATTACTGTTATGTCAGATGGTCCTATGAAAGTTGTGCCCTGTATTCTACCTTACAGCCCTTTGAATTTAGTTATGTGATTTTTTCACGCAAGTTGTTCAAGATTCGTGCCTTTGAAACTTAGATGAATTTGTTAAAGCATCATAAATGTTTCCTCTTGGGAATTTATCCACAACTTTATTATGTTTCTTGTGTTCGGCAAAAGGTCGGCTCCTACTAATAAATTATTAGTATGTATCTATTATGGTTCTTTACTCGTCCTCGGGAATTTAAAAAGATGAAAATCTGTTAGAAGAATCTTCCAAGTCATCCATGGCACTTGGGGAGATGAAAGTTGTTGTCCTGCCACTTTCCTTGTATAGGGTGGTTGTACTATGAGGTTTAATTACAAAAGTCGAATGTGACTAAGGGTGAATATTTGAACCAGTCAAATCGATCCAAATTGGTCGGTTTGGATCGATTTTTATGTCTCACTAGGTTGGGTCGGTTATTTTGGAAGATGAGTCGGTCCTGGTCAAGTTTCAAGTTGGGCACTCCTTTTATAATTTCAAAAAAAAATTATTTAAATGATTAAAAATGTAAACCCCATAAGCCCAAAATCCAACATCCAAGTGGGAAAGACCCAATATCCAAAAGCCCAAACCCACCTCTACATCCAATTGCTCAAATTCTCACTTCTTTAGAGCATTTTTAATGCAATAATGTCGAGATACAATGTCTAGTACTTTTTTGACAAACGATCAAAAAGTGCTTATGTACCCACCTCTAGATCCAATTGCTCAAAAAATTCTCACTTCTTTAGGGCATTTTCAATGCAACAATGTCAAGATATAATGTCTAGTACTTTTTTTGACAAACGGTCAAAAAGTGCTTATGTAGCACAATTAATGTGCTATAATGTGTCTAGCACAATGTCTAATTCTAGACATTGTTCTTGACAATGTCCATCATTAATTTAATAATCTCTATCTAATCAATATATTTCTCTCTTTCTTTTTTTTTAAAAAGCTAATAATAATTTGTCACATTTGTACAATGAACATTGTTGCATTGGAGAAGTTTTTTGATATAATATCAATGTCTTTTGCCACGTATACGTAGTAGACATTGTTACATTGGAGATGCTCTTAGATGGGTTAGACCTCACTTCCCACCCCCCGCTGGGGAGGGAGGGGGGGCTCAAATTGAACAAACTCGATTCAAGTTGGAACGAAGATTGACCAACACCCACCCTAAATGTGGCCCTTGGCAGAAGATCCATGGTTCAAATCTTAAATAAAATCTTTCTGAGTTAATAAGTTCAAATTTTCTATTATATCAATCTCTCTTATTAAGTGCCACAATATTGTCTTCCCATTTCCATTAGGTTATATATGATATAACCATAAAAAATAAAATAATTTTAAGAAGACTGTTTCACTTTTTTATTTTAAAAATACTGTTTTTACTTTTTGTAACGCTTATTGTTAAATTTGTTTTTACGCTTAAAAATTTGTGTACATTTGTTATACATATTTTGTCGCTAATTTCCACCACCATTGCTGTAGTTACCACCAAATTTCAAAAAGTGTGTGTAAAAAGTGGTGGTGGCGACAGCAGTAATGCAGTCTGTTGCCGCCACTGCTACTGCCACCACTTATAACAAAGTATGTTACGTTTGTAACACACGTTGTTACATCGCCACCAACGCTTGTAACACAGTGTTGTGTTGCCGCCACTGCCACCACCACCACCACAACCACCACCACCACCACCACCCCCCAAAATCACGATAAACCCAAAAATTTGACCACCACCAATGGTGTAACCTTAATCCTCTATCGTCACGCCAGCAACAAATTCTCCAAACTCACACAACACCACACCCAATCAAAATCTGACACCGCCATCAACAATTTTAGATTTGCACCACAACCTACCTATCTCACCAAAATCATCATCACTACCACCATCTTCACCATCAACACTAAATTTGTGCATCACAACAACCATCGGATCTACTATTTTTTTTTTTCGAAACCTTAATTGAAAACCAAAATTATCAAATCCATCCACAATGTGTGAACCTGCAAAAATCATATTTGGATCTAGAAGTTGTGGTTTTCTAGTGGTGACAGTAGTGGAGATGAGCTTTGGTGGTCGGTAGTAGTAGTGGTGAAGAAGAAAAAGAAAGAGAGAAGATACAACACGTTGCAGTGGTGGTCTCTTGGAGGCGGTGGACGTGATGGTGGTAGAGTTCGGCGACAATGGGAAGCTGAAGGAGATATGTACTACCTTTATTGTTTGTGTGTTTGTGTTTGTGTTTGTGTTTGTGTTTGACTAAAAAAGTCAGTATTTTAAGAATTTAAAAAAATAAATAGTAAAATTAGAATTTGAAAACAAAATATAGTGTAGCATTTTTCCCTTTATAAAATATAGTAAATGAGATGGACTTAGGAAACAAAAGCCTCAAACAATGCCAAGAAGGCTCGATATTTAGCCCACTCAATATAACAAAATCATAAGCCCAAAACAGACCCAAATATTGAGTCCAATATCCCACCCGAAGAAAACTCAGCACGACCCTAAAAGCACAAACGAGCAATTCAGTCCATCTAAAGTTCAAATGAGCATTTGGATTTCAAAATTGGACTGTTCAAACGAATCGTCATCTTGCGTGGTATGTTAATGGTAAAATTCTATATGGTTAAAGTATAAAAATTCTAACTAATAGGACTTGTACTATTCCTGTTAACAACGGGAGAGGGCTCGTAGCCTCCACCTCTCTCTCTCTTCCCCACGCCTATTTGTTTCCCTAGCCTTGGAGAGATGCAGGGAAATATCACTCATTCTTCCTTTGGGGACAGGTGCACGAACGACAACTCCAAACGTCACACATTTCAATAAGGTACTCTTGCACAATTCAAACCAGCTCGATTTCAGCAAGACTTGTTTAAAGGAAATAAGATTAGTGGTCATATACTACTAAGGAAGTGAGTTGAAGTTGAAGGACAAAAAGCTTATAAAAGAAGGCATTCATGTATTAACAAGTTCAATCACATTTTTAGTGACAGAAGTTTATTCCTTCTTGCTGAAATATCGACTTTAGTTATTGACTTAATAGCATGTTTGGCATTGTTGTTTATAAATTGTTGGTTCTATGGAATGTGTAGATCATAAGTAGGTAGTAAATTGTGGGTCTCATGAAATGTGTGGATAGATCTATGTTTTGCCAAGCTTAAATTATAATTTAAGCTAGTTAAACATTTTTTATCAACATATTTAGTAGGACACACAACTTACTATCCATTTATTATCCTCATAGAAAAACTCACAACTTATAAGTAATTTCAGCACTACCAAACATGCACTTAAGAAATCCAAATGGCACGTGGGGGGATGATGTCACGTTAGATTATATAATACGTTTTCTAACCCAATGACCAGTGGTCAAACTCTTATGAACTTTAGTGACTGAATGAGTTAGAAAAACCCTCTAATGAACAACTTGAAATTTTTCACAAACTTTAATGACAAATAGTGAAATTAAGCTATTTTTTATTTAGCTTAAAAAGTTGCTAAAAAATGAGGTTCAAACACATTTTATAAGACCTACAAATTTAATCAACTTTTATTAAAATCTACTCAAATTTTTATCAAAAACTTTGTGAAACTGTCTTTAACTCTTTAAAAAACTAAAGAGAAATGTGTATTGTTGGAAAAATATGTGTCATATTTTTCACTTTTTATATATTGGCTCACTTAATGAATATAACTGGTTTTTAATGATAAAAGAGATGTTTGCGTTTTTGACTGGTCTGGTTAACGCCAGTTCTGACTGACTGGGTTGATAAATGGATTATTTTTCCAGATTAGTAAAGCTGCGATTTTATTCTGTTTTAATACTTGATATATTCTGATCTCATGAATATTATTAACAGCTCTTTTTGTAGGTTAAGAATCTTTTCTTATTCTCTTAGATTTGTTTAGGAAGGAAATATTTAGTTTCCAAAATTCTTTCTTTCTACAAATGTAATAATATCTTTCTATATTATTTCCTACTAATTCTTACTATTCTTGTTGCAGATTTTTAATTTTTAGGTAAGAAATAATTCCTAATTTGATTTATACTTTAACTATAAGTAAGAGTAGAAATCAATAAGGAATTAAGTCTTTGAAAATATTTTTGTGTTCTTGTTTCATAAGCTTCAAACCGGTCGAATCCATTCAAGGTGAACAAGACATGGCGCTTCATTGATTAAGTTTTTCAAAGGCAGGGAGTTCTTCAAGACATTGAAGAATAAAGAGATTTGAAATATAATTTTTGTTCTTGTTTTCTCCAAGCGAAAAATCGCCGAAATCCATGGAAGGAAAACAAGACATCAAGCTTCATTGATTCAACATTCAAAGTAAAAAGGTTTTCTTCAAACTCATTGAAGAATCAAGAACTAATTGGTGCTTAACGAACAATTCCATATCTTGTCTAAGCTACTTGGCGTGAAGTTAAGAACGTGGGTTCTTAATCCAAGTGGTGGTTGCGGCCAAGTACAATAGGAAAGTGGCAAAAAAGTCAAGACTGGTGAGTTTGATTCCACTTCATCAACAAGTCAGAAGAAGAAGTATCACAAGGAGTTGATCTGTTTTCTTTTGATTGTTATTTTGTTAATTTTACGAAATTACAAAAATTGATACTATTGTATTTTTGAACAAGATTATTAAGAGATTGTTTTTACCCATAGCATGGAGACCCGTAGATATTTTCCTTAGGAGTTTACCACGTTACATCTTGTGTTCGTATTTAATCCTTTAATTTTTGCACTTAACAAGATTAGATAAACGAACACGATTGTGCGAGTCAGAACTGTTATCTCTATATCTTGACAGTTCTGACTACGTTTTGTCCACTGTTTGTTTAATTAAGATTAAAATTCATTTTAATTTAATTAATCTAGGGTTTAGAACTTTCAATTGGTATCAGAGAAGGTACATTTTTTAAGTGCGAGCCAAAGAAACCTAGATATGGACGGTGCTCCGTTTAGACCACCTGTTTTAGATGATACTAATTATGCCTATTGAAAAATTAGAATTCAAGTTTATATCTAATCCATTGATGAAAAATCTTGGCACTCTATTGTCCATGGCTATAAAACTCCCACCATTATTGAAAATGGTGTAGAAAGAGAGAAAAATGTAGACGAATGGGCTACAACTGATTTTAATTATACTAATTGGAATTTCAAAGCTTTAAATGTCATATTCTCCTTCGTAGACTCTAATCAATTTTGTTTGATCTCTACTCGTCAGGTTGTAAAAGATGCTTGGGACATCTTACGAATTGCTCACAAAGGAACCACTATGGTCAAGTCATCCAAGCTTCAAATTCTTACTCTAGAGTTTGAACAACTAACCATTAGAGACGATGAACAATTCAAGGACTTCTATGCAAAACTCAGTGATATCACCAATACTGCTTATACTTTGAGAAAGAAATATTCGGAGAGCAAAATTGTAAAGAAAATTCTCAGATCCTAGTCTGATCGTTTTCATTCTAAAGTAACTGCAATTGAAGAAAGTAAGGAGATTGAGAATATGAAGGTTGAAGAATTGGTGGGATCATTGATGACATATGAGCTACATCTACAAAGAAAAAAGAAAGAAAATGGATCTAATATTGCCTTCAAAATTAAAAACCATGAAGACGATGTTGATTGTGAGGAGAGTGAAACAAATGAAAACATGGCCTTGCTCACCAAACAATTCAAAAAATTTCTGAAAGAAAATCAAAAGGGAAAGAACTTGAATACCTCTCTTCAACAAAAGAAAAGATTTTCGATCAACACAAAACAAAACTCCACAACATCTATGAATAGATCTGACAATCGAATTCAATGCCATGAGTGTGGGGGTTTTGGTCACATAGCCTTTGAATGTGCAAATACTTTAAAGAAATCTCATACCAAGAAGGCCATGAATATCACTTGGAGTGAAGATGGTGAAAAAGATTCAGATGAGGACTAGGACGACAAAACCACTGTTGATCAGGTTCTGACTTCTTGACGACAACATCTGAAGAACCAGACACAAACTGCAGCAGTATGAATAAAAAATTACAAGATGAACAGGAGAAAAACTTGTCTACTCAAGTCATGATGGATTTTTTGGAAGATGACAAGACTGAAATTGATTCTCAAAATAATATTCTTACCAACATCTTAAAAGAGAATGATGATCAAATTGCGAACCTTCTTAATGAATTAAAAGTTTCAAAAGAAAGGATCAAGCAATTAACAATTGGAGCATCTCGCTTAAGTAAAACCCTAAGCTATGGAAGAACTCCAAACGTCAAAGAAAATTTGGGATATGTTGGAAAAGGTGAAGGAAAAGTTGGGAATCAGATCAACTTCATCAAAGAAACAAAGTCTGCTGTATTTTCAGACAAAACTACTCCCATCGCCGTCAGAACTAAAGCTAACCTGCCTATGCAGTTTCTGACCAATGCCAAGACTCAAAAACAGTCACGACCATCAGGTATACAACCAATACAGAGACGTAAATCAAAATACTTTGTAAAATGTTACATATGTGGTAATCTAGGACACGACTTCTTTCATTGTTTGTTTAGCAAAAACTTGGCTAATAGACAAATGAAACACCATAGCAACACTAAAGTAAGACAAATTTGAGTAAAAAATGGTGATTTAAATTGTTATATGGTTGATGCTGCCTATAGATCTTTTATTCCTAACTCTTTGTATTTTGATAGTGGTTGTTCTAGACATATGACTGGTAATCGATCTTATCTAACTAACTACAAAAGTCATGAAGGTGGTCTGGTTACTTTTGGGATGGAGCTTACGATAAAATTGAAGGTGTAGGCACTATTCTAATTGACAGATTCTCTCTGTTAAAAGAAGTTCTTTTTGTTGTAGGTTTAAAAGCTAATCTGATTAGTATAGGTCAACTCTGTGATGATAGACACTTGGTTATGTTCTCAAAAAATTCTTGTAAAGTCTTAAATTATGATGGTAGTTGTATTCTACATGGTACTAGATCTAATGATAAATGTTATCTTCTTGACACTAAAATTATTTGTCATATTTTAAATACCGACTCAACTGAGTTGTGGCACAAACGATTGGGACATTTAAACTATAGTGATCTGTTGAGACTAACAAAATTGAATGCAGTACGAGGCGTTCTTAAGCTTACTGAAAAATCTGAAGGATTGTGTGGTTCGTGCCTAAAAGGTAAGCAAACCAAAAGTACTCACAAGCAAGGTAAGATTCTTATTACAGCTCATGTATTGGAATTGTTTCACATGGATTTGATGGGACCTATTCAAATTGAAAGTATTGGGGGGCAAGAAATATATTTTTGTTTGCGTTGATGATTTTTCTAAATATACTTGGGTACATTTCTTAATATTAAGGATTAGAAGTGATCATGGGAGGGGGTTTGAAAATGCTATTTTCTCTACTTTCTGTGATCAAAATAGTATTTTTCATGAATTCTCTGCACCCAAAACTCCTAAACAAAATAGTGTTGTAGAAAGGAAAAATAGGTCTCTACAAGAGATGGCTAGAGTAATGCTAAATAGTAAGAAGCTCTCTGTTAAATTATAGGCTGAAGCTATTAATACTGCTTGTTATATTTTGAATCGTGTGTCTTTGAGAATAGGAACCACTCAAACTCCTTATGAAATCTGGAAAGGAAGAAAATCGAATCTCAAATATTTCCATACTTTTCGTAGTAAATGCTATGTGTTAAATGATCGGGAGTACTTGGGTAAATTCGATTCAAAAAGTGATGAGGGAGTGTTTATTGGTTATTCTGAGAACAGCCGTGCTTATAGAATTTATAACATGTGTACTCAGACCATCATTGAATCAATCAATGTAAATTGATGATATTGACGATTTTTCATCTTATTCACAGGAGCCTAATATTCAGACTTTGGAAGAACAGGTTGCCGGAGGTCAACCTACTCAAGACAATCATGTATATGCACCAGACAGTGATAAACAGATGGAACAGCCAGCATCAAGTTTTGATGTCTCTACCCCCGCTCTCAGAAGTTCTGACATACCAGATACAAATAACGAACAGAACATGAGAAGGTAGTCTCCGTCTTGGACAATATTCTCTCACATTCCAGAGACTATATGATGACTCGGATGAGGCTTGCTAATAAACTTGGAAATGTTTGCTACACTTCACAAATTGAACCTAAAAATATAAATGAAGCTATTATTGATGAAAATTGAGTTCTAGCCATGCATGAAGAGCTAGCTCAATTTGACAAAAATGAAGTGTGGAAACTTGTGCCTCGACCAAAGGACACAAATGTTATCGGGACAAAGTAGATATTCAAAAATAAATCAGATGAACATGGCAACATAGTCAGAAACATGCACAGGGATACACTCAACTAGAAGGAGTGGATTTTGATGAAACATTTGCACCTGTGGCTCGACTTGAATCTATTAGACTTTTGCTATCTGTGGCATGTCAAATGAGGTTCAAAATGTACCAAATGGATGTCAAAAGTGCTTTTCTGAATGGAATTCTTAATGAAGAAGTCTATGTTGAGCAGCCTAAGAGATTTGTTGATCCTTATTCTCCCGACCATGTGTTCAGACTAAAAAAGGCTCTATACGGACTAAAGCAAGCCCTACGTGCTTGGTATGAACGATTGACCATGTTCTTGTTGGAACATGGATACAAGAGAGGAGGAGCTGACAAAATTTTGTTCATCAATCATTTCAAAACTGGATTAATAGTTGCATAAATCTACGTCGATGATATTGTGTTTGGTTCTTCACTAGGAACAAAATCCAAGGAGTTTGTTACACTTACGCAAAATGAATTTGAAATGAGTATGGTTGGTGAACTAAATTTCTTTTTAGATTTGCAGATCAAACAGGTTGGAACAGGGATTTTTATCTCACAGGCCAAGTATACTAAAAATCTGGTGAAGAAGTTTGGCCTTGAACAAACTAAGTCAGTGAGAACTTCCATAGCCACGTCCTTGAAAATTTTCAGAGATGACCAGGGAAAGAAAATTGACTCCAGCTTGCACAGAGGCATGATAGGCAGTTTGCTGTACCTGACTGTAAGCTGTCCTGACAGATCATTCAGTGTTGGAGTTTGTGCATGTTATCAAGCTAAACCAAAAGAATCACATCTTGCGGTAGTGAAGCGAATTATTCGTTATATTAACTGTACTTTTGATTTTAGTTTATGGTATACTAATGATACTAACTCTCATCTTGCAGGATACACTGATGCTAACTGGGCTGGAAACATGGATGATAGGAAAAGCACGAGTGGATGATGTTTCTACATTGGTAACAATCTCATTGCATGGTTAAGTAAGAAACAAAACTCTATTTCTTTATCTACTGCAGAAGCTGAGTATATTGCAGCGGGCAGTTGTTGCACTCAGTTACTTTGGATGAAACAAATGCTATGTGATTATGGTATTGATCAGGACTCCGTTACTATATTCTGTGATAACACTAGTGCTACCAATATTTCTAAAAATCATGTTCAACACTCTAAGACCAAACATATTGATATTAGATATCATTTTATTAGAAATTTGGTCGAAGAAAAAGTAATTACTTTGGAACATATTCAGACTGAGTATCAGTTGGTTGATTTGTTCACCAATGTCTTAGATTCTGCTAGATTTGAGACTCTACGGAAGGCCGTGGGCATTTGCTTGATGCATTAGTTTTTCTTAAAAAAAAAAATATTTCGTAGAAGTAGTGTTTTTCTTTTTGTTTGATTTTATCATGTGTGTTTGTTTGCATTTGTTTATTTTTTATTTAAAAAAAAAGGAAGAATGAGGGGTATTCTTGCAAATAGCATATGATAATAATGTATGATTGGTCTATGAACTTTGAAATTCACTTGGATTAACCAATCAGTATGGTATTCTCATTATATTTATGGTAAAATATATTCAGATAAGTACACTTTGAGGACATATTAACTTGTTTTATTGTACATTACTACTAACTAGATTATTATCTTTAAAGTAGTTTTGTACTTTGTTGTGACCTATGGTCAGTATCTATATCTCTCGGCATTATAGTATGTTGTGTTAAACAGACAATTTCATGGAGGAGAGGGCTACCACCATAGATGTGTGCAGCCGTCATTGATAATGAATGTAAATCATGTAGAAAAGGGTTACCTTTATGGCTGTGAGAAAGTCAACTCTATGATCTTATAAATTCAGTGCTTGTCGATATATATATATATATACAAATAAAGTCAATACTCTGAGTACTCAAAAGAAAAATTGCTATAGTACTCCTGTCTGGCACGCACATATTTTTTTTCTACTTAAAGAGATATATTCAGATGATGACTGATTTGAAATACATCTCAGTACTGAACTTCTTGATAAGGTTCAATTTGGCTTAGTGGGACAGGTTATGATTGATTAGTCCAGTATGTCCTATCACACACTCACGTTATAAATCTGATCAATTAATTGAATCTAATTATGTGCATATATCTGATTGGAAGATTTCGGTTGAATTTGATATTTTTGGACTGATTGTATAATTTGTAGACTATAAAATTTGTCCATAAATAAACGATTCAATTTTATCTCATAAAATATTCTCATTATTTTTGTGTGATTATCCTGTGTGGGCCTTTTCGTAGAATTTTCAATCAACAGCCTAATCTTGACAGCACAATCAGCTTGAACTGAGAACAATCTGGATGAATTTTTCCATAATATAGCATTTTAAGGGAATAAAACTCGAATTTCTAAATTCTTGGTTAAGGGAGGTTTTTCTGTCCATAACTGCCAATCATCAATTTAATTTTGGTAACTACTTTACACACGTTCCAAAATTAACTACTCCCTCATTGTGCATTTTTAAAAAAAATTCCCCCTATTAAATCGTGACTTAGGTTTTCTCATTCATCTCTCACACTTAATTTCGAAGTTGTGTTAGAGTTTTTTCTTTTCAGATTGAAACAATGGTGAAAACAAAGATGCCAAAATCAAAGAAAAATGCTGATGGTACATCTAAGAACACTGTTCCTTCGGTGTCTGCTGCTGAAACTGCGATGGGGCCTCAACTGTCGTCGGTAAGAACTCTCCGACGAAGTGTACAAAGACTGGAAAGGAGAAAGGTAAAATTGGTGTTGCTGCTGGAAAGCCTACACCCGCTGGTCAGAACAGGCCGCCCACTGCTTCAAGGGGTGCCTACAGAGTACTGCCTATTCCCAGTTCGGACCCCCACCTATTCAGGCTTGATACTCTGACTAGAGGAAGACACTATGTTAATCCTCTAAACTACTACTTTCTATCTGAGACTGCTGAAGGTCTATTTCTTTCATTTACCTCTTTTCGCAAGTTCATAGTTGAATGCAAGGTATCTATTTTTGAGTTTGTTGCGTTTGATCTAGATAAGATTACTGGGTTTCATAAACTGTATAATTTGTTGAGTTTTTCTGAACCGTTTAATAAGACTCTTGTCAAGGAGTTTATGGCAAATGTTCCCAAGAATTTGGGTAAGGCTGGAAATGAATTTAGGTGGTAAGTTTATGTCAGGAGAAGACATGTTAATTTCAGTCCTAACTCTCTAAGATAATGGCTTGAAATGGATGATGTGGCTATCCCCAATGATGATGAGTTAACTAAGGATAACATTGTTCACGAGATGACTGGTTCAGCTTGGCCAGAGGTGGGTGAACTGACTGCTTCCAGACTTCTGCTGAAATACAAAGTTCTCCATTGTATCTTAATCAACAACATTGACCCTTTGACTCATCGATCTGATATCTTGGGTGATAAGGCAATTATCCTATATAAGTTGGGAATGTGTTTGCATGTTGATTGGGTCAAAATGATTTTTGATAGAAGTGTGTATGAAGGGCCACGGTGGGCCAAACAGTACAGGCTACCGCATCCAGCTCTCATCCATCACTTTCTTGTTCATCAAGAAGTATCTGACATGGATTCAGACCGATTCTCTGAGGATATTCCAGCGCTAGGTGTTCATGCGTTTACAAATTTGGGTAGCGCACCGCATCCCACCTCAGAGTTCCCAGGTACTTTCTATCCTCGTTGGACCATTCTGGACGTCTGGATGCACTGAAAACTCAGTTGGGGCTGGTTTGAACACAGGTAGATTAAATTTTTGCCTTAACTAAAGGTTTTTCTGATGAATTTACTTTCATGCGTAGGGTGTTGGGTAAACTGGAATATCTAGGAATAAGCATATAAAGTCTGCATACCGAATAGTTACTCCAGAATTCTCTGCACATCCTGGAGATCCAATGGAGATTCTAACTTCCGATTCAGTTGTTGAGACACTTGCTGCCCCGGCTACTGCATCTCTCGCTGATGCTTCTCCAACTGATGCTCCTTCAGATACCCATGCTCGCAGGAGAGTTGCAAATGCATCTGCATTCGGTACAAAGAAGCCCAGATCCTCCTAGCACTAACTGTTTTCCTTTCTAACTTTTAACTTTCTAACTATTTGGTTATAGATGATTGTATTAACTCTTAAATTCTGATTTATTTCCTTTCAAACACTGCTTTACTTTTGTTTTTTTTTCTCTTCCTTCCTTATTATTTCCTTTGGCGTTCCTCTTATAAAAGGGGGAGTAGTAGGGTAATTTTTAAATTTTGTGGTGGTTAGGTTTTTCTTGTTATTTATACTTTGCTTATGGTACTTTGTTGGTTAAATTTTGTTAGTAGTATTTTTAAGTTTATGGTGGTTTGATGATTACACTTTGGTGATATCTTACTAATGGGGGAGCAATATTAAAGTTATGGCTAATGTGTGTGGTGTTTGAATATTTTGTTAACTTCTTTGCAGGAGTTCTTGGTTTACACATTAAGGGGGAGCCATAACCCTTATATGTTGATGCTCATGGATTCTTTACTTATTCACACACATCACACTTACATTAAAAATTCGATAGTTATGTGTTTATAATTAAGCAACGCCAAAGGGGGATATTGTTGGAAAAATATATGGCATATTTTTCAATTTTTATATATTGGCTCACTTAATGAATATAACTGATTTTTAATGATAAAAGAGCAGGTCAACGTTTGCGTTTTTGACTGGTCTGGTTAACGCCAGTTCTGACTGACTGGGTTAATAAGTGGATTATTTTTCTAGATCAGTAAAGCTGCGATTTTATTCTGTTTTTATACTTGATATATTCTGATCTCATGAATATTATTGACACCTCCTTTTGTAGGTTAAGAATCTTTTCTTATTCTCTTAGATTTGTTTAGGAAGGAAATATTTAGTTTCCAAAATTCTTTCCTTCTACAAATCTAATAATATCTTTCTATATTCTTTCTTACTAATTCTCTTACCATTCTTGTTGTAGATTTTTAAGTAAGAAATAATTCATAATTTGATTTCTACTTTAACTATAAGTAAGAGTAGAAGTCAATAAGGAATTAAGTCTTTGAAAATATTTTTGTGTTCTTGTTTCATAAGCTTCAAACCGGCCGAATCCATTCAAGGTGAACAAGACATGGCGCTTCATTGATTAAGTTTTTCAAAGGCAGCGAGTTCTTCAAGACATTGAAGAATAAAGAGATTTGAAATATAATTTTTGTTCTTGTTTTCTCCAAGCGAAAAACCGCTGAAATCCATGGAAGAAAAACAAGACATCAAGCTTCATTGATTCAACTTTCAAGGCAAAAAAGTTTTTTTCAAACTCATTGAAGAATCAAGAACTAATTGGTGCTTAACAAACAATTCCATATCTTGTCTAAGTTACTTGGCGTGAAGTTAAGAACGGGAGTTCTTAATCCAAGTAGTGGTTGTGGCCAAGTACAATAGGGAAGTGGCGATAAAGTCAAGACCAATGGGTTTGATTCAACTTCATCAACAAGTCAGAAGAAAAAGTATCAAAGGGAGTTGATCAGTTTTCTTTTTATTGTTATTTTGTTAATTTTGCGAAATTACAAAAATCGATACTATTGTATTTTTGAACAAGATTATTAGTGGATTGTTTTTACTGCCCGTGGATGTTTCCCTTATGGGTTTACCACGTTACATCTTGTGTTCGTATTTAATCCTTTAATTTTTGCACTTAACAAGATTAGGTAAATGAACACGGTTGTGCGAGTCAGAATTGTATCTCTATATCTTGCCAGTTTTAACTATGTTCTATCCACTGCTTGTTTAATTAAGATTAAAATTCGTTTTAATTTAATTAATCTAGATTTTAGAACTTTCATGTATGTTGTTGTATTTCATAGGGTGCAATAATACTAAACAAACTTGCAACTAACTTTTCTTTTCCTCAACTCGTTGTGAGCTTCACTTTGACTCCAATTTTTCTTCATGAACAATTATATTGAAAACTTCACAACTGGTTTCTCCTTTCATGTCTTGTGGTAGCTCTCCCCTACTGTTTACCTACACAGAGTTGTCCTCCTATACTAATTTTAATATGATGTTCCTCTTTCTTTCTATCAATAAATTTGACAAATAATCACAATTTTTAATTTAAGTTCATCTAAAGGTCTAGGTCTATTAAAACTTTTTGAAATTCTCATACATATATCCAAACACACTTCCAATAAAGGTTTTAATAGATCTAAACTGTTAAATTTGTTTAAATTAAGAACTGTGATTATTTGTCAAATTTATTGGTAGAAAAAACGGTCTCCAAATATGATTATTATAAAAATTACTATTTGGAGTTCAAACTAGCTAAAACAAAATTGAATTTGACCTAGTAGAGTGATCTCGACAAAGGGCAAACTTTGTTAGGGTAAAGTTGTTGAAACACTCAAGTCGGTAGATATGTGTAGAAGGACGTCAAGCATAGCCTAACTCAACCCTAGTTAAAAATTTAGCACTCTCGACTTAGATCGAGTTGAGTAAGAAGTTTGAAGTCTTAAATTTTTTTGTTTTTTTTAAATCTTTTTAATCAATTTTTATTTTTTATTTTATTTTTGCATGGAATATTTCTCAACTTAGGTTATGTAGCTTAGCTTCTGTTTGTGATTGATTTGACAATTCAAAGTTTTTTTTTAAGTGTTTGGTAAAATTAGAAAAAAAAAAATTGATCATAAAAGATTTCGTATCATTTAACAGTAAATTTTGAGAAGCAACAAAATAGTAGTTTCTCGAATTTTGCTTTTAACTTCTCTAATTATTTATAATTAACATATCAATTTTAACACTAATTAATTTAATTAATTCCTTTTCTATTCTAGGCTTATTGACATTCCAAGTTCGATGTGCATGAAAATAATTTAAATTTATTTGATATTTTTTGCAATGAAAATTGAGAAAAGTCTAATGGATGAAAAATAATTAAAATTAATTTGATTTTCTTCTATTATATATAAATGGTGAAATTGAAAAATCAAATTGTTGCAAGTTTGATGCACGAAAGATAATTTAAATTTATTAAATATTTTTCTACTATATGGACTATGTTTTTATTTTATAATTTTGTAAATTTTGAGATTTAATAGATTTTTTTTTTTTCCATTTTAAAATAATTACAGTTAATACACATATGGCAGGGTAACGTTTCAGCGTTTAATGAATCTTCAACTTACTTGATGGGTTATATTGGAAAAAGGAATGATCCATCGGGTTCAGGATAGAACATCTTAGAGACGTCTTTGTTAACGATTTTCAGACCAATCTATGCTTGTTCAAGGATCCTTTAATGCATTCTGTTAGGTATCAAGGAAAATCAATTATGGCTTCAAAAGGGTATTTATGCTCATCGTGTCCTTTATATGGATATCATAGGCTAGGGGGCTATTCCCTTGACCCGTACTAATGAGAATTTGACTCCACGAAAAATTGAACAAAAAGCTACCGAATTGGCCTATCTCTTGCGCGTACCAATTGAAGTCCTTTGAGAAATGAAAATATGGGCTGAAAAATGAATGCTAGAATCCACTTTTTTTTTCTATAACATAACTTAACTGAAGTTATAATGCTAAAAGATTAGAAAAATGGCAAATATTAAAAAGAAGACATGCTCGATTAATCTGTAAATTACCCCTTTTTATAAAATTATTCATTGAAAGAATATACACAAATATATTTTTATATATAATTAATATTCCCAGAATGAAGAAAAAATTATTTCTTGAATAAAAAAAAAATTATGAATAAATCCATTTACAATAATGAAACAAATCAAGAAATAATTAATAAAAAAATCAAAATGCAATTGCGTTTATTTTGCCTATAAAAAAGTCACTTTATGATATTAGTAAGACAAATTCACATATTTCCCTCAAGCATTGGCGGCTATGTCTTTCTCTGATTCGCAGGATCCCAACTGGTATACCGATACTGGTGCGTCTGCTCATACGACCGTTGACGTAGGTAATCTCAAAAGTCTTACTCCTTACTTTGGATTCAATAAGATATGGGGATGAATGAAAAAAATACTAAAGCGTCCCATATCGAATATGCAACTTTGATTCTTCTTAGAATTTTTGTTACTTTATAATGCATATAAAACGAAATCTTGAGAACGAAGTAACTAGAAAGATTGTTAGAATCACCTTCTTTTAGAAGGATCATCTACAAAGCGGTTCGTTTTGTCTATATTCAGACAAAAAGTTGACATAGGTGTTATAGGTAGAATTTTGTTCATATCTTAGATCTAGGAATTTACTCATCTTCCATAAAGGAGCCGAATGAAACCAAAGTTTCTCATACCATTCAGGAAGTCGCAATAGTAACATACATACCATTGAAGGTAATAGAATAGATTCCTCCTTGCTTCCCTCATGTACACGCCAAGCCCATTTTCTCCTCGGTCCACAGAGACAAAATGTAGGACTGGTGCCAACAGTTCATAGAAGAAATGACTTACTAAGCCGGGATCGACCCTTTGGGAATCCAAAATGAACCCAAGGTCAGGCACTTGCCATTTATATGGCGGCCATTTGAATAATTATAGTACTTTATGAATCCATGTCTGAAAATGGGATTCTACTACCGGACTGTACTTGAACTTACTTCTTTCGTGAAATTAGGCAAATAAAATAAAATAAATTTCGTCTTATGTATATAATCAAATAGAGAAAAGATAGATATATAGTTTTTTATCTTTCTCTATCTTCCGAAAATCCCATTCTCGCTAAAAATTCTCGTTGGGTCGCATTCTAATGAATCTTTCAGTCGAGGCTGTGGGATGTAAAAATACATCGGTAGGGGAGCGTATTGCCTTAGAGGGAAGTCCCAACATGAGCAGTGGTATACGAAGCGGAAGTGAGAACGCCTTAGAAAAATATTTGATAATATTACACATTGTTAAAAAAGTAAAATTAAGAAAACGATATGAAATGGTGCTCTTTATGTCCTAAAAGAACTCGAGCACTCTTGTCTTTTCTATTAAATGTACGAGGAGTTGTTGGCTCTTTTTATAGTTACCAATAGAAACTCTGTTTTACTACACAAGCGATTTGGAACAAAGCAAAATGTTATGCATTCTCTTGATCTCACATATTATCTGACAAAATGAAGTTAGTTCTGTAATGTCTTTAAATGTACGCACCATGTGTCGGAAGCGTTCAAACATGTAAGATAGTGATTAAGTCCAAGTAATGTTTGAACTTGTCTTCGTTAATAATTGGTCATAATATCTGCAGGATTCTTATGAGTTCTAATCTTTTGAAGCTGTATATTTTCTTCTTCGATAATTTCCCACACAAGTGATAACAAATGTTGATGTGCTTCATTTCGTGCATGGTAGACTTGGTTCTTTGCCAATAATTTGGACTCTAACTATCACAATGCAAACTAATGTGATCATATTCACCTTCCAAGTTTTCCAGCAACCCATTAAGTCATATAACTTCTTTAACAACCTTTTTAAAGGTCATGTACTCTGCCTCTGTAGTAGACAAAGCAACAATAGACTATAAGGTAGACTTCCAACTAACTAGAATCCTACTAAGACGAAAACATATCCAGCAGGTGACCGATATTTATCCAAATCACTAGCATAATCAGAGTTAAAATAACCAACCACATACTAAGAGAATCAGCTCGTTCAAAATCTAAACTAACATCTACAGTGTTCAAAATGTATCATATAATCCATTTCACAGCTAGGGGTGGCAAATGGGCCAAGCTGCCCATGGGCTTGCTAGCTCAGCCCATCATGGGCCCGAGCTCGTCTAGGGATAAGCTAGGGCCAGAGCCAACCTAAGAAAAAAAGGGTTGAGCTTGCTCTACTTGTTAAATTTACGAGCCAGCTCGTTGGTCTAGCCTAACAAGTCGGCTCATGGCTTATAGGCCACCATCGGTCACTTGGGATCGTTGGGGTCCCCCATTTTTATTTTTTATTTTTATTTTAAAAATGGTCATATTTGTTTCCTGTGTAAACCCCCATCCACTTCAAATTTTTCTACAACTCTCAACCTACTCAATCTCAAAGTATTATATTTACTATTAGCTTCTTTATTGTACAATCTATAGTTTTATTATGTCCAAATTTGATTTATTTGTGTTATTTCTTATGTCCAATTGTAGTATATATTGTCTTTTTCTACATTTTTATTACCTATCTTTATTCCAAATGGATTACACATCAGGAATTGGTCACCAAATACATGGATGATTTCAGTTATCTTAATGATATTTCAATTTGTCTTTTTTGTGATGATTATGGAAGAATGGATCCAATTGATTTGAAAGATATCTAAGAAGATTTTGAAACACGCACCAATACAACAACAGGTTCAAGTACTAAACGACAAACTAAAAAACAAAAGACTGGGTGTTGGGAACTTTTCAATTTAGTGTTGATTGATACCATAGCAGACAGACAACCAGAATACAAAGCAGTGTGTAAACATTGCAAATAGTGGTTCTCGTGGCAAAAGGATAGAGATACGACTCATCTGAACAGACACTATCTAAAGTGTTTGCACAAATACAGAGGGTTGGATACAAATTAGGCTCAACTCCATTTCGGATCTCTCGGTGCAACATGCAGTTCTAGTTCAAATCTACAACTGGGTGTATTTACAAGAAATGATGCACCGCCGAGGCATGACGATGTTGGTGGCATAAGTTTTTGCTTAGCTTAGTGGAAAATGTTTACTTCACCAACTTCATACAAAGGTATCTCCAACCAAGGTGCACATCCTATTCTTGAAACACTCTTCATTCAGACACTATAACATATTTAATTAAAATGAAGAATGCATAATACGTGATTCAAATAAATATTTCGATGTTTTATCACTTTCCAGGGGAAAGATCTTCTTGCAATATTAGGCAGACTACTAAACGATTATTTGGCCTACGTCGAACTTATAGTTTAGTAAGAACCATAAAGGATACATTGATGCCACTGCACAGTATATTGATAAAACAATGCCTAAAAAGATAATTGCATTTAGAGTAATTGATTAGCATCATATTGATAATAATAATTTTAATGTTCTAATGAGTATCATTTGAGAATTTAACTGGGAAATTAAAATTCGCAGTTTCATTTTTTACAATGATTCACCTAACAATATAGTAATAGAAAAATTAGCACAATAATTAGATTCTGATTTTGGTGGAAATATTATTTTATGTTCGTTGTGTATGCCATAATTTTAATTTAATTGTCAAAGATGAATAAAAATTCATAGACCAATAGATAGAAAAATGTAGGTATGGTATGAATTTTGTTACGATCATACCCGGTCGAAAATAAGTATTCGATGGTCACTTGCAGTAAAATCTTTTTGTACAGATGTAGGCCATAGATGGAAGTCTACTTATGTTATGCTTGAATCATGTGAAAGTTATAAACATTGCATTGTTGTATATTATAACGGTTGACACTCACATGGTACGGAGTATGATTTACAATCATATAATTAGGAAATTTCAGCACATGGGAGAAAATTTTTGGAAGTTTTTATCGACGCCACAAACACATGTGCAAGCCCATACTCTCCAACAAGTCCATTAGTTTTCAACTATTTTTATTATATTGCTAATAATTTGAATAGGTAAAAAGAATTTTCGATTTTTTCTAATATTGTATTAGCGATGGAGGTTAAGTTTAGAAAATATTGGGAGAAATTACCTATGTTGTTTCCGTTAATGTTTATAATGGATCCTAGATTAAATTTAGAGGGTACAAAACATATCTTATCAGCAATTTCAAATAAAATAAATTAACTTACAGTAATCCACTAACGTATGGTTATTTTAAAAAAAATTATGTGAGATATACGAGATATACACAAAAAAGACAGGTAGAAACTTCAGATCCCCCTCTACGAATGGCTTCTTCATTGTCAAATGACAATAACAATTTATGGACTAATTACCTTAATTCAGTTACTAGAACTCAACATGCTAATAGTTCTTCTTCTTACATTTCTTGTGCTACGAATGTAGGAACATGTACTAGTGACATACCATTACAGTTAGCTAGATATTTTGCCCACAACATGCTTAATATGTTAAATGAAAAAGAGAGAAAATTTTGATATACTAAAATGGTGGAGAGAGAACGAGCGTCAATAACCAATTGTTTTCATTATAGCACGTGATCTATTAATACATCTAGTATCTATTGTAGTATCGGAGTCTGTTTCTAGTACAGGTGGTAGGGTTCTACCTGATTACAGGTCAAGACATAAGGCAGACATATTAGAGAACTTAATGTCTAAAGGACTGAGAGAAGGCAAAGCTTCGGATACAAGAGAAAATTGACAGAATAATAGTTGAAGAATTTGAAGAACTGAGTTCAAAATTTGTAATTATTGTTTGCGTTAATGTTGGTTAGAACATAAGCTTGTCCCGTGGCCAATAGGAAGGTCACGATTGGTGTGTTAGGATTACAACTTAAAAGAAATTGCCAATTTATGACATATACATAGTAGAGCATTCAAGGTCTCTATTTCTGTTTTATGGTTTTGTGGTGTATACCACCTATTTGTAGTACATGTGATCAAATTTTCGTGTTTACCCTGTAGATAATCTTGCTGGCCGTGAGAAAGAACTGAGATACACACTGAGTACAGCTCAAACCATTCACTTGTTTGTTGGGTGAAGGGGGTTCTATCTGACTCAGAGAGGAAGAAGAAGATCACCGCTTCTACGTGTTCGAGGATTGAATCGTACAACGCCATTAATATCCTAGAATATTTCATTACAAAATAGTTGAATAGGCATAGAGAAATGGCTAGTATTGTGAATAGAATGTTTTTATTAAGTTTGTTTAGTGTATTATTTTACCATTCTAACGTATTTTTATGTGCTTTGTCATAAGGTGTGACGAAAGTACACACTAATGCACACAACCAAAATATGCCAGTTGGTAAGTTTTGCAGTAAAATCTTGTAATATACACTAGTGTGACTTTTGGAGAAAAAATGGTGTTAGTACCAATTATAATATGTATGAACATATTGATGTGCATAAGAATTGGCGACTTAAAATAGTCCCTATGTAATAATATAATAATACGAATAAATAGTCACACGTTATATGAAAAGTATATAAGAAATACAATACAATCCTTTCCATTTTGAACCATTTTGAGTATCAATCGATGCTACACTCAATTTGTATGGAAAAAAGTAACATAATCCATTTTTTGACTTTACTCTTAAAGAATAAGCAAACTCTATACATCTAGGTTGATTTGATTAAGTTTATTTATTTCTTAACCACCTTGCATGAGTGTATGATTCCTAAATCCTATAGAATTACATTTCCTTCTCTGCATGCATGATGCAGATTCTTAACCCGGCCGCCGCCTCTTTTTTTTTATTTATTTATTACATCTATGGTTGGAAGCAGCAATCTTAAACAAATCAAAATCCCAAATCATGAGGGCCTATAACAAGATAGAAAGAGGATGGAAAAAGGGGAAATTAGAAAGTGGGAGAGAGAAAACAGAAAAGAATGGGAAGAATATATAATTTTTGAACTCTCCTTCATTTCTTTCCTGATTATACTTTGATTCACAAGCACCAAGGAAAAGGTAGCAAAGGAGTTTAAAAATTTACCAGTCCTTAAAAGATATTGGGATGTAGGGGTTACATTTGTTGAAGCCCTTATATGGTGGTTAGCCGGGGGCGAATTCAGATGGATGCTAAAAAAAAAAAATTGAGTCAAGTACTTTTATAGTTAATCGACGTGAAAAGACGCCAATATAATGTACCGAGGTATCAAAAAAAGTGTTTGGCGTATTCCCATTTGCTAAGTGGTGATGTGCCGAGGAGTAAAAAAATGTATTGAGTAAAGAGATGTAGCAACTTAAATCACATTAGAGGTGCTTGCTCGAGGCCATAGGTAGCCATTCAAAGCTTACAATAACATAGATTATAAGTAGAAGCAAATTTTTTTACGAGGTTTCTCTATGAAAATTATCTCTAAGAGCATATAGAGAGCATTCTCGACAGAGTGAATGAGAGTGAAATGACGAGGATCATACACATCACGATTGGCTTGACAACATGACGCGTAATGATAGCTCAAGTCTAGATGCTCATGAAAATGTTTTGCTACCAAACGAGCCATGTATCGATATAGAGAGCCATCAGGGTCCTCTTTCAAATAGAAGAGTCATTAGAATGAGTAAAGGACAAGAATTCAACTATTGTGGAACCCTTCCAAGCTAGAATAAGAGGGAGATACATATTATTACACGACAATGGCAAAACAAACAACATTTTCAAGACACGATACTAGACAAAATTAGATTGTACAAGTTTTTAGCTTAATTTTTTCATTATTAATACCGTCAAATCCACCTATGAAACTTGCTATAATCTTTCAATCCTACTGCATTTTGTGCTTGCAAAGCATCAGTATCTCCAACTTCTAGAGTGCAATTAATATTTTAGCACCCATAACTTCAAAAATAAAATCAATAAAAACCAAATATTAATTATATTTATGCAAAAAAAAAAAAAAAACCTACAACATTTTTTAAATTAATATGCCAATAATAATTCTCCATAATTAGATAGATTACATAAAGTTAGCTTTTTAATGCACCAGACACAGATCTTGGAGAATTGCAAGCTACAAAATCACAGTAAATGAAACTTAAAGCCTATAATTTATAAGAACATGTATGTTTATATATATGTAGAGAGAGAGAGAGAGAGAGAGATGGTAATAATTAAAATGAAAAAAATAGGACCTGGTGCTGGCAAAATCATAGAGCTTGGCAGTGCTGGAGAAGACGACCACACCGACCTCTGCATCGCACAAGATCGCAAGCTCCTTAGCCTTCTTCAAGAGCCCATTTCTCCTCTTTGAAAATGTCACTTGCCGACTCGTCGAGTTATCGATCCTCCTTATCACTATCTTCCCTCTCCCCATTATTATTCCCTCGATCCACTACCTTTTACACTCTCTCTCTCTCTCTCTACACGTATAATAATTATTTATTCATGGAAATAAATCCCACAAAAAATTACAGAAAAAAACAAAAATTTATGTCTATCTACATACACAGCGCTATGATGAAGAAGAAGAAGAAGAAGAAGAATACAGTAAGGTTGTTTTTCATTTTCATATTCATATTCAAAGAAAAAAAACTTACTTTTTAGAGGTGTACAGGCTTCACAATCGCAGTTTCTTTTCCCAGTTCAGAATACTACTATATAAGGAAAGTATGACTACATGTGGGAGGTAGAACTGCAAAACCGCTTATTTAAAACAGCTAGTGGTTTTCTGTTTTTTGTTTGGGTTTAAACGTGGCGTAAACTTATTGGTTTGTTCTTTTCCTCAATTACTGAAAAGAGCCGACAGCCATATAGATGGTAGACGCGTGGGTGGTATGACATTTCAAATAGTGGACTTCCTATTTTAGGACTTTCGATTTTATCGAGGTATGAATTGTGAATTGACGATTATACCCTTTTTTGTCTTGTAGTGTGCTAATTGATTGGCAGTAATGCCCCTGGGAATAGATTATATGACTAATTAGTCTGGAACAGATAATGGGGTGGTGAATAGAGTGAGATTTTATTTAATTAATAAATAATAATTATGTAGTGATACGATCTTAGTGGTGATTGCCTGCCTATTAATTAATAAAATTATTGGCTGTAGAAATGTCACTACAACTACAAGCCTATAAAGTAGCTTTGTAAAGTTTGGTTGGCCATTCATAATAATTTTCCTTTTGGAGCGTTCTTCCTCAAGTAAAGGATTTTTCTTTACGTCATGTAGATTCTTCCTTCTTCGTTTTTGTTTGGCTACTTATATGTCATGTAGATTTTTCTTTGGTAAAGGATACTATTTTTTTTTTTTTTTAGTCAACATATCATCACATTTCTAGTGTGATTGTCAGACCTCTAACAAAAAAGGTTGGAGGAGTTCGAATACTCCAACCATATATAAATAACTCATAAAAAATACATAGAATAAGAGTATAAAACCTGACCTCCAATCAGAAGAGTTAAAATAAATAAATAAATGAATAAATAATAAAGTAATAAATAAAGAAGTAACACCTCTCAAACAATAAGTCTTAAAAAATCTATATACCCTTAATTGTAGGAAGTCCATATCTATCAATCTGAATAGAACAGGTTTAATGTGCAATATAATACAATAAATAAAATGGAATGTGTGAATTTCAAGTCTAATCGCGCATTAAACAGTCAACAATGTGCTGACCGCATTTTAAACGCATTTACGCAATACGTTGCATTTTTATCACATATCCTACCTATGCTGGTCTAATCGACGTATTACCGTACAATTTAGAACACTGCCATAAAGAGTGTGTGTGTGTGTGTGTATTCTTTCTTTTTATTATATAAAGCAATAATATCAGCACGAAAAGTGTTTCTAGCAAAAAGCACATATCTTGGTTGAAAATATTTTTGTACGAATTTGGTGAAGTGAGGGCTTTCCACTGTGCTAAGCGAGAATTCACCACTGACCACCAACTGAGTCATGCCTTCCCGATGCACAGAACACTTAGTTGTTAAAATTCGGAGTAGAACTAAAAGATCTACCGGGAGATCCGAAATGAAGTTGAACTTGATTCGTATCAACTCCTCCGTGCTTTTGCACATTCTTAAGAAAATGAAGGTTTAGATAGCTTGTGCCACAACTTTTTTGCCATGCAAATTTTTGTTTACAATATTTTACACATTGCGTTGAAGATTGTTGTCCATTGGGACTAAAACGATCACAAAAGTGACCGTTGAATTGGTTCCAAGCTTTTCAAAGCTGGGAACCAATGGCCCATGGGCCAGTCCAACGGGCTGAATCGTGGTTTTCAAGGGCCGAGTCAGTTCGGCCTTTGAATTTTTTCTTCGGTCCAATCCAAAACCGTTGATGAGTGGCTCCAGGCCCCCGGCCAATTGCCATCCATATATATATATATAACATGTTATTAGATTTCATATAAATCAACTGTGCTGAAAATTATGGTATAACTACTACGTTTGACTTTTACGAAATCTCATCAATCATTGACATAAATTCAATCACACATCTAACATCATGAAAGATTGTCTGCTAACTTGTGGACCAACAACTAGTCTTACCATGAGAATGAACATATTGTTCTCAAACAACATCAATTGTCTTCACTTAAAAGAAAAGACATAGTGTTAGCTCGTGCTTAAAAGTATTTAACTTATAATTTCAGTCTATTAAATTAGTCAAACATATTTTTTATTCATACATTTTATAGGACTTATAATTTACAATTCACTTTTTATCCACGCATTCACCCACAACTTATAATATAAATACTTAAAAAATAATTTCGCTACCACTGAACACAGGCTTAGTGACAGTGTTAGTATCTTTATTCATTGGGCTCAAGCAATAAATCAAATTTGCTCAACATTTTGGAGAATTTTGCTTAAGGGTCCATATCTATTCAAAATAAGGTTGGTCTTCCTTTAAAAAAAATATGTGATCTACGTTGTATAAACACATCAATAACTTGCACTTGCCACAAGTCAATATTAATTCTCCAATCAAAGGAAGATCTGATATTCTACTTCATGCTCATAGTTCGGTGAGAATATATATGAATAGAAGGAATTTTTTATTTATTTAATTTTCTCGAAAAAGTTGCGTAAATTACGTAAATGATGACCTAGCTGATCTTATTTGTTTAATTTTGGTAAATAGAAGGAAGAAATATAATTGTTTAATTTTCTTTAGAAACACCTAAAATTTGGATTGTTAGTGTACATTTTTTATTTATTTATTCTTGCATTCAATGGAAAGAAATTCTAAAACATAGTTTTTGCGTATTAATTGATATTTGAATGGTTAATAAGTAAATGATATTTTTTGCGTATTAATTGATTTTGAATGGTTTGAACACAATCTTGCTTTTTCAAAAATAGTTGGGTCTTTTCGAAATTCTAAAAAATAGTTTAGAATTTTGAGAGTTTTAGAAATTCAGAACAAGACTCTTCTTGAAAGTAGTCCAAAATTTTTAAAAATTTTCTTTTTGAAAAGTCTCTTTTCGAAATTCTCAAAAATTCTGGACTATTTTCAAGAATTTTAAACTTTGTCAAGACTATTCAACATTTCAAAAACAATGACAAGCCATCTCAATTCACTCTCTTTTCAAAATTGACATTGAACATCAAACATATAACAAAGCACATGTAACATCCATACTATCAACCATTTTTCAAGGAAAATAACATCAAACATACAACAAAATAAATAAACTGTCCATTTTTCACAAAAAAATATATACGTGAACCTCTATCTTTTTCGGAACTTGGCAAAAATGAATGGTTCTTCTTCACCACAACAAGATAGTGGTTCTTCACGATGATAAATAAGGAGAGGGAAATCCTCATGACAAAAACTAGAAATACGGAACTTATCAATGTTGGGAGCTATAAAAGGTGCTTCGTGACAACGACAGAGAGTTTTATAAAAGATTTTGGTGGTTTGATAAAATGAAATGAGTAGGGGTGGGCAACCAAACCACCAAACTGCTCAAACCGATCGAACCGATTCGGGTCGGTTTGGTTAGTTTGGTTTACTAAGCTAAAAAATAAATTTGGGTTGGTTCGGTTTCGGTTTATGATAAATAAAACAAACCAACCCGAACCGAACCGAATTATAACTTATAAAGACAAAAATTAAATTAAACCCAGTTGTAGATGTCCAAAAATTAATAACTTGCATGTCCAAAAAAAGTTGTAAATGTTGGTTAATTTGTAAATGAGAGTTATATTTAAATGTTTTGTAAATAATTTGTTGCATGTCCAAAAGAAATTTTGAAATGGGAGTTATTGTTATTTTTTTAGAATACAAATATGCAAGCTCAAACCATTCAAGCCCAAACCGCATAAACCAAACCGAACCGACCCATGATTTTTCGGTTCAGTTTGGATCGGTTTGTCCAACAAGGCGGTTTGATTCGATTTGGGAGAAACGCCAAATCAAAGTGGTCGATTCGATTTCGATTTGGGCTCAAAACTGAACCAACCCAACCCATGCCCACCCCTAGAAATGAGAGAGAAAGCAAATGCGAAAGACGGAGGTGAGAGAAAAATATAAATTATTGGCTTATTTGCACAAATGGTCCCTGACTTTTGCACTTACTACGGGTTGAAGACCTATTGTTTTATTTTTGGCAGTTTGACCTCTATTTCAAATGTTTTTGGCAGCAATGGTCATTTTCATCAATTTTCGTCCAAATCCCTGTGAAAGTTGACGGTGGAAAATTTTTTATTTAAAAAGTAAAGGAAAATTTGTAGCAAAAGTCCCTAATCTTTTAAAAAGTGTTGAAAAGTCCCATAACTTTCTAATTGTAACACATATGACCCCAAACCTTTTTGACAATTTAACCCCCAACTTAAATAAATTAAAAATAACTCATAAACTTTTTCAAAAATACAAATAAGTCCTAAATCTTTTTATGTTTTACAAGTTTACACTTAAAATAAGAAAAAGTGTGTCATCAAGTCTCAAAATTTTTAATTTTATTCACCAAAATGACATTTAAATTGTGTTTGATTAAAATCAAATTTTTTAGTAAAAATTGTTGAAATGTGTGGTTAAAAAGTTGTGGGACCATAAAATGTGTAGTTAACATTAATTGTTGACTTTGACCTTAGTTTTTTTATCAAAATCAAAATTGAAAACAAACGGGCGGTTAGAGTCTCTACAGATTTTGTCCAGTGGTCCATTAATTAACAAAAAAATTATACCCATGATCAAATTTGACCAATTTAAAATTTTAATTAGTAGAGCTTGCAAATAGGCCAGATGAATTGGCCCACCCCAAAATTGGACGGACCACATAAAATTTGGACTGGACTAGCCCTGATCTAATTTTACATGGGCTGGTATTTGCTGGGCCAACCTAGCCCAATTTTGGGCCAATGGGCCAGCCCAACTTACATTTTTAACTTATTTTTTAAAAATAATTACTTATAATTAAAAACAACCAAAATTCACCATCTTCCCACCCCATTCCACCTCACCCCTGAAATTTCGACCAAATGGGAAGAGATTTCTCCCCTCCGGTCGCCGAATTTTTCCGACGACCGGGGGATAGAAATCCCCTCCCCACTGGTTGCGAAACCAGGGAGAAATCTCTCTGGTTTCGCCCCGAAAAGGGGGGATTTCTCCCCCCCAATTTTTTCATCGCGACGGAAAAAGGGGATTTCTCCCTCTTGTTTTCGGTCAGACGAACGAAAACAAGGGGGAAGAAATCCTCCCTTTTCGCGGCGAAACCAGGGAGAAATCTCCTTGGTTTCACGACCAGTGGGGAAGGGATTTCTCTCGGATTTTTAGGGGTGGGGTGGGATAGGGTGGTGGAGAAAGATGGTGAATTTTGATTTTTTTTAATTATAAGTAATTATTTTGAAAAAATAAGTTAAAAATGTAAGTTGGACTGGCCCATTTGCCCAAAATCGGGCTAGGTTGGCCCAGCAAATACCAGCCCATGTAAAATTGGGTCAGGGCTAGTCCAGTCCAATTTTTATGTGGTCCGTCCAATTTTGGGTTAGGCCAGTTCATCTGGCCTATTTGCCAGCTCTACCAATTAAAATTTTAAATTGGTCAAATTTTGATCATGGGTATAATTTTTTTGTTAATTAATGGACCACTGGACAAAATCTGTAGAGACTCTAACAACCCGTTTGTTTTCAATTTTGATTTTGATAAAAAGCTAAGGTCAAAGTCAACAATTAATGTTAACCACACATTTTATGGTCCTACAACTTTTCAACCACACATTTCAATAATTTTAACTAAAAAATCTGATTTTAATCAAACACAATTTAAATGTCATTTTGGTGAACAAAATTAAAAATTTTGGAGCTTGATGACATACTTTTTCTTATTTTAAGTGTAAATCTTCTAAAAATAAAAATATTTAGAACTTATTTGTATTTTTGAAAAGGTTTATGAGTTATTTTTAATTTATTTAGGTTGAGAGTTAAATTGTCAAAAAGATTTGAGGTCATATGTGTTACAATTAGAAAGTTATGGGACTTTTCAACACTTTTTAAAAGATTAGGGACTTTTGCTGCAAATTTTTCTTTACTTTTTAAATAAAAAATTTTCCACCGTCAACTTTCACAGGGATTTGGACGAAAATTGATGAAAAGGACCATTGCTACCAAAAATATTTGAAATAGGGGTCAAACTACCAAAAATGAAACGATAGGTCCTCAACTAGCAGTAAGTACAAAAGTCAGGGACCATTTGTGCAAATAAGTCTAAATTATTTGAACGAGAAGTGTGATCGAAAAGAATTTTTTTTACTCTCACTAAAAAGTAAAAATTTTGCGAAGAATTATTAAAAGTAGACATAGGCAAATTAAATATTCTCCATTGTTTCCTCAAATATATAAGATAGTAAACTTAAATTTATTTATAAGCTTAGCCAATTTAGCGATTATTACACCCACTACTTATTAATCTTAAAATAATTCTAAATCTAACAACTTAACAAATTTATTTTAAAATACTACATTCCTAAAATTATATTAATTAATAAAATAATGAATTTATTATTTGTACAATAAGTCCTCCATCTTTATAATATCTCCACTTTAGTCAATGTACTTCTTCTTTCATTTCAATTTCATCCTCTTTTATTTGCAACTCAAATCTTTGAACTTTTATATTTTTACAAGTTGGTCCCCATATTTATACTTTTATATCAATTTAGTCATTTACAGTATCACTATTTGATACAGATGTTACAAATAATATTTTGTATCACTGAATATGTTATATATTATATTATGTTATTTTACACATCACATGTTACATGAATTGGTATTCTGTATCACTGATGTTACGTATGTTATAAATAATGAAATCAATAGTTTTATTTGTTAAATTTGACATTGTGTTACATATCTATATCATACTGATGTTACATAGTATCAATAGGTTTTTAGATTTCAATGTGTATATGAATACGAACTTATTGAAGTTTAGAGTTGGTTTTGCAGTTGTAACAGTTTCTGTTTAGTATCGTGATCTGATACAGATGTTACAAATGATATTTTGTATCATTGAATATGTTACAGATCATTTTATGTTATTTTACACAGTACATGTTACATGAATTGATATTTTGTATAATTGATATTTTACATTTTAATTTGTAACACAGATTGTTACAAAATATCATTTGTAACATTGTATCAAACATTAATACACAATATCATTTGTAACATATGTATCAAATAGTGATACTATAAATGACTAAATTGATATAAAAGTATAAATGTGGAGATTAAGAGCTTGTTCGGTTGCCATTTTATCCAAAAAAATCTATTTTTTTGCCTACAATTTTTAACTTTTCAACCATTTTTACACTACCAAAAACTTTGAAAAGTCAAAAAGTAACAAAAAAAACCAATTTTTTTTCCAAAAAAAACTCTACCGAACAAGCCCTAAGTTGTAAAATCTAATAGTTGAAGAACTTAGGTTGCAAATAAAAGAGGAAGAAATTGAAATGAAAGAGGAAGTATAAGGAATAAAGTGAAACTATTATAAAGATGAAGGATTTATCGTACAAATAATCAAGAACTCAAGAAGCAAGTTTTGGTAAATCCAGGTATATATTGATTTTAATTTAGTATTTTATTAATTAATATAATTTTAAAAATATAGTATTTTTAGAATAAATTTGTTAAGTTGATAAAATTAAAATTATTTTTTAAAAATACTTTATTTATGAGAAAATCCCGCCAATTTATCTCCCTAAACATTAATTTTGGGCCCACTTTCTTTTGAACCATTCTCAAAAATAACTTATTAGTACTTAGGTCCGTTTGACAAAAATTTTAATAAAAATTTCAATAGATTTTAATAAAAATTGATGTAATTATAAAAAAAAATAGAGGTTTTAAAATTATCGATTTTTATTAAAAAATTAATTTTTAGTTTTCCAAACATACACTTAATTATTTGTGGGGGAAACATATTGAATATTCTCGTATATTCCACGTAAAATTATAATTATAATAGAGATAATTTAGTAATTACATACCCCACCCCCACCCCCACCCCCACCCCCTCTTTAGTCCCAGCTTTTTGAAATGACCAAATTGCCCAAGTAATTTGGGAAACAACGTGTGATATGTCACTTTTGTCACTTAGTAAAATGCATAGTTAGTACAATATGATACCATAATGGCCTGTGTTTTTTTAGGATTTTAAGGTTACCAAATTAGGAATTGTCAAAAAAAAAATTCATGCCAGAATATTGCTTTATGTTTGTGTGCCTTTCTACCCATCAAACACACACACACACACACACACACACACACACTCTCTCTCTCTCTCTCTCTCTCCCCAATAATGTCCCAGTTATGTTATAGTATTAATTAATTGGGAATGGGACAGCAATTTTTATCTTCTTTTTGAAAAAATTAAGCAAGTGGGAATATATTTTTTGGGTTAAAAGTTGAGAACTTTTGACATGGGAAATAGAATATTGAATTTGATTGATGTTTGTGGTCACGGTTGCACAAAAATGGAAAAGAAAAATGCGACCAACATGTGAATATGTTGTATTTTAAAAAGTAGAATAATCTGTATAATATTTTAATGATTTAACGTTTTAAGTTAGAAAGGGATATTTAACATTAATATCGATATTGTAATTAATATCATCGAAGATTTGATCACTTTTGCAAACTTTTCGACTTTTTAATCAAAAGTTTTCTTTAAATTTCTATGAAGTTAATGAATTTTATTAGAAAATAAAAATGGTGAAAAACATTTAATAAAGTCTTGAAAACATTTTTTTTCTAGATCAAGTGATCACGAGTTTTGATTTCTAAAATTTATTTTAAAGAGAAAAGTTTCTACGAATTAATTAATTTACGAATGTCGATCACAAAATTTGTATAATTCATCTCAATTTTAAGTAAAAATAGATGCCTTTCTACTATAGACATGGAGACCCTAATCCGTGGTTCCAAACTTGATACCTCATTAGTTGGCACCTAATATATTTTTGACACATCAACACATTATCTCTTGTTAACAAATGAAAAAATGCTAACACATTTTGACAATTCGACATATTATACTTTTGAGGTCTTCCAAAATACTAAAAAAATATAATGTATTAAAGTGTCAAAAATATATTGACGTTTTCTCAATTCATGGATGTATGAATTTCCTTTTTGAAAAATAGAGTTTCCAATGAAAGGAAATGGGAGTGGAAGAAGAAAACATAAATAATTGAAACCTACCAAGGAAAGCAAACGAGTTAGTGGTGAAAAATGTTTAGTCCAACTATCTTACACAATATATTATATAGTTTATGATTATTCAATGGTTGCAAATGGCAAATGCTCTACTTAACAATCATATTAACTTTGACACTAATAAAGTTTGGATATTAATTTCTTACGCTATACATAGGCGGATTTGGGAGTATAGTCCGGTCCGTTAAAACAAAAATCGTTTTTTTTTTAAAAAATTTAATGTAAATTTTTTTTTTTAGTAAAAGTCCAATCTTAAAATACAATTTTTTTTTTCGAGTTCTGCCTCTGACGCTTTATTTGTTACGTTAAATTAAATAAATTAAAATTTATAAGTTATGTTATTCAAATCTATCGAATTTAATATAATAGGACATACTATTAATATATATAATTAACGGAATAAAGCGAGTTTTACTTTAAATTGAACAGTACGCTAAATAGTAAAAAGCGCGTATAATTATGTTATATAAGTTATTTTAAATATTAAATCATATTGAATAAAAGGGTTTTTATATATATATAGTATGTGAATCGCGAGGACGTGACCATGTGGGCAATTCTAAAATATCATACAATGTCCTAGTAATTGTCTTGAAACTAATCAAAAGTACATATAAATATGGACAAAGGGTAATTTAAATCTATATTATCCTAAGATAATTAATTAACAATAAAGTAAGATAATTATATTATATTATCAATGTTAAACAACAATATCATGTCCTCCATTAGATCTGATGGATTAAAGATTTCTTAAAAAGGACCACTCTACATATCTTTTGATGTTTGAAATGACGTAGATTATATAAAACTTGTTTAACAAAATTTTTGATAAAAATTGGCAGATTTTAATATAAATTGTTGGAATGTGTAGTTGAAAAGTTGATAAAAATTGTAAGTCTCATAAAATGTATAATTAAAATTAATAATTGATTTTAACCTCAATTTTTTAAATTAAATCAAACAAGGGTTAAACTTTTAATCCATTGAAGATCAATATATAACTACTATATTGAGTTGGGGGTGGGGTGGGGGTGCGCATTATACCTTGTTATTACCCATTTTGGTGAATTAAAAATTAAAAAGGTCCTTGATCAAACATATTCTTAGTGCTTGGAGAAATTGGAGAACCAATAAGATTCTCTTTTACATGACAACTAACCAATGGGGACAATTATTTATTAAGAACAACAAAAATCAAGAAATTGATTCGAATAATTAGTCAAAATATTTTAAACGAAAAAGAAAGGGACAAGTGTCAATCATCAAACCAATGATATGGACCATATGGTCACACAAAGCCAAGAGAGAAATCAAATCCCTTGAACTAGAAAGAAAGGGTATGCCTGCGCTTAGAAGATCTAAAAGCCTAAACTTTTAATCCAGATCAACCTATGAAAAGTAGTTTCCTGTGGAAAGTGCATAGGAACATGTATTGATGTACCAGAGCGACTAATACTCCCAGGTTGATGCGACGTATTCCATCAATTGACTGAAGACTTGATTATCAGTATATCGATTGTTTAAAATTGATTTTAAAGTCCAATTCTTGATTGTCAAACACTCAATAATTATTTTAAGTATTTAGTAAACTTAAAAAAAATCCTGATTAAAAAAAAATTGTAATATATGGCGATATATCTTGAGAAGCAACAAAATAATAACTCTTCATATTTTACTTTTAGGTTTTTATTATCTATCATTAAAATGTCAAATTTAACTTCAATGAATAAAACTAATTCATTTCATGTTTTAGGTTTGTTGGAATTCTATATTTATTAGCATTCTACAATAATAAAGTATCATCCATTATTCACGTAAAAAAATATTCTTCTATTTCTTTTTTTATTGGTCATTAACACATTAATTATATTTTCTAATTTTTATAAATTTTGAAATTTAGTAGATTTTGTGCCTGTTTGGTGGAGTTTAAAAGTTGTTTTTAGGAGATTTTGATAAAAAAAAAAAAAATGATGGAATGTGTGTTTGAAAATTGATAAAAGTGAGTTCCATAAAATATGTGATTGAAAATGTGTGTAGGAATAAATAGTTTATTTTAAAACTCTACCAAACATGCACAAATTAATTTTTTTCTTTTAAAATTAATATAGCGAATATGTTGTTTAGATAAATATTTAATAATATTACATATTGTTATGAAAATAAAAATAAATTTTAAAGTAATAATAATAATAACAACAACAACATATAAGCAAATCAATATAATCAATGTTCATGTTAATAATTGTATACATGTACAACACTAAAATATGTTTTTAGGGTAATTATACTCTAACTACATTTTTTTTTTATTACACTACATTTTTATTGCAACGAAGGTCCTCAATATTTGCTTATTATCTCACTTATGCTTCAATTTTTTCGTCGCATTCTTATCTTCAACCTTTAATTAATTTTCACATCTTGTATTTGATGACGAATTATGTCCAAATATTCTATTAGCGTACTTTGCAATAAGGAGCAAATATTTTGTCGAACTTTTGTATTTATTATTATTTTTTGTTTATTTACAAATATGATGGGAAAATGAGTCTTTTCATACTCTCATAACGTATTTTTGGATGGAAACCGTCTTCAGAAATATAGGATATGCTAGTTGAAGATAAGATTGCGATAAAAAAAATATTAGGGATATAAGTTCAATAGTGAGTAAAAATTAGAGACATTCATTGCAATTAAATTGTGGTGCAAACCAAAAAAAAAAATGGTATCAATATAGTTCTTTTTTTTTTTTTTAAAGTATACGCTATAATGCTAATTTTAAAATAAACAGTATTTTGAACCAAAAATTTATCGAATACTTAATTAATTTTTATCACAATTAATTAATTTTTTTTTTTTTTATGTATAACTAAAGTTGATTCTCTTAAAATTTGTGGCAATATTAAACCAAGCCAAAGACATTATATATATTGGTGTTTATTTGTCCTTGTCATCATCCAGTGAAAATCACATATGTTTAGTTAATTAATTATGGCCATTAAGATAATCAAATCACCCGCATCTTTCTTGTAAAAGGAGATTTGTTTCACACGATGTTGTGTGTGTGTCTGAACAAGGGTTTAAACTAATAAACATTCTAACCTTCCAAAACTAATCAAGTTTTCCTTTTTTTTCTACAAAAAAAATTGTCATTTGGTGGTAAAAAAAAAATTTTTTAAAAAAATGTGGATTTTTTTTTTTAAAAAAAACCCGGATTTGAAAGATTTCTTGAACCATAGTTGTCCAACTATCCGCTAATAATTATATTTAAAGTAAAAATAAATAAAAAAATTCTAGGTTTATATATATACAATTTAAAATACAGTCAAAATGGTGAAAATTCACATACATAATGTAGGGTTAGGTTTGAATCCTTTCAAGTATTTAAATCTTACCGAATTGATAAGATGATGATTAATGTTGTATCGTTGTCTTTATCACTATACAAAATAAGATATAATTTATATATAATTATCTTCACAAGAGACACATGGGCCACTTAAAGTTAAAGAGTACCTTTAAGCATGATTCATATCAATATGGCATAATGAGTATTTATGGAAAACAAAATAGTTAATAAAATAGACATTACAATAGAAAAAGTGGTTAAGTGAGTGGTTACATGCTTCATTTTGAACTTTGTGTCATTTGACCAAATGTCTTAAAAGGGAAAATTGGGGATAGCACAGATGCCTTCCAATTTTTGAAGAATACATAGTAGATATGATTCTATAATGGTCTTTATTTTTGGAATGTTAAGGTTACTCAATTCCAATCCAAATGTTTTTGTGTTTGTCTGCCTTTCTTCTCTCTCCCCACTAACGTCCCATCTAACAATACTTGATTCGGCCTTTATTCATAAATGAGCAAGTGGGATTCTTTTCTATATGGAAATTAGATTCTTGAATATGAACTTACTTGGGTTGTTACTAGGGTTTGTTGGTGTTGAAATCCAAACAATTTATAATACGATAAAATAACATTGAACCCGAAAATTAAGACCAATCAAACCATTTATCTAGGAACAAGGTAGTTTAATTTACGTATCATATGCATTCAAAGTAGACTAGTGTCGACATCGATCTACTTACAAACCCAAGTTGATGTCTTGTCACACAACCTATGTTGACAAGTTTAGATTGTGTCGCCTATCAACAAGGACTCCAAGAGGACAATGGTCCACCTCTGATTGTGGAGGAGGAGACCTCTCTTGTCCTGGTGACGATGCCATGGAGACTGTTAGTTTTATGTCCGTTAGAGTACTATTTTGTAATAAACGACATTTTAGTTAATGGACAATTTAATTATCGTATTTTGCATATTTGAATCGAGCAAATATTTATATGGTTCCATGATCACATGAGTAGTTATAAAGTGTATGCTTAAATGGTTAAGTATAAAAAAACTAAATTTATAACACGATCAAATTGTTCACAATCGGTAAATAAAGTTAGACACTTTATTTTGATAATACGGTATTGTTTGTATTTGGATTTGTTGATACTTGGTAGTAAGAACAATAGTGTATTTGGAATACATTGAACAAGATCATGCGAAATCTTATTGGTGATCATTTAAAATAAGACTTCACTTGATTATCAAACGAATCATCATAATCATGAGCGGTAATGAACTTTGATTATTAGTTTAAATTTTTAGAGGTACCAATGAGTAAAATCTAACATATAAGATCAATATCTCAGTGCTTCGAGAATTGGAACGAAATAATTAAGGTACTTATACTTGCAAGATAGAATTCGTCACTCACTTTGTGAGATGGTTGTCACTACGAGTGTTTTTTCAAGTAGACAACCAAATTTGAACTCAATAATTTAATGATGAGATTGTTGACTTATATTGTGGTGTGATTACAATTAATCACCTTGAGTGGTACAATATATCCCCCAACAATCACGTACTTGAAAAGTTTTAATATTAACTTAGAGTGAGTACAATTCAAGACACAAACTCGATTTGATGCTATAATGCAAAAAGAACAATAAAAATATACTTACAAACTTGATCTTCTCAATCTCAAAAACTTGTATCAACGTTCAAATATACTATATAATACCTTCAGTTCGTCTCAATTTCAAAATTTAGAACTCGTAACCTGATCTCATTCTCAGAAGTTAGGATTGTTAGTTCATATTATTCAATATTCTAATATTAAAGAAAGAAATCAACACCAGAGTTCTGTCTTACCATGGGCGGAGCCATGTAGAGTCCAGTGCAGGCATTTGCCTGCACTGGACTTTTGGCCCAAAAAAATATTATCACGTAAAATGATTATAAAAAAAAAAAAAAATTGCCCACTGCACTTAAAAACAATGACATGTTAATGGGCAAAAAGGAAAAGAAATGGGAGACTACACCAAAAATACATACACATATACGTATAATATACGTACAAGGGTGACTTAAAATTATACATTTATTAAAAGCATGTTCGGTATAATTTTTTTCCCAAAAAATTTATTGTTTTGCTTATAATTTTTGACTTTTCAACCCTTTTTACACTACAAAAAAATTTGAAAAGTCAAAAAGTAACCAAAAAAATCCATTTTTTTCTCCAAAAAAACTCTACCGAACAAGCCCTAATTTTCGTCCGCACTGAGTTAAAATCCTGGCTCCGCCCCCGTGTCTTACCATAACTTTTGTAAAGTTGCTTGACTAATTGTAAAACAATACGAAAAACGAACTTTATTCTTGAAAATTTTGCTTGAACTTGGAATAAATCACTCTTGTTTGTAAAATGCATTTCTTCTACTTTTTTTAAAAAAATTGAACTATAATTTGAGAGAGCATTAACTTGTGAAATGAACAAAAAAAAATTAAAATAGATTGAAAAATGAAGGAGGGTCAGTCATTACGTTTTTATAGAGAGAAAAAATAATTTAATTTTGTCATAGACCAATGAAGGGTCATATTTCTATAATGCCATTTTAACATGATATAAACATACAAGTTGTGGCACATTAGAAATATATTTAAGAGACTCTATTTATAAAAAGTATCTTTTGTATTTTGGAAAGTATATATAAATGTAGAGAGTAAATTTTTTGAATTACTCCAATACCTTCTTTATTTTTAACCAATGTTGTAAAAATCGACCAAGGCGTCTAGAGGTGGCAAAAAAACTCGTCAACTCATAGGCTCACCGGCTCGGTCCATAAAAGCTCGGCCCAGCTCGGGCTCGGGCTGGGGCTGGGGCTCGGACTCGGACTCGTCGAGGGACGAGCACAAGCTAGGACCGAGCCCAAAAAAAGAAAAGGGCTTAGCTCGCTCGCGGGCTCACCCAACAAGTCGGCTTCTTGCAAACCCAAAAGCACGAGCCACAAGCCGGCTCGGCTCGTGGCTCGTGCAACGATCACTTAATCGTGACCGTTGGTCACACATTTTTTTGTTTTTTTTGTTTTTATTTTTCAATTTCATTATTTTCCTATAAATACTCATATTCTAAATTCATTTTTTTCACACTTCAATCTCTTATCTAAGGGTAGCAAAAAAGCTCATGATCTCGTCGGCTTAGCTTGTAAAAGCTCGGCCCAACTCGGACTTAGGCTCGTCGAGAGACAAGCACGAGCTAGGGCCGAGCTCAAAAAAAAAAAGAGGGCCGAGCTAGCTCGGCTCGGTCAAAAAACGAGCCCACTCGTGGGCTCGCCCACGAGCTCGGCTCGTTGGGCTCGTGGGAACGAGCCCACGAGCTCAGCTCGTTTGGGCTCGTGGACACGAGTCCACGAGCCACGAGCCGGCTCGACTTGTGGCTCGTGCATTAAGACCATTTTTTTCATTTTTTATTTTTTAATTTCATTATTTTTGTATAAATACCCTTATTCTATGGATGAAAGTTTTCAATATTTAATTTTCAATATAAAAGATACCCGATATTTTATTTCTTTCTCATTTTCAAAATTTAAAAAAACAAACAAAAAAAAAATTTGAGGGCCGAGCTGAGCTCGTGGGCAGCTCAGCTCGGCCCGTTCGGCCCACGAGCTCGTGGGCCGAACCGATCACGTATTTTGGAGACGAGCCGAGCTCGGATTTTATGGGCCGAGCCGAGCCGAGCCGGGCCGGCTTGACCCATTGCCATGCCTCCTCTTATCTCTCATTCAATTATATACTCAATCTATTAACAATTCTCAAATTTTATTCTCTCAATATTAGTGTTATAATTAGTATTAAATATTTCATTATCTAGATATTACTCTATAATTTTAAGTTGTAATTTTCTACTTCTACTAATTCTTTACATTTCTATTTTCTAGTTTCTAGTTTCTAGTTTCTACTACATATTCATCTTCTCATATTCTCTTTATTCTATTATTCCAAATGGCATACAATCGAAGTGATGATGATTTCAGTGGTCTTAGGTTTGGTTTGGTATTGCTGTGCTTTTAATAGAATCAGCTTCTGCTGTGCTGCAAAAAGAATCAGTTGTGAAAAAAATCAGATAAGTGTTTAGTAAACTCTTGTTTCAAAATTGCTGTATGTTTCAAAATTAGCATTTAAGCGTTTAGTAAACAAAAGTGATTTATTGCTGCAACGATATTAAATTACTAAAAAAGATATTAATTATAATAATATTATTTTGTATTATTATATTATCACGAATGGTAAAATTCATTTTTTTTTCACAATCAAATATTTTTTAACAAGACAATGCATTCATTATTATTATTTTAAAATAAAATAATAAAAACCTAATAAATTTCATATTTTATAAAAATTACAAAATAAAAGCATAGTCATATAGGACAAAAATTAATTAAATTTATATTATTTTTTAGGATCCAACTTGCATCAATTCGATTTCTCAAATAGGTATTAAAAGAATTAGTTTAATTAATTAAGGGTGAAATGAGTATTTTAATAATATATAAATAAAAAAGCTAAAAGCAGAATCTGAAAAGTTGCCCTTTTGCTACTTCTCAAAATCTGCTGCAAGGTGAGTCAGATTATTTTATAATCACTTTTTAAAATTTTGTCAAACGCCTAAATCAACTTCTGATTGTTTGAGAATCAAAAGCTGGGCTTCAAAATCAATCTCAAACGGGGCCTTAATGATATGCAAATTCCAGACGACATTCTTAATCAATTTGGTGGTAGCACGGATCCAACTGATCTGGAAGACTTTCAAGAAGATGCCGATACACAAACTACCATCGGTTCTAGTACTAAACGAAAAGCTACCAAACAAAAGCTTAAGTGCTGGCAGCATTTTGAGTTGGTGCCGACTGGTAAACTAGTGGACGGAGTCCCTGAGTTCAAAGTACAGTGTAAATACTGTCAAGAGAAGTTAGCTTGGTACAAGAGGATAGACACGACCCATCTAAACAGACACTTCTTCAAAAAGTTTCAATACAAACATGGAGGTTTGGATACAAATCAGGCACAACTCCAGTTTGGATCTCCGAGAGCCGGGTCCAGTAGTCCTACTCTCAACAACTAGATATATTCATAAGAACTCATGCACCACGAAGGACTGTCTGAATTGATAGCAAATGTCGAGTTTTCACTATGCTTAGTGTACAATTTTTATTGGATGAAATTCATCCAAAAATATCTCCAACTAAGGCACGTTAATATTTATAGAAATACACTCCGTAAAGACACTATTGTTAGATATAATACAAAGAGAGAAGCTATTATTAATGATATTAATAATTACAACGGTGTTGTATCTTTTACATCAGATTTAGGTTCTGTTTGGTACAACTGTCGTGAGTAGAGCTTTTAGTAGTAGAGCTTTTGTTAAAAAACTGTTGAATATTAAATTGAGTGTTTGGTTGCATAACTATAAAAATACTTTTGTATAAATTTTATATTTATTTGATTAAATAATAATTAATTATTATATATCTTATATTATTTGTTTTAAAATAAATAATTTTTTTTATATCCTATAATAACTATTATGATTAATATATTAATTTAATTATAACAACACAACTATTTTATTATATTTGACGAAACAATAATTAATTATTGTATAACTCATATTATTTTTTTAAAAGAAATTATATATTTTTATATCCTATAATAACAATTAAAATTAATGCATTAATTTAATTATAATAACATGATTATTTTAGTATATTTGATTAAAAAGTAATTAATTATTTAAATCAAACATATTTAATTATTTAAATCAGAAATATTATGTATAATCTATATTATGTTATTTAACACGTCAATATTTTTTTTCCACTTTATATAAGTATATAAAATGACAATTTGACATAAGTCTATTAATGTAGTAAATAAATTAATATATTTTTTTCGATGTATTAATGGTAATTTTGTTAATTTTTAAGTTCATTAAATGTTAATTACAATTTCCCGTAAAAGCTCAATTAGAGCTTTTTAAAGCAGCTCAAAATTTGGACTTCTCTAAAACAGTTTTTTAAGCTATTTTTTTAGTCAAAAAGTGCTTGTTGACTTTAATCAAACAACAATAAAAATAACTAAAAATACTTTTACTCTTTAAGAAATGCTTTTACACTTCAAAAAAGTCCTTCCAAACACACTATTATAGACATGTTGTAATTAAAAATGATATATAGTTGCAACTGCACATTATATTGATAATAATTAGATAATGCATAAAAAAATAATATCATTTAAACAAATAGACTATCCTCATAATGAAAATAATATTTATCATGTTTTATTAGGTGTGTTACATGAATTTAAATGTGATTCTAAGACTCATAGTTTTACATTTGATAATGCAGGTCCAAATAATATAGTAATTGAAAAATTAATGCAATATTGTACTCCAAATTTTGATGGTATTTTATTTTATATTCGTTGTGTATGTGACGTATTTAATTTAATTGTACAAGATGGATTAAAATTTATACAAACTCAATTAGAAAAAATTAGACATGCTATTAATTATATTTCAGTTTCACCATCAAGAAAACAAGTTTTTGCTGCTCTATGTATAGAAAATGGGCTGCAATCAAAAAGTCTTACAACTGATGTTGTCAATAGATAGAATTCAATATATCTTATGATTGAATCTTGTGAAGGCTACAAAGATTGCATTACTGTATATTATAATGGCCGACATTCACACGGCTCAGAATATGATTTAAAATTACATGACTGAAAAATATGTGGTCATGTTAGAAAATTTTTAAAAGTTTTTTACGACGCAACAACTACATGTTTTGGTGTGTATTATCCAATTACTCCACTTGTTTTAAATCATTTATATTATATTGCTAACAATTTTAATATGTATAAGAATTTTGCTCTTTTTCTAGTATAATACATGTCATGGAAGCTAAATTTAGAAAATATTGGAAAAAATTGCATATGTTATTTCTATTAACATATATTATAGATCATAGACTTAATTTAGAGTGTACGAAAGTAACAATAATAGCAATTTCACAAAAATTAACTTAAGAAAATTCAGTAACGTGTGCTAATTTAGAACAAACTTTATATTCTATGTATGAGGTCTATGTTGAAAAGGCCAGTACGAACGTTGTACGACCTCCTAATCCAACATATACTTCGTCATCAACTGATGACATTGACTTATGGAGTTACGTCAGTACACATAGGAGTGGTCAAGGTCAACAATCAGTTGGTTATTCTTCTAGTTCTTCCCTTCCCCATTCTAATGATATACCTGTAGAGTTAGTTAGGTATTTTTGCGCATGATGTGCTTAGTAAATTAGATGACGAATAGAGAAATTTTTTTGATATACTATGATGGTGGAGACAATATCAACGTAGTTATTCAATTCTTTCAAAAATAGCATGTGATCTACTAACACCTTCGGTCTCAACTGTAGCATTAGAGGCTGCATTTAGTACAAGTGGCAGGGTTTTGTTTGATATCAGGTCAAGACTTAAATCCGACATTTTAGAAAGTTTATTGTGTCTAAAGGATTGGAATGACGCCGAATTTCGAATCCAAGACAAAGTGGACAGAATAATGTCCGAAGAACTTGAAATTTTGAATATGGATTAATCATATTCGTAGTAAGTATTATTTTGCATTAGTATTTGATATTTTTTCTTATTTTAATGAAAAAATTGTACACGTAACATCTTGTTCGTGTACAATTTTAACTCCGTCTACTTTCAAAGTAGCCGGTCCCAAGCCTGAAAAAAAGAGGAGGGTTTTCAATCTTTAATTTTTAACATAAAAGATTCTCGATATTGTATTTCTTTTTTAATTAATTTTTCTTAATCCGTATGAAAAACGAAGTCATCCTATATAAATGGGACGGATGGTGTATTATTTAATTTAGTCAACATATGAGTAATGAAAATTGAAATCTTGGAATGCGTTCAATTATAGAGAGTGTTCTCTCTATTTTAAAAAGTTAATTTAGCGAGTCTTTAAAATTGACTCTCTAAAATAGATAGTATCTTATGTTTAAAGAGTCTCTTTGAGATACTATAATGACAAAAAAATAAGCTGCCAAAACAATCCGTAACATTGTCCAAAAACTGTAAAATCTAGATACGACTTAAAGTGCCCGTTTAGTGCTAAAATGACCACTTTATCTTCTTCCTGATAAAAAAATCACGAAATTGGTACCATTCAAATCTTTGTATTTTTCTCCATCATACTTCATAAATTAATGTCCAAAAATTTCAGTTGACCCGGATGTCTAAATAGAATCTAAAATCTTAAAAAATCACAAACGGTCTGTGAAAATTCCTAAATCAAACGAAATATGTTATTTCACTTAATTTCAACCTCATAAAAATTATTTGGTTCCAAAATCCTCATTTCATAATATTTTTCACAAAATTTTACTTCAGTCCCTAAAGTTTGAAAAATGAAAATTGAACCTCAAACTTGCCAAAATTGCATCAATACCTCTAAACCTCAAATATTATCTCATGATCATTCTAAAAACGATACCTCAAGTCCGAAATTAATACGCATGCAACTTTTCATAAATCTATGACTTCTCAAATATTGCAATTAAGTTCGAAATTGCTTTCCAGTCCTCAAATGTCTCATATTGTCACCCATAAAATTCAGGTTTATCATTCATTAGATTAGATCTTATGTCTCACATTTTTTATTTTGGTCCCATAAGAATAAAAATAATTCCAAAATTTGGACCTCAAGTTTTCAAACTTTGCATTTAAGCAGACATAAAGTTTTGGGCAATTACATTACGCATTCAACAAACTCGTAAAACTTACCTAATTTTTTGAACTATCTCGACTTTAACAAAAGTGTGAAGTGAATCTTCTAGAGAATTGGAGTTCAAATATGAAGTAAGAAACTCGAACTTGTTAACAACTTTGGAGGGCTTAGAGCATCTCCAACCCATCGCCAAATTGAATGCAATACGCCAAGATGGAGCAAATCTTCTCTCCAACCGGACGCCAAAACGCTGCGCTATGTTGAGATGATGAACAGTGCTATATGGCGCAGCACTGTAGTGATGAAGATGAATTTGGCGTGAAATTTTATTCCATATTTACCCCCAACTTGGCTGCAGTGAACAATTAGTTTCCTTTTGTATCCCTTTTCTTTACAGTTTCATTGTCTTTTTTTAGTAATCTGTCCAATTTTTTTTATTTTATTATGTTAAATGTTTTTGAAATTGAGATATTTAGTATCGTGCTTTTTTTTTTTAATGAATGCAATAGTTACGTAAATTTAATTTAATAAAAATTTTATATATTTAATATAAAATTATAAATACACTATATGATTAACTAATTTTTGAATTAAATTATTGTTCAAAATTACAAATATAAATATATTATAATAGACACTGTTTATTTGGTACAATATTTGAAGTAATGGGTTGGAGATGACATTTGGATTTGGTGTGAAAGTTGCACCATTTTAGTACAAAAGTTGCACCAATTTGAAGATATGGGTTGGAGATGGCATTATACTCTTTTTTCTTATACCTTTCTTTCTTTCTTGTCAGAACTTGTGTGTATTTGTACAGAACAGATAATATTTTCAAGAGAATATGAGGAGGGGGTGGGCGAAATGAGCATTTTTGAAAACTTATAATTTATTTTTCTTATAAAAATAAATACATAATTGTTATTCCATGACATTAAAATTTTGACTTCATTTAAATAATTAAACACAATAAAAAGTAATTAATTTAATAGCTAGTCAAAACTTTGAATGAAAGATCATCTTTACCTTCCCTAGCTTTTTTTTACAGTCCATCCGTCCCACAAATATAGAATTACTTTCATTTTCGCACAAATTAAAAAAAATTAATTATTATAGCTGAAACAATAAATTTTACTTATATTTTTCCTGATATACTCTTATATTAATACAATGATAGTTCACATTTGTTGATAATAAGATATATTAAATAGTGGTATATTAGAAAACTAAGAAATTAATAATACTCTCAACAAAGAAAGTGGACTATAATTTGGAACATGATGTAAAATATGGAAAACAATATTGATGACCATATTTATATATTTCTTACCTAGTCTACAAGTATTTGAAATCTTATATATATCATGGGTCCATCATTATAATAAAATACATAGTTTCTTTCTACTCACTTCTATTATTCTCTCTAGTTCATAACACATTATCAACACGAAAAAGCTCACCCAAAATAGAGAGAAAATATGAGAGCAATAGTTTAGAATATTCGTAGAATTTGGGCAGCCTACATAGCTGTGATGAAACGTTTATATCTCAACTCTCTGTTGTCCAATTGTAGTGAAATTTGGACAGAAAGTTCAAAACTAATTGTTCATCAAATTCAATGGTTAAGATTAAGATCCGAAAGTTCATTAGTGATAAATCTCTACGTGAACAGTAATGAATTTTGAATTCATTGGAAGAATTTGGATAGCTTACGCATCTGTGATCAAACGTTGATATCTCAATGGTCCACGGTCTCTTGAAATTTGGACAACAAGTTCAAAATTATTATACGGTTAAAATCTATGGAACCGAGACGGATCATCTAAAGAGATTACCATACTATCTCTTTACTACATACACGCCGTTTGTTTTGGGTTATTTATTGGTGAGGGGATATAGATATTGCTCTTTTTTTTGGTATATCTCTTACTACTTCATTCCTTCCTCCTCCTGTTATGGTTTATTATCGTACTCAACCAGTGAGATGTTACAAGGTCAACACTGATGGATACATCAAAGATGGATTTGCGAGTGGAGGAGAGATTATCAGGGATTCATCAGGTCAGTGTGTTCGCGCCTTCTTCTCTTCATATTGCGAATGCTCTATTTTAAAAAGCATATTTTTAAATATAAATAGTATCTTGAAGAATTTTTAAAAATATCAAGTGTGACCTTTTATGGAACTCAAACAACACTCTGTATATTTATTCTTTATTTCGTTATTATCTCATAAGTAATTTGTTCGAAGCTGACATATGAATTAGCCAGAAAAAATTTCTTTAATTTAATAACTAGGATCTTTGCTAGGTGTTCACGTATTTATTATAATTCAATAATAATAGTTTAGTATTGTACCTGAATCGATAAATGATACTGGATGTCGACTTGATTCACAAACCTCTCGCTTTTGATTTACGAACTTGGTTCTTCCAACGTTCAAGTCTTCTATAGTTGTAACGACCACGGACTTTCTCCTAGAGGCCTTTCGCCCAGGGGTTATTCCATGCGCCGTTAACTTACGTACTGTCCACTGGAGGTTACTTGCCCAATTGGTACCAGCATTCCACTTAAGTTCCCCATAATAGGAGGTCAAGGGTTCGAATCGCTGGGGACGCGAAAGAAATCCAGTTTGGAGCCCAACCTCCAGTGGACAGTACATAAGTTAACGGCGCACGGAATAGCTCCTGGGCAAAAGGCTTGTATTTTGTAACGACCACGGACTTTCTCCTACAAGCCTTTTGCCCAGGGGCTATTCCGTGCGCCGTTAGCTTACGTACTGTCCACTGGAGGTTGGGCTCCAAACTGGATTTCTTTCGCGTCTCCAGCGATTCGAACCCTTGACCTTCCATTATGGGAAACTTCCAATTGGTACCAGCATTCCACTTAAGTCCCCCATAATGGGAGGTCAAGGGTTCGAATCGCTGGAGACGCGAAAGAAATCCAGTTTGGAGCCCAACCTCCAGTAGACAGTACGTAAGCTAACGGCGCACGGAATAGCCCCTGGGCGAAAGGCCTGTAGGGGAAAGTCCGTGGTCGTTACAATATTATTCTCCAAAGTATAGATTACACAGGTGTGTGGGCACCTTTTAATTAAATCAAAAACTAATTTTTGGACTGGATAGATTTAAAAAATCAAGAAGATAAAATTCAAGCCAAACAAGACTTAAGAATTTTCTATCTCATCTTTTCTTAATTGTTGGATGATTTCACACCACATGCAATGTGATATAAATAAGACAAGAGTCCTAATTGTAAACAAGGACAAAAGTCATAATTGCATCCAAGTCCAATTAGCTTAGAATTGATTTAATTGAACATGTAATCCCTGAACTTATATCACAATTACAATCAAGTCCAAAACTCTCATAGTAACTGTGATTAAGCCTAAAATTTTATAGAGCTACCATAGGACTTTTCTAGATATATATTTTCCAAGCTCCAATAATTAGATTCTGCCTATTCAACCTTAGAGCTCCTGATCTAATTATTAGTCTATTACCTTTTCCACTAAAGGAAAAAGATTGCACTATCGGAATATATAAGATTATGGAAGGTGTAATACTTTTCTCTGACCTACTATATATATATATATATATATATATATATATATATATATAGTTCATTCTTGTCTGAGATCTGATAATTAGGTACAAGTATAAATGTCTGTTTTGTCCATCTAATTATTCTCACTAACTTTAAGTTACATTTTCTTCAACGGTCACATGAACTAATTCATAAATATCGAAGTTTAGCCGTTGCTAAACACTGAGCTCAGATTTATAACCGTTCAACAGAAAATATTTAAATTGTCACTCAACCCATTTTTTAGGACGACAGTTCCTGACACGAATTCGTGTTCTCTACTTCGCTCATGCTCAAGCTCAAGCTCCCAACTTACCGAGATATTTGATCAATCAAATTGATCTCACCCATTGGTGAATCAAAGAATCATGAAACTAACGAAAAGATATACACAATCTTGTCAAGAAGGAAAAATTGGATATATATAAATTATTTAAGGACTAATATGAAATAAATTAAGTGTTAATACTTCATGTTAGGACTTGATTGAATAAAGGTGAAAAAGTTGGGTGGGCATCAAACAGTTGAAAAAAGTAAAGTTTTAAGCATTTAAACCAAATTGAACAGCCATGTTTGAGGCAAACGTAGGATTTGTGTTCTTCAAAATTTTACAAATCTTATGGAGTTACGAAGTACACGAGGAGACTTTTGAAATGGTACAAAATATGCATTCATTCGACTAAGAAATGAGCTCCAAAATTGAGTGCCAAAAGTGTTCCAGAAACTAAAAATTTTGAAAATATTTTAAGAATTTCTAGCAATCTGAGTTCGGGCAGCCATTTTTAGGATAGACATACGATCTATGTGATTATCCATTTTCTACGATTCAAAGTGCACTACAAAGCTCTCCGTACGATATTTAAGAAGACATAAGAGACGTCAAAAAATTATCAAGAATCAACCTTCAAATCACGGCCCAAAAACAAGTCGAAGAAATAAGAAATCTGTCAAATTTTGTATTGAACAATTTCCAGGTACAGAGATTTGACCCCCTATTATCCTTATTACATCCTACTCTAATGTAGTACCTAAAGGAAGTGTGAAGAGGTTGCTTGGAGGCCAAGAGAAAATCTTTAAACAAATCAAGAAAAAGTTTTATATGTGACCCAATGAGATTAAGTAAAATAATATGAGAAACAAAAGAAAAAAAAATTGTAAGTAGGTATATACATGTGTGGAGCCGTGTGTGTATATGTGTAGGTAAGGGTATGACTTTTCTATAAATACTCCTCAAACAAAGGCTTTCCATTTGATCTTCTCATGCTTTACAACTCTTACAATCATATAAATATACATACACTCATATACTAATACTTAAAGAAGAAGGAGAGAATAATCTATCTAAGAGAGAATGTGAGTCAAGATCTAAAATCTTAAAAATAAAGAGCTTGATGTGTAGGTATCTTAAGTTAATAGAGCATTCCCAGAATCAAAGACCCTAACTGGTAGTATTTAAAATGGGACAAAAAATCTCAGGTTTCATGGTGGAGGAGAGGACTGGTTTTAAGTGGCTGAAACTTGGTTTTTCCAAACAAAAACACAATTCAAACTCTCTTGCTTCAGAGGGTATTGGTACACCAGATCCCCTGTTTAAAAATAGGATATCAGTACTCCGAAATCTCCCGCACCATCAAGGCTTGAAATTGGTTCTGCATGATTTCAGTACCCTTAATACTCATCTTCCACAAAGTTGTAACATATATAACCTTTTATTTTTAAGTATATCGAGACAATTTCCAACAAGTTGTGAGTAACTTATGTTATTTGACTTATGTGCAATATGATAAGTTTAATATGTGCATAAATTATATGTACTCCAAAATGAGTTATTTTGATGAGATTGATCCAAGTAAAAATAGGGGTATTTTCTTAAAAGGTCTAGTCAAACAACTCATGTTTTTTTAAGGCCTAACTTATTCTTCATATCTTTTTAAAGTCTCTTTTGTGGAAAAGGTCTATAATACCCGTACTATATTTTTATAATAACTGAAATGCCATTGACAAAAAAGACCCAAAAACCCTCAGCGTTGATCTCACTCCATTAACGATGTGAAGTTGCTAAATTGAAGAAACCTTACTCCCTACAATTTCTCTACTGTAATATTGGGTTTCTTCCTTTATTTTCTGTGGGCGAAGAGAAAGACTTGTTTCCATTTGTTGTTGCCGCGAAGAGAATTACTTCTCACTCTATTTTTTTGTTACAAATTCGTCATTGGTAATATATTCTCATCCATTTTATTATTTCATATGTACATGGCATTCTTTTGTGTCTGTTCAAAATGGGTGTTTAGGAATGTTTTTCATCTGAAATGGTAGAGCTGAGGAAGAAGTGCATTATTTGTGCTTTCTAGAACGTTTGAAACTACTTTGAAACGTTTTAAATTAGTGTAGTCTTGTTAAACGACATTAGTCGTTTTAAATGACGGTGGTTATTATAAGATGACCATCTGTCGTTTTAAACAACGAAACACATTTTGAACTACTATTGCAGCGTAGTTGAGGTTGTTTGAAATACAGTATTTGATTTTTTGAGAAACAATTTTTTTAAGATTAAGTAATCAAAGTTTTAATGAATTACAGGAATGGAATCACCATTATAAATTGTTGTATTTTATTTTGGTGAGTTTGTTAGGGATGATCAGGGAAAGTGGAATTGAAAACGGTGTGATAGTCATGTTGTGGATGGACCTAAAATTGTTACTGACATTTCATATAAAGAGTTGTATGGTAAACTACTGGACCTGTGCAATGTTGACTCTACCTTGCACGAATTGGAGATAAGGTTTCTTCTATCTGGTGATGCAATGTTTGCGGAGCCAATCCAGATTACATTAGACAAATATGTGCACTGGTATGTAGGTCTCACTAAACAAGGTCAGCCTCGTCCCATTTGCGTAACCTGTGTGAGCAAAGGTCCAGCATTGGTTAATAATAAAACTCATCTAGTCAAATTGGGTGAACTCGAGTGTGAAATCGAAACGGAGACACTGTCATTCAACAATATACAATCACAAGTGAATGACTATTGGCAAGACTTGGAGATACTTCAAGAAAACGATGTACGATTGCAAGCCAATGATGATAATGAAGTACATGAAAATGTAGATGATTATCGGGATGGGATGGATATAAATGCAGATGATCAGAATGTCGAAAGTCCAGCTGGAAATTATAAGAATACTGCCAGCAACTATTCTTCTGGACTTGAGGTGGTCGAAGACAATCAGTTCACAAATGAGCAACTTCTGGCTTTATCTTCACCTATTACAACGCATGTGATTCCCACGGATGAAGATGTGATGATGACAAAGTCTTTAAGTCAAAAAAAGATCTAATGTTGGAGTTGCACTTGCTTGCAGTGAAGTATGACTTTGAATTTAGACTGAAGAAATCAAACAAGCAGACATACACCATTGTTTGCTTCGATCATAATTGCAAATGGCGTTTGCAAGCAACGCAATTCGCACAATGTGATTACTTTAAAGTTTGTAAATACAAATGTGAACATACTTGCTCTCTGAGTATTCGCGGTAATGATCATAGACATGCAAGATTGTGGGTTGTCGGGAGACACACAGTGCCAAAGTTTCTAAACCCCAGCACGATGTATAGACTAGCATATGTCATTAATGATGTGCGGAACGACTTTGGGGTAGTCATGAACTATTAGAAGGCATGCAAGTCTGGAGAATTTTCCCTTACAGATCTAAGAGGTTCACTTGAAGAAAGCTATGCTAAATTGGCCTTGTATGCTCACAACTTGTCCGTTAACAATCCTGGTACGGTAAAATGTCTACAGATTGATAGTAACAGGAGATTCCTATATTTTTTTTATGGCTCTCGGACCTTGTATTCATGGATTTTACAATTGCATGTGACCAGTAATTATTGTAGACGGAACATCACTAAAAGAAAGATATAAATGTATGCTGATTGTTGCTACATGTCAAGATGCGAACATGCAGATATATCCTATTGCTTAGGGAATAGTTGATTCGAAGAATGATGCATCGTAGAACTGGTTTTTTACACAGTTGAAAGAAGTAACTAGTGACCAATTGAACCTTGTTTTGATATTTGACTGAGGGCAGAGTATCATCAATGTAGTCAAAGTTGTATACCCGAACACGTACTATGGCCACTGCATCTATCACATAAAGGGCAACTTGAGACTGAAAACGAAAAATTCAGAGGTTTTATCACTGTTCAAGAAAGCGGCGGAGGGCTATATTATGAAAGAGTGTGACTCAAATTAATAATATACATAAATGTAGTTGGAATTATTTACAGAAAGCAAAGTATGAATGTTGGGCCAGGTCACACTTTAAGGAAAACCACTACAACATCATGACATCGAACAATACAGAGTCAATCAACTTATTGTTGAAGAAAAATTGAGAGTTACCAGTCCTTCAAATTTATTGAGAACATCCGAAGAAAGCTGCAGAAATAGTTTTACAAAAGACACATGATTGCACAAGGTTGCACCAGCACTTTAACTCCATCAATGAAAGAAAAACTCATTAAGAATCATGGTAAGGCCAAAAAGTACGTGGCAGATCCCATTGATCTAATAAGGTATGATGTGAGCAACAGAATGTCGAGGTACACTGTAAACTTGGACGAGAAAACATATCCATGTAGACGATTTCAGTTTGAGCACTTACCGTGTGAGCATGCAATCGCAGCGACCAGGTGAGTGGGCATTCGATTTATCTATTATGTTTGTTGTATTACACGACTGATTATTGGAGATCGGCGTATGATGAAACAATATTCCTTGTGCCTAATGAAGTGGATTGGGTTGTTCCTGAGTATATCAGGACTTTAATAGTCTAAACATCGAGGATACCATATGCTGGAGAGTTTCCTAAGAGATATAAATGTAACAGGTGCAGAGCAACCGGACACAACCGTCTAAGATGTATACACCGGATTCCAATTGGTGACAGTAGAGCAGAAGAGTAGTGTAGGTCTATTTTTTTTTTTAATTTGTTCTATGGACAACAAATGTGAACGTAATATATTTGATTTATTGTTATGTCTGTTGGAAAAATATGTGTCATATTTTTCACTTTTTATATCTTGGCTAACTTAATAAATATAACTGATTTTTAATGATAAAAGAGCATGTCAACGTTTGCATTTTTGACTGGTTTGGTTAACGCTAGTTCTGACTGACTGGATTGATAAGCGGATTATTTTTCCAGATCAGTAAAAGCTGCAATTTTATTCTGTTTCTATACTTGATATATTCTGACCTCATGAATATTATTGATAGCTCCTTTTGTAGGTTAAAGAATCTTTTCTTATTCTCTTAGATTTATTTAGGAAGGAAAAATTTAGTTTCCTAAATTCTTTGCTTCTACAAATCTAAGAATATTTTTCTATATTCTTTCCTACTAATTCTCTTACCATTCTTGTTGCATATTTTAAGGTAAGAAATAATTCCTAATTTGATTTCTACTTTAACTATAAGTAAGAGTGGAAATCAATAAAGAATTGGGGTTTTGAAATATAATTTTTGTTCTTGTTTTCTCCAAGCTTAAAACTGGCCAAAATCCATAAAAGGAAAACAAGATATCAAGCTTCATTGATTAAATTTCAAAGCAAAAAAGTTTTCTTCAAACTCATTGAAGAATCAAGAACTTATTGGTGCTCAACGAACAATTCCATATCTTGTTCAAGCTACTTGGCGTGAAGTTAAGAACGGAGGTTCTTAATCCAAGTGGTGGTTGCGGTCAAGTACAATAGGGAAGTAGTGATAAAGTCAAGACTGGTGGGTTTGATTCCACTTCATCAACAAGTCAGAAGAAGAAGTATCACAGGGAGTTGATCTGTTTTCTTTTGATTGTTATTTTGTTAATTTTGCGAAATTACAAAAATCGATACTATTGTATTTTTGAACAAGATTATTAGTGGATTGTTTTTACCCTTGGCATGGGGGCCCGTGAATGTTTTCCTTAGGAGTTTACCACGTTACATCTTATGTTCGTATTTAATCCTTTAATTTCTGCACTTGACAAGATTAGGTAAACGAACACGGTTGTGCGAGTCAGAACTGTTATCTCTATATCTTGCCAGTTCTGACTACGTTCTGTCCACTGCTTGCTTAATTAAGATTAAAATTCGTTTTTAATTTAATTAATCTAGGTTTTAGAACTTTCAATGTCGAATTCAGATGTTGTGTTTATGTTGTTTATCTTTATTTTGGATTGCAGATGTTGTGTTTTCTAGCTGCTTACTGTCCCTTCTATGTGTAAAAAATAAACGACACAAGTCATTTAAACAACCATTGACGTTTAGTACATAAAAAGTAGAGTTGTTTTGAACGACCCTAGACGTTTTTGGTAAAGTTGACGAACCAATGAATTGAACATGTTGTGAAACGTATAGTATTATTGAAAACAACCAACGACGTTTAGTATGTTAGTATAGACGAACATAACAAGTACAGTTCTTTTAAACAACCAATGACGTTTAATATAGAACGACTGCAGTTGTTTTAAACAACCACCGACGTGTAGTATAGAACGACTACAGTTGTTTTAAACGTCTATAGACGTTAAAAAAAACCCTTCGATGATGTACAATCAATTGTATATTACTTCGATTGTTGAACTCGATTCAATCAATTGTACATTACTTCGATCGTCGAAGTCGATCGTGTCGATCAATCAATTGTACATTACTTCGATCGTTAAAATTGATCGTGTCGATCATATAGTTGTACATTACTTTGATCGTCGAACTCAATCATGTCGATCAATCAATTGTACATTACTTCGATCGTCAAACTCGATCGTGTCGATCATATAGGTGTACATTATTTCGATCGTCGAACTTGATCATGTCGATCAATCAATTGTACATTACTTCGATCGTCGAACTCGATCGTATTGATCAATCAATTGTACATTACATCGATTGTTGAACTCGATTGTGTCGATCAATCAATTGTATAAAATTTTGATCGTCGAACTCGATCGTGTCGATCAATCAATTGTACATTACTTCGATCGTCGAACTTGATCGTGTCGATCAATCAATTGTATATTACTTCGATCGTCGAACTTGATCATGTCGATCAATCAATTGTACATTACTTCGATCTTCGAACTCGATCATGTCGATCAATCAATTGTATATTACTTCGATCGTTGAACTCGATTGTGTTGATCATATTGTAAAATAATGTAGTTTTTTTAAAATGATTGAAGTTGTGTTGGAAACATTTCTAGACGTTTTTGAAAAATCCTAGGGCTATTTACTATGACATGTATAAAATGACACCTTCGTTTTACGACGTCCCTACAAGTTTGTAAAAACTACCACTTTTTTACTTTTTTACCTATATTTTACTTTATTGTACATGATACATTTACCCACTCACTGAACAACTGTTAAAAAAAAGGGAAAAACTTCGAGACGTAATACCTCACTGTGGTTCGCATGCAATTGTATTATTGAAGTTCCATACCCTAACTCCTACTATCAAGAAGTAGAGTCAGGTGACTGGATTTTCATAAAGATTCCAAATCTCCACTATTAGGGTTGTTGTCAAATTAATTTCGAAACTAAGAGTTATTTGTGTAGTTGTTTCAGAAAATAGGGTGTGTTTGGTAAAGTTGATTTTGAAATTAGGATTTTTTAGGTAAAATCACAATGTCTCAATATTTGAAAAGTTGTGGGTTCCAAACATTTGTTGACAATCTTGTAAGAAAGTCATCCCAAACACACCTTTATGATGAACGACAGTGAGTGGTCCACAATATTATTACTTGTACAAGTTTACAACGTATGATCACATTTATTTCACACATGATTGCATTTGTCACTGAACGACTACATGACATTACAAAACGAATGTTATTGTTCCAAAAGTATATGGTCTTTCTAAACTATACCTAATGTTTCACTAACTGATTGTGTTATGTTATTTGTAGGATGGAGTATTTCGTAGACATGAATTTGTAACTGAATCTAAGGTGTCATCGAGATCCACGCTATTGAAAATTGATGTAGTATACGATGCATTAGATGATGAACACAAGGAGCTATTCCTCAACTCATGTTTTAGGAAGTTGTACAATGTGAGGTCTATGTAAATATATCCAAATCTAATTCACAACCTGTTAATCAAGAGGGTATGTTCAGAAAATACAGACGAGCTCTGGTTTTGTTTGGAAAATGAGCAAGCTACCCGATTCTCTTTTTTTGAGTTTACGCTCGTGGCGGGCTTTAAGGTAGGAGATGAGGCTGAGTACAAAAATAGGATAGTGCAAAATGGGGCGATTGTTTGAGAAATACTTTGGAGATAGGAATAAGATCACTCCTAGTCGTTTGTATGAAGCATTTGACAATGAGGAAGACGATATGGATGACAAATATAAGTTAGGACTAGCATGTATCTATGAGTCGGTGCTAAGAGCCATTGAACTGAACACAGAGATAGATGGTCACATATTAAATTTGGTTGACGACTTGGATTTATTAAATGAATATCTATGGAGGCAGAAGATTTATGACCTTACAAGACATGCATTTATGAGAAGTTGGGAAGACCAAAATGAGAGGTATTCTTTGTGGGGGTTTCCATTGGCGGTGCATGTAATGGTCACTGAAACTGAATCTAAAATTTTCATTAAGTGAAAAAATTTAATATAAAAAATTGGTAAGTAAATGAAAACTACATCTATGTGTACGTTTGAGCATTTGAGGCAATATCACGCATAGCGCACTTGTTTTGTGCTCAGATGCAGGAAAGGAGACATCCGAGAATGTGCTTGTGGAATTCGCGCTTAACACCTAAATCAAGAGATATTGCAGAAGTCTTGGACGATCCACAGCCACGCGTCCGTTGTACATTGCATACTAGTCCCGAGGAGAGGGAATAATAGTATGTGAGATTGTTTGTCTCCGGTCCTAAAAGGGAAGATCTAATCCTCGATGCCTACCTTTACAAGGATGGAGCCGACGATGCTGCTGGAGATGAAGAACTCGATGATATATTCGAACAAGCACGAGAGGATGACCTTCACGCTTTCCAGTTGCACAAGATGAGCATGAGGTATGTATACTATAATAAATTAATTACATCCAATCATGTCACTTGCATTCGTTTGTAATGCTCTGTTTTTGTTATTCTTTGTCATGTTCAGGATGGTAAATCATCGCCTGCTGCAGCACCTCGTGCTCCTTTACAAAAGAGACGTCCGTGTAGCGAACACAGAAATATGATAAGGCAAATACTTGAACAAATAAAAAAACTAACGGATCAAGTTGACGAGTTGAAGAGGAAGGTAGAGAGGTCAGAAGAATGGAGGCAGCGTAGCCCACATTTGTATGGAGAATATATAGACGACAACAGATGAATGAATTGGGATGGGACTAATGTATCATTTGGTAATCAGAGGCAGAGGGGTGCAGATGATGCGAATGATAGAGAAGTGGTTACAAGGGTAGATGGAACGGGGCATGTGAGTGTGGAGGAGCCGGTAGATGCAGGTGTAGATACAGAGGTTGGGATAGATCGTGTCGAGGGTAAAGTGGAGGCTCTGGTAGATACAGAGATTGGGACAACGGTTGAGGGTGATCAGGAGGAGGCCGTAGATATAGGTGTAGACACAACGGTAGAGGGTGAAGTGAAGGCGGCCGTAGATACATGGGTTGGGACAACGGTGGAAGGTGATGCAGAGGAGGCGGATCATCCACGTAGGCGAACTACGTGATTTGTTAGACGGAAGGATGTACAAGAAAAACCTAAGGTGTTCCTATGCAGGAGTAAGATGAAAGCCGTAGAAAAGCTTGACGTAGACGAACAGCCGCGGAAAACGAGAGTTAAAAAGCCTTCACAGTGGGTGACTTCTCCATACATGACTGAAGTTCAGTGAAGAAAGCACTTTGATGCTACGACGTTTGATCTTTTCCGAGATGTTGACCCTGGGAAGGATAATGAGTTTTCTACATGGTACAACCAGTTAGGTGGCAAGTGAACATCGTTTCCAATTTAGTAGACTTATTATGTAGCTGTAATTTCTATTTTTTTTAATTCATATTTTTTATATTATTGATTTACGCCCTGTGTCAGCCACCAATTTGATCATTTAAAGTTGAAAGATGTAAAAAAATAGTTCCATAATATTTTCACGAATGGAGCTTGGCTTTTAGATGAGGTAAGTAGCCTCAACGTGTGAAATATATGTTCAACATAATTACTTTGGCTACCACTTGCTTATTTTGGAACACGTTGATTTGGCAATGCAATTGCTGCGTCAGCAGACGATAAAATATCCCAAATTTTTCGACCGTCCGCGAGTCATTCTGGACGTGAACTTCTACGTCAACTGCATGCTAGAGATGCTTGAGTTAGATGCAACAGATCATCCGATAGAGTTGCCAGAAGGGTTCGATATTTACCTCGAAGGAAAGTTCCCGAAACATGGTCCAAAGTGGGAGGGGTGCACCCATTTATATTTTCCAGTTTGTAGTCGTAGTCACTGGTATGCTGTCGAGGTGGACATCGTCAAATCGACGATATTCATAAACGATCCAGATAGGAGCTGCTCTATGGATAATTAAATTAGAGCTGACTTGAAGCCCATGGCAATGATTCTTCATATGCTTATGAAAAAAATCAATATTTTCATCGATGCTCTAGTAATAGAACGGATAACGACAACCTCAAAATAATCCAACTTGTAAGTTTCATATGACATTAAGCAACTGCAATCATCTATTTTAATTTGCACTATTAATGTCCAACTTCGAAACTATATCGCAGGGGTGATTGTGGTGTTTATGGCATCAAATACATAGAATTCTTGAGCATCAGCATACAAGCAGAGCTAGTTAATGGATTCCACATGCGAAAGTGGAGGAGAAAACTAGCTCTTAAATTATACACCCTTGATTATACCCCATAAAAAATAATTTATCATTTGTTTTGGTTTTTTATTTTTGATCTACTTTTTGTTTAGTTAATGATGTTGATATCAGAATATGACAGTTGCAAATGTTGTTTAAGATGTACATTTTAGGCTGATAGCATACTGAAACGATTGCAGTAGTTTATAAACGATGACAGTAGTTTTAGAACAACAACAGTAGTTCAAAAACATGTGTTGTTGTTTTAAAACTCCTCTATGCGTTTTAAAACATCAGTACTCGTTGTATACTTTTGTGAACTAAATTTGGCAGATCCTTTTGTAAGTTTTATGTACTTATGAGATTACGACTTTTGTTGGTTAATTAATATGGTGTTTGAGATTCAATTTGTCAATGAGATTCTACAGAGTTTTCATTTTACGTTATATCTCGTGTTCATTGTCATTACACAATTTTCACTACGACCATAATTGTGTGAAACTCTAATAAGAAATTGATGTTACTATTATCATTGAAAACTGATAATACATATATTCAAATAAAACTGTAAAACAAAACCAAAACTTCATCGATGCCAAAATACTTAAAAAAAAACAATACAACAAACCAACGTAAACATAATTTCTTCAAAACAATACAAAAAGAAAAACTGTAACAACCATTCCAATCAAACTTCACTAGCGACCAACACAAATCCTCTTCTCCCTGACTGCTTAATCCCATTCCTCTGAATCCGACTGCTCAATCTCGTCCTCCATGTCATCAGTCTCCAAATAGCGAGAGTATACTTCATTAAAATACTCATAAGGGTGCAAAAACATGCCAAGCAAAGCTTCTACTTTCCAATGCGCAACAATATTTGGTGGGTATTCCTGAACTTTCCACTGACGTTCATGCTTGTCAAGAAAGACATCAAATATGCGCTTGTCTAACTGCACCTTAACTGTAGCCAATGAAATATGAGGGTTGAAGAAGAAAAGATCAAAATGATCCCTACCACCAATGGACACTTTTACCACATTGTCAAGGCAGTTTCCATGTGCAAGAGATGGACGAATTGTGTGGCATTGAAATAATTCTGGTGCCTCCGTATAAGCAAATGAAGATGATACTCTCTGTGGTTGAATTGGTTGGAGAAGAGGTCTGTTACCTGCTATTGGTACGATAGAAGTAGACCACAAGAAAATACCAATAGTAGCAAGTAATGATAAAATAATTGAAAAACTTGCGCAACTTATAGCACATAATAGAGCAGACCAATAGTCGTTAACACAACAGGAAGGGATAAAGCCTCAGTCCATGGGTGATCAATCGAATTATTCTTTACCAAAAATTTTTAACACAAGGAGAATGTGAAAAGCTTTAGTGTTTTATTGGCCATTCGATTTATTTACTGCCATATGTTCAAATGTGAAAAGCTTTAGTGTTTTATTGGCCATTCGATTTATTTACTGCCATATGTTCAATTCGATTTATTTACTGCCATATGTGCAAATTTAAAAAAATTAGCATGGTCGTTCCATGATAAATTGATGCAGTTTCATAGATCGTTCTGCACATCTGGATTTTTCATAAACCACACCTTCAACAGATATCCAGCATCAAAGGCAATTGCATATGGCTAACATTACCCATGAAGTTCCAACTTAGATCAGCGATAAACAGTAAAAAAAAAAAAAAATTACATAGCTTCTGAAAAAATCAATAACAAATAAATAGTGTACCGCAGTCATACAAATTAGTATCACATTCTTCTTTGCGCTTCGAGGATTCACAAGAATGTTGTCGAATTTGAACACCAGTGCCGTTGCAATTTTTTCGCTTCTTTGAATGGGCCTAACGTCGTGAGGAAAGATAGACGTTAAGTGGATGAAGATGAAAGATGGGAATTAAAATCACGTTGAAAGTAGGGGTAAAATAGAAAAATACAAACTAAACATTTTCTTCGTTTTTTTTCTTTAATTATGGTCAAATGCCTCAAAAGTCTATTGACTCTTTTCAAAGGCCATTTGAGGCGATTCCTATAGTAAAGATATGAAACATTGAAAGAATTTTGTGCCTACTTGATATTTATGCAAAAGAAAGAAAGAAATAGAATGAGAAGCTTATTTTTGGGTTATACAAGTTCAACTTGAGTTATGAAAATAAAAGACGTATACAAAGACAGAGTTGCTTTATAACACAATAAGTTCTCTAATCATATTTGTACACCATAAGAGGACGAGAGTTGTCCAAAAAAATTTGATCAACTATGACAATGGTTAGAGTAACCCACAAGAGGGCATGAGTAGTCCATTAGAGAATGAAAGTTGTCCAATAAAAAAAAAAGTTGATCAACTATGGCCAAGATTTAGAGTAACCTACAAGAAGGCATGAGTAGCCTATATAAGAGGACAAAAGTTGTCAACCAAGTTTTGGCCAAAGTGCTTGAGAAGGACAAAAATTATTAAGTAAAAGTTCGGTGTACAAGTATTGCTTGTGGGAAGGGCTATTAGAAATATAAAAGCTATAATTATTTACAATATCATGCATGCACTGTATTTTACTTATTGAATGTCACATTTCATAGTCGTTTCATGAATCTTGTAGAAAATAGAACGAGACTACTTTGAAGTTGTGGAGCAAATGTGGGAGCTAGCTTCAGATGGCTAAGAATATCATTTGATCACTGACATAGATGTATAGTCAGTCGTACTACCCATATCAACATGGACTACATAAATATGAAGTAACATATCTTTTTGTAAACATTTATAACGCTTGGACTACGGGATACCTTGTAACCAACTTTTATGCTATGCAATGCAAAGTTTGGATGAACTCGTCTTTGGATAACAGAGTGAACCTCCTATTTTGGTTAAGATATTTTTAAGAACTTTTGAATATGAGTTGAAAATATGTGAGTCATGAAACTTAATGATTTGTCATGTGTTAGTTTAGAACAAGGTTGCAATGGATGCATCTCAAGCTTCTTGTTCAAATCTTTTTTTTTTTTTTTTTTTAATAATAGTCTCTTCTAATAGAGATATAATGAATCAAAAGACATGATCTACTTATTATCTTCTTTCGCTGTTTATTTGAATACGTGTCTTAATCTTTTGGATTTTTGGTATTACTAACTATACTTGCTTAATTCACTATAAATAAGACAAACCCGAATCAAAAGAAAAAGGGCTACTCACAAATGCATATTTTTAATTATTCTTAATTGATTTCATTAGAATAAAGTGTTGAAAATTAGTACAAGAAACAATTTAATTCAACTTATAAATAAATAAAGAAGTAAAAATATTTTCTGCGTATAAGGGTCATAATACACTCTTAACTGGGTCCTAATACCCTCTTGGATAGAATACAAAAGAAAAAAAAAGAATTTATGGGTCCTCACAGTCCCGACTTGCATTTTAGTCTCCTGGCGATGGTTATTCAAGTTGAGCTCTTACTAACTGGGTTTAGTCTTAGGATGCCATGCGAGAAGACATGGTACACTTCGTACTTCGTAGCAGGTGTTGAGTGCCGCTCAACACGATAAAAATTGTGCACTTGACAAGGTTCATACAAGGATGCCTTCAACCCATGTATAAATCAACTACCAGAAATACACTTCTTCCATCATAGTTGATATAAATATTTTTACCGGTGTCCTATCATTTGCTTCTGATTTTTGGACCGCTAAAAACTATAAATGTTACATTTGCGCGATAGATAATGGATCATGCACAAAAAAATAGTTGATTTTAAATTGATAGAATATCTGCATAATGCTCAAAATATTTTCAATGTTTTAATGTCCTTCATAAAAAAAATGTGCTTGCGAAAATAAAAATCGTAATTTTAATTTTGACAATGCAACCGTTAATACAAGTGTTACACATAATTAATTAATGAAAATCAATAAGAGTTTGATGGAAAGATTTTCCATATGCATTGTGTTGATCATGTTTTTAATTTAATAGTGCAACATGGCATTAAGTTCATTACACCACAATTACATAAAAATAAGATATGCTATTCGTTTTATGGGATAATTGCATGAAAGGTCCCTAACGTTTTGGAGACATTTCAAAATCGTTGGAGATATGCTCCTAAATTAAAAAAATAGCACCACACGTCCCCAACGTATGAAGAAATAGGCATCGTACCTCTTAATAGTTTCCATCAATTTTCTCCATTAAACCTCAAAATTGGACCCCACGCGCTTTCTCTCTCCAAAAAACACGACTGAAATTGCAAAGCCACATATTCGCCGTTGCTACTGTTATCAGTTTCGACCATACGTCAACCTTATCTTGTTCCCTGTTATCCTTAAACAAATTAACCCAAAGTTCTTTTGCATTTTCTGGTTCATCACTTTTATCAAATACCTTGCCTTCAACAAGCTTCGTTCTATCTTGCTGCATTTTCTCAGATCATCCATCTGATTCTGTGTCTTTGTCTCCAAGTGTGCGAGAAATAGATGAAGATTTAGACCCCAATAGAATCTGAATTCCTACCTACATGCTTCGATGACTCCGCAACAAAAGAAGAAAGAATGTCTTCCTTACCGTGACCAGGTATTGCATTTTTCTCCACCGAAGTCTGAACTTTATTTAATATCCTTGTAGAAGGAATGGTTTTTAGAATGGATGTTTTCTTCTACGCCATTGTAGCAGAATTGGGTGAGACGAAAAACCTAGCAAATCGAGAAGAAGGCGCTAACTGGAAAAATTTCCAGCAAGCAGCGAAACAGGAAAAAAGTGCTAGAAATTTGTGCTGATATATCTAAACAACTTTGATACGTCAACCTTTGCTGGTGGCGCTGCTGCGGCAGTTCTTCTTCCCGCTACTCATCCAGCGGCTGAATAGTTCTTTGGACTCCGCTCAATTTTTAGTGAAAGCATCATCCCCAAAAATTTTGCCCAGCCGTAGTCCTTGATTTTTTTAGAGATTCAATAACAATTCAAGGACAAGAAATTGATTCTTAGTATTGATGATATGGACATATTTAAAGGTATTAGTATGAAATTGCTAGCCTTTGAACATTTCTTGCATCAACATCAGGAGTTGCAGGGAAAAATCTCCAATAGCGTTTTTTTGGAGAAAGAAAGTACGTGGAGTCCAATTTTGAGGTTTAACGGAGAAAATAGATGAAAACTATTAAGAGGGACCTATGATGCCTATTTCTTCATACGTTAGGGACGTGTGATGCTATTCTTTTAGGTTATGGTTATATCTCCAATGATTTTGAAACGTTGGGGGACCTTTGATGCAATTATCCCTAGTTTTATTGTGTCTCTATTACTCGTAAACAAGCATTTGTGAGTTTATCTCATGAGCATGGTTTAGCAGAAAGATCATTTGATACAGACATAGGTAATAAATGGAACTCCACGTATTTTATGCTTATATCTTGTATGAAATACGATAAGATTATTTTAGTGGTAGATATAGCTATGGTCCTAGTTTTGATTTAGACGATGCTGACTCGTTTTTTTTTTTTTTTTGAGTTCATGAACTTTTTGAAGGTTTTCTTCGATGCGACCAATGTGTAAGCCGGCGTTTACTATCATACAGCTCCGCTTGTTCTAAATCATTTTTTTTATATTGCAAAACTTTTAATAAATATAAAACTGGTACATTTGTGAAGATATTTTTTTTTTACCATAGACACATAATTTCAAAATATTGGGAAATTTGTACATGTTGTTGTGATGGACACACGTATCAATTTAGCACGTACTAAATTATAGAGCAAATTTCTACACATTCAACTTTTGATATCTTGATTACACATTGTGATTTAGAAACTAGTTTTCTATTAGTTGTACAACCATTATGCTACCAAACACAATAACATCAATGCGACAACACGAGTCAAGAAGTTCGACCTTAATGGACAAAGATTTATGGTTTTACTTAAGTTTAGTATATGTACTTCATCATATTCGCATTTTTCTTCCTACTTTATGGATACTAATAGTAGGAATGCTAAATTTCCTACGAAGTTATCTAGATATTTTGCTTATAACATTCTTAGTATATTAAATCGAGAAGAAATAAAAAAAATTGATCTTCTCAAATGATGGCGATTTAAAGAATGACAATATCTAATAATATCAGTGATGGCCTACTAAAACATTAGATGTCTGCAGTAGCATCGGAGGCTATGTTTAGTGCAAGGGACAAGGTTATGTTGGAAGTCATGTTTAGGCTGAAAGAAGATATATTTAAATCTCTCATGTGCTTGAAGGATTAGTAAGATGTAAAATATTGAATTCAAGTCACAATTGACAATGCAATTGCTGATGATTTCCAACATTTATAGTCTTGTCGAAATTTCACAAATATTTAAGTTTATTTAATTGTAAGTTTTGAATACATTACATTAATTTAACATACTTCTTTTAGTTTTTTTTTTAAATTATGCATGAAATATTTAATTCGTATAGCTTGTTCCAAGCTCGGAAAATAAAGTAGGATTCTTAATGACGTATTTTAATTTTTTTTAAAAAGAAAACACATTTTACAATCTATTTTTACAAAATTAAATTTTCAAATATACAAATTTTATCTATTTTTTAACCATATTAAAAAAAATTGGGATATCATCATAATGTAATCAATTTTTAGAAATAAAAAAATCATGCTCAGCTCAGTCCAATACGAGTTGAGTTCACTTTTGGTCAGCGAGTTGCTGCTGGCCAACGCTCGGTCTGGACCATTGTTAATGGCTAGCTCAACTGGTGGGTTAGGTCCACACAACTAAATAAAAAGGAAAAATTGCCAATAAGTCATTTATAGGTGACTTATTCTAAATTAGGTCTAAATACTTTTCAAAATTGCCAATAAGTCATACTAATTCAGCTAATGTTGTAATTACCCATGTAATTCTTTTAACCAGATTTAAACTGTACATTACTGGTGCAAAATCTTGATCACATCACATACAAGCTCTTCCTGTTGGTAATGAAAATAGGCAAAGCCAGAGGCTGCGGTGGCACTGGCGCGGTGGTTTTGTTGGGCGTAGCTAAGTTGGCTACTGCTGCTATAGCGTCGGCCATCATCGTCAGAAGAAATGGACGAAAATATGGCAAGAACCACCACTACCACCAGGAGGTGGAGCATAGTCTACCAACAGAACTCCCTGAGACATTAAACAAGGAAAATGATCAAGATACTGCAAGCAAACCTATTAAACCTCTTGTCTGTACAGATTAATACATGGTATGAGAAATTATTTCTGTTTAATTGATTTTTTTTTCATGAATTATAATCACCATCAATTTGTTTACTGAAGTCTGTACTATAATTTGGTTGATAGGATTTGATTGAATTGAATTTTCAGCAACGGAGCAGCAGATATGGATGTGATTGAGGATGATTTTGATTCATTTCTTTTTACTGAGAACTTGAAATTGGTAATCCTATTTCTAATTCTTGTCTTTTTTATATTAATGATGTCACATATGATGAGAGAGATTGAGCTGGTGGTGGACGGTGGAGATGAGGAAAAATGAGGACGAATTTGAAAGAGGAGATGTCAATGAGGAGTTCAAGAAGGCATGTTTTAGAGGATATTGAGATTAAAGATGATAAAATTGAAGAAGAAACAGGGAGAGTGGGTATTTGTATACCACCTAAGAATATTCTTTTGTTGATGCAGTGCAGATATGATCCTTTAAAAATGGTTGCTCTTGCTAACTGCTTTAGCTGGGATGCAAATGCTGCTTCTAAACAAGAAGATGCCGATGAAAGTGGAGAAAATATTGATAAAGAGATTGAGGATATTGAAGAACAATTACACGTACAAGAATATGAAGTTGCAGATGAAGTGGATGATGAAATTCCTCAACAAAATGTTGTCGTATCAATTGAACAAGAGATCCATACAGAAGCAGAATCAGAAGTGCCTTAAAATGATTTGTTGTTGTAAATAGTTTAATTTGATGAATTTATGTAGAGTGGCTATGATTTGTTGCTATAAATAGTAGCTTGATTTTCTGTAAGGATGATTTGTTTGATGAATTTGTATAGAGTGACCGTAATTTGTTGCTGTAAATAGCAACTTGAATTTCTGTAGGACTGATACTATATTGTAGAAAACAATATCATAATAAAACAATATCATATAAAATAATATCATTATATTAGTTGTGGCCATGATTTGTTGTTGTAAATAGCAGATTGGTACTGTATTATAGAAAATAGTTTAATACTTTATTATAGAATAGTAGCTTAATACTGTATTAAGTTGGTCATTAGATTATTCTTTGTGTTGTTAGTCATGTGTATTGTTTGATACTGTATTATAGAAAAACAGTATCACAGAAAACAACATCATAATAGAAATGGCATAGAATTCGCATACGTACTCAGAATTTTTATCATAATAGAAATGGCGTACAAATATGATTAGAGAACTTATATATGATACTCTCTACAGTTGGAGCCCATATTTTCTGTCTTAATTGTATGTCTTTTTGGCTGTCACACCAATAAAAAATGTACACATTATCAAATAAATACAATTATTTAATGTGTTCGCACTTGCTGTTAAAATTAACTTGTATTTATTTGATAATATGTACATTTTCTATTGGTGAGACAGCCAAAGGGACACACAATTAGAACATCAGATCTTGACTCCTACATTTGGAGAGTCAAATCCATTATTTTAATGTTTAAGAATAATTTTATTTAGCGTTTAGAATATATTTGTCAGTACTTATAAGTTGATCAAATATCATTCTTATCCTACATTTTACAGGACTTAACAATTATTACCTACTTTTTATAGATATATTTTGTAAGACCCACTGATTATAATCTATAAAAATCTTTACCAAATTTAAATTTAGATAAATGTTAAACACTACTAATGCTATATAATATTACTCAATTTTTCAATATGCAGACATTGTTGGAGTCTTTAAAAAATAGACTCTCTTTATACTAAAGAGATTGTAGCTAATGAATAGATGTTGAAGATACTCTAATTTATGACCGCACCCAATCACCCCAACCTATCATCCCTCTAAATTTTCTGGAGGTCCACGTGGGGGGTAGTTGAACCCATGATGTTGTAGATAATTTTAGGTAATTACTTGACCTTATATGACCATGGTCTTGGTTCATCTTTGGAATGTGGTAATTCTCTTATGTTCAGACTCATCCTCATGAGCTCACTTCATTTCGACTATACTCGTCATATCCAAATGTACCCATCTCATGCAGATGTGCTGGTCTCATTTGGATGTTCTCATCTTATTTAGATATTTATATCACCCCGATATATTCACCTTGTTGGATGGTTTCATAAAAAGTGAAATGGGTCAACATTGAAATCTAATTTCAGTGGGACCCGTACTCCAAAATTAATAGAACCAAGTTTATTCACATTCCACTTTGCAATGTGATTAACATTATATATTTGTATTTTTTTTTTTTTTTTTAGAAATGAAATTATGTCTCCGAGTATTCCTTGATCATTTCGTCCAAATCAAAAATCATTTACAATTGAATGAAATATTTGATTTCAAAGTTATCAACTTGAAACTTTAAATAAGTGAAGAATTTGATTTAATTGGAAATTGTTGAACACTTAACCCCATAGGAAACCTTGAAAACTTTTGTATGGTTTATATGGTGAAAGTTTGACAATTAGGTTTGGGGAGGAGACTTAGATCCTATAAGGTTCGGTCTTAAGTCCACAAGCGCGCGCCGCCGCCATTCGTTCGACCTGCTCGACTCAGCACGACAGGCAAGAGTCCGTTGCAATTAGGTCCTTATCTTATATATATATTTTTGGACAAAATTTATTTAAATTTTGGACCAATTTTAATTAATCAAATTCTAGGGGTACTTGGTAATTTAAATTCCAACTGAATTTATTGTCTGTCAACATATGCAATGTTTCAATCCATGCAATGTTTCAATCCGAACACGTTGTCTATTTGTTTGGGCTGTTTGAACAATTGCCATTGTTTTGAAAAGGATTATAGAGTGTTTGAATGAGCGCGAATAAATATATAAATAGCATGTACTGATGCGATTAAAAACACACAATTTTCTCTCTAAATTCTAATACTATACTTCGAGTAACAAAAACTGTTTATTAAATTTGTTGGAACTCCTATTAATTGATGTGCTGCTTGTATACGACTACTGAACGCCTATAAGCACCATAGAAGAGAGCAAATTTCTCTTAAGGACACATCGTAAAGTCGGTAAACTTGAATTACATTATGTTCGTGATTAGTGAAGAAACGTCACATCTTACTTGGATTTTCTATCTCATTTAAATATTCTTATTTTATATGCATGTTTTCATCTGCACCAAAGGCTGATGAGATAGCTTAACCCTTTGGCACGATGTGATTCTCATTTGTGTAGGATCATCTTTGCCCTTTAGAGCATCTCGAATGCAACAATGTGAATTGTCATACAAGTGACAAGTAAAATGAAAATGGAAAGATGAGCATCTCCAATAGAGTTGTGGATTGGAAAAATTGTAGCCCAATTATACAAAAGAGAATGTAATTAAATTATAAAAAATTAAATAAAGATAATTACTGTTGTAAAATTATAGATAATGATGAATGACTATTTAATTGTATCTAGATGTCTATGTAATTATCTACTTACTCCAGAAGAGTGTATTCTAATCAGGTTGTAACTTTCTTTAGAACCCTATAAATAAGGGTCATTGTTATAGTAAATGGACACACTTGAGTTTTGACTCTCTCTATTCTCTTCTCTTTTTCTCTCTATTTTTCTAGTTTCATAATACGTTATCAGCACGAATAAGCTCACCCAAAATAGAGAGAAAATCTGAGTGCAATAGTTTAGAAAATTCGCAGAATCTGGACAGACTGTGTAGCTATGATAAAATTTTATTATCTCAATATATCGTGGTTCGATCATTGTGAAATTTGAATAGTAACTTCAAAACTTATTGTTCTTAAAATCCAACGGTGGAGATCTAGATCAAACGGTTCATTAGTGAGAAATCTCTGTGTGAACAGTATGAATTTTGAATTCGTGGAAGAATTTGGACAGCCTGCGTAGTTATGATCAAACGTTGATATCTTAGCAATCCATGGTCGGATTGTTTTGAAATTTGGACAAAAATTTCAAAACTTATTGATATTCAAATCCAACGGTTCGAATCAAGATCCCATGGTTCATATGGACAAAAAGTTAGTATTCTCTTTATTATCGTATTTGCTTATATATTTTTCTGTATTGATAAATGATAGATAAATATTTCTTGAATATTGTTAATAATAACATATCAATATTTAAAATAATATTGTGTTTATCAATTTATACAAATTAATATTCCAGAAAAATATTTCATTGGTCTTCCAGAAGAAATACAACTTTATATTATATTAATATTTCAATAAAATACACGCGTAATTTGTTAGATTTATTAATAAGTTATTGCTATCGAAGAGCGTAATTTTATAAATCTAATATTTTATAAGAATATTATGATGTCACTCGTGAAGAGTAAATTTCTATACAGTTCAATTTTTCAAAATAATTTATTGTTGCTCTTGAAGAAGCACAACGTTACTTTAATATTCTAGCAGAATATAAGAGCATAATTCATAAGATCTAATATTAAGCTATTGTTCCTGAAGAGCAAATTTTTATAAAGTTTAATATATTTAAAATTATTTGTTGTTGCTCCTGAAGAAGCACAACATTATATTAATATTCTGGCATAGTATTTGCTCTCGAAGAGCATAATTGTAAAAGATCTAACTTCTGGTATGATTTTGCTCATGATGAGTAAATCTTTAAATAATAATATGTTGTTGCTCATGAAGTAGCACAACATTATATTAATATTTCAGTCGAATATTACTTGCTCTAGAAGAACATAATTTTATAAGATATATTATTTTATACAAATATTGTATTAATGCTCCTGAAGAAGTATAATATTATGAATATCAATATTTTAAAAGAAAATGATATTATTGTTTCTGAAGAAACAGAAAGTGTAGAAAATATTAAAAAAAAAAATATTGCGTTGTTACTCTTGAAGAAGCACAACTTTACAATTTCAGAATATTAATGTTGTGTAATATTAGAGTGTTGATACACTTGAAGAAGTACTATATTGAACTAGAAGTTCAATGTCCTAAAAATTTTATTGATTGGCATTACCGATTAGACCATCCCGGATCAATATGATGTGAATTATTAATGAGAATATCTATTGAAAACAAGAAGATTTTTCAACATAATGAATTCTCATGTGATGCTTGTTCTCATTGTATATAAACTAGTAGACTTTCACTGGGTAAAATCGGGATTGAATTCCTTACATTTTTGAAAATTATTTAAGGTGATTTATGGGGCCCCATCACCTTCCATGTTGACCATCTATATATTATTTGTATCTAATAGATACATCTACTAGATAATTGTATGGTGTTATTATTCGCAATTTGAAATTTGCAAGATTACTTGCTCAAATTTTAAATTATGAACATAATTTTCAGATTATACAATTAAGACGGTGATGTGTCTTATCAATACTAGTGAGTCTAAATTTCAAACTTTTAATAAATATTAGTTGAGATGATGTTAAATGGTTTAGCAATATTGTTTTTCGACGCCTCCAATTAAATTCTAAACCATTACTATTGAGAACAAAGTGCTTTCCATTTTTGTCCAGGGAATGCTATTTTATATGCAGAAATACTTATACGCATCATGCCATTATTAAAGTTACCCCGCTATAGTTGGCTTATGGTCAGAGCCTAATATTATCTATCTAATGATTTTTGATAGTGCAATATATGTACAATTGGTCCACCATAGTGCACTGAGATGGACTTTGAAAAATGTTGAGAATACATGTTTAATATGGAACATTATAAAATATCTTAAGTCCTAACGGGTGATATTTTATACTACGACTTTTGGAATGTCATTTTGATAAGACGGTTTTCTCAACATTAGGAGAGAGAAATTAAGTAACTGGAAAGAATACATGAAAATGTAGTATATTATATTTTCTAGATCCTTGCACAAGACAATATGAACCAGAAGTTCGACAAATAACTCATTTGTAAGTTATACAATTGACAGATACATTTACTGACCAAAGAGATTAAATCAAATTTCATATACCAGCTCTAAATGCTCCAATTTATATTAGTGTCCTTGAAGGACAATCTATTAACATTATATCTGGTAAATTAATGACACGCCTGAAGCGTGGTGACATTTGATTCCAAAAAATTCTCAAATTATAAATGGAGCCAATTATAAAGATGGTCATATTGAGGAGGTGTATACTCTTGGAGAATATATAGACAAAACTAATTATAAAACCCCAGAAGAGGTTCAGCTAGCTGAAATAATAGAATGAAAAGATCTCGTTAAGTTATGTCGTTATTAGAAAGAAATGTATTAAAAAATAAATGTCGTTGACAACATTTTTGTATATAAAGAAGCGCTTCATATTATGAAAGGTAGCGATGATATTGAAAGAAATCTGTCAAATAATAAATTGACCAAATAAAAAGATGCAATTCAAGTAAATTGAACTGACTAGAGAAACCTGAAATTTTTGGACCTATAGTCAGAGCACCTAAATGTGTATATTTATGCGAAAGAGAAATGAAAAAGTGAAGTCATAACATGTAATGTACGACTTTTAACATTATGAATTTCACAAAGGCTTATGTAAAGTAATCATAAGTTGATATCTTATTAGTCTGTCAATGCATGACATATATGCATACAATGAATATTGTTATAACCAACTCATCTCACATGACTAATAAAACTATATATATTAATCTCTGGAGGATTTAATATGCCTAAAGCATATAGTTCAACTTTTTAAGAACTTAATCGATCGAAATTCAGATCTAAAGTGATATTATAATGAAGGGGAGTAAATACGCGTTGTATTCTTTTCCTTGACCAAGGTTTTGTCCCATTGGATTTTCCTGGCAAGGTTTTTAATAGACAGTTTTAATGGCGTATTAAAATAATTATGTATTCTTTTTCCTTCACTACGATTTTTGCCCACCGGATTTTCTTTTAGTAAGGTTTTAACGAGGCACATTCTTTCTGTAAATGACATACAATTGGAAGTTGTATAAATATTTTAGTTATGGATGTCCATAACCTATAAATCATTAACCATCATCATAACCTTATGGTTATACTCCCGTATATTATAAATTGTATATGAGACCCCTGAAGGGAACAACTACAAGATCTATTTTTAATATAATTGCATCATACCATCATGCTGATTACAGTCAACCAGAGATAGTGTATGAAGATGATATTGCTGGAGGTTATAACATGGAGCACATTTCACCAGAATTGTTTTATACAAATTTTAACAAGATGACGACATTGAAGACATTGACGCACAAGATATAGATAGTTCGATAGAATTTTTTTTTCATTGATTAAAGTCAGTTGGAGTAGCTGTACTCTTTTTCTTTCGCTCAAGTTTTGTCCCACTGGGTTTTTATGACAATGTTTTAATGAGGCAGTATTTGAGTACTCCAATTTTTGATAATTTTTTCTTTTTATTGGTATTTTTGTTCCATTGGATTTTTACCAAACAACGAAACAGTTATTTTGTAATAAGTCATTCAAGAAGGAATGTTGTAAAATTATAGATAATGATGAATGACTATTTAATTGTATCTAAATGTCTATGTAGTTATTTACTTACTCCAGAAGAGTGTATTCTAATCAGGTTGTAACTCTATTTGGAACCCTATAAATAAGGGTCATTGTTATAGTAAATGGACACACTTGAGTTTTGATTCTGTCTATTCTCTTTTCTTTTTTTTTCTATTTTTCTAGTTTTATAACAATTACTATATATTTTGATAGAAATAAATTATAAAAAATTAAATAAAAGTAATGTAATACATATTTCGATGAATATTTATTGTAATAAAATAGAAGGAGGATGTGTTGGAATGATTTAATATGAATTACTGAATTATGTAATGTGTGACTTTTCACCATAGATCAAGAAGCCAATTAGACGACTCAATAATTACGCGAAGAAAAACGACGTCAAAGTGGACTCACCCCTCTCTCTCTCTCTCTCTCTCTCACCGTGTTCAGAATCTCGTTCCTAAAACCTAAAGGCCCTCACCAATCGATCGATCGCATCGAAATAGCGGCAAATTCTTGAAGATACAATCTAAGGTTGTTTTCTTTTTGACAAAATTGGGAATCTGATTTGCTTTGTAATAGCAATTTCACCTAATTCGAAGCGTATTTGTCGTTTATCTAACTCTGATTATTCTTTTCTCATCTCAATTTTGGCAATTCAGAGTTTTTTGAGGAGCTGTTCAAGTGGGAGGAAAATGGCTTTAGCTTCTGATGATCGTCAAGCTACCAGCATCTGCAACCACTGGTGAGGTTTTCTTTCTTTTCTCGGACGATGACTTTAAATCGGGATTCTTTTAATTGGGATAGTATTTATAGTGTTAAATTCTTTGAAGCATTCAGAATGATAGTCGTGTCTTGGAGGGTTGTACCTTGAAAATTTACTGCGCATGCATTAGTAATATCTATTTGTACCGTGCATATACAAATATAATTTGCATATTTTTATGAAATGTATGCCACATTTATTTAGTTGAAGATTGTCAGACTTTTGACTCTCAGAACTGATTACAAGCAAAAGTTATTACTGAAACAGTGTGAGAGATTCTTTTATGCAAACCTGGTTATAAAATACTATAATTTAATAATGACTATTTGGAAATTAATCGGATTATTAGCTGTTTTATACTAATAATTATCAGATACTAGGCTTTCAAAATTGATTATCATAATTAATTATTATAATGAGTTGTGAAATTTTTTCTTAACTGGTAGAAACGGTTCTAAAAGGACGAAATCAAACTTCAAAACAGATTATTAGCTTCTGGTTAATGCTAAATAATCAAAATTTCATGCTAATGAATGCCGAAACCTATGATTGTACTGCCATATGAATCTTTATTAGTATTAGTATCAGGGCGATATTATACATAGATGCATACGTAGATATGTACGTACATATGAAACAATTTTGACCATTATTTTCATATCTCTAATAGTGCAAAAAGAAATCCCGACTACAACTCGTTCAAGAATAGTGGTGTTGAGTTTCTCAAATAAGTGAACTCACTTGTTTGAATGATTCATTGTCTTTTTGGGGATCTAGAGATGCTATAGGTATCTAATGCTTAGGTTGAGGTCATTTCAACGTTTAAGCTCATTGTCCAGAGCAGTGTTTTAAAAGCCGGTTTCGATACTGGCCAAAGTTCAACCGCTAATCCGATAGTTGAACCAGGGCCAATTTCTGTTAAACATAATAAGTAATATTTTATAGGGACAACTAGCCAAATAACACGAAAGGAAGAAGAATGAATTGCAATATTTACACTTGCTATCAGCAGTATGTGCAGCAAATTATTCTCATATTTTATATGCATTACAACATTAACTTTAATTTGTCACTTGTCAGCAAAAAACCACTTCACTCGTAGCAAACAATTTATTTGAAATTTGTATAAGTAATTTCAACTAGAGAACAACTAATAATTTCATCATCTAAATACTTATTTAGTAAAGTAAATATTTAAGTAATGATTCAAATTTCAAAAATAATCGCAATAAGAGAACAACTAATAACTTCATCAACAAATACATATTGAAATCTCAAGTTTTTTAATCACCCGCCTGGTTTTTCAAGTCTGGGTCAACGGATTATATAAAAATCCACCGGATTTTCCGGATTTTTGGATTTTGACTGGTTCAATTGCAGACTTGTCGAATAGAATGACCTGGACCGGCTTGACAACCGAGTCACCACGTTTCAGTTGCACCGGCCGGGTTGGTCTAAGTTTTAAAAGACTGGTCCATAGTGGTTTCACTCCATGGATGATCGTGTGAGCTGACTTTGGGGCTCTTTTTGTCCCTTCAATTGTGTGCCCAATCATTCACGTGGACGTAATCTGTCTCTGTGCATAATTTTGTTTGCTTCAATTCAGAAACACTAGTTTGAAAAGATTCTGGAATCAAGGGAAGGATTAATCTATATATTTAAGGGTAAAAAGAAGATATATTCTGAAATGAATTGCGAGATGTCCACTATTGTGGTATCCTTGAAATATGTGAATGAAAAAAGTATGGTTCATGTTCAGTCCATTATGAAAGAATTAAGAAATACCTTTTGTGCTCATCTCATTGAATAAATAGATGATTATGAGTGAATGACAAGTTGAACAATAAATTCATTAAAGGCTTTTGGTTCATTTGCATCGTCGTCCAATAGTTCTAATATTGCACACAGACACCTCCGCCCTCATTTATGCATGCAAGAAAAGCTTGTCAGATTGGTCTATTGAGTCATAAATTTGAATTTTGAAATGCGGATTGTACGTGGTAATTGTTTTGTTGACCTTGATGTTAAAAATGATCTAAATGCATTCTGGTCTTATCATGTAGGACTTTTGATTGTGTCTTCTCCATGCTTCAAGGACATAGATCTAATGTATTTTAAGAATTGTGCATACTGCGCATCTCTGAATCTCCCCAGACCCATATATCCAAATGCAGATGCAAGAGCAGAAACCAGGATTTAAAAAAAAAAAAAAAATCTTCCAATGGCAATGAATACAACTTTACAATTATGTCCAGTTCCAAAGAATTTTGCTCTTTCTTTTAGAAGTAGAATTGCAAAAGAACTGAGCCAAGCCAAGCTTGGAGCAACCACTGTTATTTCATCTATTTATCCATAATTTCACAGAAGGCTTGTATTTGACATGCTTAGAATATTTGTGTTTTATTACTTTATTGTTATGGCAAAACAAGCTATTCATGGATAAGGAATCAACTGTCTGTTCACTGAAATTGACAAAAGTAAACTTTCCTTAAAGGACTGTCCAACCTTCAAGTTTACAAATTGTTCAGCACTATAGGAATAATTCATTATGAAAATTATGGAAACAGTTATTATAATTTTTATACTTTTGAGGGTGAAATGGATATAACTGATAGGTAACTTGAAATTCATATCATGTTCAGGAACATACATGATTAGCAAGCTATTGTTCTTATTTAGGATATTAATTACATAAATGAGAAATAATGTCTGTGCTTGGCTTATTTTGATAAGTGACAAATAAAATTCTTAGCACAGTTCACTTATAGCCCTTTTAGAAGTACCCATCTTGTGTGCACACACCTGTTTAATTTATGGAGGAAGATCCTTGTTAGCTCTCGACTGGTCTATTTAGTTCTAAAACATATTTACAGAAATTATGTATGAATTATGAAAGAAGTAATGAGGTTGCTTACGACGGGTATAATGTAATTATTTTGTTGCCTGCTATCTATCTAAAATGAATTATTTTATCCATTACTTCAGTGTTTATACTTTATATGACAATTTCTGATTTTATTTTTTAAATAAACTAGCTTTTTTCTGAAATGTTTACCGTGTTATTGACAGGTTTTTAATTTTTGACAATGAGCTGGCTTATTAACTTTCGTGTTTGCTGTATCATTATAATTGTCAAGTTGGTACAATTTTTTCTACTTTAAACCTTGGTAAACTGTTGCTAATTTGTAGAAATTATTACTTTCCAGTGATAGGGCAATTCCTTCTTCAAATATGGACCTGCATTTTGCTCACTGCTCCCGGAATCTAGAAAAATGTAAAGTCTGTGGTGATATGGTTCCAAAAAAATTTGCAGAGGAACACTTTCTAAGCACTCATGCCCCGGTATGTGAGTTTATGTTGCCTAGTGAAATTCTGTGCAATAATTTCCACTTGAGTGGCAGAAAAGTTTTCTGCATTCGTTTTATGTTTACAGCATAGCTGTCAATCCCTTTTAGGGCCACTTTGTTCTTACTACTGTGTCAGTATATTACACCTTTTATCTTTATTAGTGTCTCATCTCTAAATTTTTGTCTTTATACATTGAACAGTTTATATCATGTGTGTATGTATGTATTTGTGGATGTATAGCATTAATTGTAAGAAAATTTATACTTGTGGATCATCGGGTGTTACCTCTGTGAATTATCATGGACTTGTTTATGACTGATCTGGTATGATGTCTCGTGTTTATTGGGATTTGTACAAAATTGAAACTCGACTGCATGAAATATATTACTAGAATTGCGTGGGTCCTATTCTTCCACTTTGGTATATTGAGGTACTTTTCCCTAATTGAACCAAAAGGGTGGCACCTAGCTAAATGTCCTATACATCACCCTATCTCTTATCATCTTTAGAGATCAGGCAACCAACTTACAAATCAAATTATCTACAAAAGACCCTGTAACGATTTGCAATGCTATGACAGTTATGGCCATCACAGTACATGGTTTAATTCGAGCAAAAGGAAGAATCTTACTATGTCTTGACATACCGTGATTGCTTGGCACTCAACCAAACAATGTAAAGAAATGAGAAGAAAAGAACCAGTTCATTGAGCAGCTGAGGTGGAACTTTCTATTGATTAGGCATTAAAATGGTATAAAAGTATGAACATTTATCCGGAGATAGAAGTGTAATGAGATCTCTTAAAAACCAGTGCAACAAAAATGACAATACGTTTGTTATATAGGTTCTCTATGGATGTCAATGTTATATGTAGTTCTGTATGGATGCCAATATTATCTTCATCAATCCTGTCAGAAGTTCACAAAATCTTGTACTGGATGTATTGGCATTTGAGCTGTTAAACAAATTTTCCACAACTCAAAGTTAGCCTTCAAAAGGCTAGATTCACACTTTCATTTTGTTTTACCATCTTATGATCAGTGTTTTAAAATTCCATTTTCGTTTCCTTGTCTATTGGTTTTCTTTGATCCCCTTCTGAATTCAACGTGTTCCTTATTTGATTAGGTAACGTTCTTTTTCTTCATCATTATGTTTCAGGTGGAAAGTGATGAGACACATTCTTATTGCATACTTCTCATAGTCATTGCCTGTTAGTTCTTGTTGCTCTTCGCCTTTGTTCTTTACCATCATTCCATCTTCTCTAAATTTTGTCTTCCATCCAGATGAAGTTTTTCCGCTCTCTCTTCCATTCATAATGAACTACTGTATTTCTTCTTGGTCTATGTATGAGTTCACTAGTAAAAGAAACTTTAAACAAGGAAGGTCTTTGGCATAGACCTCCCTGTCTTAACAACCATGCCAATATCAAAATGTAGAGACTCAATGGCTTCAGTCATGTGATAAAAGGGAAAAAAATGAACATGAAAGGGGACCAAATAAAAGTGGATAGGCGTCAAAGCTCTGTAAAGTATAATATATAATGGTCATAAGGAAAACAAACAGAGAAGTGAGACTGCAAGGATAAAATGCAAGAATAATGAGGCATTCATTTTATGTGTATCCTTCTTTTTTGGTTTCTTCTTTTACATAGAAATTTGGAATCATTGTGTAAGTTGGTGATACTTGTTCTCTGTGATTTTTGGTCTTATAGTTGTGGGTAGTGCAAGGTACATGAAAAATGTCTGCTTGTGATGTATTTAAAACATCATTTTATAACAAAATAATTCAATGTCTTCTGCATCTTGTTCTCTCAAAGTCATATCCTCTGTTGTATTATGTGTCGCAATGTCCGCCTTTGTTGCAACTTGCATACTCTTTCATATGACTTCTGCATTGCTGTTTTAACACATCTTAATCTAGTTGGCATCTTGAACTGGTGAATCTACACTGGGGGTTTTATAACAAGAACTTTCATGCTAATTGTATATGGATACTAGTTGGTCTCTGCTGACAAGAAGCATTCGGAATTGTAGTGGTTCCTGCCAACTATTATCTATTTGATGCACAAGAGATTGATTGACTTAATCTCCTTGGAGGCAAACCAATGAGCTCAGGAACATGCTTTAGCTTTGAAAATGTTTTCTTCATCCTCTAAAAGAATGTTATTCCTCTTTCCACCGACTCAATAAAAGGCAACCGAAGAAAGTTACCCTCCTGATCATACAAGTGTATGTTGGAAACTTAAACAATGGCAACAACAAAAAACTAAGCCTGCTTCTCAATAGTGGTGTTTCCTGTCTAACTTCTTTTATTTAATATACATTGACTCAATCACTGTTGAGGCAAACCAATGAGCTAAGGAACTTGGTTGATCTCTGGCATAGTTACAATGTTTTATTCACCCTTTGAACATGCTATATCCTCTTTCCACGAACACCATAAAAAGGCAGTGGACAGACAGTTACTCTCCTGATCATATAGACAGGTGTATTTTGGAAACTGGAAACTGGAAAGTTAACAACAGCAACATCAACAAACTAATCTTGTTCTCAATAAATTTGTGTCTTGCTGCATAATACGTTTATCTTATCATTGGATAACAACTTGTCGTCGGATTTATATTATTCCTCATTTCAGGCTATCATTATTTGATTTCTGTGTATAGTGACTTGAATACCTTTGTCAGGTAGCTTGTTCCCTGTGCAGTGAGACAATGGAACGTGATGTTTTGGATGTTCATAAAGGAGAAAATTGCCCACAAAGGATTGTGACATGTGAATACTGCGAGTTTCCATTGCCTGCAATTGATTTATTCAAGCATCAGGTAGTGATTTCTTATCATGAAGAAATTTATTATTGTTTTTGTGATGTAATATGCACATCATCAATCAATCCAGGAAGTATGTGGGAACCGAACAGAGTTATGTCCTTTGTGTCGCAAATACATTAGACTACGCGAAATGAATGGTCATGAAAGTAGATGCAATGGTGTTGTCACTAATGTTGCAGAATCCTCGAGGTAAGAAGAATTATTTTGTTCTCAGTTTATATGCTTATTCTGTATTCATAAGTAAGTTATTGATGACTCTCTATTTGTTACAATGGCATATAGAGCTTTATTTGCAATAAAAATGGGGTAAGCTACATAAATCCCTTTCTCCACTCAGTTGAAATAGAAATTCATCTTGCTATAATAGTTGGCGTGTAATAATTGGTAGATGAAATGAAACATCTAGCAATACTATTATAATTCATGAAATATAAACGATTAATCAAAACTTTGCTGAAAATGTGAACCATAATTATCTAAGAGTCATGGAATAATAATTGACGTGTATGGTAAGATTAGCTAACATGAATTGAACTCAAAGTTGTTTAGCAGCTAGAAAGTATGGTTTTGTTAAAAAAAAAAGGGGGGGCTAGAACATATGTTTACAAATAAAGTCTGACTATTTAACTTGTTGGTACAACATTTTCTTGAGAAGTAGTGAATGACTGTACGAAGGACATATATTGTGTGTGGAGGTAAGCGCGATCTTGTCCTTACAACAAGTTGTACTGCATTTTACTTGAACACCTGGCAATAACAGCACTTAAGAGGAGTACATTTTCTGTAGGAGCTTTATATTTCACAGTGAATATAATTTTGTCAATTAGTTGTCTTGTGCTGGAAAGTTTGTGGTTCCTGAAAATTGTTGAGCTGTTTTGCTTATGGAAAGACTCGAGCAACAAATTGATCCAAGAGGGTTTTTGATAGCAATGTCCTTGCTTGAAGTGTACCCCTGCAAGCAGAAATTTTATGTGACTTTTGGTAAACTAGTTTTAGATGGAATTAATGTGGTCCACACATTATGATGCTACGGCTACTGGGCCTGAAAATATTTCAGTTTTGCCCGATCTGGTTTCTGTTAAACTTGGATGGTATAAATCATTGAGAAGGTGTCAACAAAACACGGTGTTTTTCTTTTCCTCAAAAGACCATTATAATATCTCAACCTTTTCCAAATATTTTAAATCAGCTTATGACTTTGTTGATCCAAACCTACAGTTAAAATATAACTCGTATAGGCTCATATCTGTACGTTTACCCATCTAACCCAAGCCTAAATAACTGGCTGTTACATTCTTGGTTTTGCTTTGCTTGCCTTCTATCTACTTTAAATTCTAGTTAGTTATGTAGTCCTTTGGTTTTTAACGTTTTTGCGCTGGTGCTTCTGAAGGAACACGAGGCAACCTGAAAGAGACCGCGGTGGTGCTCAAAGAAGGCCACCACGCGCGTTTTCACCGAGGCTGCTCCTATATACAATTGCCATTACAGGCATTGCTGTTCTGTTAGGTTCGCTTTTCTTCCAGAGGAAACCGGGGGACAACAAAGTGCACTAATTCTGAAGAATGCATAATTCATGCGCTCATTATTCTGCATATTCCATTTTTACTCATAGTGTTGTATGCGAGAGCCTAATTTCTACCACTGGTTTAATGCTTCAGAAGATGTTATGTTGACAAGTTGCGAATCAATGTTTACTTCAGTAAATATGATCTGTAAAGTGAGTTGTAGTAACATTAATTCCATGTGAAGTGATAATAGAATAAAGTTTTCTGAATAAATAGTGCGGATTCATTCCAGTTACTTGGAAGCATCACAATGCCAGGGACAATGCACTGCTCTACTTAAGAGTTATGAGCATGTTTAGTGAATATTTTTTTATAGATTATAAATATAAGTAGTGGGTTCTATGGAATGTGTTGATCAAAAGTAGATAAAAGTTGTAGGTTCTGTAAAATATGTGGGTAAAATGATGTTTGACCAGTTTATAAGTACTTAAAAGTACTAACAAACATACCCTTCGACCGGATTGAATAGTGCTCGTTTGGTAAATTTTAAATAAAGATTACAAATAGAGTGTGTCTTATAGAATGTAGATAAAAGTTATGAATTCTATAGAATATGTAGATAAAAATAATATTTGATCAGCGAGATTGTAAATATGAAATGCTACAGTTTGATCATAAGCTGGATATTAACATTTTATGTCCATTTTTTAACTCAACATCGAAGTTTAGAGCGTTGTCGGTAGTTCTATATGTAGAAAGGCTCGTGAAAGAGGTGATCAGAATGGTGCTCGAATTCATTTACAATCCCGAGTTGTTTCGAGACGCTTTTATTGGTCAAGGCTTCCACTTGGTTCTTTCGAAAAATTAAAATGCGATCAACATTGATTTTATGATGACCCAATGCACTAATACAATACTGTGGCTTGTGCAATGAAATGGGGTCCGCAGGAGGGTGGTTGAAATCTACTACCGTGCATTGTAAGAACTGATAATCAGCTTATGACTCTTTTATCAAAAAAGAGTAAGAAATCAAAATTTCAAGGTTTGATGTGTGGCTATTCAACAGAGAATTGATCTGGAGGCCGATACAATATTTACTGAGAGAAAAAACAGAATAGAATAGAGTGGCGGAAGCTAGCGGCGGTGGGGGAGGGTGGTGGCAACTAGCAACCGACGGTGGAAGCAAATATGATGGTGATGGCGGACATACCCTCCCGAAAAGCCAATATGGGTTATCGTCGTAAATTCAAGGACTTAATTAAGAGCATTTGCACTTGTGGAGGTAAACAATATTTATTTAATTAATTATACCAGCAGTCGGTATTTAATTAAAAATAATAAAAATTTAACTTGGTTCACATCGTCCTCCAAATCCGCCAAAGCACCAAGAAATTGGGAAACATGTAGTTCTTATTATTTCTAGCTAACAATCTAACTCTTTATCGTTTATCGAATTCGGCATGCCATGAAATTGGCCAAGTATATTGTGGTATGTGTGGTAACATGGACGAATAGGAAACAAGCACGCACTTGTATCGAGTCGAGTATGAACATATTAATGTGATTTTACTCCATGTCATTGTTTGATGGAGTTTAAAATTAATTTTTTAAGAAATTTTGAAAAAAATCGGTGAAACGTGTGAGGTTGAAAAGTTGATAAAAGTTGTAGGTTTGAAGAAATATTTGATTGAAAATGAGTCTTGAAAAAAAAAAAAACATGACAAACATGCTCTTGGTTTGTATTTCATGCAAAGTAGAAAGGTATGACATAAATAAACACTTAACTCCACAATCTTATTTAGATTTCAGAAATTCAAACCTTTTGATCCAGGAACTTCTTTAGAAGCCCTTTATGATCTTTTTTACATCATGTGGATAACTCCATTAATACATTAGTTCTAAAGTTTCAACTTTTATACAGCTATATAAACACCCCACCCCTCAAATTCAGAAATATTCAAGACTTAACAGAAAAGGTATAACCAATTCACCAAACCCAAACGCTAGTGGCACATTTTGGTTAGGAGATTACTGAAGCTAAAGTAATACAAATTAATATAGAATGCTTTCGCTTTAGTTAAAAGAAATCTCTTATATACCTTTTATGATTCATATTTGTTTTCACATTTCCATTTCCTCTGCCTATAACTGGATTGCATATAGGTTAGAAATATATGCAATTGTCCTTTTTCGTGATCTGGATTGTAATTTGTTTGCGCAGGAGACGGTTTTGGAACAATGTCGCCTATAGGGGTGCGATTGTACGTTCAAGATCGACATGTAAGTTCATTTTTCTGTCCGAGTTTCGCTTTGTGCTGCTGCTCATCGTAGAATCATTAATGTTTCTGCATTCTTCTTTTGTCTTGTGCTACGGTGAATTGATGTTAGCATGGGATAACGAAAGCTTGCTGAAAATTGCTTATTTTCAACTCTCCATTCTTGGATATAAGTAGTTATTTTTTCGGTGTACTATGGCAAGTCAAGTTGACAAGCTCTGGTATCCTATTTGATTTCTTCTTTCATCTAATAAAAGATTGTATTTTTCCTTTACATGTACTTTATGTATATGTGAATATACATTAAGAACCTAAGATCTTCTCATTTTGCTTCAGATTTAAATAGATAGCTTTACTTGTATGTACTACTATTCTGAAACTTCAATTATTCTGCGAGAAAAATCTTGTTGTGAGCATATAGAACTATGTGATATGAATCATTTGACAAGGAACTTGAGGCAAATACTTGCTTCAAATGTAATAAGATAAGATATCTTCAATAGATTTAGCTTCATTACCATGCTGTTTCTTGCATCGTAAATTGACACGGCATTGATTTGCAGGTTGTGATGGACAATGGTATACTACAAGTTACACTGTCAAACCCTGATGGAATTGTTACTGGAATTCGTTATAATGGTGTTGACAATTTGTTAGAAGTCCTCAATGATGAGTCTAACAGAGGGTAATTGCCCCAAATCCTGCTTTTATGTTAAGCTTTTTGGTTAAATTTCGAAGGTTATAGAATCAGTATAACCAGATTTAATGATCAAATAAAGTATATGTAAAGATTTTCAGAGGAAGTTTACTTACAGCTCAATACTTTCATTCCATCAAAACATGACCTATTTTAATTCAATACATTTTTCCACTAAGTGAGTTGTTAATATTGACTTTTGTCTATGAATGTTTTATTTATTCAATAAATTTCTCCTTCATTAACTCATTCTGGAATGAATTTGGAGGTACTGGGATGTTGTCTGGAATGCACAAGATGGAAGTAGCCGAGCCGGAATGTTTGAAGTGTATGCTCCTAGTTCCTATTTTATGTGTTTTCTTGAGTGATTCAAAAGTTCGTGTTCTGGCATAAATGTAAAAATTCTTCAAATATTTGACAACAATGTAGGATTAAAGCGACAAATTTTAACATTATAAAGGAAAGCGAGGAACAAGTAGAGGTGTCTTTTTCAAGACCATGGGATCCCTCACTCCAGGGCAAGCTCGTTCCCCTGAATATAGATAAAAGGTCCTCTCCTTAATTATTCCTTGTTTAAAAATATACCAGGATAATATGATTAGTAATCAAAAGGATGTGTTTGTAGGTTTATTCTGCTCCGTGGGTACTCAGGCTTCTACACGTACGCTATATATGAGCACGTTGGTTCCCCGGAATGGCCAGCTTTCAGCCTTGGTGAAACAAGGATAGCCTTCAAACTTCGAAAGGATAAGTAAGATTTTATGCTAGTGTCCTAAGAGGCTATATATGAATGTTTATTCATGTTACGAAATCCACCAAAAACAAATTAGTTTTACACTTCTTGAAATGATCCACATCAAGTATTAAGTATCCATATTAATCATTGCAAGGTAAAAGATAATAATGTGGCGCTTGAAATGTCTAGGTTTCATTATATGGCAGTGGCAGACAATCGACGGAGATTTATGCCCCTACCAGATGACCGTTTACCTGGAAGAGGCCAGCAGCTTGCGTACCCAGAGGCTGTCAGCCTTGTCAATCCTGTAGAGCCTGAGCTTAAAGGAGAGGTAACTTGCCAATTTAATTGAAAAGTTCCATACATATAAACTAATGATACTAATTGCTATAGGTCACTAATGATTGGATGATAATATATTAGACCTGTTACTTATTCTGTAGGTCTATTAAGATTTTCCCATCAATGATCCCAGGATGTATGATTATCAAATATCTGTACTTGTTAATTACCTCTGACTTCTGTATTTTGGATTCTCTCCATGCTTGGTAGGTTGATGACAAGTACCAGTATTCCTGTGATAACAAAGATCTTAAGGTACATGGATGGATTTCTACGGATCCAGCTGTGGGATTCTGGCAAATCATACCCAGCGATGAGTTCCGCTCTGGTGGGCCCCTCAAACAGAACCTAACCTCCCATGTCGGACCCACGACCCTGGCGGTAAGCCGCTTATCTATTGACATAAGTTTTAGTCATGTAACAATTCCATTCAATTATAATGCAGCATTTTTTTGGAAATTGGCCTCATACATTCATTAGAAAATTTAACAAGATTCAGGGAATTTATTATTCACATTAGCAAACTTACTCTTTTGTGATTGTTATTTATTAATCAGGTGTTTCTTAGTGCTCATTATACTGGAGATGATCTGGTGCCAAAATTTGGACAGGGCGAGCCATGGAAGAAAGTTTTTGGCCCGGTTTTCGTCTATGTTAACTCTGTGATGGATGGAGAGGATCCACTAACTCTATGGGATGACGCGAAGAGACAGGTCTAGCAATTCAATTTTGTGTGATATGTCAAACAAACATGTATTACCATGCACACCAGTTTATTTCAATGAACTCCAAAAAGAATTCACAAGTACTTATTTTCAGATGTTGGTTGAAGTCCAAAGCTGGCCATACAGTTTTCCAGTATCAGAGGACTTCCAATCATCAGACCAACGGGGTAATGTTAATGGCAAACTATTTGTTCGAGACAAGTGAGAACTCATTAAGTACTTGGTTTTATTTTGAGCTTCTTTTTCTTATACAAACGAATTATGATACTTGTATTTACCTGCCTAGGTATGTAAGTGATGATTATATTCCTGGAAACGGTGCATATGTGGGATTGGCCCCTCCGGGGGAGGCTGGATCCTGGCAAAGAGAATGCAAGGTTTTTATGATTAAGTTCTCTATCTGATTCCCATGAAAACCCAATATGATATGCCTAAATTTTGAAGGCCATGAAGATTCTGACATTCTTTTTAAGGAATTCGATAAAATTGAAACAAAAAAAAAAAAAAAACAAAAAAAAAAATGTCTCCCTTTTAAGAAATGTCTTCTTGAACCATGAATTGCATGTATGAAAATTATGCAGTTAATGACTTTATAAGTTACTTCAATCAGGATTACCAATTTTGGACAAGAGCAGATGAAGGAGGCTATTTTTCAATGAACAACATATGTACGGGTAACTACAATCTTTACGCATGGGTCCCTGGCTTCATTGGAGATTACCGAAACGAAGTTGACATTACAATAACTACAGGTCTTGTTAGATGCACTTATCTTTTTTCTCCCCTTTGATTTTTTTGATTATACTGAATTTTCCATGGTAACACGTATAGGTTGTAATATAGAGATAGGTGATGTTGTATATGAGCCTCTGAGAGATGGCCCAACAATGTGGGAAATAGGCATTCCTGATCGTTCTGCTGCAGAGTTTTACGTACCTGATCCCGATCCAAGATATATTAACAAACTTTTTGTCGATCATCCAGATAGGTTAGTTTGCGTTTGCCATTATTTCATTATTTTTCATAGGTGAACTATAAATACTCGTGGAACACGTCCATTCATAGTACAAAAAATAACAACATCCTTATTATGAATTCCTTGTATCAATAGGTTTAGGCAATATGGACTATGGGATAGGTATTCGGAGTTGTATCCCAGTGAAGATTTGGTTTACACCATTGGCATGAGCGACTTTCGAAAAGATTGGTTTTTTGCGCAGGTTAACAGGTGCCTTTCGAACTATTATATGTTATATGAGTGCGGTCTCTAAACTTAAAAAGTTACTTTTAATTACTTTTACTTTTTTTGTTGCCTTAGTCGCATATTCCTTGATTTCCTTCGGTCTTATTAGTAAGTAATTCTATTTCTCTGAATGTATCCCAATTGTTTCACAAATGTAGGAAAAAGGATGACAAATATGTAGGAACTACATGGCAGATCAAGTTCAGACTCGACACTGTGAACCAAGACGGAATTTATAAACTGCGTGTGGCACTTGCATCTGCTACCTTAGCTGAACTGCAGGTAAAAACCGTCGCCAGTTTCATATAATCGTGCCTGAGAAATCATTTGACTAAACTCTGCTGGTATTTTTTTTCTAGGTTCGAGTTAATAATCTAAATACAAATCGGCCATTATTCTCAAGTGGCTTGATTGGGAGGGATAACTCGATTGCAAGACACGGAATTCATGGATTATATTGGCTTTACAGTGTAGACATACAGGGTGCTATACTTGTACAAGGGGACAATACTGTGTACTTGACACAACCAAGGAGTGGAAATCCTTTCGTGGGACTCATGTATGATTACATTCGACTAGAAGCTCCCCCCAGCTAGAGTACGTTCAAATTCCTCTCTTTACAGGGATCAAAGAGAGAGAGAAAGGAGGGGAGGGGGAATAATATATATATATATTAGAAATAAACGATGTTCAATCTTGCAATGTACATTGTGGAAACCATATTCCTTGATAGAGTTAATCCTATATCAAGCTAACTCATAAGAAATACATGACAGAAGAGATTGAAAAACAAAACTCAAGATTTTGATTGATATTTTTTAAGTGACTGATCTTTATGATTTTTTTTAATTTATTGACTTTTATAGATTTTAATAGACTTTTATAGATCTTCATTTTGCAAGACTTTCCTAGACTTTCTAATACTTTTATAGAGTTTTATTTTTTTCAATTCAAAATGTTGGATAGAAAATTTTAATATCCCATAGTTAAAAAAAATTTGTAGGGAAAAGTCTAGTAATAATTTATTTAATTGCATTAGTATTATTAAACTCATAAAAACTACGTTCTATTTAATTGTTGCAAGTAAACTACGTCAAAAATTAATGACATAAATTATTAGTTTATATTTTTTTTCTTTTGTTTAAAACTATGAACTTCCAAATATAGCTCGTGGACAAATTTATATTTATATATATATATATATATATATATATATATATATATATATATATATATATATGAATGACAGCAACTCCTTATATTTTTCAACAACACATTTTATCTAGTTCATAATCTTACTTCTTATATATAATAATCTATATTAACATATCATTATAAGTTACCTCAATTACATAAATGAATAACAAAGTATTAATATTTTAAAGACAATTTAATACTATTCTATGAAAAGAAAAGAAAAGAAAATAAGTAATGATTAATATTATCAATGCGCCCAACATCACTCTACATATCGATAGCTATAGTAACCACCAACTAATTAATATTCTCTCTTATTGTACTTGATTTTCATAAGATAGACCAAAGTTGTCATTGATCATCTAATAGCAATGAAGATGATGAAACTTCATTACTTGGTTCAACTCGAAACTTATTAAAGTACTGTAATATATACACTTAAAATAACTGAAATAATTGAAATCAGTTCAAAATCATGTTATGAAGAAAAAAATACACTCATGTGCATCAAGATAATAAAAATAAATAAGAAAGAAAATAAAAATAAAAATAAAAAATATAATAATAAAACATTAAATATTAACATGGTGAAATCCATTAATAAACTACAATAAACTATTATAAAAGAATTTAATTATAAATTAATCTTTTTTAATGAAAAACGATGAATAAAGAGAGAGAGAAAAAAATAGTTACGAGGATATTGAAGGGGAAAAAAAAAACACACAAAAGAGAGAAAAAATACACCCTCCATCCCATTTATATAGTATGATTTCGTTTTTCACAGATTAAGAAAATTTAATTAATGTTATTGAAAAAGTAAAATTTGCAAAGAATTTTACTAATTTATCCTTATTTCACTAATATCAATCCCCGCTACATTTGAAAGAGTACAAATTTATTTGTGTTGATAACAAAATATATTCAATAGGAGTATTTTAGGAAATGAAAAAATCAAATATACCTTCAACAAGGTAAGTGGACTATAATTTGGGACGGATAAATAAGAAAAACCAGTCTATATAAATGGGACGGATAGAATATTACTCTTCTTTTTATTAAAAAAAATGATAATTAATCATGCATCTATGGTTCGTAAAATGAATAAAAAAGGGAAAAATGATAAGGAAAATATTAAAAAAAGAAAAAAAAATCGCACTGAATAGAGATAAAAATATTAAATCCTTTTTCATTAAAATAAGAGTAATTTATCATAGCTATAAAGTTCGTAGAAGAAAAAGAAAGAAAGAGAAAAAATGGTTAGGAGAATATTGAATAGGAAAAATAAAATTACATTGAAGAAATAGAAATATTAATCTTCACTTTAGAGTTCGTAGAAGGGAAAAAAAAATATTGCATGAAGAAAAAAAAATAGAGAAATTGGCAAAAAACGTCCGTAACGTATGGACCTAGTGCGCAAATCATCATTACCTTTCAAATTTTGGCAATTACATCCCTTACCTATTCATGTATTGCCTAAATCATCTTTTTGAACGAAATCCATCCAATATTTCGTTAAACTTTTGAGATTTTGGCGCAAATGGTCCCTAACATTTGTTCTTAGTGTGGAATTGGTCCCCAACATTTATGTTTTGGCAAACAAGTCCCTAACCTATGAGTTTTAGTGCGAAATTGGTCCTTATGGAATGAAAAAGACAAATATACCCTTAGTTTAATTAGAAGAAATTGTATGTGGATTCCTAATCATTACAAAATGTACAAATAAGTCCAATACTTTTATTTTTTATAAAAAAAATTTTAAAAAACTAATGAGTATTTTTTTTTTGAATTAATACTTTAGTAATAAAAATGTCAAATAAAATTATTATTTTTATTATTAAGTAATAAAGAGAAATCATTGTGAGAAAACATTTTTCTATCATTGTAAGAAATCATTTTTCTCCCTCTTTATTTATAAATTTTTTTCTCCCTCTTTACTTTAAAAATTAAGTTAAATAAATAACAAAATGACGTATATAATTTTATGACATTGAACTAATCTTATGACATTTTTATTTAACATAAAAATACTAATAAAAATTAATTTACACATTATGTGTTTTATTTTTGAATGAAAATAAAACGATAAATTAAAATATAAAGAATATAGTTGGATTTCTAATATTTGTAGTTAATAAATATATAACTCAATTAAATAAAAGTATTTGAACATAAAGTTTATGACAAAGTTATTTTTTTTATATCGCAATAAAATAAAAGTTTTAATTTTAAATAATGTATTTATTACTTCATAATAAAAATAATAATTTTATCTGACATTTTTATTATTAAAGTGTTAATTAAAAAAAATTCATTAGTTTTCTTTAATTTTTTTATAAAATATAAAAGTATTGGACTTATGTACACATTTTGTAATGATTAAGAATTCACATACATTTTCTTTTAATTAAAACTAAGGGTATATTTTTCTTTTTCATCCCATAAGGATCAATTTCGCACTAAAACACATAGGTTAGGGACTTGTTTGCCAAAACATAAACGTTAGGAACCAATTCCACACTAAGAACAAAGGTTATGGACCATTTGCGCCAAAATTCCAAAGGTTTAACGTAATATTGGATGGATTCTGTTCAAAAGGATGATTTGGGCACTACATGGATAGGTAAGAGATGTAATTGCCAAAATTTAAAAGGTAATGATGATTTGCGCACCGGGTTCATACATTATAGACATTTTTGGCCAATTTCCCAAAATAATAGGACCGGGACAATCATTGCCTTTTCCACTCTGTTTGAGATTTTTGGGACGCGGTCGGGGATTGGGATGAGTACCACCTTGTTTAATTAATTAATTAATATTTAATATTATTTTTTATTTTTTAAATACGATTTAAATTTTTTAAATACGATTTTTTTTAAACATCGGACCGTTGATTACAGATTTAGTGGATATCAGAACGTTATCTGAAACATCAAAACCTGTTTCTGTTATTCCTTTGAAAAACATGATTTTCTTTACTTCCTTATCTTCTCCATACTGAGTATATCTTAAACTATGTCTGATATTGATGGTTCTTCCATAGCTCAGCACCTCGTTCAGTCGAGCAGCTCCAATGGTCAATTGTTTTTTTTTTTGCTTCCCTATTTTGTTTCAATTCTTTCTATAAATCACACAATTGTTTATTTTTATCAGCCAACAATATTTCGAAATGAGTTATTTTATTATTGGAAAAACTTTGTTCTTTAGTGGACACAGTAGTCAAAGCCTTTAGATTGACCCTAATGTCATCAGCTTCAACGTTATGTTCTATGTCAGAACGTTCATGTGAACATTTATGAAAAAGATCAGATAATTCAGAATAAAAAATAGAGCATGCTGTAAATGAAATATCTGAAGTATTAAAAATTTCTCCATCTCCTAATTGATTATCGGTTGATTCTTCATCTTCGCTCAAAGTTACATTCATGGCATTTTTACCAAATGTTCATTTTTTATTGTTAGCACATTCAGAGGCAATGTGACCATATCCTTCACAAGTATGGCACTGGATACGATTTTCTGTTCTCTTTGGACGATTTGACTCATTTTGTCTATTTTGGTTAGGATATATATTTTTGAATGATCCCTGATTTTTAGTTTATTTGAGTTTTTGAGCCCGTTTAAGAATTTGTCAAACTGTTTGGTTACTAGGGCAATATCAATGTCTGAATCACTCTCATCACATTCATCTTTTTCTTCCTCAACCCGAGATGCTATGCCTGTAGATTTTTCTTTCTTTCTTGTATTAAGATTTAGTTCATAAGTCATTAATGACCCAACCAGCTCTTCAATTTTGATATTGTCGATGTCTATGTTCTCTTCAATTGCGGTTACTTTGGAGTGGAACTTATTTGGCAATGACCGCAAGACCTTTCTGACTAATTTTAACTCAAAATATTTTTCTCCAAGGGCATGTGCTTGATTTGATATGTCACACAGCCGAGCATAGAAATCTTTGAATGTTTTATTGTTCTTCATGCGTAGGTTTTCAAATTATGTGGTGTGCATTTGTAGTTTACATGATTTCACCTTCAAAGTTCCTTCATATGCAATTTGTAGGATCTCCCAAGCTTCTTTTGCTATCATACAATTAGATATTAGCCTGAATTGATTAGCATCTACAAAACAAAAAATAGCATTCAAGGCATTGCTATTCCGGCTAGCATTAATGAAGTCAGTAATTACCCATTGTTCACATGGTTTTTCTATTTCAATATTATTTTCAATGATAGTGGGAGGACTATAACCTCTAATGATATAATGCCATGATTTTTCATCTAGAGCTTGAATGTAAACATTCATACAGATTTTTCAATAATTATAGTTCGTTCTATCCAAGACTGGTGGTCGAAAAGAAGCACTGTCCATACCTAGATTTATAGGATCTCACTTTCTAGAAGTGAACCCGCTTTGATACCAATTGTTAGTTTTAAATATAGATAACAATCAACCTAGAAGGGGAGTTGAATAGGTTGTTACTAAAAGTCTGTAAATATTTTTTTAGAAACACAACGTTCACTCTAATATTCTGATGTTGATGAAAGTTTGTTGAACGTCAGAACATTTCATTGCATGTTTTTGCAATTTCGAGATAATTAATATGTAAGACGATTAAAACATTTATTAACACCAGATATAGCGTGGTAAACTCCTAAGGAAAACATTCACGGGCCTCCATGCCACGGGTAAATAAATCTACTATTTTAGAACAAGTTACATACGTCTTAACTTTTTAAAATTACAATTTTAGACCTAATCTAAAACTTTATCAGCAATTTACAAAAAGTAAAACTCAGTTAAGAACAACAATAAAACTTTCCTGTTTTATATCTTCTTTAACTAGTTAAGGAATGCACTCAAGTACTTCGGTCTTGATCTTGGTCCATTCTACGAGTGTCCCCGGATTGATTCCACAAATCAGAATAAGGACCCAGTCCTTATCTTGCCACCGAAATGCCGTTCTCTCTCACAATAGATTTCTACAACGCTCAGTTTCTTAGAGCCGTTCTCAAAAATAGAATTTTGATCAGGTTAGGACTTTTGAATATTTCTTTGAACTTTCAACTCATAAATAATTTGCTCTTAGATGCTTGTATATCTTTGCTTTCAAAGTCCGTAGAATTCTTGGAATACCACCTGTCTTATTTATAGCATAATAAGTTTTTCTAAACTTAATGACTTAGTATTTATCTTATACAGAGATAAGACAAAATAAGTCTTTTAGTTTAAATAAACTCTATAAAAGATAAGGTAAGATATATCACAAAAATATGAAAATAAATCCAGATATATATATTTTCATTTAAGTAGATAAATAAAAAGATAATATTTCAATATCTTATCTACTTAGAAACGTAGTTTAATTAGAATGCTTAAATATGCAATTTACTTAATCACTTATTTATCTGATAAGGAACAAGAGTTTTAGAATAACTAAAACTAATAAATAGATTGTGATAAATATAGCATTAAGGTTTCCAGTTTCTATACAACTACTAGATAGATAATCATTGAATCCTAATTGACTCATATTAATAAATAAAATATAATTAAGTATGCCAAAAAAACTGGGTTCTCCAACAGTTTCCAATATAGTATCGGTCTCCATGAATGATATTTTAGATTGTTAGAAATGTAGAGAGGAGATTGAAGAATGAAACTTGACACTAATGAAAAAATCGAAACAAATAAGAATAGTTCGAACACGTTGATAAACGCTATCCAAAAAAAAAATATTTGCCCCCTCTCAGTTTACGGATTGCTTGTAGGAAAATAATTTAGAAGATTAATCATGTCGTAAAAGAGTTTAAACCAGCAAAGATGGAAACTCTACTAAGAACAAGAACACTTTTATAATTTCTATATAAAATTGGGATTCCAGAGAGATGTTGTACACAAAAATTTATCCATCAAAACACGCGCGCGCGCATACACACACATATATATATATTGAAATAGCATCAAATCATTTCAACAATTCAGAAGGAAGGCGAATGTATGTAAAAAAGTTAAACTCTTCGCACCAGAAATTTCAAATTTCTAGTTATGTCTGTTGGGCTTTGTGTAGGAGAAAAACTCGCGCAATCAACATTTGACCAAATATGGCCAATGAAGTTGCTCACCAAGTTCCCTCGTGCGAAATGGTCCAGCAACTTTGCTGGGACATTTTGCCGCCTAGACCAAATTTTCCACCAAAAAAGTATTCCAAATATATCATTTGAGTCTCCATTCTTTCAGTTTTGTAATAATATCATTCACATTCAATTTTATTCGCAACTATGGTCTCCATCCTTTCATTATTTTGTGCAGATTTTGCCTTTATATTAAATAAATTAAAATAGCAAAAAATAGAAAAATTAATGAAAAATTGTAATTGAAGTACCTAACTTTTTCAAAAGTCCAAAATAACCTCTTTAATATTATTTTAAAAAATAGACTAAAAAAAAAAGCTTCATCTTCTTCCTTAACCACACCTACCCCCAACCATGTGACCAAATAGGAGGAATCCCCCTCCCTCCCTCCCGCCCGCCCGCCCGCCCGATTTCGGACCTAAACTCCAGCAGGGGAGGGGGAGGGGGAGGGGGAGGGTGGAGGGGGTGGGGATGAATTTCTCTTCCCGATTTCGGACCCAAACTCGCTGGAATTTGGGATGCAACACATATTGTCAAGTTGAGTCTATCCATAACATTCAATCCCTTCCCATTTTCATACCTTCTTTTTTCTCTTATCCAATCATCCAAGTTTCCATTACTCATGAACTCAAAAACTAATGTGAGGAATTCGTCATTCTTGTAATATTTGCTGGACCATACAACTATAAGTTTAACAAGATTTCGGTGCCTAATACGTCTCAAAACAGCACATTCTGCAAAAAAGATCTTCTGGCATTTAGCCATTGCCGTGTCGAGAACCTTAATGGCAACTGTAATTCCTTCTTGTGTAAGCATCCTATGTGCTTAAATAACATTAAATACGATCAAATGCGGAATTTGGATGATCGAAATACCTCCGGCCATTGACGACTTAATAGCTTTTCTTAGTCGCTGCGTTTCTGCCTTTTGGGAGCTTCTAATGCCTTGTTCCAGCCTCTGAATGATGGTGCAAAATGAAGGAGTATACGGAATGGCAATAGGGACCCCAAAGATTCTTTCTTTTATAGACTCGGTCCATCACCGAGTATTTCTCAATATTGATTCCATAATGGTAAGAATCGGGACTAATTTCAGCAACTTCCAAATAGCCAAACTTTAATTTTGGAATTCATAATCAATGCAAATCACTGAATAATATGGAATGATTTGGGTCATACAGTTTCCTATATTAATGGGTTTTTTCCTTAAATTGAAGAAGGAAATCTCTACATTCTCCCACTTGGCCCAATATATTCAATTAATTGCCATTGTAAGAAAAAATACATGAATCGTGGCGATGGGTCCTCTTAGAACGAGTATTATCTTCCACGTATCACAATGTATTTCGTATCTTAACTTTTGTCCATAAATATTAATGAATAAACCTCATGTTGACTCTAGGTTCAAACTTAATTGATATTTCTCCAACAATAATAAATAAATGCGCATAAAGCAAATATGAGAAATTATCATAACTGAAATAGAGTTTCATTAAAAATAGCATCGTCACATATGATAAAATCAAACTAAAAGACCAAGTCCCATACGGTCTACAAGATCCTTGAACTTGAACGGTGGCATGCTTTTTGCCAAGGGATCAGCAATCATCAATTCAGTATTTATGTGCTCAATGACCACTATTTCGTTTTTAACATGTTCTCTTATGGCCAAATACTTAATGTCGATATGCTTGCTTCGACTACCACTTTTGTTGTTTTTAACCATAAAAACTGCAACTGAATTGTCACAATATAATCGTAATGGCTTAGAAATAGAATCTACAATTCCAAGCCCAGAAATGAAACTCTTCATCCATACACCATGCGATGTAGCCTCAAAACATGAAACGAACTCAGCCTCTATAGTGGAAGTAGCAGTCAAAGTCTGCTTTGCACTTCTCCATGATACAGCTCCACCGATAAACATGAAAATGTATCCAGATGTTGATTTTCGTAAATCAACACAGCCAGCAAAGTCTAAATTAGAGTAGCCAATTACCACCAAATTATCAGTTCGTCTATACATAAGCATGTAATCCTTTGTCCCTTGAAGGTATCTCAAAAATTTCTTTGCAGCTCTCCAGTGGTCCATACCTGGATTACTCTGATATCTCCCCACCATTTCAACAACAAATGCAATGTCAGGCCTTGTGCGGACCTAAACATACATTAGGCTTCCACAACTGAAGCATATGGGATGTTTCTCATTTGTTCCTTTTCAAGGTCATTCCTTGGGCATTGATTCAAATGAAACTTATCACCCTTCACTATGGGAGCTATACTTGGTGAATAATCTTTCATCCTAAATCTCTCTAAAATTTTATTGATATAGGTTTCTTGCAACATACCCAAAATGCCCTTATATCTATCTCTAAATATCTTTATGCCAATGACATAAGATGCATTACCCATATCCTTCATGTCAAATTTTTTAGAGAGATATTGTTTCACCTCATGTAGCATACCCTTATCATTGGTTACACATAAAATATCATTCACATATAGAATAAGAAAACAAATTTTACTCCCACTGACCTTCTGGTATATACATTGATCCATAACGTTCTCTGCGAAACCAAATGAAGAGATAACATCATGAAATTTTAAATACCATTGACGGGAGGCTTGTTTCAATCCATATATGGATTTCTTAAGCTTGCACACCAAATGCTCACCATTACTTGAGGAGAATCCTTCCGGTTGTTTCATGTACACATCTTCCTCTAGTTCTCCATTGAGGAAAGCAATTTTCACATCCATCTGTTGCAACTCAAAATCAAAATGTGCAACTATTGCTAAAATAATGCGATGAGAATCTTTCTTCAATATAGGAGAAAAGGTCTTCTTGTAGTCGATTCCTTTCTTTTGAGTAAATTCTTTAGCAACAAGTCTTGCTTTATATCTTTCAATGTTGCCTAATGTGTCCTTCTTCGTCTTAAAGACCCATTTACACCCTATGGCCTTTGTTCCATTAGGCAACTCGACAAGATCCCAAACTCCATTAGATGTCATAGAATTCATCTCATCTTTCATATCATTATACCATAAATTGGATTCCTTACAACTCATGGCATGTGAAAATGTTTCGGGATCATTTTCAACTCCATTGTTATAGTCCAATTCTTGTAGATACATGACATAGTCATCTGAAATTGATAATCTTCTTTCTCTTGTAGATCTTCTTAGCATTGGCTCAACATTTTCCTGAAGGTTATGTTGTCCAACTGGTTGTTCAACCATTTCTGGCACTTCCTGAACAACTTGATCTACAGAATCATCATTAGTAGGTTGTGGAACTTCATTGATTTGTTGTACAACACCCGGTTGGACCTGAGGAGTGTTGTGAACAATAACCAATCTTTCACTTGATGTGGAAGGTTGACCTCTTTCAGAAACTGTGTTCTGAAATTGATCACTCCCACTCGTCAAGTCATTCTCAAGAAACTTTGCATTTCTTGATTCCATAATCCTAGTGCTATGAGATGAACAATAAAATCTGTAACCCTTAGACCTTTCGGCATTTCCAATGAAATACCCACTAATAGTCCTTGGGTCTAGTTTCTTCTCTTGTGGATTATACACTCTTACTTCAGACGGGCATCCCCAAACACGCATATGTCACAAACTCGGCTTTCAACCCTTCCATAGTTCAAATGGTGTCCTTAGGACAGCTTTGGTTGGAACACGGTTCAATATATACACAGCCGTTTTAAGAGCTTCAGTCCACAAGGATTCAGGAAGCTTGGAGCTGCTAAGCATACTCTGCACCATGTCCAATAATGTTCGATTTCTTCTTTCTGACACACCATTCTGGTCTGGAGAACCAGGCATAGTGTATTGGGCAACTATCCCATGCTCTTCAAGAAACTTCGCAAATGGACCAGGTGCTTGTCCATCCTCAGTGTATCTACCATAATATTCTCTACCTCTATCTGTTCTCACGATCTTTATTTGCTTATCACATTGTTTCTCTACTTCTGCCTTAAAAGCCTTAAAGGCATCTTGTGCTTCGCTCTTGTTATAAAGCAAGTAGAGATACATGTATCATGAATAATCATCTATAAAGGAGATGAAGTATTTTGGACCATGTGTATCCATGTCTGGACAACACATGTCTGAATATATGATTTCTAAGATATCTGTACTCCTCTTGGCACCTTTCTTTGACTTGTTAGTCTGCTTTCCCTTAATGCAATCTACTCAAGTTTCAAAATTAGTAAAATCCAAAGTACTAAGTACTCCGTCATTTACTAATCTTTTAATTCTATCTATGGAGATATGTCCCAATCTCCGGTGCCACAATATAGAGGAATCTTCATTCATAATACAACGTTTATTACCAGTGTGAACATGCATAACATTATTAGCACCACCATGTTGTAAATTAATAGAGAAAAGACCATCACATAAAATACCATTCCCAACAAACTCAAATTTATAAAACAAACTAAAAGATGTATCTGAAAAATTAAAGAAATATCCCAAAAGTACAAGTCTTGAAACTGAAACCAAATTTCTAGAAAAACTTGGAATATAAAAGGTCTTTTCCAAATTTAAAAACATGGTTATTATTTAAAACTAAACTGCATGTTCCAATAGCCTTCACATGTGAACCCATCTCGTTTCCTGATAAGATGCTTTGCTAATTCCCACTGGCTTCCTTAGGTTTCACATACCCTGCAAGGTATTTGAAATATGGATTGTAGCACCAGAATCAATCCACCATGTATTATGATTAACATCAACCATATTAGATTCATAACAAACAAAAGAGACTGATTTATCTTTCTTCTCAAACCAATTCTGAAATTTGGTGCAATCCTTCTTCATGTGTCCCTTCTTTTTACAGAAGAAACACTTATTTTCCTTTTTGATTCCACCTTGGGGTGGTATTTTACCTTTCCCCTTTTGTTTGGTTTGGTTCTGATTCTTTCCCTAGTACTGGTCATTTTCATGTATTACCAATAATGCACTCTCACCCATTTCTATTACTAGCCTTCCTTCTTCTTGAACACACATGGTCAGAAGCTCATTGATTGACCATTTGTCCTTATGTGTGTTATAAGAGATTTTGAAAGGTCCATATTGTTGTGGAAGAGTGTTCAGTATATAGTGCACAAGGAAGGAATCAGACATATCAACTTCAAGAGTTTTCAACTGAGTTGCAACGTCCCTCATTTGCATGATGTGCGTCACACTGGTGAGCTTTAAGGATGAAAACTTCATTATTAGGATGCTAGCAAGTGATTTATCTGAAGTCACAAACTGTTCATCAAGAGCCTTTAGTAATGCCTTGATATCGTCATGCTTATCGACAGAACCCCGAATACCAGTAGAGATTTTGGTCTTTATGAACATCACACTAAGGCGATTAGATCACTCCCATTGTTCATAAAGAGCATTTTCTTCTGGAATGCTGGTCATAGTAATGTTCGGTTTATCTTTCCTGATAGCATAATCAATGTCCATGCATCCCAAATGAAGGTGAATTCTCTCCTTCCATACCTTGTAGTTGTCCCCTTTCAGTTCAGGAATTTCACACTTAATATCAGAAAAATTTGCATGTTGCATGACTGCATAAAAATCAAACATATATGCATATATTACATTAATTTGAGACTAATAAATCCAAATTCCAATGTAAATCACGTTCTAAAAAAGTTAAGAATCTAGTGATGTGGGCCAAAGTCCTAATTCAATTAGATTCAAATATATTTATGATAAAACTATCAAATCATGTCCATTTTCTTAATTCCTGTGGGTAAATTAAGAAATACAATTTGATATTTTACCCTAATTAATCATACAAATATAATAAAAAATTCATATGGGATAATTTTATTATATCATGTACAATTAATTACAATAAATATCTATTTTCTTATATGTGATTCTAAACTACTTAATATATAATTTTGTATAATTAAGATGATGTGGCTAATCTCTAATTATTTAAATCTATATCAATTACTAGACATATAAAATTCTCCAAAATTGTTCTTATACAAAATTGCTTATTATTCTTCAAAATTGTTCTTATACAAAATTGCATGTAATAATAAGCAATATAAACAAATATAAACAAAATTCATAATTCAAATTAGTATGTATAAAAACAGTGACTTGTACATACCAAAAAAAAAATTATATTCACGCGCAGAAGTTCCCAAGAATGGTAAAAGCATTTAGAAATTTTTAATTTATATATGCTTAAAAATTATGGGTATTTCACCATATGAGACGTGTCATTTGAGCCCAATTATTGCCATTTTGTATCCAAAACTTTGATTGGACAAAAGTACAAAACAACATGTTTTGGCCCAAAGATTTCTCTTTCCGGTCCAATTTGTTTGCTGAACAAAGGTCAATTTTTTTTTTTTATTTGAGTTGTCTTCAACCTTCGTACAGGTCATTTTTATCCATCCGACCCAGTTACAGATCGACATTTTCACAACTTTCCCGAACACCAAAAACACCGTTTCTTTCACAGAAATGTTAGAAAATCAATTTACTAATGATTTCTAACCTTATTCCTCATAAAAAAATCCAAAATTATACATCAAAATCTCGGGTATTGTTGATTAATTTTTTTTTTTTTTTTTTTTTTTTGGCGGATTGATAAAGCATCAACACAGAGGTAAATAATGTCTCTGATACCAACTAACTGTAAGCATCCTATGTGCTTAAATAACATTAAATACGATCAAATGCAGAATTTGGATGATCGAAATACCTCCGGCCATTGACGACTTAATAGCTTTTCTTAGCCACTGCGTTTCTGCCTTTTGGGAGCTTCTAATGCCTTGTTCCAGCCTCTGAATGATGGTGCAAAATGAAGGAGTAGACGGAATGGCAGTAGAGACCCCAAAGATTCTTTCTTTTATAGACTCGGTCCATCACCGAGTATTTCTCAAGATTGATACCATAATGGTAAGAATCGGGACTAATTTCAGCAACTTCCAAATGGCCAAACTTTAATTTTGGAATTCATAATCAATGTAAATCACTGAATAATATGGAATGATTTGGGCCATATACAGTTTCCTTTATTAATGGATTTTTTCCTTAAACTGAAGAAGGAATTTTCTACATCTTGTACAAGTCTTCTATAAACAGATCTAAAACTCCATCGTCCAATTAGATTTTATTCCTTAAAATTCTCAGTGGCATGTCGGAGCTCATCATAAGAAATCATTTGATGCTCTTCCTTAACGGATTCAAATTCTCTGTTAATCATTCCTTTGCCTTTTCTAATGTAGAAGAGCAAGCGAACTACAAAACAGAGTGCTGCTATTGTGGTAGGGATTATTATGATATGGACTGTCCTTGGACGAACATGGATACGTTTACATGACGAATCCAGGCAAAGGTTTTGATTGCCTTCTAAATGAACTTTCAATGGATTTGAAAAAACCCCACCTACAGGAATTTCTCCTTCCAATTGATTGAAAGAGAGATTTAAGAGTTGCAATGATTGAAAATTTTGTATGTCAATTTCTCCTTCAATGAGAATATTCTTCCCGGTTTCGCTCAAAACTAGGAGAGAATTTCTCCCCTCACTCCCTCCCCTCAAGTTTCGAACCCAAACTTCGGAGAAATTCCCCCCACCCCTCGGGTTTTGGACCCAAACTCCGACGAGTTTGAGTTCGAAATCGGAGGGAGAAATCCTCCCTGGTTTGGTCAGGGTTGGGGTGGAGAAAAAGATGAAATTTTTTTGGGTCTTTTCTTTTTTTATTTTAAATAAAAAAATATAAAAAGACGAAATTGAAAAAGTTAGATACCCCAATTGTAATTTTTTTCATTAAGTTTGTTTATTTTTTGCTATTTAAATTTATTTAAAATAAGGACAAAATCGTCAAAATACTTATTTAGGGACCATATGTGCGAATTAATAAAATAATATTGACCATAGTTGTGAATAAAATTGAATGATGATGATATTGTTACAAAACTAAAAGAATTGAGACTGTTAGTGTAAAATATATATATATATATATATATAATCTGTTTCGAAACTAAATTTTTAACATCTTATCTTTGAAGAATATCTTTGGCAACTTTACAATCAGTTTTGAGTAAAAATATTTTATTGATGAGATCATCTTGAAATTTTGTAATACATAAATCAATAGACAGTCTCTTTCTTGACAATGGAATAGTTTTATATGCATATGTATATAGATATCCATTCTTGCAAGGTAAAGTACATCTTATGTACCCACCACTGATGTACGAATTATGGGTGAAACAAATACATGAGATGCTTCCTTTGCAATTCAAGTAATGATGCAAAACATTGCTGTTTTTATAACCATTTCGATGTCTCACGCAATGTTTTATCTCTCTCTCTCTCTCTCTCTCTCTCTCTCTCACACACACACACACACACACACACATATGTATGCATGCATAAACTAATTAATTAGTTTTACTGTATTAATAAAGTAATTAAATGGCATCATAAATGATTAATAGTTAATTACAGTAATTAATTGTTAATTAAGCAACTGGGTGAATATATATGGCAAGGAATGAAAAAGTATCATTAATTATATACATATACATAGAGTCATATACACATGCTTTGATTTGTCTCTCCTTTGAAGGAACAAACTACCCAACAATCTCCACATTCTACTTTTCAGACTGGTAAGTTATAGAGAATATTAATTATATTTCTCTTGAAAGACTATCAAAAGTTTTGAAAGTCGTGAAGTGCAATTTTTTTTTTTTTTTTTTTTTTTTTTTGGAGTGTTAAATTAATCAATTACGAAAATAAAAGTGTTTGTAATCGATTTTTATATCAAATTTTAGCCCTCGATTGATAGAGTATAATGTTAGTTAATCGATTGAGAGGATCTTTATCCTCGGGGCCAAAAATTTGTATGTAGATAGAAAACTAGTATGATTTATAAGTATGTGATGTTCATCATTTTTGTTATTTCGGATTTGAATTTATTAAAAATAAATGTATATTTATATACTCAGGTGTTATCAACTATCAAGAAATTCCCAAGTATATGAACATGTCTGGTGTTCCATTGCAGTTGCAAGTTGAAGATGATCATGTAAGCTAGATTTATATAATCTATTATTAGTTAGTGATTTTGAACATTTTTCTTTAAAATTATATTATGGGCAAAATCTTTTCTTATTATCTCGGGTGAAACCACAGAAAAAAGTATTAGATTTGATAGTTCATTAAATAATTTTGAAATACAAAATCTATCATAAATTATTGTCTATATATATATTTTTTCAATTAACAAACTTTTTAATTAATCAATGAATTAAGTGTTAATCTCACTTAAATAACTATTTATCAAGTATTAAAGAGAATATTGCAAAAAATAATACCTAACCTTTAGCCGTTCTCCATGTGCCATTCAGTGTTCGGGTTTTTGTTGGGAATTCAGAAATAAAAGAGAGACACAGTAATAATGGTACTTTAAAAGTTATTCTTTATTCTACTTTGTCGAAAATAAATAACCATGAGTATTTAGAGCTCAATTTAAAACATAAATACCACTAGAAACCTAAAAAAAAAGCTCAACTCAAAATACCTATATTGATCCAAATTAAGTGTAGTTCACTAAGAACTAAGTAATCTCACGAAAGATAGAAACCAACCAACAATAGAAGCAGTCACAGTGAAAGAAGAAGAAGAACGCAGCTCTTTCTCACAAGGCAAAGAAACCTAAAGCTGCTGGAATGGAATAAAAGGGAAAAGGCAGCAACCTTTTTACTAGGTCAACCAATGAGCCAAACAATTGGGTCACAAGCCCAATTAGACAAAACACACAATTGAAACATTAACAATAGAGTGGGCCATTGAGCAACTATATAAGATAAGCCACTTCAAATGGTCCGCTAAGTTTTGGGTCGAGTTTGAATTGGATTCGCTAATTGGTGTCGTTTTTCCTTAATTTCAATCTTTGGCTAACGTCTATGAAATTAATCTTAATCATCATTGTCCGTTTGAGGTTGTTTGACAACAAATACCCAACAAACTTAAAAGATTTACTTATAAGTAATTGTTGAAATTTTTGGTCTCGAACAAACCATAAGGACATATGGACAATGAGGATTAAATGGGTCGATTTAATTATACTTCGTAGGCTCGGCCAATGATCGAAACTTTATTATATTGCTCAATCTCTAACAAATAGGCAGTCCAATTACAAGACGGGTCAAAAGTACTTTATTGTCAACTTTGAGTAATGAGCCTCAATCCAGTTATTAGTGATGGCAATGGGGCAATTCGGATCAGTCTGATCCGTATTTGCCTCGCAATAATTGTAGGAGATCCAAATATGCAAATTGATCTACCATCTCTTAGGTCGGGGCAGATCCTGGTCGACGCGGATCAGGACAGTGATCCGCAGCTGATCCATTTTTTTTTGTCAGAACAGTGATCTGCAACACACTGTTTCTTTTTTTTTTTTTTCCTTTTCCCCTTATTTTATCTGATTTCTCGATTGTTCTTCCTGGGCGGGCTGCGCTTTTTGTGTTTTCTCCAAAATGGGGAAATTTGGAATAGAAAATTGTTTAAGTAAGCCCAACTACCTCTAAATTGCAATTTAAATCCCAAATCTTTCATCTATTTATTATTTACTCCATCTATTTATTTTTCAAATAGGGCGAATCGGATCAATCATATCGGGGCACATATGATCCGATCGAACTCGACTCGCGGATCACAAAAATCTGCCCCAATCCACCCCGTTGACCCGCGGATCAGAAATTTTTTGTTCCACTTGGAGTGGATATACATTTGGTTTGAGGCGGATCGAACATTTTTACTGTCCATACCAGTTACTCGGCATATCGATTCTAAGTAAACCTACTTAAATTAAGACATTTGTTTTGTCCGTGAGTGTGCCATTTATATAGGCTGATTTTTCAAAATACAGAGTCACGTTATATACATATTCAACTCTAACTCTTTCTCCCTCCCTCCCTCCCTCTTGGTGAATTGGCTGCCTCTTCTCTGTTGTTGCCAAAAACTCACGCATCTCTCTTCTTCTTTGTGAAGTCTCGCATTTTTCTTTTGTGTGGAATCTTATGGGTTGCTTAGAAGTGTGCTTTAGCAACTAGGGGGGTGATCTCCTGCCTACCTGCTGAGGTGTCAGCATTGTTGACAATTATTTGTGGTGTTACAATTGTTGGAGATTTGATAAAATTTAAGCTTCCTTCTCACCGTGGCCTCGTCATTAGTGAAGCTTTAGAGTTTTTCTTTTTGCTTCTACTCATTGTCCAATTAGTTTTGTTTCTAGTTGTATGATTTTGTTTAACTTAGTTTTATGTGAGAATACATTTTTAATTTAGAGTTGTTTGATAGAGCTTTTTTTATTAAATTTTATAAAAAAAATTGATGAAATATATGATTGAAAAATTAATAAAAATTGCAGATATTATAAATGTGTAGTTAAAATTAATTGTAGAATTTTTACTACAATTTTTTCAACAGATTAAAATTTGAACTAAACAAACCATTAATGTTGATTTGGAAAAAAAATGTACTTATAACTAGTTGGGAAAATTGCACAAATAGTCTTAACTTTCAGCGCTCCAGTACTTTTCATTTGCAACCGAACTTTTCAATTTTTAGTCCTTCATATCAATTCTATTGACTTGTGTGCATCAAATCTTCGTATCACATGGGCAGCCATTTCGGAAGGGGTAAAATCGAGAAAACGCTGCTTGTTTGATAATTTTTTTAAAAAAAATATTATAAGTCGTGAATTCACGGAATGTGTTGATAAAAAATAAATAAAAAAAAATTATGAATTTTACGTAATGTGTGAATAAAAATAATATTTTACTAATTTATAAGTGTTTATAAACACTGACAAACATGCTTTAGCGCTTGTTTGGTGGAGTTTTTTAGCAGATTTTGATAAAAATTTAATGAAATGTGTGGTTGAAAAATTGATAAAATTTGTGGGTCACATAAATGTGTTGTTAAAATTAATTGTTGACTTTAATTTTAGTTTTTTAGTAGATTTTTAAATTGTACCAAACAAGCTCTATGAGTTTTTTTTTTTTTTTTTTTTATTTGGTGAGAAAATTAGGGTTGAATATCTTAAATTTCAATTAGTGTAGTTAATCTCGATTCACGTGTGATGGTAACTGTCAATGAAGACGTTAAAATCGTAACCAAATTTAGGGTAGGGTAGGATTGAGTTAGGTTGGGTTGGGTTGGGTTGGGTTGGGTTAGGCTGGGTCGACTTTGGGCTTAACTCGAGCCCAACCCAACAGATTCGATTTGACAATAAATCAAACTAAACAAACATGCCCACATGTTGAAACTCAATCCAATTCAAATCGACCAAGCTCAGGTAGGGTGGCCCAATTCACGCTGGGGCATTTTTTTTTCTCCGTCCTGGCCTTTATTGTTGAATTTGTTGGAATTATTTTTAAATTTGAACCCATTTCAATTTAGCCCAATATTAATTACATTAAAATTAGAGATTAGAAAAGCTTTGGCCAAATTTAATTAATTTTTAAATTTTTAAATATTTTTTAATAAGTAGGTCTGGTTGGGTTGCTTCGATTTTTACGAAGTAACAGGCAACCCAACTCAACTTGACCACAAAAATAGATTTTCAAAACTGAACCTAACCCATTTTAGTGCAAATACCTACCCAAAGCGATGGAGTTGTGCCGAGTTGATCGGTTTTAGTCCAATCATATTTTCACGTGACTTAAAGTTAGATGGCAAAATCGTCTAATAACTTAACATACATTTTAAGTCAAGTACAATTTTAACGTCTAAATTGACAGTTTTTGTTATTTAAGAATCCAGATTTTAAGGTCTAATATAAAAACTAAAAACCTATTTTTAAAAGTTAAAAGACCCAAAAGCATACTATTTGAAAAGAGCACAATCCTAATTTTCCCATTTTTTACTTATAATAAAAAGTTGTTATTTTAGCTTTAAAATAAAAGAGGGATATTCTCCTACCTATAGTAAATAAAAGTTATCATATCCATTAATAATAAATAAATTATTTATTAATAATTGACAAAATAAATAAGTTTGGGATATGAATTACCAATTACCCATTGCCATCTCAGCAATGGATGGGATCCTACCCACGTGATAAGAGAACATCCATCTAAAATAATATATAGGTTGATTGTACAAAACAATGCCTGCCTTCATCATTTCTCCCATTTCACCTAACAGAAAATAGGTTCGGCGACGCATTTTGTAGAACAGTTTGTTGCCATGGCCACAGTCTGATGCAGTAACGACAAACACTGTAATGTTAATGTAGAAACCAAATGACGGGCTGTGTGCTTAGTACATCAGTACAAGAAGACTTGGTGACGTTCTTATTCACTTTTAAGTTTGAAGTGACGAAGATTGTTGAATAGTTATATGATATTTTCCACGAGTGAAATGATTTGATAAATACTTAATAATCTGCTGTTGATGTACCTATCGAATTATATCTATTTACTTGTAATGATTCTCTTCTGCCGTGGGTGGCCTTTTGAATTCCTATATCTCATAATTTCACTCCGCAATTAAAGACAAAGAACAGAGGATTTTTGTCAGCTTTTTATGAAACTTGTTATCGTGTGATTTTTAATGAATGGGATGGAATTTGTGTAGGTTGTGATCGATAATGGAATACTCCAACTCACATTGACCAATCCAGGGGGAATCATTAGAGGCATACAATATAATGGAATTGAGAACTTGCTGGAACTGTACAACAAAGATCTGAATGGAGGGTATGGATATGGTTGTGTTATTACCCCTTAATTCTCTTATGTAATGCTAAGCATAGTTTTCTGATCAAGTTAATGAAAGTATGGATGGGCTTACATGACAAACACTAGCCGTCATGCATTGTAATTTTCCCGTTATGTATTAGACAATAGACAATCTATTGAAAACATCCCAAACATGGATTATATGCTTAAAATAAAATGAAAAGGTAGGATGTGTTGACAACTATTATTTGCTAGATATACTGCTTAATACTTGCATCAGGGTACTTGGTTTATGCTTTTCATTTATTTTTCATTATAGATCTGAAGAAAGATCATGTCTCCTATCCCTCTCGCTAGACAACTTATGCTATCCAGTGAGAATTGTACTTTCCTGTGCGTGTAATTGCTTATTTTGTTGACAATTTTGAACACAATGTAGGGCAAAAGGAATGACTGGAATGTAGGTAAACTAATGGCCACCGGCAACCCATCCGCTAATGTTCCATTTCCTTGTTCTCTATTGAAACTACAATTTTCCCTCCTGAATTGTGGCGTCACTCTCATTGCCAATAAAAGTAGATTTTCTTTATGCCATTGGATCCCTTTTATCTTTAACATTGGAATCCCGTTTTCCATATCTTCTTTTTTAAGAAAATATATTTATTCCTAGTTATTGTGTGGGAAAGCAAGAAAATCAGTTTGTTAGTTCTAATACTTCTAGGTAATTTGTTTTATATTTCTTCTCTGTATGTTATATGTGTAAGATATATCCTTAGTGTCTCTGCTTCCAGCACATGCCTTGTGTAAAAAAGGTCTTTTTAATTGTATTCTACATGATTAGCCTATATATTCTTTTGCATTTGTCTGCATAAAATATCACTTCCTTTATTTCATTCTTGACTAAATGAAAAAGGATTCACCTAGGTTGCTGATGGTACTAACAGGTTTTGGGACCTTCATTGGAGTGAAGCAGGGAGTTCCAAAACAAGAGGAAAATTTGATACGTATGTCTTTGATAGTGCCTATCTCTTTCTTGTTTTATCTCTTCCCTTCTCTGTGTAATGCATAAATAAGATACTACTTTCCCCCAAGTACTTAGATTAATTCCTTAAAAATATTTTCCGTTTTTGGACTAGAAGAAATTGTTAAAATTATTATATAATAACTTCATCCAGCAAGAGGTGTGGAGATTGAATAACATCTCCAGGTGAGACAGCACCATATGTAATTATAATCTTAACTTAAAAGGAATAGATGGGTACCCCACTCAAATCATTCTTGTTACCAATATGTGACATAAATGATACTTTTCATGATTATTACTCTCGATGGTCATAGGGCTGACTAACTCTTTTTTCCCATAAAAATCGAACACTTCATTACTATACAGGATTGAAGGGACGAAATTAGAAGTTATAGTAGAAAATGAGGAGCAGGTTGAGCTCTCATTCACAAGAATGTGGGATGCTTCAGTCCAGGGTGAACAAGCTCCTTTATTTATAGACAGAAGGTTCTCTCTTCTATCTTGCTTCATTTTTATTTGGTCATTTTAATTAACAATGATGATAATAAATGATAAACATGATGAATCTCCAGGTTTGTGATGCTTCGTGGCTCCTCAGGATTCTACTCCTACGCCATTTTTGAACATTTAAAGGACTTTCCTGGTTTCAACCTTAACACAACCAGGATTGCATTCATGCTCAAAAAAGACACGTAAGAGTTTCTGAACCTTATTGGACAAGACTGAGTATGTAGGTAATCAGAAACTTCAATATTCTCTTAGCAACATGAAGATAATTATTGAAATAGTCAAATGTAATAAAATGGGTGTGAGTCTGGTAAAAATAAAACTTAGGATAGTTGAAATATAAAGGGGTAAATTATAATGTTTACGGATTCCTCTCTGCCAGCCAAAATTAAATTTTCATTTCCTATTTTACCCTTATGTTTATAATATAATTTGAAACTATTATTTAATAATATTTAAGTATCCTCATTTTTCTTTTTATCTCTCATTTTTTAAGATTTTTTTATTTAAATGCAAACATTTTTTTAGCTAAAATAAATACCGTGAACTTTATGTAATGATGTTGGAATAAAATTAGATATTCTTTGATTTTATTTTCTGTACTCTTACAGTTATACTGTATTAAGCTTCAAATATTCTTATTGTAATAGCAAAAATACAATAAAGAATGACATTTAATAAGAATCAAAGTTTATGTATTTTTTCCTTTCCTATATTTAGTTAAAAGTTTGGATCAATCTTATTACTTTCTAAGAAGAATTAGAAATGTTAATTTTGACAAATATATTGAATGTTATTACTTGTGAAAAAGGGGAAATAAGAAAACAAATATATATTTATAAAAGAAAAGGGCAAAAGGGAAAATTTATGCTAATAAGGGAGGTGGTTGTAATTTTTAAAACAAGAGGGGGTGTCTCTGTAATTGTCATAGACCTTAAGGCAGGTTTCTGTAATTTATCCAATATAAAATAATAATTTGATCCCTGAAAGATATTATTCCTTACATCACCATGGAACAAAGTAACACAGTAATTGATAATGGCATTGTAAATGGCCAGGTTTCACTACATGGCCATATCAGATAATAGACAAAGATATATGCCCCTTCCGGATGATCGGTTGCCAGAAAGAGGTCAACAACTAGCTTATCCAGAAGCAGTACTCCTTGTCGATCCCATAGAACCAGAATTCAAAGGAGAAGTAATATTTACAATATCCTCTTCCTTGAGAATAATGCTAATAAATGCCTGGATTTTGTGGTGTGAACTACTGAATTTGAATGCCTTAACTGATTTATCTCATGCAGGTGGATGACAAGTATCAGTACTCATGTGAGAACAAGGATAATCAGGTGCATGGATGGATATGTTTCTACCCACCTGTAGGGTTCTGGCAAATAACTCCTAGCAATGAGTTTCGAACTGGAGGACCCTTCAAACAAGACTTAACGTCTCATGTGAACCCAACCACCCTTGCTGTAAGTGCCTGATCATATCTTTTTTCTTAAGTGACAAGCTTTGATAATTATGTCAACAACAATTTAAGTTGCGTGTCTTCAATTTGTTTTGTGACCATATTGGAAACCAGATATTCATTACTTCTCATTATGCGGGGGAGGATCTTGTAGTAAAATTTCAATCTGGTGAAGTATGGAAGAAAGTCTTGGGCCCAGTTTTTATCTATCTCAATTCTGTACCGGATAGAGATGATGCTCTTTCTCTTTGGGATGATGCCAAAGAGAAGGTAAGGGGTCTAACTAGAAGATTAAAATCCAAACAGGAAATTGCCTGCCATTGCAGCAAAGTAATTGTGACATTTTTGACATCTTGGTCATACTTATTGGCTTTCAGATGAAAAAGGAAGTCCAATCTTGGCCCTACAGTTTCCCAGCCTCAACGGATTTTCAAAAATCTGATCAAAGAGGCACAGTAAGGGGTAAATTGATGGTACAGGACAGGTTTTATTCTTTCTTACCTTCATTACATAATTTTTAGTATACTTCGTTCAGCATTACTTAGCAGTTAGAAGTATACATTGAAAGGTTTAATCATGGCAAATTGCACTCACTTTTAGCAACACGGTAGATTACTTTCACTGTTTTAACCAATGCTTAAACTATCTAGCCTACATTGTACTCCCGACAAGAAAGCGGAAAATTGCAAAGAGAATCTAGTGAATCAAGGTCCTCTTTGCAAGAGTAGCAACCTTAACCATGATAATACAAAAGCCTCAAGACAACCTGATTAAAGCAAAACTGCAAGTGACGTGTATTTCACCATTGAGCCTTTAATTATCTACTGGGGTTGTTGGACTTTATCAATTTTCAATTATTTATATGAACTTGTTTAGGTATATAAACAATCACCCCATACTGGCAGAAGCTGCATATGTGGGATTGGCACCACCTGGTGATGTTGGATCATGGCAAAGAGAATGCAAGGTAAACATGGTCCTTCCCTAAACCATGTCGATTCTAGATCACAAAGAAATAAGGTACTTTGTAGATTTTTCCAATCGAATGCCTAATTTATTATCGCACCCTTAATTATAATTTGCATCTACTGTTCTCTGATTGTGGGGTCAAAGTGCATCCAAGGTATTTGATATATTAGACTTTTCGCTTTAGGCAAGCAGGGAATAAATATAAGCATGCTAACAAAGCTTTGGTAGAACATTATTTGTGGTGTTCCTCGTGAACCTTTAGTTGATATATAAAACATAATTGATCGATCGTATGAAGACTTAGCGAATCAACACATGTCATGGCATCCTCGAATGTGGCACCCTTTCTACAAGACATGTGGTGGCGTATCTTAGTATTCGACAAATCAAGTTTTGATCAGTCAAGATGATTAGTCATGATACTAACTAGTGCATATAAATAAGACGGTGACACTTCACCCACAAACGAGGAACCGCCAAAAATAATGTGGTCACCTTAAAACATTGGGATTGTATCTTGAAAAGTGTGCTGCACTTGCCCCTCCTGGAATGAAAGCTGGATGTGTGTTGCTGCTGTTCTACTCTTCATAAATGCTTCAACTTAAGGCTGAAAAATAGGGAAAAAGGAAGAAAGATAGGAACGTCAAAGAAGGAAGGAAATCTGGAAGGGAGTAAAGAAAAAAGTATAAGAAAGAGGAAGAATCAATACAAGACAAAGAATAATGTAGAAGGATTAGAAAGAAGAGAATATATGAAGAAGGTATACCACATAAAAAGGGAACCTGTGTATACTACAAAGTAAGGAAGAAACAAGCTTTTCAAGAATTGAATGCTGGAGTTAACTTTTAGAATATGTAAGGTTACAAACAGAAACGTGTAAAGTTTGAGCATAAACAACAGACCTTGAAGCGTAGTTAATAAATATAAGATCTCGTGCTCAAATTATTTCTAGGACAAAAGAGGTGGTAGTTTAACTGTCAATCTTTCGTCTTTCAGAGCTTTCTGCACACAAATTTAAAAGATGGTTTTAAATCGTGTGGTTTCTAAGAACATAGTAAAACTAAGTAAATCCACGTACAAGAGCAGAGGCGGAGCCACATGGAGTCGAGTGTCAACGGTCGCCTGCACTGAACTTTGAGAAATTTGTTGAAGAGCAAAAGATTCGTCTGCAATGACGACTGATGTTGGCTATAGTTTTAGCTATTAATCTTCAAAATATGTTGTAAATCAAGTGAAAAACACGGTAATTGCATGACTAAAGAGAGAAATATGTTGTGTGTTCTGCGTGTATATATATGCATATATATAACTCACTGAATTGAAGGTGAGAGAGAGAAAATGGGTATTTTAAATTCAAAGTTTCACCTCTGGTCGTGAATTTTGAGAAATTAAAGACTAAGGTAATTGCATGACTAAATCCCCAAGTAAGAATTTATAATTTCTCCTTAATATGGTAATTGCATAATTTGGGAAGGGGAATCAAAATTGAAGAATACAAAAAGCATTTTCAAACCTCTTGCTTTTGGTTTTTTATATTTGCCATGGATTTGGCTTTATTTTAAGCTTTTTCCGGTGCTAGTAGTGGAAGTGAATCAAGTGTGTGGCTAAGACTTCTATCTCTAACATATTGAAGTTATGCTAATATTTCGTTTTTGTTCTTAAATCCCTCATGTACTGGACCAAAATCCTAGCTCCACCCCTGTACAAGAGGACTCCTAGATGATTAAAGAAAAACTGAAATAATCCAAATAGACTAAATGATCAAATCTTAACATTTATTTGAATATAATATTGTTTGATTGTCAAATAGCTCAAAGAGTTTTACTACCGATGGAAGAAAAAGTAGTTAAGCTTTGTGCCTAAGTACATTATGCAATGATTGTCATAATTGGCCAATCCTTTTCATCACACGCCTATTTAACAATCTGTGACTTCTTGCAAGTCCGATTCCTGCTCGCCATCCGAACTTCTCCGCCACCAGAAATATATCATGAAGTCTTAGTGTAATGCCCTATTAATTGCATCCGCGTTACTTTTCTATTGGCTTCTTTATTCAGTCACGGCCCTTGTTGTCAAGATTGAACAGTTGTATAAGCTTGTTGAGAAGCTCAAGGCCCAGGATTGATTTTTAACTGGGTTGGATGGCTATGTTGGATTGGGGATGCAGATAAGTCCCATTAGACAGAGGTTCTTTTGTTGTTAGTAGTTTTTACTAGTAAATGTTTGATGATGAACTGGGTTTTTGGGTTTTGAAATTTTTGCTTGTTTTGATAATTATTAGGACATGTTTTAACTGGACCACGGATGTTATTTCAATATGTTCAAGTTAATCACAGGATAATTGCGTATATTTGGAGGTGATTATGAACTTTTGGGGTTTCTAACGTTCTGTTGATTTCAAAAAAAAAAAAAAACAAAAAGCTCCATATACTGTATTTAAATACTTGAACTTGGATATTGTGACAATGTGTGTGTTTTATCACACAGACACAAGCGATTGTACTCTGTGACTCTAGTATATTTACGTACTTGTTATACTTTAGACTAAAGCTGATGTGTGCTTAATTGCATAAACAGAGGAGGAGTGGAATACATGAATACTGTTGATCTTGAAATCTGTAAATATGAAGTGGGTTAGGTGTGAACTGTTCAAGATCAGTCAAGCAAGCAAGGAGCTTTGTCAGTTAGACTTAATATTCTTGATGTTCTAGTCCCTTTTAGTTCATAGACCAAGAGATCTACTGCAAATGGGTTGTAGATTTGGCATATACCTGGGATTGACCCCAAAGAGACAATGCAGAAAAGAAGGCGGGAATGGGACGATGGAGGCATAAGGCGCAACTCAATTGGCCAAAATAAGAAGAATTATGTTGTATATTTTTACATGTGCTACTGACATGATATGCATACTTCACTTTTCTAAGATATGATATATCTTGTGCTTTGTATTTGGTGGGAATCATGAGCATTATATACACGACATGGGGTGATGCAACCACTTTTCCCAAAAGCTATAGCTTATAAGAGAGGCGCAATCAAACCCTTTATCACCCAGGGTAGGGCCCGGAAATCCACCCCAATCACTATTTGTTTGGGCTTTACGTCAAAGAATCCCTTACGAATTAGGCCCACCCTTGTGTTCATGCAATGCCCCGCATCAATGCATCTAAGCACGCACTCTTTATGTGGTAGACCCATTTTCTGAATGAACACCATCTTAGGTCATGGATCTCAAGGATGGAAATTGTGTATATGGACGACAAGAGGAAGAAATTTCTTTTGAAGGGACTAAGACGTTATATCTTTGTTAAGAGTCAATTCCATTTCGTAACTTAGAATCTAATTTAAATGGATTTAACTATCAAGTGGGTATTGAGTATTCCAGCTTTAGTGATTGACTGTGATTGAAAAAGAAATATAGTTCATGTCCCGATTCTAGTAGATGGCAATTTGGGGTATGACATTTATGCTTCACACTTTTGGTGCTCACTATATTCCAGGGGTATCAGTTTTGGACTACAGCAGATGAAAATGGCTCCTTTGTCATTAATAATATACAAACTGGTGACTATAATCTCTATGCATGGGTCCCTGGATTTATTGGAGACTACAAGTATGAAAGTCCATTAACCATTATTCCAGGTCCAACATTCTTCCCAAAGTTTTAATTTGAAGTTCACGAATCGAAACATTTATTGGATAAGTGATTTTTCTAACAAGCAATGTTGAAATTCATCTCAGGTTGTGATATTGACATAGGTGAGCTTATTTTTGAGCCTCCAAGAGACGGTCCCACGATGTGGGAAATTGGCATCCCTGATCGTACTGCAGAAGAATTTTATGTTCCTGATCCCAACCCAAAGTACATCAACGAACTATATGTCAATCACCCAGACAGGTTAGTTTTCCTGTTGTTCGATAATTTTAGCAAGTAGGACATGTTAATTTTGCCGTAAGAATGATAAAGAGTAGTTGAGTTTCTCGATTAATAAAGTAATAATATCTGTATCTTATATCCATAGTTTATTGTTGTGTTCAGCATATCGTCCTTGTATTTCTGGTAACAACAAAGGACAAGTTTTATGGTTGTCTTCTTTTGGCAGGTTCAGACAATATGGACTGTGGGAAAGATATGCTGATTTATATCCAGATAAAGATTTGGTTTACACTGTTGGTGTCGATGATTATCGAAAAGATTGGTTCTTCGCTCAGGTTACAAGGTGATACATTCTGGCATTTGGAAATGTGTTACCATATTGCTCCATACTAATTCATTATAATCTTAGCTCATTAAAAAAGCATGAAATCCCATTGAAAATCGTGATATTCCACCGTCAATATTTCTGAAAGCAGGATTAATGTTCTCTCCATGAGTTTCACTGGAAACTTTCCACGAGAAGATGCTCGCTAGCCTCAAAATTTTACCATGCAATATCATTTATTGCTCCTTCCCTGTGCTTTTATTCTCACTGAAACTCGTTATTCCGATATGTAATATTTCATTCTAATTATGTCAGCAGAGGCTTTGTTCAACAAGACATGTCAAAACTGGAATAGCTATCCATTGATCAATATTCACTTGTGCAGGAAAACTGATGATAATGCGTATAAAAGCACAACATGGCAAATCAAGTTCAATCTTGACAATGTGGATCAAGCCGGAACCTACATATTGAGATTGGCACTTGCATCTGCACATAATTCTGACTTGCAGGTAAGTTACTACATAATTTTAATCCACAAAAAACCTTATTCCTAACCTTCCCCATTCCGAGTTAACAATGTTTATATAATTAAATCTATTATTACATAAAATAACACATTACTATCGATTTGTTTCCTAGGTCCGGATAAATGATCCTGATGTAAATCCTCCGGTATTTTCAAGTGGAGTTATTGGGGCAGACAACGCGATTGCTAGGCATGGAATTCGTGGAATCTATTGGTTATTTAGTGTGGATATATCAGGTTCTCAATTAATCCAAGGGGAAAATACCATATATTTGACACAAGCTAGGAGCAGTAGCCCTTTTCAAGGAATTATGTACGATTACATTCGTATGGAAGGTCCCTCCTTGTCTGTTAACTCCTAGAATTAGAGAAAACAAAATTCTTGATTTATGGTCATGGAGTTGTCTATGAACAACCGATTAGTTTAAGATTATTGCCCTACCTCATTTTTGGTATTCTCAATTCAAAAAATGATTTACGACATGTTTAGATAATTTATTTGTTTTCACTTGACCATATATTACTTATGTGGGAATAAGGGTCAATGTCAAACTTCTCTCTTTAGGCTCTCTGCTTTACGAAAAAATGGCCTCATTTTGGAGTCGACATTGGACTTTGTATGCCAAGACTCATTTCAACAACGAGAGGGGGTGGCAAATAGGCAGAGCCGGCCTGTGGGCTCACCGACTCTGCCTATTTGGGTCGGCCCATGGTCAGCTTAGACTCGTTTATGGATGAGCCTGGTTAGAGGTCGAGTCCCACATTAAATTTACGAGGTGGCTTGTGAGTTGGGCCCGCAAGCGGGCTCGTGGGACAAAGGGGCTCAAACGGTCACAAAATTGACTGTTTTGCAGCAATGGTTTTTTTTTTTTTTTTTTTTTTTTTAATCTAAACAGTCGATAAAAAAATAAAAAAATGTGCCGAGCTTGTTGGCGGCTCTGCTCAGACCACGTAATTAATCTTCCCATAATTTTTTGTAGAACAAGTTTATATGCAGCCTTTGATTCCTACTCAGTTTAATCTTTCCGAATTTTTTTATTTAAAAATTTATTGTCAAGATTTGCAACCTTTCATTAATACATACATTTTGAATAAATATTTCCACACGAGTAATGTTACTTGTACATTACCACTTACCTAAATTTGTACAGATGTTGATGTGGCGAAAAACATCTTGAAGGGTACATCCATGGAAATTGTCATTATTATCTCAAATGTCTATCCCTATGCCTGAGTGGAAGTTGTTCAGATAAAATTAGATTAATAATACAATTTAAGTGATTGTTTGTCTTAGCTTAAATTATAATTAAAATTGGTCGAATATATTTTTTATCTACATATTTTATAGGACTCATAATTCACTACACATTTATTATTCTCATATTCTATAAGACCCAGAACTTATATAAATACTTTAAAAAATTTTAATACAGCCAAACATGTGCTAAGTTTGGAGTTCAAATTTGTAAAATAACAAATCATCAAAGAGTTTGATCATAAGATAGACCATAGTGATATGTTACGCTTCAATACTTACATCAATTTTTGTGTTATATAATATAAAAATAATCCAAGAATAGATTTAAATCTCACAATTAATTCTAATAAACTCCATTTACTTTATTCATAAAAATAATGCCAATGTTATTAATTAACCTTAAAATAACAAATTAATGTAACAAATTTCAAAGACGCGAAATAGGACAAGTTAACAATACTACAAAAAAAAACAAATAATTAAATACTAAAAATGAGGGCATGCATCCCACTCCCACCTCATATGGTGACTTAAGTTGTTTAATAAGTCCAATAGAAAATTAATATCTCGTTTCTTTTACCCAATTTCTTCCACCTCCTAGAGAGAGCTGTACCAATTTAGTATTGCTATTTGTACCATAATTTTTGTTGTGAATATCGTTTGGGATTAATTTATAATTCTATCTTAGACTATTTTTGTATTATACTTACCTATGTCTTTATAACTTTCATATAATAATAGTAGTTTAGATTTTTACAAAATATTTAAAAAAAAAAAAACTTAAAAGTAAGTTTTATCACCGCGAGTACAAGTGATACCTTCTATAAATGGTATGAAGACGCTTAATTTTTATCAATTTGTATTATGTCACACAAAAATTGATGCAAGTATTGGAGTGTAACATGTCACTACGATCCATTTTATGACCAAATTCTTTGATGACTTGTTAAATTCGAACTCCAAACTTAGTGCATGTTTGGCGATATTGAAATTATTTTTTAAGTACTTATAAGTTGGAGATCGTATAGAATATGTGAATAATAAGTGGGTCTTATAAAATGTGTGGATTAAAAATATATTTGACTAATTTGACTAACTTCAATTATAATTTAAGCTAAAACAAACAAGTACTTAAATTATATTAATATTCTAATTTTACGTGAACAACTTCCACACAAGCGTACGAAAGGACATTTGACATAATAATAGCAATTAGCATGGATGGAAGTACCATGCAAGATGCTTTTCACCACATCATCAGCATATGTACAAGTTTAGGTAATAGGTGATGTACAATACATTCCAACTTGAAAACTAAAGAGAACAAAATTGTCTAAAAGAGACATAGAGAATTCGATTGGGCTTCAATAATTTTCCAATTACTTATTCGGATAAACGATAAGTTAAATTTAATTTTATATAATGCAGTAAAAATCCTAATATCCCATGAACAACAAATCTGATATTACTTAGCATTGATTAGCCAACCAAGAACTCAATTGGGACTAGTAGGTAATAGTTTTCTGCTATACAAGTGTAAATTTATGGCACATGTAATTGTCACTTGCTTTTCTTCTTTAATTTTCTACGTTCCTATTCAGTTCAATATTATTTCATCTAAGGTATGTCGAAATAGACAAGAATAAATAGTCACATATTTCCCTTCTTAACCACTTATGCCAAATCTAACGTACCAAGTGTATCATTTCACGTCTGTCACATCGTACATTTTTAATACTCTAAATACAGACACTAATATATGCAGATTCATTCAGACAATTGAATTGCAGGAGTTTTTTTATGACAACAATGTTTCAAATACTATTGTTGTAAAGATACCATAGATATTGTGTTGGCCTGCAATTTACAGATTATAGTAATCTATGTAAAGTGTAAAATTGATTCTTTTAATGCCACTTTTTGTTTGGTCTTTTTGTCTTAGTTTCTCATGTCAGAGATGGAGTTGGCGTGAAGACTTGAACCAAGAAAAAAGAAATTCACGGGACCCATCTCTTTGGGTATACTTTAAGCAAGTATCAACTCCTTTAAATGGATATTCTTCTCATTGCATTACTGCTCAAGCATTGATGGTCTTTGCAGCAGTTTGTGAGTTAAAACTATCTTTTTGTACTCGCGAAATAATCGAGCCCAGGATGTCCATTGCTGCCGCAGCTGTGCAATTATTTGTCCAAGATGACCAAGTAATTCACCTACTATCACTTTATTTTGCTATTATATGTGTTTAATGCATTCTTCCTATATCCGATGTGTAGTATTGAACACGAATATATTTATTCAGTCTAACCTATCAAACATGTCCAAAGAGCGTATGGATACATACATATTACATATGATACGATGAGTACAACAAAACATTGTTTATATAGATGGCCGAGTGAGTTTGTTTGGGGAGGGATGGCGGGGTGGGACGGGGCAGGCGGAGGCCGGGATGCAAGTGTTTCGAAAGATGCGTATGTTTTCTATTGGAGTATTTGAACTCTAAAGTTAAAATTTGATTGTCCAGGTTGTGTTAGATAATGGGTTACTCCAACTCACTTTAACAACTCCAGAGGGCCTCATTACTCGAATCCAATATGATGGACTTGACAACTTGCTTGAGCTCAATAATCCAGTCTTAAATGGAGGGTAATTTACATCTTCAGTTTAGACTTATAAACTTATTAAATGCAGTTGGAAAATATACAATCAACCAACTGTTATTGGATTTCAAAACGACTCAGATCAATCCTCTTGTCGTTTTTGATGCATATGTATACTTATGTAGTGCTAAATCTTATTTTATGATGAATATAAAGGTTTTGGGACCTCAATTGGAGTGAAGCTGGCAGTTCAGGCACGCGAGGAAGCTTTGATACGTAAGTCTTTCCTTCAAGGTTTACTTTTAAAAGATAACGTGTCTATGTCTATGTGAATCGTGTCCTATCTTATTCATGCCTCAAGCCCATCTCTCTAAGCAAAACACAAAACCCAAATAGGTAATGTACATTATTGAGATAAGTTCGACTAGATAGTACATATATCTTGAGTTCGAAACTGAAACCATGAATAAACTTCAATGCAGGATAGACGGAACTGAATTCAGAGTTATAGTGGAAAATGAGAATCAAATAGAAATCTCATTCACAAGAACATGGGATCCCTCATTTGAGGGCAAGCATGCTCCATTGACTATAGACAAAAGGTGCATCATTGCACACAACTCATACATGCAGTACTTCTGCTACTTATAATCTTGATATTCATCATTGTGTTTGATTATGAAGAATCAGTGCTTATATTGTGATATATGATTTAGGTTCATAATGCTTCGTGGTTCTTCGGGCTTCTATTCTTATGCTATTTACGAACACACGGAGGATATGGATGCATTCAACCTCAACGAAACCAGAATTGCCTTCATGCTTAGCATACAAAAGTAGGCAGACTTGCTCGTAATTTATCTTGTCGTGTAAAATGCAAGCTTGATGGCAAAGTACTAACGTAACTATACATGTAACCATATATATGTGCAATAAGTATATAGAATAAATAATTTTATTCAGAATCTAGTTCACTCATTGAATATATACATGTGTGTGTGTGTGTGTGTGTGTGTGTGTGTGTGTGTGTGTGTGTGTACATTAGGAATTCAGATGATAATAAGTAGTTCCCTGATGTTAGGTTTCGCTACATGGCCATGTCAGATGATAGACAAAGGAATTTGCCACTTCCTGAAGACCGGTTACCCCCTAGAGGAAGAGAATTGGCTTATCCAGAAGCAGTCCTCCTTGTTGATCCTGTGGAGCCAGAATTTAAAGAAGAAGTATAAACAAAAAAACACTCATCTTTTCTTTGGAGAAGACAAAGCAAAACAATGAGCTTCATCTGAATTCGTATTTCTGTATATATTTTATGATTACTAGGTCGATGACAAATACCAGTACTCATGTGAAAACAAAGAGAATCGAGTCCATGGATTTATATGCACTGAACCCCCAATTGGGTTCTGGCAAATCACTCCGAGCAACGAGTTCAGGACTGGTGGACCTCTCAAACAGGACCTCACTTCTCATGTCAACCCTACAACACTTGCTGTATGTTACTTGTAAACAATTCTTTAAAACAAAAATTTATGTCCTATATTTGATCATAAATAAATTGATACATTGATCAATTTGTGTCATTAGATGTTCGTAAGTGCTCATTATGGTGGAGAGGATTTAGTGATCAAATTTGGAAAAGGTGAAAAATGGAAGAAAGTTTTTGGTCCTGTTTTTGTGTATCTCAATTCTGTATCAGATAAAAAAGACTCGATTCTACTCTGGGACGATGCTAAAGAGCAGGTTCCTTTTCCGTTTTATCAAGTATTTTAGCAATATACATGCAGCATGATGTAGTTTTCTGCTAAACTTTTCATTTGTATCAATTCATTCAGATGAAGAAAGAAGTTCAAAATTGGCCATACAACTTTCCGGCTTCAGCAGATTTTCCACATGCTGGTGAAAGAGGTAGCATTTGTGGTAGATTGTTAGCTCAAGACAGGTACTATTCTTTCTAGTACATAGATAGAGATTTGACATTGGGGTTAGAATTTTGGCACCGTACTGGACACTATCCTTTATTAATACTATTCAGAGCTGTCGAGTCCTTCATATCAAACGCGCTATGTTTACACAGTAACAAGTACTTTTTTTATTAATAAATGTTAGTTTCAATCATTCAAGAAATATCCCAAATTTCTATCAATTATGCTTGCAAGGTACATCTCAAAGGAAAATATACCAGGAAATGGTGCTTATGTTGGAGTAGCTCCACCTGGAGAGATCGGTTCATTTCAAACAGAAAACAAGGTACTTTCTTCTGGTCTATTACCATATTGCTAACTAGGTTTCTAATAAATGAGCTTCTCTCTGCTATTAGCATTTACTTATTATTGACTTGTTAGGGCTATCAATTCTGGGCAAATACAGATAATGATGGTTATTTCTCCATTATCAACATTCATCCCGGAGAATATAACATCTATGCATGGATCCCCGGTTTGATTGGAGACTATCAAGATGAAAAATCTAGAGTCATTACAGCAGGTACCATGTTTTCGCATTTGGAAAAAAACTTAGTACATGAATCTTATAACAACATTTCATACTAACACAAAGAATAATTAAGGTTGTACGATAAATGTGGGTGATCTTGTGTACATACCTCCAAGAGACGGGCCTACGTTGTGGGAAATAGGCATCCCAGATCGTTCTGCTGCAGAATTCTTTGTGCCTGATCCTAATCCTATGTATATCAACAAACTTTACATAAATCACCCTGCAGACAGGTTAGGCAATAGACTTTGTATATATACCTATTAGTCTCGTCTGATTTCAACTCAAAGTATGTTCTGTCTGTTCTTTAGACGCAATTTTTCTTTCACATTCCCCTCATATTTTTATCCTATTGGCAGGTTTAGGCAGTATGGATTGTGGGAAAGATATGCTGATTTATACCCCGACAAGGATTTGGTATATACCATTGGTATCAATGACTACAGAAAAGATTGGTTTTATGCTCAGGTTACCAGGTACAACGTTAACTCTGGTTTTTCAGTCGTGGAAACCATATATACACCTCATTCACTACGATCCTTTAGCTTCCAGAGATTCAAAATTTTATTAGCTGCAAAAGTATTATCTCAGTTACTTAAATTAAGATCATAACATGTCAAAGGGCAAATGTTACCTCTAGAAAGTGCCTACTTTCTCGAATTTCCAGTTCAGATTAGAGTAGACAAGTTTATTTGATAAATCATTTCTCAACTGTAGAAAAGTAGGAGAAAATGCATATCAAGGAACAACATGGCAAATAAAGTTCAAACTTGACACGGTCGAGCAAAGTGGAAAGTACACACTACGAATCGCATTGGCATCCGCTAACATGTCCATATTGGAGGTACTCATTAATCACACACACCCAACCCCGCCCCCAACCCCAAGAAAGAGTTCTTGAGAGAAGTCTTTTTACATTGACATTGGATTCTGATAGGTGAGGATCAACAATCCAGAAGCAAATCCTCCGGAGTTCTCGAGTGGATTAATTGGGAAAGATAATGCAATTGCAAGACATGGAATTCATGGGTTGTATTGCTTGTTCAATGTGCAGATAGAGAGCTCACTACTCATTCAAGGGGATAACATTATATATCTCACTCAAGCACAGAATGTAAGTGCTTTACACGGGATTATGTATGATTATATACGTCTAGAACGACCTCCTCCTATTAGTCTTCCGAAGCTTTGAGTGTCACTTCATACAAAATGAGCGTTTAATAGCAGAGGTGTAAATCGGGCTAGGCCGCCCAAGCTATTTGACCACGCTATTTAAAAGTCCATGTGCATTCACCCTTTTACAAGAAGATGTATGACATTGCCATAAATCAAACTTGTGATTCACAAAAAGAATGTCTAATTTATTTCAAATGCTGATGTATTTTGATAAGATATTAGCTTTGAAATTGAGCAGCTTGTGGAATTTTGTATGCTTTTAAAACTGGCAAGCTCTACTAGGGCAAATTTTTTTGTTCTTAGCTCAGAATTCAACTGTCGTACAAATATCGTAACACACTCTATCCATCTAACAAAAGAAGAATATTTCTCCTACTTGTAAACCATCTCAATTAACATGTACAATTTTCGTGATGACGAAACTTGAACCTATCATGGCTAATATGATCTAGAAATTTATAAGTTGGTCAAACATCTTTCTCCTACTTGATAACCATCTCAATAAGTTTCGAGAGTGCTTATAAGCACTTATAAATTAGTTGAATATTATTTTTATTTACGCATTCAGTAGAATCTACAATTTTTCTCTAATTTTTATCCATACATTATAAGATTCACTGCCTATGATTTTAAAAAGAAAAGAAAAAAAAAACTTTATCAAACAAGTGCACCTCATTTAAAAGTTTACACTATATAAAAAAATCAAGTGTTATAAAAAAATAAGGTGTCCTGATTTGCTTTGAAACGTCAACAAACCCCCCACTCTTCCCCCACATTATTTCCCAAATTCAGAGGTGCGTTAAACACATTGGAGCCTTTTCAAACACAATAATTAAAAGAAAAAATTTTAATCAAATGATCAACGGCACAAATTCCATCAATGATGGTAGTGTTGCCGTTGATTCTAACAAAAATTAGTATACATAATTTTCACAGAATTATTGACAGTACTACTGTTTATTTTGAATATTTTGTTGATAATTTAAAATATTTTTTATTTTCTTATTTATATTATTACCGATGGATAAATTTATTTATACACGAAACTTTCCATCAATAAATTAAGTTCATAAAAAATTATTCTTTTTATAGTACAAACTAAAAATAGGTCTCCAATCTTAAATTAATTTTTAAATTTTTATTTAATTACTGACAAAATTTTATATTTTTACCACTTTAATTAATGACTGAAAAAAGATAATTTTTTTTTAAACTATCATTGATGATGAAATAAGTTTGCAGGGATGAACGTGTGGATACGTGTTTTTTTTCATGACCATTTCATTTGTATTAAAATATATAACTATATATTATACATGTATGCAGTTTCTTGTCGCAGACATCTATTTTATTTCCAACTGATTTTATGTTCTTACTATTTATATTTTTATTACTTTATTTATATATAAAAATTTCTGTAAATAAATTAAATTTATAAAATATTTATTGTTGTAGTATTACAAACTGAAAATATATTCATAATCTTATAGTTTTTATTTAATTACTATTACCACACGATTCTGATAGAACCTACACGTCAGCAAGAGCTCCATCTAGACCCATCAAGAGTCCTATCTAGGCCCAGCGAAGGCCTCACAAATTCTGAAAAGGGCCTCGGAGGCCCATCGAACGCCTTAACCTTCTGCAGCTAGAATGCCGCGGGGTCCAAGGAGGGTCTTGACACTCAAGGCCGACCCACAGGGCCTTGCCAGACTTCGTATCAATTATAACTAGCAGGCAGCACGATATGCTAGAATGACCAGGAAGTAATTAAAGAAAGATTGCGTTGGATTGGCACACGGATCCTCACAAGAAAACCAAATCGTAATCTCCTAAAATCAGGCAACGTGATAAGCTCGAAGAAAGAAGATAATCTCGGAGATTGCATGGGTAACGGATGATCTTTATCCCATAAGGAATGAGGATCCGACCGAGTATCTGATTGATTTGTTTCCTAAATCAATTAGGACGTTTGCGCTATAAATACAACGTCTCCGGTTGTTCCAAGGTACGCTCTTTTCGCATTTAAATCCCACCCTAAACTCTGCTCAAATCTCTGCCTGCTTGTCTCTCCCACACCCAATTACTTTCGGCCCCCGTGTATTGCTTTAATACCGGCAGTTGACTTGATCTTCGGAGTACCAACAATCGCCGGACTCTTTTTCCCCAGAGATCTTGGTACCTAACGATTGTCCGAGTGTGCAAGTAACATACAGGTTGGCAGGGGAGTGACTGGAGATCTGTTGGCACGTGAACGTTGCAAGTTCCGACGTCAACAGATTGGCGCTGTCTGTGGGAAACGAAAGACGTTACACAGCCTAAAACTTGTGGTAAAAATGTGTTTTCTACCAAGAGGAGAATGGCAACCGAATATTACATAGAGGAAAAAGTAGAGTCTCATCACACTGAACTGCGGCAGGAAAGCATTTAGGACCTCCAAAACGTTACCCGTCACAAGAGGAGAAGACAACAACAGAAGCGAACGGTTGAACAGGAGAACCAAGACCTAAAGCTGGACAATGTCCGGATGAAGGCAACGCTTGAACGGTTGGAGAATCAATCCTTCCAACATGGACCCAAGCGCAGTCGTGCCCGGAGAAGCCCTTCATGGTCCGGTTTGCTGGAAAGTCGGCCATTGCGAGGAGACATGCTCGTTTCAAATGGTCAGAACTCGTGTAACGTCGTCTCGAAGCCCTCACAGGATGACCAGAGGAGAAGACCACTCCCAGTACGGGAAAGCTGCCCTATTCCTGCTGCTAGCGTGTTCGACAGGTTGGGGGTGGGATCCTCCATAGCACCACTCCTACCCGCACACAGCAGGCGCAGTGAGCACATGAGGCCTGTACGGAAAGGAGGAGGGCCCCGAACCAAAATTACGAAAAGACTGAGGAGGAGAAAGAGAGGCTGGAATGTTACGAGGATGACGACTGAGGAGGAGAAAGAGAGGCTGGAATGTTACAAGGATGACGATAACGAGAACCTCCCGTTTACCCGCTACATGAAGACCATGGAGATACCTGCGAACTTCCGAATGCCTCTCATGACAAATACAACGGGAGGGCGACCCCATAGACCATATAAATACATATAAGACGAAACTCCAAGGCCAATTTCCTGCGGTGAAGTGCCGGAACTTCCATACCATGCTCGCATCCGACGCGAAGAGGTGGTACAATAAGTTGAAACCAGGAAGTATCCGGAGCTGGCCTCAACTGAAAAAGAAATTCGTCAATGCCTTCATTGGCAATCGGACGATGATAGCTGACATTGCCCAGCTTCATGACATCCGACAGAAGGAAGGAGAAACTGTTAAGAGCTACTTCAAGAGGTTCAGTTACCTTATCAACAAAATTGAGACTGTGATTGATGAAAAAACTTTGGATGCACTCGTGACCAGACTGCACATGCGCACTCCCTTCTGGAGGGATGTACAGAACAGTCAACCAAAGACCTATAGTCAGCTGTTGGACTTGGTCCAGTGCGAAATTCGATCAGATGAGACGATCAAGAACAGAGAAAAGGCTGAGAGAGAGAGAGGAGATCGCTACAAAAGGGAAGGACGACGCTCTCCCGAATCTCGTTTCTCTCGCTTTCAGAGAAGGCGCTCCCCTGGACCTCCAAAAAACCATAACAGGAGGTTCAATCAGACAGAGATAGCCCCCGTCCCCCATTCCAGAGCGCCAGTAGCTGTCCCTACGCCAGCCACAACACCGCCCAAGTTATGTCGCATACATAGGACTAGGGTGCATAATACAGAGGATCACCCAGACGTGAAGAAATTAATCAATCGCGAAACCCACGGGCAGGGAGAGGAGAATCGACCCACGCGAGGACGTCGAGGGCTGCCCACACAGGGGCGAAGACCTCATCTTCGGCTCCAGAACGATGGACCCTGATGTAATGAAGTGAAAAATGACAGAAACAGGGACCCGCCTAGGTTGGAGGGACCCGCGGGGGCTCCTCCTGTTCGAGAGATAAACACGATCATAGGAGGGCCCTATGTCAGAGGGCACACGATGAACTCGCAGCGTAACTACGTAAAGGGGCAAGAGAAGAACCCCTGGAGAGTTGGCAGGTCCACGGACACCGACCAAAAGCACCGCAGATCTCGTTCACTGAGGAAGACGAGGCTAGCATACACTACCCGCACTGCGATGCCCTAGTAGTACGTGCCGTCGTTGCCAGAAACGGCCTGGGACGGATGCTGGTCGATGATGGAAGCGCTGTGAATATCCTGTTCGGTAGTGCCTTCGACCAAATGGACGTGGATCATGAACTAACGGCCATATCGGATCTGCTATTTGGTTTCACAGGAGATAGCCTCGTTCCGCGAGGAAGAATTACGCTTGCGATAGACTTCGGAGAACCTCTGGAAGTTCATGGAGTTTTTGATAGTGGACACCCACTCTGTTTACCATGAAGTCCTTGGAAGGCCTGCGTTGAAGGATTTGCAGGCGGTCACGTCCATATACCATTTGGCAATGGAATTCTCGACGCCCGGAGGGGTGGCCAAAATCCGCGGTAATTAGATAGAGGCGAGGGCATGTTACATGAACGCATTGCGAAAGGCCGCTAAATGCGAGGATATCGCCCCAGCGGTAATGACCATACATTCGAAATCTATAGACGTTGATCGTGAGGGGGTGGATGAAGAATTGATACTGGACGAGGGTCTGGATCCTCGGATCATAGGCTCAGACTTTCTTGCCTCCCTAGCCGAGGAGTTGGAAGCATTTCTGGTGAACCCCTCAAAACCAACCCGGGTATTGCAGGTGGGAGAGAAACTCGAGGAAAGAATGAAGGAAGAGCTGAAGCAGTTTCTCTAGGAGAACGCTGACGTCTTCGCATGGAAGCACAGCGATATGGTCGGGATCGACCCGTCTGTGGTGTGCCACACCCTGAAAGTGGATCCGAAGGTACGCCCCAGGATTCAGAAAAGAAGACCTTTAAGTGCCGAGAGGTATAATGCATTGAAGGAGAAAGTTGACAAGCTACTAGCCAACGGGTTCATCAGAGAGGCGGTTTACCCCCAATGGGTATCTAACCCAGTGCTGGTAAGAAAGAGTACCAAGAAGTGGAAGGTATGCATAGACTTCTCAGATTTAAACCAGGCATGCCCTAAAGACAGCTTCCCGTTACCACGCATCGACCAGCTGGTCGATGCGACTGCCGGCCACAAGCTACTTAGCTTTATGGACGCATACTCAGGCTACAACCAAATCCCAATGTTTGCAGGAGACGAGGATCACACTTCGTTTATCACGGACCGAGGGTTATATTGCTATAGGATGATGCCTTTCGGCTTGAAGAACGCGGGAGCAACGTACCAACGGTTGGTAAACCGCATGTTCGCAGGACAGATTGGAAATACCATAGAAGTATAAGTCGACGATATGCTGGTAAAGAGCGTAAACGCCGAGGACCACATAAAGCACTTAAGAGGGATGTTTGGAGTCCTTTGCAAATATCGTATGAAGCTTAACCCCTTGAAGTGCGCGTTCGGAGTTGCGTCCAGAAAGTTCCTCGGCTACATGGTCAATCAGCGTGGGATAGAGGCTAATCCCGAGAAGATTAAGGTGCACATTGAGATGCCGTCACCATCTTCTCCCAAAGAAGTCCAAAGTCCTGCGGGAAGGTTAGTGGCCTTGAATCGATTCATATCCAAGGCGACCGACCACTGCCAACCTTTTTTTCAAACCATCAAGAGGGGAAAGAGGTTTGAGTGGACCGAGGAGTGTGAGAAAGCCTTCCAAGACCTCAAGGTCCTTCTCGAAAAATCCCCATTGTTGTTCAAACCAAAGAATGGAGAGACGTTGCTCGTGTACCTTACCGTATCCGAGAAGGCAGTTCGCTCGGTCTTAATCCGAGAAGAGGGCCCAGTACAATTTCCTATCTATTACGTGAGTAAAGCCCTGTAGGACGCGGAAACAAGATACCCAGACATGGAAAAGCTCTCCCTATCATTGATCATCGCCTCCTGAAAAATTCGACCGTACTTCCAGTCCCATAGCATAGTTATTTTGACAAACCTCCCTCTGAGACAGATACTCCAAAAGCCGGACACATCTGGACGGCTAATGAAATGGTCGGTAGAACTCAGCCAGTTCGATATCAACTACAAGCCATGACCTTCCATAAAAGGACAGGCCTTAGCAGACTTTATGGCTGAATTCGTCCACATCCCCGAGGGTTCACTCATGGCCCGACCCCTGGAGGTACCAACATGGAAGTTATATGTTGACGGATCCTCGGGTGAGGCTGGAGCTGGAGCTGGGATCCTGCTGGTTAGTCCTGACGGCCACAATCTCAACTGCGCGCTTTGCCTAGAGTTCAAAGCCTCCAACAACACAGCGGAATACGAGGCACTCCTAGCAGGCTTGAGGTTGGCACAAGAGATGAAGGCAAGGAAGCTCCAGATTCATATTGATTCACAGCTGGTTGTCAGTTAGGTTAATGGGACCTTTGCAGAACGTAAACAATCTATGGTGGCATACCTAACAAAGGCCAAAGACCTGTTGTCCCACTTTGAGGCATACAAAATTCTACAGATTCCACGGGTGGAAAATGGTTCTGCGAACGCCCTCTCGAAACTGGTGAGCAGTAAAGACTCCAACTTAATGAAGGCCATCCCAGTTGAAAGGCTCAACCGGCCCTCCATCGACGAATCTCATGCACCTGCTGTCATAAAGATATCTGATTCTCCGAGATGGATGAAGGAGATCACCGAATATCTAACCAACCACACACTACTAAAAAAATACCGTTGACACCTTTTGGCAGAGGACCCCCAGCCCCATCACCTGAATCAGGGACCTCCCGTTCGGGGCGTGGTCAGGCTAAAGCTGCTAGGCCCAACCTCCCGTACGTTGGTCTTCTGAACGTTGATTGGATGGGCGTTTGGTCCTCTGAATGTTGATTCTCCAGTTTGTAGGTATTCTGAACGCTGTTTCTCTATCCGTGATTCCATAGCATGTCCAAAACGGAAGGCCCGATCGAACGATTCGAGAAGTTTCGGGACGCAAGGGTCTAATTCATGCAATTTAATGGAGTTGTGTATGCATGAGGAGTACAATGGGAGGCTTTCAATGTATTCTTTACTTATATATAGAGGCTACATTGGAACTTGACACAAAGCAATGAATGTGAATATCCCAGGGAAATTTGGAACGCCACACAGACGTGCTACCTCCCCAGGACATTAAAGACGCTAACTCTTCAGATTCTGCCAAAAGTCTGCGCCATTAATGCCCAAGGAAGTGATTCCTAGATTTGAGGCGCTGCCTCCACCATGCACAATTTATTCTGGAACATACGCAAAAGAAGATGGCAAGATTTAAAGTTTGGATGCCCCGCTGTCTCTTTAAGGGTCGGCACATTACGGGCCTTCCTCCACGATTGGAGGGGGTATTTGTTCATTGACTTCACCAGGTTCAGTTTCAGGCGCCAAAGCTTCGACGGGAGCCTGCCGAAGGAAAGAAAGGTCCCACTATGGATGGATCTCTGCGATCTGCTCCACCAACTGTTCGCCTCCAATGGTCATCAGGCGGTGGGCGAGGTCCTGATACTAAGGCGTGTCCACGAACGCATCTTGGTATGCTTCTACCGTCCTGACCTCGGCACCCGCACATTCGGCTCGGACTCTCTCCAACTCTAGTCTTACCTCAATCAGCGACTTCTCTTTTTCTGCGATGACAATCTCTAACCTGCTATTCGAAGCGGCTAGCGCGGTCTCAGCGGCAAGGGTTCGGTCTTTGGCCAGTTTCTGAGCCTCCTCGGCACGCTTCTGAGAAGCTTCGGCATCCCTCTTCTGATCTCGGGCTTGTTTTAAACCCTCTTTGGCGACCTTCAGCTCGATCTCATATTTGCCCCTCGTGTCTGCTTCATTCGTCACAACCAAGTCCAGCTTGAACTGCAACTCCCTTTTTTCAGACTCCAGCTGCACCTTCTCGAGGCCCATGGCCTTCAGCTCTTTGGTCAGTTTTTTTGATTTGGCCTCTTCCTCACAGTACTGGTCATCATAGCCTTCCAAGGTGCTGAACAATTCCTTGGTCAAAACTAATCCCCGTATCAAGTTCATTTCCACCATTTGCAGCCGCTCCCGAACAGTGGCTTCTTCGGTGGCCTTCTCCCACTGCTGGGTCCAGTATTTGTGCACGCTCACCACAATCATGGCAGGGTGAGCAGGGAGCATTTCCATGACGAAGGTTTCCATGTCCTCCTTGCGCTGGGAAATGTGGACAGGACTTTCCTATCCAGCCGAAGAGCCAAATTTCTTTGCACCCTCAGCCCGACTAGATTTGCGGGCATGCCTCATGAACCCTCCCTCAGATGCGAGAGCCTTCCTCTTTCGCGAGGCCTTATCACCCGTGTCCTTGGCAATTTCATTTACCTTATCCTTGGATAGAATGGGGCTAGGTGGAGGACCGGAGGATGAAGGCGGGGGCGGAGGAGGAACATTCTGACTAGAATTGGAGGGATCAGAGGTCGGTGGGTGGACGGACCCAGAGGACATAGCATCCTGGACCTCTTGCGATGGACCAGACGACTCTTTTACAGGCGCCTAGGAAGAAGAACCCTCTCCGCTGGCCGGACGGGCAAGGCGGAGTGTAGGAATAGCTTTGAACCTGAAAGCTGTTAACACATACACCAATTTGCAAAACGTTTAGGCAACTCTCCACAATCACATCGATATATCGAAACTTACAGAACTCACACATTAGTCCGCAGCTAGCCAATAAGTTGTCGTCCTTCAACAAGTTGCTGAGGCTCCTGAAGTCGTTGCTGAGAGCTCGTACCTTATTCCACTTCGACCTCAGCTCCCCTTGGCCCCTCTTTGGGATGGGTGGCTTCCCACAATCTGTAAAAGCAAGAAATACATCAAGTCAGGAACTGTGATGAAAATTCCATACAAATACAGCATTATATACCAAGTTCCCCGAATTGGCGAGGAAGAGACACATGGGGAAAAGGGTCCTCTGGCATAAATTCCCATTCGCCGCCTACAAAGATGAACCTCTCCTTCCAATTATGAACTTTGTTGGGACTGTCGGTGGCGGTCCTCCATTTCTGGCCCGGCTGAGGAGAAATGTTATACCAACCCGCAGAGTGGCAGGGTCGGTATATTGACTCAAACTCCCTCGGGGTTAGGTTCCTTCCCGCCTCGGCAACACCCCACAAAATATACGAGGCCACCATCTACCCCCAACCATTCGATGTTATCTGGCAAGGGACCAGATTCCAATCCTTCAGAACCTCACAAAAGAAATGATGCATTGGCAGGCGAAGGCCCTGCTGCATCACAGGTTGATAAATTGCGACAAATCCTTTAGGAGGGTCGTCAGCGCGTTCTTCGGAGCCCGGAGCCTTAAGTTTTATAGATGCAGAAATATCATAGGATAGCCGTATATCCTCCAATTCTCCCTCGGCGATCCTCGAACGCGCCATGGACGCTTCGGTGGCCGACCGCCTAAGCTCCTCGTCAAGCGCCTTGGCTGCCGGGACATTCCTCTTATCAAGCGACCCCCTCATCTCAAGCACCCTGGCGTCGGACCCCCTCTTTTTCATGGTCTCTTTAGACGGGCCAGATGGACGGGCCTCCCTCCCACTTGTGGACGGAGCCGACAGGACTTCGGCTAAAGGCGCCTGGTTGACTTCCCTTACGGCCTCAGAGGAGGAAGATGATGAAACAGATGTTGATGACTCACCCCGAACACTAGGGTTTGTCTGGGCGTTCGATTGATTCTGTGAGTCGTCGTTTCTGGACGACATTTCAAACCTTTTTCTACCCCAGAAGTTGATACCCCTGTTGTCGCCGGCATGCGCAACAAGGTATAATCCCCATACTATGGAACCAAGAAATAATCACAAAAGCAACCAACGAAACTAATCACAGCAACTCTCGGCGCGCTTACCTCTGAAATGCAGTCGAAACGGCACCCACACCTGGATTTTCTAGATTACCTGCAGAGCATCCGCAACATTCACAGTGAGCACTAAAGCGAGAAGAAGTTGTAGGGAAGGAAAACGCCATACTTTATAGGTTAAGGCGTCCTAATCCCCACCGTCCAACTTCCACGTGTCATATCTGGACCGTCGGATGGTGGACGCGTGTTTCAAAATGGGCAATAGGCGGAAAACGGAACCCCATGCATTTCGTAAAACAACAGCGCACGCGTCTCACGCGCGCCCCCGTTCTTCGCCACGTGCCATTGCATTAAATACTTACATTCTCTCACTCATGATTGCCTGGCCACGGATTGACAGCCTTGATTGTCAGTATCACACCAACCGCGGCCACGTCTCCTGAAGCCTTCACCCGTCATGAATGTTCGGCTTCGGACTTGGGGGACTATACTAGGTAAGTTGAATTCTTGTAATTAAATGCGCAAGGACCACATTCTGCAGAACCCATGGAGACCGAATTTTCTTCGCCCAAAATTATTCTTTTCACTCTCAAAGTCCCACGCCTATTATGAATAATAGGCTTGGACTTGGGGGACTATTGTTACCACACGATTCTGATAGGACCTCCACGTCAGCAAGAACCCCATCTAGACCCATCAAGAGCCCCATCTAGACCCAGCGAGGGCCTCGCAAATTCTGAAAAGGGCCTCAGAGACCCATCGAACGCCTTAGCATTCTGCAGCTAGAATGCCGCAGGGTCCAGGGAGGGCCTTGACACTCACGGCCAACCCACAGGGCCTCGCCAGGTTTCATTTCAATTATAACTAGCAGGTAGCACGATATGCTAGAAGGACTAGAGAAGTAATTAAAGAAAGATTGCGTTGGATTGACACACGGATCCTCACAAGGAAACCAAATCGTAATCTCCTAAAATCAGGCAACGTGATAAACTCGAAGAAGGAAGATAATCTTGGAGATTGCATGGGTAACGGATGATCTTTATCCCATAAGGAATGAGGATCCGATCGAGTATCTAATTGATTTGTTTCCTAAATCAATCAAGACTTTTGCGCTATAAATACAATGTCTCCGGTTGTTCCAAGGTACGCTCTTTTCGCACTTAAATCCCACTCTAAACTTTGCTCAAATCCTTGCATGCTTGTCTCTCCCACACCCAATTACTTTCGCCCCCTGTGTATTGCTCTAATACTGGCAGTTGATTTGATCGTAAGAGTACCAACGATCGCCGAACTCTTTTTCTCCGAAGATCTTGTTGCCTAACGATTGTCCGAGTGTGCAGGTAACATACAGGTTGGCAGGAGAGTGACTGGAGATCTGTTGGCACGTGGACGTTGAAGATTCCGACGTCAACAATTACTGACAAAATTTTATATTTGTATTATTTTAATTAATGATGGAAATTTTATTGATAAATTAAATTTATTAAGCTAATAATTTTTTTTAAAATTATCATCTACAAAACACTTCAATTGTCAATTTTAAATTATTATTACCCATGAAATTTTCACTCGATATATATTTACGTTTTATTTTTAGGAAAAATAGCATATTTGGTCTATAACTTTTCAATAATATAAGGGATATACCTTAACTTTTAAAAATATCACCGAACATTCCCAACATTTGAAGAAATAGGCATTGTAGATCTTTTATGACGAAATTACCTTCCCTTTTAAGTAAACAAAAAAAAAAAAAAAACAAGAAAAAAGAAGAATAGAAAAATAACCAAACGTACTCCCTAAAAAAAAATAATAATAAAGAGGCCATCTTCCTCCACCTAACCCCCCACATTTCTTTCTTCTTCAGTATCCATTATCTATAATGCACTGTCTACCAAGAAAAGATGCATTCTGGCACAATGGGTATCACCCATTTCCTCTACACTATACTCTTTGTTTTTTCACTCCCTCTCTTCGGTCTCTTTTAGTTTCTTCATTTCAAATATTGTAATTCTCATTCTTTTTCAAACATCGGGGATATTCAGTACTATTTTTAAATGTCAGGAGTATAGCTCTTATGTTTTTGAAATGTTAGAGACCAAATATGTTATTTTTATTTATTTTTTATTACTTTTTTTTGCAACAAAATTTCTACGGATAAATTGTGACAATTAAGTTTTTAAAAATTATTACATTAAGGAAAACTAATTACAAAATCAATTTTCTAAAATTTTGAGACCTCATCCGAATGCTTCAACTGTGCTCATGTTCCACTTTTCTCCAATTTCTATTCCAAAATCAAACCAACCCAGCAACAAATAGTTCATTTTTTTCCTAATTGCTAGAAGCTTCCTCAGGAGCCACCTCTTGAAATAAAGCAGTTCAGTTAAAAAAAAAGAACTTTTATTACCTAACGAGCCTTTCGAGCAATCTGTTTCAACTTATCTTCTAACCTTTAACTTTTTAAATTTATCACTATTGGTAAGACAATTCACTTTTTCTCCAATTCCTTCAGTACTATTTTTAAATGTCAGGAGTATATCCCTTATGTTTTTGAAATGTTAGAGACCAAATATGTTATTTTCATTTATTTTTTATTACTTTTTTTTGCAACAAAATTTCTACGGATAAATTGTGACAATTAAGTTTTTAAAAATTATTACATTAAGGAAAACTAATTACAAAATCAATTTTCTAAAATTTTGAGACCTCATCCGAATGCTTCAACAGTGCTCATGTTCCACTTTTCTCCAATTTCTATTCCAAAATCAAACCAAACCAGCAACAAATAGTTCATTTTTCCTAATTGCTAGAAGCTTCCACAGGACCACCTCTTGATATAAAGCAGTTCAGTTAAAAAAAAAGAACTTTTATTACCTAACGAGCCTTTCGAGCAATCTGTTTCAACTTATCTTCTAACCTTTAACTGTTTAAATTTATCACTATTGGTAAGACAATTCACTTTTTCTCCAATTCCTATTCCAAATCAAACCCCCCACCCCCACCCCCACCCCCACCCCCAAGTGATATATAAATTTTCTTATGGATTGTCACAATTTTTCATTTTTTTTTCTTTTTTACTGGTAACCAATTTTCTAGCATCTTGATACTAGGTTATACTAGATATTGAGCCAAATTTATGAAATATTCATTTACACCAACTGAAAGTATGATAAATTAATTAAAAAAAAAACTACAATATACTGAATATCCATGGTACTTTTCTAACGTGCCTTAGCATTTGGGGTTCTGAACCTTTTAACCTTGTGACGATGGGGTCTCGAAGCTTCAATATCTAGCACCCTATGTCATTAACCTTTAAAAAACATGCAATCAATGTCTTTTTGTTAAAAAACATCTTAATTTTGACCGTTAAATTGTCAAAAATTTCTTAAAATGACCAAGTTACTTTTTTTCAAATTTAAAAAAAAAATAGAAAAAAGAACAAACAAAAAAAATACTAACTCTCTCTCTCTCTCTCTCTCTCTCTCTCTCATAGACACACACACACATCTTCTACAATCTTCTCTCAATCCTCACAACTACTTGCATCAAAATCTCTATATCTATAAGGAATGCATCTGACAAAAGACAACCAATTTCCAAAGTTAACATTATATGTGATGGCAACCAAAATTTACTTGAAATAACTTTTGTTGATGTCCGAGCTGATCTGTCACACCAGCTAAACACTTCTCCATTGGCCAATCTGTTTAAGGTCGACCTCATCCATGTTGGTCACCATCCAGGTCCGACTTCTACCCTGGTCTTGACCTCAACTCAGAGAATGTGATTTTCAGGTCGGACCTCATCCTTAAAGGGTTAGGTCGGACCTCAGCCTATTGCAGTCATGCTGATATCATCACTATGGCATGTCATTTCATATGCCAGACGTCAGACTAGTTGCCACAATTAATGCAAATGTCACTTCACAATAAATACCCTAAAATGAGAGGTCTTGTAAGCATTTAATGCTGAACTCGGCATTAAATGCATGTAATCATTGCATATTTTCCTATAAATATGAGTCATAAATGTCCATCAGATCGGACATTTTCGACTGTTGAAATAAAAGCACACTTAAAAAATTTATACAATCAGGTCTTCTATCATATATTTACATATTTGCTACTCATTAAAGTCATAGTCGACCTAAATACTTACACTAAGTTGGCTTGAAAATAGTACAAACCATTTTCCAACGTCAACAACTTTCAAATTAACAAGTAGCTTCTTTGACAGTATGACAGTGGGAATTGAAGCCCTTCTCAAGGTATGGCAATGGGATTGAGAAGTAACAAAGACATATGGCTATTCAATTATTCCAGAGTCTTTTCTTTAACATCAAATTAACAAATTCCATGAACTGAGCTTGTACAATATAAAAAATACGAGAGAAGAATTATAATCCTTTTCTGTTGGGTCCCATTTACACAAATCAGGAGGTCGTCAATAAAAAGAGGTATGAAGGCAGAGTAGTGGTTGGGGCCAGAGCGGAGGCAGAAGAAGATGGTATTGGAGCGGGTTTAGCCATTTAGGCACTAAACCTATGGCAGCAGCAGTTGGAGAAGCCTTTGGTAAGGCTGTCGGAGCTTGAGCTACATTCGATCCTGCCACCAATGCGAAAGCATGAGTTTTTGTGGTGGCTTCTGGTGGGTGGCAGCCTTTGGTGAGCTACATCTCTCTCAACGGCAAAGTATTGCTTCCTGTGGCGTGGCGTGCAACCTTTTTATTTTTATTTTTATTTTTATGACTCAAATATCCAAGCTTCGCCTAACTAATCCAGACGAGTTGAGGCCTTCCCTTGGTGCAACCTTTGATTTGTGCGTGTGCGTGTGTCAGAAAGAGAAGAGAGAGAATTAGTTTTTTTTCCTATTTTTTTAATTTCAAAAAAGCTAATCTGGTCATTTTAAAAAAAATTTGACCATTTAACGGTCAAACTAACGATTTTTTTAACGAGAGGACATTGATCGCACATTTTTTAAAGGTTGAGGACCCGAGGTGCTAAATATTGAAGGTTCGGGATCCCATTTTCACAAAGTTTCTATTGTCACAAAGTTCAAAAGTTCGAGACTCTAATTCTATTTACCCAATGATAAAAGTAATTTATAAAAATCGACACAGGACATGTGTAAAAAGTTGCAAGAATTTTAATATTTTTATATTATGAAGTTGCTTGAAAAAAAAAAAAGCCAAATGCTCTACTCGTGCAATTATTTAAATTTTACTTTTTAAAGACTTTTTCTTTGTTTTTTGTTTTGGTCAAAGTCGTGGCTCAGCATGGTAATCATGTTTAAGAACATGTTTTGTTAAAGTTAGAGTATATATTTGGTATACTTTAATTTAAATATTTTTTCAAAATTTATTTTTAACCACATATTTTATGAAATTTTACTTTTTATCGAGTTTTCGATTACATATTTCACAATTACTTTTAAACTTCATCAAACGTATACTAAGAATAATGTATTCAATTAAGACTTGATAAAACTTTAATAGAATTTAAAAATTTAGGTGTATTCAATTCAGACTTTTTAAACTCTATAAAAATTTAAGAGTATTCAATATAGATTTTTAAAGACTTTTAAAAAGTCGTATAAAGTCATGCGATATTCAATTCAGACTTTTTAAAATAATACGGAATTGAGGGATATTCAAAACGTCGATGACTTTTAATGACTTCATAGAAAATTTGCTATGTACTAACTTTAAAGCACAATATATAAATAAAAAATATCACAATTTCTCTGTCATTCACCTATAAGATTTTGAAAGACTTTGAGAAAAAAAATTTATTTCATTCCCTGATTTTTTTTCTTTATGCAACATTTCTCTCTTTTTTTTCCTTCAGCAGTTCATCTCTTTCTTCAACGTGATTTTTTTCCTTTTCAATATATTCTCCTAACTATTTTTTCTTTTTCTTCTTTTTCCTTTCTACGAACCCTATAATCATAATTAATTACCAATATTTTTTTATGAAATTTTTTTTTAATATTTTTATCTCTAGTCAATTTGATTTTTTTTCTTTTCAATATTCTTCTAACTATTTTTCCATTTTTCCATTTTCTTCATTTTCTTTCTATGAATCTTTAGAGACTGTGTGATTTTTTTTCTTCAATAATCTCGTAACTATTTTTTGCTCTTTCTTTTTTTTTTTCATCGTTTTTTTTTATATTAAAAACAAGACTAATTTATAATTTTCTTATATAATTGTTGATTGTAGTTTATTAATGACTTTCATCAAGTTAAAAATTAATTTTTTTACTACTATAATTTTTATTTTCATTTTCATTCTTCTTTTTTCTATTTATCTTGATAAGCATGGTTGCATTTTTTTTCTTCGTAAATTAGTACTTTGATTATTTATTTATGCAATTGTGGTGACTAATAATGATATGTTACCTATAAATTATTAAATATAAAAAAATATTATGAATTGGATAAATTTTTTTGTTAGAAAATATCTTTAAAAATAGTCGCATGCCATAATTTTTTTTTTAATTTATCCATAAGCCATTTGAAAGATTATAATTTTATCCAAAAGAAAAAATAGAGTGAGTTAATAATTTATGCCATTAAATTTTAACGTAGTTTACATTCAACAATTAAATAGAACATTTTTTTATGAATTTAATAATATTAATATAATTAAATAAATTATTACTAGACTTTAATCGTGCGATAATTTTTTTAACTGTGGAATATTAAATTTTTATATTCAAAATTTTTAATTGAAAAAATAAAGTCTATAAAAATCAATAAAAAGTCTATAAAAGTTTAGAAAAATCTTTCGAAATGAAATCTAAAAAAATCCGTAAAAGTATGTAGGACTCTATCAAAATTTATAAAAGTCAATAAAAATTAAGAAAATCTATCAGAATCAATCACTTAATAAATATCAATCAAAGTCTTTAAAAGTCTAGATTAAATAAGAATCAATCACTTAATAAATATCAATCAAAGTCTTTAAAAGTCTAGATTAAATACTATAAGACTTTATTAAATTTTGTTTAAAAATTTATTAATTAAAATTAAAATTAATAATTAATTTTAATTATATATTTAATAATATCTTTATTAACTTTCAATTACATATTTGATCAATTTCTATTAAAATTTATAAAATATTAATAATAATTTTTAACAAAATCATTTGTGCACTAAACCCAGTGCATATTTACGTAATTTATTGTCTTTAAACATATTTGAATGTTTTTCCCATACATGTGTAAGGTAATAATTTATGAAAAAAATATTTATTTTAATAGATACTTAATTACTTATAAGTAATTTTTCTTTAAATGCAACCAAACATGCACCAAGATGTCCCCCCCCCCCCCCCCCCCCCCCCTCCCCTCTCTCTCACTCTCACAGAGCCACAAGATATAATATAAAATATATTTGGTAAAAAATTTATAAATTGTAAGCAATTAGTCCTAGATAAAAAGTAGGGTTAATTTTACTTATGGTCACTGAAGTTTCATTGAAATTATAAAATCGTTATTGAAGTAACAAAGTTTCAGTGGTGGTTACTAAATTTTACTAAAACTTGTACCAAAGGTCACTCGCTTAAATTCTCTAATTAACTTGATGACGTGTCACTTGTAAATGTTCATGTGGCGCACATTTGGATGATACGTAACAAAATTATTGACATGTGGACTTTACTCACTAATTATAATAAATTTGGACCTTAATGAATACCTCTATAATATAAGGACCTAGCTGAAAATACATCAAAATAAATTTTATAACAAATACCTCAAAAATTGCATCTAAGGTCGTTCAACTTTTTAAATCTTCAAATTTTGATCCCCAAATTTTCAATTATCTTTCAGTTAAATCCTTCAAAAATTGCATCTTAGGTCCTTCAACTTTTTACATATTTACACTTTGGTCTCCAAATTTTCAATTATCTTTCATTTAAGTCCTCCAAAAATTACATCTTGGGTCCTTTAACTTTTTACATCTGTACATATTGGTCTCCAAATTTTCAATTATCTTTTGGTTAAATCTTCTAAAAATTACATATTAGGTCCTTCAACTTTATACATCTTCAAACTTTGGTCCCCTAAATCATTGATTTTAGCGGTCAAAATAAGTATAATTTTAGTGGTCAAAATTATTATTTACAAAATATTATTTTAGTACAATAATTATTTAACTATATTATTTTGTTCGTTTATGTGAAAATTCGACTGTAAAATCAAGAATTTAATTGTAAATAATAATTTTGACCACTAAAATTGTATTTATTTTGACCACTAAAATCAAAGATTTAAGAGATCAAAGTTTGAAGATATATAAAATTAAAGAACTTAAGGTTCAATTTTTGAAGGGCTAAACCTATAAATACCTGAAAATTTGGAGATCAAAATGTACAGATGTAAAAAATTGAAAGACCCAAAATACAATTTTTGAAAGACTTAACTGAAAGATAATTAAAAATTTGGAGACCAAAATTTGAAGATATAAAAAGTTTAAAGACTTTAGATGCAATTTTTGTGGTATTTATTATAAAATTTATTTTAAAATATTTTCAGCTAGGTCCTAATATTATAGATATATTCATTGAGGTCCAAATTTATTATAATTAGTAGATAAAGTTCGCATGTCAATAATTTTGCCACGTGTCATCCAAATGTGCGCCACATAGATATTTACAAGTGACACGTCATCAAGTTAATTGGAGAATTTCAGCGAGTAACTTTTGGTGCAAGCTTTAGTAAACTTCAGTGACCACCGTTGAAACTTTGTTACTTTAGTAACAATTTTGTAATTTCAATAAAACTTAAGTGACCATCAGTGAAATTAACCCTAAAAAGTAAGTAAAAATTATTAATCTTATAAGATATGTAGATAAAATAATATTTCACTAATTTATAAATACTTAATATTAACAAACATACTCATTTATTATTCTTACTAATAAATTTGATAAATAAAATTAATAAATAATAACATCATATAATTTAAACTAATCTAATAATGTAAATCTATTAAAACTTTAAAATTTCTTATACCAACGTCCAAACACTGAATAAATATTTTAATACATCTAAATCGTTAAATTAATTGAAATTAAGAGTAATAATTATTTGTCAAATATATTGATCGGTACAACCATCTTTATATATTAAAATCAAATTGAAAACAGGAGAAAACTTGTACTGTTGTACATATGGATTAATCAAGTCGTTTCTTGACATTTTCGGCTTCATCGGCAGCCTCCACCTGCATCTTGGCCGCCTGTAGATCAGCCTCCGTCGCTTCCTTCTCGGTTTTAGCCTTCATTTTCTTAGTCTGACCCACCACAAACGCTTTCAGGTACCGGAAAAATTCTTGAACGGAAACTGCGCAGTATATGCACCCTTTCTTCACGCGAGAGATTGTCGAAGTTTCTCGCCTCCCTGTGGCAGCGGCGACACCGCTTGATGATGGTGATGACAGAGGAAGGTCTTCCATAATTTGAATCTGCAGTCTTTGCTAATGAACAGTTAATGTGTGAATTGTGCAAGAAGAATGCGTCGACAGCATAGGCGGTGCAAAGGTTTTTATAGAAATCATATTAGCGTGCCACATTAGTTCATGACGTGGATAACGTGTCGATTTCTAATTAGTTCTTCATTTTATTTTATTTTTATTTTTCAACTTCTTATAAATTGTATTTCTATAGAATGTGTGGGTAGTAAATTATGGGTCCTATAAAATGAATAAAAAATATGTTTGATGAGTTTAAATTATAAATTTAAACTTAGTCACATGGAGTCAGTTGGGTCATTAAAATTTAATTTGTCTCAATTAGCTCAATGAACTTCAATTTAAATTTCAAATCTTACGACTCTTATAGCATGTCGTCTCTCCAATTGACTTAGTACATGTTTGGTAGAGTTTAAAAATAGTTTTTTAAGATATTTTGAAAAAAAATAGTAAAATGTGTAGTTAAAAATTTGATAAAAATTGTGATTCTCACAAAATATGTGATTAAAATTAAATTTGAGGAAAAAAAATTTAAAAACTATAGCCAAACATGTTCTTATAGTAGCAATTACACTGCAATAGATTTTCCTCGTAATCACTGTGTGGCATGTCAACTTGCCAATACGTAGTGTCATCAAAGTATGAATGTTTGTTTGATTTAGTTTTAAAATTTATTAAAAAATTGAAATCAAAATCAACAATTAATTTTAATCACACATTTTATGAAATTCAGACATTTAATCAATTTTTCAACCATATATTTCATCAACTTTTATCAATATATGCTAAAATTTTTATTAAAAGCTTTATCGAACAGTCCCTAATTAAAGACATGAATTTTTTTACTTTTTAATCGAAAGATATTAATATAATCATCATTTTACTGTTTTCAAATTTAAGATGTTACGTAACAATTATGTAGAAGATCAATTAGACGTAAAAGATGTTACAGAGTAATTGCTACGAGTCACGCTATAGTTCCGTACATTAATTGACTGCTACTTAGATGATCAATTAATTATGGACCTATAATTCCGCACAATTTATGAGTATATATCATTCGTCCTATTTATATAGGTTGATTTTTTTATTTGTCTATTCTAAATTATAATCTACTTATTTTGTTGATGGTGTATTTGATTTTTTTTCAATTCATAATATACTCATATTGAATGTACTTTGTTATCAATACAAATAAACTTGTACTCTTTCAAATATAGTGAGAATTGATAGTACTTAAATAAGGATAGACTAGGAAAGTTCTTTGTAAAATTTGCTTTTTCAATACCATTGTTTAAAATTTCTTAATTTGTGTAAAAATGAAATTAGCTTATATAAATAGGACGGAGGAAGTATAACATAATTTCGAAATAATAATAAAGAGAATAAAAAAACTCATGCTCTTAATAGAATTTAATATGTACACTTTTGCACTTGCACAATTGCTTTATGGGGATTTTGCTTAGATGATACACAATACACTCAAAACAATTCTCACTTTTTTTATAACACTTCCAAAAATATCATTTTTGGGTGCAAGAAGTCGATTTTACTCTTTTTCATTACTTTTTCAACTCATTTTTAATTCCAAGACATGAAAAGCACAATTTCTTAGATTAGGTGGTATCTTGTTTGATAAGCTAAAGAATCATTAATGATATTACACAATAGATAATAGAATAATTAACAAAAAAAAAATTATTGTCACCACTTTTTTTTTAAACATTAACAACTTAGAATATCTCTAATGACCAGTAGACTTTCTATATATAAATAACATCTTGAATTTTAGAGATTATCTATAAATTTAAAGTGTGAAATTTTCGAAGTACTCTAACATCATTTTTTTCTTTAACACTTTATTTTACTTCTCCTAATAAGTATTTATTATTATTTTTCTATCTTTTATTTTGACGCACTTCACTCATAATTATTATATGATTTTCCTTTATTTTTCTTCATAAACTCAATATATAAAATATTGAAAATTAGAATACTTTGGATGCATTTAATTATAGAAAATCCATTCTATTTTAAAAAACTAGTTTGGAAAGCCAAACACACTCTATTTTTAAAAGTTATTTTGAAAGCCTATTGGAGCATAATTTTAAAGATTAGCTCTTTAAAATAAAGATCATCTTATGTTTAAAAAGCCTCATGGAGATGCTCTTAGGATTTCACCTAAACAACCATTAAGTTGGATTTCTCTTACACTTGAAATCATAGTGGTTTATCTTCCAATTTGAAGATTATGTTTTACAATTCTTTGAATGTTTTCATGTTAGAGGTTAGTTGTTATAAATCACAAATACCATGAAAAACACTAATTTGCTATTTATTCTTCAATAAATATGAATTGATTGGTAAAAATATTTGTGAGAAATCAAGATATTTCAAAGCAAGTAAAGCTGCAAAATCCCCTATTTAATATGAGATTATACAAACCATTTAATATTAGGGTTAATTCATAGAGTTGTTGATAAGGTAGTTATCTATTTAATGCTTGTAAATGAATGTTTTCACATTGGAAACCAAAGTTGTGTTTCTCGACAGTTTGAACTGTCAAGATAGACAGTTTGAATCTATTTTATGCTTGTAAATGAATGTTTTCTTATGGTTCATGTATGAGTGAATGCTTTAGATTAATCGTGTCGCATGGGGGGACAATTTGTGTACATAGATGACAAATGGAAGTGGCGGGGAAACACAGCCACATCAATTGTAGTTCCAATTAATATCACTCTTGCGAGACAGTTTGATGCTAGTTGGTACATGAAGTGCGAGTCACACGATGAAATTTGAACATTATTTCATAAAACGACGTGTCAACTATATGTTTCGAATGAATCATTGAAAATTGGGTACACATCATATCATTTTAGTTGGATGTTGTGTCATTTTTTAAGTAGTGTAGTACATATGCAATATGATTATCTATGAACTTCTGGTCCTAAATTTTGCGTTCCAATCATTTCTAGCATGTCTAGGGGGTGGGTGAAGTGATTACATGCAACCATTTATTGGCTATGGACATAAGTAAATTGTATAAACTAAGTCAAAATCTGTTATGTTGTTATTGTTCCTTTGTTGATGTTAATGTTCATGTAAAGTGAAAATATCCAAGGCAACAAACAACAAGAAATAGCAATATCCACAAAGATTAATTACTTTTGAACAAACAACACGAAATAGCAATATCCACAAAAGTTAATTACCATATTCATACATAGTGACTTACCAACATACGAAATTCGTAGTGCAAACATAACAAAACGAAATTGTTCGGTAAGCATCACAAAACAACCAAGTATAAAAATATACGAGCCCGCATACTAATAAACACTTGCCAAGTCTGACACTTTCCAAAACAACTGAATCTTACATTACCGCACGGGCACACACACAAAGTCTATTTCATTCTCCTTGTACCATTTGTGCTTGCGCTCCTAGTGTAGACAGTATGCAATTAAGGTTTCTTCTACACTATGATTGAGAGACGGCAACTAACACAACAGGCTACTCATTTCCGGTTTGTTTCGCAACACCTTGTTTTTTTAACATGTTGTTTCTCAACAGTTTCATGCTCAACATCGTCTTTCTCAACATTTACACTCTCACCTGCTACATTCTTAGTATCATTTTTGTCATCAAATTCTTTGTGAACATCTTCATTGTCAACATCTTTTTTCTCCTCCAATAGTTTGTCCATTACCATGGAAATGTCATCAACCGGGTCATCCAGACCTTGTCTCCAATCTATCCCCAAGCTAGATCGTCATCTCTGTCCACTACATGTCATCTATTGTCACACACGTCCATTGCTATTGCACACACCAACCCCTCGTTCAATCCATCGACATGATGATTATCATCTCTAATAAAGTCCCTACCATGTGGAACTATTACGCACAAAAATGAACTTCCTTCATACTCTCCTATTCTGTTATGTACATACTCATCGAACATTTTTTTAATATCTGTTACTAGTGACATTTTCTCAACAACAAAATAACATTTTTGAAGTTTTAATCAGTCATCAATTTGTGGAGCTCATCACATTGTGATTGCTTCTCAACATGCACTATCTATCCCAATTCATGTACATGTATCCTAATTTTGCGACCTTTATTCAATCGTTTTTCCATCAATTTGATATGTTCCATCAACATGCATGACAAATCTTCTCGCGTTATCTGGATGGCAGATGATGAAGGATCACTGCGAGACGGCAGTGGGTTGTCGAAGATTGGTGAAGGATATTCTATTGTAAAGCCATGGACAACGTCTTAATCGTGTTCGTTCATCTGATCATGTTGTAGTGCCCAATCTAATGAATCTTTTGACCTCATTCTCTTTTCATTACCCTCAACATTCACATCACCATCTGTGTCATCAGCCTCATCATTTTTTGCATAAACCTGAGCTTGCGACGGAGCATCTTGAAGCTCAACAACATCATGGGCAATAGCATCCAATTCTGTGACGGATATATCTTGCAATAGGACTATTGTAGCCATGTAAGGCTGTTCATTCTCTTCAGCGGTCGGACATAATGTTGCTTATACATAAAGCTGCGAACAAGTAGAAAATTAAATTACGTAAAAGAAAACACATTATCGTAACAACAAGATAACATGTTCATAAAAGTGGTTCCATGTACCAGTGTTTGCTTAAAAACCCTCTCATTAGTTCGTGTTTGAAGTAGCTTTCCAGCTTAACATTCTCGAGATGTGGTTACCAATCTTCTCCGAAAACTGTTGATCGACTTCCGGATTAGCCTCATATGCCCATAACTGCATACGAAGCACATAAATATTTAATTGCATGATAACAAGAATTTTGATATGTAAACATATAAGAATGTTCAAACTAACTTGAATCGTTATGGAAAGTTTGTACAAAGTGTACGACATCTTTTCAGAATCCGTATTTTTTGCCCCCTCGACCAATGACCTCCAACCACGCCTCAACGGTCGTAATAGAGCTTGGTAATAAATTCTAACCTAAAGGTGATATAAAACATATCCAAGTTGTCGACAATTGAGAGTATTGACAAATCAATTCCCAGGTTCTTGTCCATAGCATGCAACACACATTTTGTAATCAATGCCAAAAAAACCATGGATAAATCCGAGCGACTTTTCTTAAATCCAAGCGATCTTTTCGTTGGCGTTTGCCTTCGATTCAATCAGGGGATCGAATTGATTATAGAAATGTGAGTTTAATTAGTCAATTTATTAATGAACAAGGAGAAATATTATCTTGATGAGTGAATAGATTGACCTTGAAACAACAACGATTAATTTATGCACGAACATTGCATTTCTTGAAGGCATGTTCCAGTTCACTGCAAGTCATGTGCACGTTGTCTTTAAAGAACTTGTCTTTTGATAGACTTTTAGCTACTACTCTGTCCAATACGACGTTCGACAAAAATACACCACATCTCAAGCCGATAACTAGCACATATTTGGGAATTCCAAAGAACGTTGTCCATGGTTCACTTTAAATCATACATTGTATCGTTTTGAAACAACACCATAAGGTCAGCCAACATTTGCACCAACTAGGCAGAAAAGTGTAACTCCTGCAGCCTCGTCAAATGTCCAAAACAAGAATTCTGGAAATCGACTTTTTACTGTACATCAAATCTATCGAGAACATGTTTTAGACAATAATAATAAAAGATTTGATTCGAATTTTAACAATTAAGTATGGTATTTTCTTCCAAAATTTTTAAAAATTGACAATTTTGCTAATATTTTTTTAAGAGTGACTTTTTTGCAAATGACTTAGCGAAGAGTGACACCCAGTGCAATATCCTCGTACCTTATTTGATTTGGAGCTTGAATGTATTAGATAAATTAAGAGGCCTTCAAAGAAAAAGAGAATTAGCCAAAAGTGTAATAAAATAAATTTAGAAGGAAAATAAGTAGTAGAAGAAGAAATCTCGGAAAAAAAGGAATTAAGAGCATCTTCAATGCATTCTATGAATTGCAGTTTCTTTGACGGACAAATTGAAAGATTTGCAGTCTACGTAACATTAATATCTAATGAATGCACAGTGGAGCCTAAAATTGGTCTTCGGTTAGTTCTATATACAACTCAATATTAGTGCATACGTATCTTCTATCTACTTTAGATTAAAAATATGTAAAATAGAGAGGAATAGAGAGAAAATACAATAAATAAAAAATATAATTAAATAAATTGTTGAGTTAGCATGTCTTTGGATCTAGACGGTACTCTAGACAATGTATTTTTTTACCACATCACATTAACAAAGTTTTTATCCAATATCATTAAAGAGGATTCTGTTACAAACTATCTATCTAGCTTACGTGTCAAATATTTTAAAACAATCTATATTGAAATTGGAGATGCTACAATTAGGTTAGTATGTAGAAAATATTCAGTAAGTAAAACTTGAAATTTTAAACTCACTCTTCTCTTCTAGAAATGGAAAAACCCCTTACCTAGAAATAAAATGGAAATCGATTTTTTAATAGTTGATGAGAATGATCAAAATTTTAGACATTGAGAGTTTGACCTAACATGATCTAAACCTATTACTCTTACCGAGTCATAACTTTTATTTTTTTCTTTTTTCTTTTTCTGAAGGTATAACTCTGTTTTGTTTTGATCATATTAACATGCATAATGCTAGACTTTGGTTCATGCCTTGTTAATAAACCATTATTAATGATAGAAATGGCAACAGTTGCTATATTTGCCATATCATGGTGGCACGTCCTGGCATACTTGCCTCAATGATTCGCCCGCCTCATCAACTCACCCATCCTAATGGTCTCATAGCTTGCTTTTTGAATCTGGTTAGCAGTAATCTGACCGTCATTGAATCAGTCAGATCCACGATCCACAAAGTGACAGTTACTACTGTCGATTGAGAAGTTGTAACGTCCCTCTTTAACTCAGAGTAATGAGGGATGTAAAAGGGCACCCGTCATTAAAGATAGTGACAACTGTCCCTCATGATAATTCTTATAAATAGAGGTAAATCCCTCAGGTAAGACAACTCTCACATTTTTAAGCACTGCTACCCTGCACAGTTCTCTTTTCAGATACCTCCTTCATCATTTACCGATTATGATACCGGAGTGGGTACGAAGGACAGAAGCCCCATCACTTTTTGCAGGTCTCCACCACTATCACCGCCGCACTCAGAGAAGGAGAAAAACTTATATAATCAATTATAATATAAACATACTATTTAAAAGAAAGGAAAATTTGCGCCACTAATTGACTTATTATCTATGCATACACCTTTTATTTGCAATTTGATATTTAACATATTTTTCAGGTGAAGTCTTTTTCAATCTTTCAATTTTAGCATAGTTAGTTCCTACTAGATGCTTCCAGTCATTTAGTTTTTAAAAAGTCAATATTTTAAGTTGTTCTCAATTCAGATTTTAAAAGATTTTATATTTACAAACTTTCATAGATTTGATAAATTTGAATTGAATTTCACAGAATTTATAAGATTTCAACATAATTCTATATTATATATTTTAATGGATTCTCATGAATTTGTAGTTTTTTTTATTAAAATTTAGAAGTAATAACTTCACCTCCATAAATAATCAAATTTGTCAACCTAGAGTGAAGGAAATTTTAAAATTCAATCATACTATTTCAAGATATATTTTTTCTTTTTCAAACCAAATTAAGTCGGAAGAGGCAACTTGCTCTATAATTAATGTTGACAACCCAATTCACCACAAAATGTACCATTTTCTTTGTTATGAATAGACTAATAGCCCGTCGGAAAAAAGTAAAAATGACAACTAATTCATGTCCACTATTAAAAATAATAGAAATAGCCATCAAATATGACATGCACATATGAACTGCTTTAATTATTTCAACCACAAATAACAAGTCTTGAGACTTTAAATTTAATACGAACATATATCCATATTTTTTTCTTAAAGACGTAATACATGTTTATTAATGATAGAAATAAGGATATTACTTAATTGTACTTTACTATCACAAAAAAAAAATTTACTTTAAATAATGTAACAGAATTCTATATGATAGATTTTAATGGAGTTTGTAACATGTATTAGTGAATTTTTTTTATTTTTTATTTTAATCATTCATAGTGCATAAATTGAATATGAATTTTTGAAAAAAAAAATTATATAACCTTTGACTCAATCATTCAAAATTATATATATTTCTGATTGTTATATGGGGTATTATACGATTACGGCAATCCGCTGCTATACAAGTACCTCTAGGAAATATACAAAAAACAACTATCTGAATATACCAATATTAGCACCAATGGTACGTAGAGGAATGTTCAGTACCATTCTCATAATACTGTTCGGAGAGTCGATAAGCTCATTCACGTGGATATATATTTTCCATATTGTCCACCTAAATTGAAGTAATTATATATGCTATAGCAACTCACAGCTAGTGGTCAGTCAGGTTAAAGGGGGTTTCACAGCTTAAGACCAAACAATGGTGGTTTATTTGAGGAAGGTCATGGATTTTCTACAGTAATTTGAAAATTTTGAGCTACTCTAGATCTCGAGAACCGATAAGAGTTATGCCGATGCCCTCTCGAAGTTGGCAAGCTGTAGAGATTCAGACTTAATGAGAGTCGTCCCAGTCAAGAGACTCACTCGACCCACGATTGAAGAGCCCCTATCACCAGCTTCAATGGCAATTAGTGAAACCCCGTTTGGATGAAGGAAATCATCACATACATAATTAATTAGACATTACCAGCAAATAGAGACGAAGCTCGCAAGCTTCGTATGAGGGTTGCGAAATTCGTCTTCCTGGACGAGATTATGTATAAATGAAGATTTAGTTCGCCACTTCTGCAATGTATTGCTAAAGACGTTGCTGACTATATTATGCAAGAAATCCATGAAGGAGTTTGTCGCAATCATGCGGGAGGGATGGTCCTGGCATAGAAGGCCTTGAAGCAAAGATATTATTGGCCAAATATAAGGAAGGACTCTCATGATTTTGTAAAGAAATGTGACAAGTGCCAGCGATTCGCCATGGTTCCAAAGCTCCTAGCTCAGGATATCATCCCAGTTACCAGCTCATTGCCTTTCGCCAAATGGGCATCGACTTCATTGTTCCTCTCCCGAACAGCAAAGGTAAAGTTAAATTTGCCATAATGGCTATAGACTACTACAGCAAGTGGTGCGAAGCCGAGCCTCTAGCCAAGATCATTGAAGCGAACGCATGGAAATTTGTGTGGAGAAATATAATATGCCATTTTGGGATCCCGCACTCTCTGGTCTCAGATAATCAGACATAGTTTGCAGGAAAGAAGTTTAACTCAAACTGCGAGGAGCTCAGAATTAGAAGAGATTTCTCTACTCTATAATACCTACAGTTCAACAGTCAGGTAGAGGCTATCAACAAAATTATCAAGTATACTCTAAAGAGAGAGCTGGATTCTTAAAAAAAGGGATGAACGGAGGAGCTTTCCAAGGTCCTCTGGTCGTACCAAACTACATCTCAAATGGAAACTGGTGAAACCACGTTCACCATGGCCTATGTGGCAGAGGCAATGATCTCCGTTGAGGTAGGAATGCCTTTCCAAAGGCACTAACATTTTGACGAAGTGGTCAATGAGGGTCTCCAATAAGCAAGTCTCCATTTGCATAAAGAAAGACATACAAATTCACAGCTTTGCCTAGCTATTTGTCAGAAAAAGATGGTCAGGTACTACAACTCCAAGGTCAGAAACAGAAGCTTTAAAGTCAACGATTGGGTCATAAAGAAGGTTTTTCTTGCCAACAGAAAGATCGAAGTTGAAACCTTTGGGCCCACATGGAAAGGACCATACAAGATCGTCGAAGTAATTCAGCCCGGGACCTACAAGTTGGAAGATGCCAACGAAAAGGAAACAAAGCACCCATGGAATATTTCACACCTACGTCTGTATTATCAGTAGTTTTTGTTAATGAGCTCCAGGTTGTATAAGCTAACGTCAGTTTGTTTTTATTCATTTTTTAACGTGAAGGATAATTATGTTCAAAGTCCAGCTATTTCAATAAGATTCTTTCACTAAGAATACAGTCTTCGACAACGAGGCAGCGATGGAGTATGGTTCACGGCCAACTCCTTAACTCACTGGGTAAAATACTTAACACGTGAAACCACAAGTCAAACAATGAGGCAGCGATGGAGTATGGTTCGCAGCCAACTTCTTAACTCGCTGGATAAACTACTTAGCACGTGCAACAACAAGTCAGACGACAATGCAACGAAGGAGTATGGTTTACGACCATCTCCTTAACTCGCTGGGTAAAATACATATTGTGTTCAATTAAAGATTAAATTATGAAGCAACGAAGTACAATAGTTCATGGCCATCTCTTTAACTCGCTGGTTAAAATTACTTAACTATTTGGTTAAAACAACGAGGCATCAATGGAGTGTGTTTCGCGGTCACCTATTTACCTCGATGTGTAAAATATTTAATGTATCCTCAATTGTTAGTCATGCTACAATATTACAGAAAGATTAATTCGTGGTCATCACGTCAACTAAATTTTGATTACAAATTATTCAATACGATTGACACATAACATACGAAACAAAAGCGAAGTAGTAACACTTAAAAACAAAATATTTTCTTTTCATTAAGGTGAACGAAGTCAAAAGTATAAGAAATGAGTTATAGAAATAAAGTCCTAAAGCCTCATAAGCTCAAAGGGTTGACACAGGATATGTACTTGATCAGGCCTTGCTGTAGATGTGCCCTCATCACGAGGATGGGCCTCAGAAGTTATAGTTGAAGTCGGTGCTTTGGGCTGAGCGACAAGATCTGGAGCCTCGGATGGCTGTGATTCTCCTGTCAAGAGAAACGAGAGATCTCATACTCCAAAAACTGGTCATCGCCAACTTCCATGAAGAAGGCAACAAGACAGGGATACTCATGTGTGGTCAGGAAGTTCTTTTTATATGACCTCACTACCCTCACACCTACATCTGCCATCGAGGCCCGTACATCAGCTAATTTCTTTTTAGCCCTCCGAGTCTCCTCCCAATCCTCTGCCAAGAGCCTTTCTTTTCAAGCCACCACGACGTCATAGTCACAGTTCACCATGGCTATGTTGCTCTCTTTCGTGGAGGCTCATCCATCAGCTACCCTCCGGGATTTTTCGGTTAATATCATCTATTTCTCTACCGTCACCACCCTTGACTCAGCCTGACTCACATCATCGATTATCTCCATCAACTTTATCCTCAATATCACCTCCTCAGTAGATAAACTGTCAAACTTGGATCACAAGGCTTCGTTATCAAAACCTAGTTAAGTGTTCTTTGAACTCATCTCCTTAAGATCGTTGGCGAGTTTCACGACCTTGGCATCCGATTTCTCTAATTTTTTGTCAAAACTGATGAGAGTACTATGTAGTTCATTATTCAATATGAAGCTGCGGGCTGTGCTCATCGTTGCCATCGTGACGAGTTCTGACAACGAGGCTTTCTCGACAGTCCTCTTCCAGAGCGAGGACCAGAATTTATATACACTCGTTGCCACCACATCGACCAGCGATGGCAACATCTCTAATAAATGCAGGTCCAACTCATCGTCCTTGGATGCAATGTTGATACAATTCACTCCAGACAGAAAACAAAAACCTACTCCCAAAATTTGGAACAACAAATATTGGACTGTATAGTTATCAACATTTGTCTGTTCAGATATTTAGATAATAAAACAACCTCAAGAATTCTCTTATGAATATTGTTTCTTTTCTGACACGATTTTATCTATACAAAATAGTTCCTTTATGAATACACACACAAACACGAACAGGCACACACATAATCAAGGTCATAACATCCAGAAACCTTAGCGAATCCCAATCTACAAAGTTCATACGAACATTTCACTATTTAACATATTATGACCCCCAATTAATAATAGCATGCCATGTACGAATACAATTAGTAGAAACATCAATATCCATATCAGGAGATGAGCTAATTTTAGTCATGGATTCATCTTTCAATGGAGGTACAAAAGTCAAATGATATTTTCAGAAGATCAATCACATTTACGAAAGTCTGAGGAGATTTACAATGGATCTTGAAATTCTTAAAATTTGTATCAGGGTGCTTCCCAAGCCCAGTGCCTACACCCTTCCATCATTAGTTTGTTGTTTATCTCTCTCCAAAATATACGGCCTATCACCCACCATCTCAACTTGGCATACACCGGATGACAAATTTCAAATAAAAGATTTGCGAAATGTATCATCATTCGCACAATAATCCCGGATCAATTTGTAACCTCAAACAGAAGTTGTGGAAATCTTGTCAAGAAATACTCTCCAAATTCTTCAGGAGTGCTTCTCACTATTATCTTAATATTCTACGGTAGTTCATTAAAATGGGTTGCCTTGTTTCGAATCAACTGTATCAAGTCACGTAGTTTATAAACCCTGTACAACTTAGATTCTTTCTTTATTTCCGTCATAAAGTGACTGTGTAACTTTGTACTCCAGTTGTTTTTATGGAAAACAATTTTTTGAATATTCTCAATTCTTCTTTGAAGTATATTACTCGTTTTAGATTTGAGCTCATCACCAACATCTTTCAAGAATTAAAGTTGAGTACTAGAATCCAAAAGTACATAGTGCTTTTGCACCTCTGGAATCTTCGGCCTATAGAATAACATTTTTTTTTGTTAAGCACCATATTTATAATAGATTGAAAATAAAAAAAATGTTCTATATATAAATATTGGACACACAATAATAAAGTATGACAAGAACACCAGAGTGTTACCTAATATTTGGGTTTTGATCTAGTAATCTCGAGATAAGATCGTATGCTTCTGGATTATCCACTAGGAAGAAGGACAAATCTTGGTACATACTAGCCAACTCCTTCCTAGTTTGAAGAACTTTCCCAAATAGTTGGCGGCCCATAGTGATGTAGTAAAAAAGAATACAACCTAAGCTGTACAAATCGATAGCCTCCGTATGACGGTCAGTACTACTTATTTGTTTTGGTGCGTGCCAACCAACCGTCCCCATACCAGCATAGCCGAAACACAAAATTAAAGAAAATAAAGTCTATGCAGAGTCTAGTCTGATAGCACTAGTATATCAATATGCATAAACGCATCTACAATTCCTCACCATTATTATTGCTCCCTACAGAGTCTCCAACTATGAACTTGCTTGTGCTCATATCTGAAATCTTTGCAACCAATTGACTTTCTTTTTTGATAAGCACATTTTGTGGCTTCAGATCCTAATATATAACACCATGATCATGTAAGTGACCTACTTCACAAACAATATCCCTGCAACTCACAATAAAGATGTATTTAATTTAGTTAATCTTCAATATATAAAAATCTAACCACAATTTCGTTGAATATTGTGAATTTTAACTTTGTAGTGAAATAGATAATGAAGAGCACAAACCTCATTATGCTTAACAACAAAGGAGATGTAAAGCCATTATCCTTCCACAGTGTAAGAATCTCGCCACTTTCAAGTGCATGCTCTGGTGAGGTGATCAGTTGTGCTAGATTACAAGAACACCGCTCCATAGCGATGTAGGAAATTTCTATAGTAGATATCTTTTCATAATAACGAATAATATTTTCATGGGAATCTAGCTCCAGAAGAAACTTCACTTCTTTCGGTTCGAAGCCAAAATGAGGATTTCTTATTAATTTGATGGATGCATGACGTCTGTCGTAAATTCCTTCACGTATGAATCCTCATTTGCTTCTATTAGCAAGTATGTTGTCTAAGACTATCATGTTTCTATAATCCAACAAGACATCATTCTTGTCACAAAGCTCCATCAACTTTTGACCATCTCTTGGCAAAGTGCTGATAATAAAATTTAAAATCTCTTTAAGAACTTAAATTTAAATAAAATACAAGACTAAGATTACAGAATTATTAAACATAACTGGAAAAAAATTGGAAACTAAACAACATGACTTATAGTATAAGACCCGGAACTAACGTAGGTAGCTGTTAAATTTGAATCTATGGGTAAGATTTATTATTTGAAAAATTAGGGGACCAATTTGGATGTAAGCCAATAGTTTGGGACCAAAGCTTAATTTACTTTATTTTCCACATGTTGCGGATTTTATTTTAATTAGATAATTAGATATAATATTGCATATCATTTAATTAATTAATTTAAATGTGATAATTAGAGTAGTTTATATCGTTTAAAATTTGAATGAACTCTTAAGATAAATGAGATTGGATTATCTTTAATGAATCTTATCACTTAAGATGTGGTTGGCTTCTTATAGATAAGAGTCCGAGATCATGATTATCTTTTAAAAGACTCTCAGTTTGAATCAATTAAGTCTCTTGGTAAACCTATAAATAGAACCCTTAGGTCCAGCATTTTATTCACAACATACATTATATATATATATATCTCTTTCTCAGTTTATATTATACGTGATATTGAGGGATATTGAGGTGAAAGTTTAGCAAATCAGTGTTCTTCAATTATTCAAGCAAGGTAAGTATACACGTGTTTTATATATTACAATTTTAGCCCACATGTATGTTATAAGATCAGACCGGAGTTTTAGTAGCACTACGCACGAACAACTATTACCATCTAAATTCGGTATAGTTTTTGTGTCTCCACTATGCAAGTTCAAGTACAAATTTCATGTTCCAAGTTCCAAGTTCCAAGTTCAAGATTCCTTAAAGTTGTTAATATATGAACACGTATATACTTATTGAGATTTTTTTTCACCCCTTTTATTTTTCCCATTCCAATTAACTATGACTTGTGGAGATCGAAGTGTGGACTACACCTGTGGTGGAATGATTAAATTATGAATCTTTATTTAATAAAGAATTTTAAGTATATGTTTTATGAATTAAGTTTGTTTTAATTAAGATATTATTTGGTTATCTTTTAACCATGAATTATAAATTTTATTAAGTATTATCTTTTATTACATTCATGATATGTCATCATGGCCCTCAGGTTTTAGGATCCGGGCGTCACATATAGTGTCAGTGATCGACCTTCATAACAACTGAGAACGTCGGGTTCACTGAAGCTGGTGAAAAATAGAAAAGGATCAATAGTGCGACCCTATTAAGAAAAACCTAATAAAATAATAATCGAAAAGGGCAACATTTGAGATATCAGATTGGCCTCTTTTCTGTACAAAGCAATAACATTCAGTTTGCCTTTAGTTTTTTGGGGACTCTATATTAGTTATTTTCTTTTTCATTGAGGGGACTTCATCATTATATGGGAGCCTTTACGCCTAGCTTTTTATATTGTCTCACACACTCCCTTGAATCTTGATATCCACATTTCCCCTAATAATTTGTAGATTTTCTGCTGTATAACAAATTTACTGAAATAAAATGAACAATTGGTTAGTATGAGGTCAAATACATGGAGATTTTTGAACACGATTTAAATTTTTCTTCTTTATAATAGACCTTTTACACGAAATTTGACCTCTAAATGGACAAAAGTTGAGTGAAGCCAGACACTTTGTGTGAATTAAGGACAGTGGTACAACAAAAATAATAGGTTGTGGGCTTAAGTGTCAATATATTAAAATGAGGACATATTTGCTACAATGTGAATGGTTGGGGACTAATGCTACAATTGTCCCAATTAATTATTCCAATTAGACGGGTAAAAATAGTTAAACATACAATTAACCATAAGAAAATTAGATTTGAATTAAAAAGTAACACCCTAACAACAGAAAAAATACAAAAAAAATGAAAAAGAAATTGATTAAAAAAATATTTAGAATCAGTTGCTTACTTATGAATTGTTCATGTCATACCCAATTTCTCCAGATAGTGATGAATCGAAAACAATTTATCTGCGGCTGACATATCTCAATAATATAAACCTACAAAAAAGAAAAAAAAGCAGCGACATTTTCACTCTAATTAGCACCAATTTGTTATTATTGGCAATCAACTCCTCAGTTGAAAAAATATCGCTATTCATTACGAAAACAAACAAAAATGCTCCTCCTCGAGACAATAAAATTTCTGGTGGAGGTGGAGCCGGAGATGAAGCTAAACCTGTAAAAAAAATAATATTTAATACAAAACTACAAAAAAAAGAAAACCCACAACGACATTGTCACTCTAATTAGCACCGATTTGTTGTTATTGACAATCAACTACTCAGTTGACAACATAACACTATTCATTACGAGAACAAATGAAAATACTACCTCCTCGAGACAATAAAATTTCTGGTGGAGGTGGAACCGGAAATAAAGCTAAACCTGCAAAAAAAAAAAACTATTTAATACAAAACTACAAAAAAATAAAAACTGCAGCGACATTGTCACTCTAATTAGTACCAATTTGTTGTTATTGGCAATAAACTCCTCAGTTGAAAACATATCGCTATTTATTACGAAAACAAACGAAAATGCTACCTCCTCAAGACAATAAAATTTCTTGTGAAGGTGGAGATGGAGATGAAGCTAAACCTGCCAAAAAAAAACACTATTTAATACAAAACAACAGAAAAGAAAAACCGAAGTGACATTGTCACTCTAATTAGTATCAATTTGTTGTTATTGGCAATCAACTCATCAGTTAAAAACATATCGCTATTCATTACAAAAACAAACGAAAATTCTACCTCCTCGAGACAATAAAATTTTTAGTGGAGGTAGAGCCGAAGATGAAGCTAAACTTGCAAAAAAAATATTATTTAATACAAAACTACACAAAAAAAACCGGAACGACATTGTCAAAACTGATGAGAGTACTATGTAGTTCATTATTCAATATGAAGCTGTGGGCTGTGCTCATCATGGCCATCGTGACGAGTTCTGACAACGAGGCTTTCTCGACAGCCTTCTTCCAGAGCGAGGACCAGAATTTATATATACTCGTTGCCACTACATCGACTAGGGATGGCAACATCTCTAACAAATGTAGGTCCAACTCATCGTCCTTGGATGCAATGTTGATACAATTCACTCCATTGGCTCTACCTTTAGGCTAAGGATGCAGTTCGGCAAAGGTCACCCGCCTTGAAAACCCAGCTCCAGTCCATCTGGTCTTCTCGTTCTACTGGGCCCTGAAGGCATCTTTCATAAACCCACCATCTGGCACAGAGGGAAAGCCATTTTCTTTTCCCTGGGCTCTTCGTTTGCTATCTCATTTTCCTTGTCATGGCATGTGGGACGAGTTTTTGATGGTAAAGGTTCGTACAGTGAAGAAGGTAGGAGAAGAGATGAATGACGATGTGGAGGTGAAGGTACGACAGTTGATAGGGAGACTGTCAAGACTTAACTGAAGACGAAGGACGCCAGCTAGAAGTGAAGGAAAATATCAGTTAGTTAGTTGGTATATCTGTTAAGTTAGTTATTCTGGTAGTTAGTTGGATTGGTAGTTAATTTGTTGAATTTTTGTAATTATATATATGTGTACTTCACAGACTAAAATCAATTTTTGAATAAGATCAGAAATTTTCCATTGTCTCTTGTTTCATTTAACATGGTATAAGAGATGAGAGAATAGGATTTCTCTCATTCATCCTCTTCATTTCTTTGGCCTTTTTTTTTTTTTTATCAATCTTTACATCATCAATCAATGGCGAATTCTCAATCTACAACAGAAGGAGAATCTCGTAGCATCACTGAAGATTCATCATCACCCTATTATCTTCATCACTCTGAAAATCACAGCTCTGTTGTTGTCTCTCCTGAATTGACAGCAACGAATTACGCTACTCGGAGGAGATCGTTCTTGCTCACAGTGTTTATCCGGAACAAACAAGGATTTCTGGATAAAACCATTGACAAACCTGCTTCAACTGACTCAGCCTATCTTCCATGGATCAGGTACAATAATCTTCTTGTGACTTGGTTGCTGAGATCAATATCATTGCCTATTGCTTCAACCATCTTTTACCTGGATGATGCAAGCAAAATTTGGGATAAATTACAACAACGCTTTTCTCAACCAGATGATTCAAAAATCTGTAATATCTAGTATCAACTTAGTAACACTTCACAAGGTAACTAAATCTGTGGATACTTACTTCACTGAATTAACAGCCATATGGGATGAATTAAGAGCCTTTGGACCACTGCCCCATTGTAAATATGGAAAATGCAATAAAGAATGTTTTCAAGAGTTTATTGATTCCTATCAATAGGATTTGGTGTTCAAATTTTTGAATGGTTTGAATGAAATGTATCAAGGATTAAAATCACAAATCATAATGATGAAACCATTTCCAAATCTGGATCAAGTGTATAATCTAGTGCTCAGGGAAGAATCTCATAGGACACATCTTACTCAGCAACAAAGCTTTGCCATGGTTGTGCAGAAAGGGAAATTGGATGTGATTTGTTCCTATTGTGGAAAACGTGGACATAAAAGGGAGAAGTATTTCAAACTCATCAGATTTCCACTAGATTTCAAATTTACAAAAGGTAAGAATGCTGCTGTTAATTCTGTGGTTGAAGAATCATCATATCAGTCACTTGGTCTGTCTCAGCTGGGCTTGTCTCAACAACAAATGCAGAAGTTGCTTATCCTCTTGAATGATTCAACTGACAATGCTTCTCCAAGTACATCAAATATCAATTCCTCTATTCTGCCCACCACAAAGAATCTGCATATTGCCGATCTTGCAGGTACATTATCCCATTCTTTTGCTCTAGCCACATGTCTCACGTCTACTTCACTTTCTACTGATTCTTGGATTTTGGACACTGGTGCCACTGACCATATAGCATGTTAATTAAAATCCTTCAACTCATATACTACTCTTTCAAATTTATATGTTTTTCTACCTAATGGAAACAGAGTATCAGCCACTCACATTGGTAATGTAGTAATCAATTCAGTCCTTACATTACATAATGTACTTCTAGTCCCCTTATTCAATTTTAATCTGATATCAGTAAGCAAACTGACAGCCTCAAAGGATCTTGCTCTAATCTTTTCATCTAATTGTTGTCTTATTCAGGCCCTTTTATCATGGATGACGATTGGGCTTGCTAAAGTCACAAATGGATTGTTCTATCTTCAAAATTCTTATCCAAATCAGTCACAGAGAGTTGTAGCAACTATCCATACAAATGCTGATATTTCCAAAGTCTAGCACCATAGATTAGGACATGTATATCTCAATAAATTTTCTTCTTTTTTTTTCTAAACTTCGTCCATGTAATATTTGTTATACATGTCCTAAAGCTAGGCAAATATGTGTGTCATTCCCTTTACATACACAAAATTCCTATGCTGTATTTGAAATTGTACACATGGACATATGGGGACCATATTCCCAATCTGATTTGAATGGAAACCATTATTTTCTTAGTATTGTGGATGATTTTTCTAGATGTACTTGGGTGTATTTGATGCATCACAAATCTTTAGTTTCACAAATACTACCTCAATTTTATAACTATGTATTAACTCAATTCAAAACAAAAATCCGAGTCATCAGAACTGATAATGGAAAGGAGTTCATACAGCCTACTTTTTATGCCTCAAATAGTATCATACATCAAAGTTCTTGCCCTTACACACCCCCAACAAAATGGGGTGGTCGAAAGAAAACATCAACACATCCTAAACACAGCCAGAGCCTTAGTTTTCCATGCGCACCTACCTATCAAATTTTGGAGAGATGCCATTTTGATTGGTACATATCTTATTAATAGAACTCCTTCAAAAATGATACATGATCTCACCCCTTATGAGGTATTATTTCACAAACCACCCTCTTACAATAATCTCATATCCTTTGGATGTCGTTGCTTTGCTGTCAATACCAATCCACACAAAAGAAAGTTTGATTCCAGAACCAAATCCTGTATATTTCTCGGTTATCCTTTGGGTTTCAAGGGTTACAAGTTATATGGTCTCAGCTCCAAATCAACTTTCATATCCAGGGATGTCATATTTCATGAAACTACATTCCCATTTACAAATTTATCTCATATTTCTTCTGAAATCTCATCCCCATTAGTCAATATTCCAACTCCTGCCTACAATTTACCAGAACTACCATCAGAAAATGTTCCATCATTTTCTTCTCAACCACAACCTACTTCTCCACAACCTGCTTCTCCACAGCCAGCTTCTCCACATTCTCAAACTTTATCACCACCTTCTGAACCTTTACCATATCCTACTGAGTCATCTATTCACCATCCTAGACGTAGCACAAGACTCAAACAACCTCCTAACTATCTCACAGATTATCACACAACACTTCCTCCCATTGTCCACTCATGCACATCTCATCCTCTATCAAAAGTACTGAACTACTCTCAACTATCTCCAAATTTTTATCACTTTGTCTTGAATATTTCTTCTCAACCAAATGAACCAAACACATATCATCAAGCTGTTCAACATGAACATTGGAGAAAGGCAATGCAATCTGAACTTGAGGCCTTGTCTGAGAACCAGACCTGAGACATTGTTCATCTTCCTCCTAAGCAATCCACAGTTGGATGTAAATGGGTTTACAAGACCAAATTTAAAGCAAGTGGACAGGTAGACAGACATAAAGCCCGACTGGTAGATAAAGGGTATACTCAAAGGGAAGGGTTTGATTACCAAGAGACATTTAGTCGGGTTGCAAAACATACCACATTAAGGGTATTTTTAGCTTTGGCTGCCATACAAAACTGGTCTTTATCCCAACTAGATGTTAACAATGCTTTTCTCAATGGTGATTTGGTTGAAGATGTCTATATGGACTTTCTTTTGGGATATCAATTCAGAAGGAGAAAAGAAATGAATTTGATAGTCCTAATCAGTTTCAGAAAAAGGAAAATTTAGTATGCAAATTAAAGAAATCCCTTTATGGCTTAAAGAAAGCTTCAAAGCAATGGAACATCAAATTTATACAATGTTTACTAAAAGAAGGGTTCACACAATCGAAGTCTGATTATTCACTCTTTGTCAAAGGAAGTGGAAACAATTTTTTGGCTCTTTTGCTTTATGTTGATGACATCATAATAGTCGGAGCACAAAAATCTACCATAGATGAGCTAAAGGAAAGATTGTACTCTTATTTCAAAATGAAAGACTTTGGGAAAATTAAAATACTTGTTAGGTCTTGAAATAGCAAGATCAGCTATTGGTATATCTCTATGTCAAAGAAAGTTTTCATTGGAATTGTTGGAAGAATATGGTCAGTTAGGTGCTAAACCCTGCGCAACACCAATTGAAATAAATAATGGACTTGTTAATTCTGAAGAAGAGCCTTTGGAGGGTCCTACATTCTATAGGCAACTAGTTGGGAAGCTTCTATACTTAAATATAACCAGACCAGACATAAGCTACTCTATGGGGATCTTGTCTCAGTTTATGGACAAACCAAACAGAACACATTTGCAAGCAGCTTATAGAGTTCTGAAGTACATAAAGTCAGCCCCGGGCCAAGGAATTTTTCTATCATCAAAATCGCAGTTGAAATTGAAAGCCTATACGGATAGTGATTGGGCTGGATGTCAAGAAACTAGGAGATCCATCAAAGGTTTTTGCATTTTTATTGATGATTCCTTGATCAGTTGGAAGTTGAAGAAACAGTCTACAATTTCCAGAAGTTCAACAGAGGCAAAGTATAGAGCTATGACCGGGACAGTTGCTGAGGTTACTTGGATTAATTACTTACTGTGTGACTTGAAGATTAATTTCTTAAAGCCTATTGATCTGTATTGTGATAGTTTATTTGCTATACATATTTCTAAAATCCATGTATTCCATGAAAGAACGAAGCACATAGAAGTAGACTGTCATTATGTAAGAGAGAAAGTCATGGATGGAACAATTGAGCTACATCACATCTCCACTAAAGAACAGTCGGCAGATGTCTTCACTAAGGCTCTATGAATAAATCAATTCTATAAAATTCTTAACAAGATGAACATAAACAATATTTATGTGCATCTTGAGGGAGAGTGTCAAGACTTAACTGAAGATGGAGGACTCCGGCTAGAAATGAAGGAAAAGATCAGTTAGTTAGTTGGTATATCTGTTAAGTTAGTTATTCTGGTAGTTAGTTGGATTGGTAGTTAATCTGTTGAACTTTTGTAATGATATATATGTGTACTTCACAGACTAAAATCAATTTTTGAATAAGATCAGAAATTTTCCATTGTCTCTTGTATCATTTAACAGACTACAACGGAGATCACAAGAGGGGCCCCGACCGACAACCTAATAGGAGATGAAGTATCCCCGCAACATCATCGTCGTCCTCCATGGCGAAGACGAGGACATAGTTGAAAACATACTTAGCTGTCATGAAAACACAGCGGAGTTAGTTACATGACAATAAAAAAACTAAACAAAAGTGTAGAAGACGAGGCTTATCCATCAAGTCGTAACGTATCAAGTATTGGTTATCCTTGAGCAGGTTATTCAAGCTCATTAACTCGCTACTCAAACACTGGATCTTAGCTTAGGTCTCCATGAACAACGATTACTCTCTCCTGGGTATAGGAACTTCTCGCAAACTATAGATAACAAGAAAAATGAGTAAGTCAATCACTGGTGACTTGGCAAAAGAATGGATACAGGCGCAGCCGGAGTCCATACTATATCGAGGGCTCACAAATAGCCACGAAGCCCCCAGGCAGATCATCGGCCCTCTCGTGAGAAAGAGAAACATGTAGTTGAACTCACTCTGGATATCATACGCCAATCTAAGAATCTCCAAGTTCGTTTTCCTAAGCCGACTTCGAATATTGGTCGTCAAATACGCCAAATATTTAAGCTCCTCATCCAATTGACGAGCAGTCGAGGTGACCCTTTGACGTAATGAAGGCCTCATAGCTGGAGGTGAATTCTCTTGTGGCTTCTTTTTGGCATGCTGCTCAGCCTTGTCCCTCACCTTCGGAGGTCCTCTGCCTCAGACATCACTAGTAGATGCAGAGAAATAGGCAATTGTGGGCCTCATCATGACTTCTTCGTCATGACCCAGTGAGGATGAAGCCTCGCCCATTATTTGAGGATCTACAAAGAGGTTTTCAGAGCGGTTCTAGGGGTTGTCATCCTCTAAAATCATCTTGTTCTAATTCACCATCGGCTGATGGCGGGAAATGTGACAAATGGAAATAACTAGGAATAAACAGATATATCCAAGCAGTGCCACAACAAAGGATGAGAATTGAATAAACTTTACCTATGACTCAAAGTTCTCACCAGAATCCTATAAACACTTGCAAATATTTGGCAAAGATAAAGAGAAATTGGGAGAAATGCAAGGGTTTAAATAGATAAAGACCCTCACCCAAATCCCTTAATTTAAATGTGTACAATTTGGACCGTCGATTGGAAAGACTCATGGCACACCAATGCTACATGCGGAAACTTTGAAAAGATTGAAAATTAATTAATAGGGGCGCACATAAGCCACGCGCGCCTCCACACAACCGAAAAACAATTGCAGTAATAATGGAACTACAGTATCGAGCTACGAAACACACACCCCATCATTACACTGTTTGACAGCATGTCTTCCCAGTTTTAAAAGCAATCTCTTCCTGAACAAGCACCATGTGGATCCCCACCCATGCAACTCCTAATAAAACATAAGTCAAAGCCCTCGCCCGCTATGAATAAATAAGCATTGGGCTTGGGAGACTGTATACATCGGCAAGGGTCTTACGAAGACTCAAATTCGTATATGGCTCACCAACATTACGAAGGCCTCTCTCGACATACACGCATTGACAAAGGCCCGCTAACACATGTGCATTGTGAAGGCATTCACCTTTGTAAAAAAAAAAATCTTAAGTCCTAAGTCTATCATAAATAATAGATTTGAACTTGGGGGACTATTGTTACCACCTGGATTTGACAAATGCTCCACGTCAGTAAGAGCCCCCGGTGAAAGCCACATTGGCCTTCGCCCTGATCACATAAGGCAGCCGAAGGCCTTTAATCACAATAACATGCACTCGCCATTTATTATCCTATCGAACGGAGACTGCGAAGGACTTCACCATCCTCGTAAACTTATGGCCTTCGTCAATAACCTTCACACTCTGAGGAATTTTCTAGGCAATCGATTATTTTGGGACAACCAAATAGATAATTCGAGAAATATCGTATTTGATTGAGAGACAGACTAGTATAAACAAAATCCATCTCATTCTCCTAATAATTGGCAACGCAATATTAGAAATCAAGATAGATTAGGACTTAAATCTAGGAGATTGTGTTTACGCTCAAATATGTCTTATCCCATAAGGAATGAGAATTCCATTAGATATATAATTGATTGTTTCCCTAAATCAATTAGAACTCTCCCCTATAAATACTAGACCACTATTCATTATAATGTACGTATTATTCTTTATCCTAAATTCTGTTCAAATCTCTGATTGTTTGTCTCTCGCATACTCATATATTTTATACCGACAGTTGACTTGATCGGCAGAGTATCAACGATCACCGGACCTTTTTTCTTCAGTGATCTTGGTCCTTAACGATTATCCAAGTGTGCAAGAAACATACATGCTGACATATGATTAACGGAAGACCTGTTAACACGTTGATAATATAGAATTCGAGGTCAACAGTTGACAACTCAACTCACCGTAAAAGTGTGCAATTTTTTTTGTTAAAATTATAGACCAAGAGCTAAAAAAGAAAAAAGAAATAAACAACTAATTCATTAACTATTGATATATATAATTTACCTTTAAATATTATAAATGAGTAACTAGACGTTTATTACTTTAAAATAGAATTATAAATTATAGAAGTCAATGGAGTTCGTACAACGTATTTATATTTTTTTACTATAATCACTCTTTGTGCACAAAGGTTACTAGTAAAATCGTATTGGTACAAAAGAGGGAGAGGGAGAGGGAGAGGGAGAGGGGGAGAGAAAAAAGAGAATTCAATTGGTACAAAAAGGTTTCTAATAAAATCGTATGTAAAAGGTGAGAAGTTTGAGAAAGAGAAAAGCCAATTTGGGGCTAGAATTGTTTAAAAATTGGTATTTATACTTATGATTCCAAATCTATTGAAATCTATTAAAATTCATCAAATTAATGACAATCATTCAAAATCCATTAGTTATTGAATACATCTAAATTTCTAAAAAGTCTATTAAAATCCAAATTGATGACACCTAAAATTTAATGAATTCTACTAAAGTATGAGTTGAGTACACCTCAATTTATATGAATTTTTAAAATCTATTAAAATATGAATTGAGGACACATTTTGAATTTTTGAGAAGTCGGGTTAGAATTGTTAAAGAATTTGGTATTAATATTATAGATTTAAAATCCATTAGAATCTGTTAGAATCTTTTAATTAATAAAATTTTTAGAAATCTACTACTGGAGACACCTAGATTTCTAAAGAATCTATTTAAATTCGAGTTAAAGACACCTAAATAATGGAATCTGTTAAAATTTAAGTTGTGGGCACCTAAATTTATATCCATTCAAATCTGAGTTGATGACACCCATTATTGCACGAATAATGCTATTCATAGTCGCTCACTACCGGTAGTCATCTTACGTGGCATTACTCAATTGGATGAATTATTTACTCCAATTAAATAATATATTTATAGTCATTAATTATGAAGAATATATCCGATTAAGTAATGTCACGTATGTTGACTACCGGTAGTGAGCGACTATGAATAGCATTACTCTTATTACATATGCAATTATATCATTATCTTTATAGGGGTGTCATTGACTCAGATTTTAAAAATTTCTAAATATTTATGAATTTGAATAGATTTCAAGAATTTGAATATAAATTCATAGAATTTAAAATATTTCAATAGAATTTCAATGAATTATTATGGATTTGTGGTCTTTTTATTTAAAAATAGTAATTTTAAATTTTTTTTATTCTAAATGTTATCCTACAAATATTTTGAGTATGATTTGGGAAAGATAACAGTTATTGAAATATAAATGTTATCCTACAAATATTTTGAGTAGAATTTTGGAAAGAGAACATTTCTTGAAATATAACGAAGAAAAAAACTCTTTCTCAGTTTTGAATAAAGAAAATTGACTAAAGAGCAAGATTTCTTGAAAAAAATTTGAAATAAAGTTTAATTATTGACTTTGACTTCAACTTTTTATCAAAATTTTAATTGAAATCAAATAGGCATTAATTGTTTGGTTCAATAAATGGTCGAGAAGCATCAAGAATGAAATTCCAAAAACGATGTTTAACAATTGCAAGATAAAAACTATTATTAATAAAATAAGAAATTAAACAATTCAATAAATTTCCATACTAATAGATATGAGTAAATTGAAAATAAAGAACAAGAGTTTAGTACAAAAATATGTGACGCAAATAGAGAAGATAGGCAAGATGAATGGAGACGTGAGAGAAGAGTTGGAATGAAATTTTGAAAGTCTATTTTGGGATTGTTGAAAACGCATTTGGTTTGTCATTCTGAAAAACCATTTCAGAGAATAGAGAACTGGAAAACACGTTCTGTTTCTAATTTTGAGAAAATTATTTTATATTATTTTATTCAATGAATTTGATTATTTAGTAAAATAGAACAATTGTATGCTAATATATGATAAAATAATATATATATATTTTAAAGTTAGTGAATCTTACAATATTTTTTTTACAAAAATAAAATACAAAAAAATAATAAATTAACAAAATAAAAAATAAGAAAATAAAAATTAATGACGTGGACTGAGAATTTTAATCAATTTATATTTAAATTAATTTTTTTTATCAAAATAACCAATAAGGGCTTGAATTATTTTTTAGTATTTAGAATTTTCATTTTTATAGAATTTTAAATTTTTTTGGAAATTTTAATTTTTTATAATTTTTTATAATTTTATTTTTTAGAATTTTTGTTTTTTAAAAATTTAGAATTTTATTTTTTAGAATTTTTGTTTATATAAATTTTTATTTAAATAAATTTTGTTTTAATTTTTTTAGAATTTTTTTTCTTCTAAATTTTTATTTTTAAATTTTTTTCATCAACTTTTCTAAAAAATCTGATTTTAATCAAAATCAAACACACCACAACTAATTAAAAGGCAAGATGATCGGAAACCATCCAACGATACTATAAAAATAAAAGTTTAAGAACAATATTGTCAAAATAATAAGTTGAAAACTATGTAACAAGAAGGATGATAGATCGAGTTGGCATATTTTTCCAAAAGACGTCTATCATAAACTATATGAAATAATTGCATCAGTGATTTCTTATCTGTTGTACGACTAGCAAGTTGGGAAATAAGTCAGTCCTCAACCTTTTTCAAGTTGTATAGGCACAAATCATTCAATTTTTTGTTAAATTGTTACGTGACTCTCTTATGTATCAATGTATGAAGTTGGGTTTTGGGACTTGGACTAGTACTTAAAAATTTGAAGTGGGTGTATGTTTCTATAAGAACTTTTACACTTATCTTGATTATCAAATGAGGCTTTTGACAATGTTTCAAGTCGAATTTCTACTTAATTTTGGTTTTTGTGTTTTGTAGGACCAAATCCCATCTTGAGGTGACATTGATGCTAAATGACATAGATGCTAAATGAATGAAAAATGGTGATTAAACGACGATTTATGAGCAAATAGTCGAGCCACAAGGATTGGAAAGATCATGAAGGATGAAAACGTGGAATACTTGGCTACCAAAAAAAAAAAATTGTGGAACAAAAGCAGAGGCCATGCTCGAGGGGAAAAAATAAAAACAAAGGCACTAGAGTTTTTTGTTACCAAAAGATTTACATAGAACGTTTTAAAGTATATATTATACTAAAAGTTAACAAGGGACAAACATGTAAACTACAAAAAATTGAAAAGAAGAAAACAGTAGAGAAGTCTAAAAACTGCAAACCCTGCAAACCGAGGCCTGTGCGTACACAGTTTCCTTAAAACAGATTCGCTCTCTACCGTATGTTTTTGTAGGTAATGAATGTCTACTTCCTAGGATACAACGGAAGAACTGGTAGAACGAAGCTGCAATACCAGTGAACTGAACTACTGCCAGAACAGTATCACCAGAATGACACTTGGACATTTTGGAACAGAAATGAAGGAGTAGAAGACTGAATTCGTGTTTTGATTGTGGAAATTAGAACCTGTTTATATAGGTTCTCAAGTGACCTTTCAATCCCACCATTAATACGTAAGTTTCAGGTGTTATAATTAATCCACCATTAACCTACTATTAATAGGTAAGTTTCAGGTGTTATTAACCCACCATTAACCCTCCATTAATAGGTAAGTTTCAGGTGTTATTAACCCACCATTAATTCTCCATTAATACGTAAGTTTCAATTTACCATTCACCCAAGCATCATTTTGGGCAAGTAAATACATGATTTCAATGTTCTCGTGGAGGAGAACACGAATGAACTTTTGTTTTCATCAAATTGAAAATGGGTCCCACGCAAAATCATGCTCAAACATTGCACAATTTTTATAATTTTTCCAACAATCCTCCACATTAATGGAAATTGACCGAGACACATAAGATTTGATGATAAAGTTCAACGTCCGAAACCTATATAAGATAAGTAGGTGTTACCTTTGAACCTTCCCTCGTGAAAGTATATTTACTTCACTGGCTGACTAGTAGACTCGATGTCCTTGAACTGTTCTGCCTTTTGTATAAACGATGATATACCTCACATAGACTTCTTCTTGACATAGTTCAGTTCTCATTGTTATGTTCATTTATGGCCGTGAACATATACCTGGTTCTGCGAGAGTTTTTAAGAATTGCGTCTCACACAATTCTCTTAGAAGTGGCCACACTTCTCTCTCACATAGGTGATTTCTTAATTAAGAGTAGCATGTTCTACTCCTCTAGTAAGAATCATTAAAAGCATATAGCTTATCCTTTCTTCTATGGGTTTCATTGTTTTTATCATAGGAATGAGCATGAGATAATCTCCACAATGATCTAATTAAGTATTTACAATTAGGTTGTCTCTTTGAACCTAGATCTTGAGATCTCCAGTCAACTAGGTTGGGTTTCTATTGTATTAATTTATTCTTCCAAAGGCTTAAGTCCTATTCTATTCGACGACTTTTCAACTAACTCTCTATTCAAACCTTTAGTTAGTGGATCTGTAATATTGTCATTTGACTTCACATAGTCAATAGAGATAACTTCAGTTGAGAGTAGTTGTCTTATGGTATTATGTCTACGACGTATGTGTCTAGACTTACCATTATACATGTTACTCTGTGCCCTACAAATTGCAGGTTGACTATCACAATGTATGCAAATTACTGGCACAGGCTTTGGCCATCTAGGAATATCCTTTAGGAAGTGGCGTAACCATTCAGCCTCTTTACTAGAGGTGTCAAGACGGGCGGGCCGGCCGAACCCGTATCGGCCCACCCACCTCGACCTGGAACCGTGAGCCGGCCCGTGAACCGGGCGGGCTGTTCACGGGCCGAGGAGGCCGAACCACGGGCCGGCCCGTGAACCGCTTTGATTTTTTTTTTTTTAAAAATGGTAGAAAATTCAAACATTCATATTTAAAATGATATTTAAAAAAATAAAAATAACAAATGGCAGAGAGCCATTTAAAATGAAAGATGTGACATATGCGTGATGTTTTAGTATTTAAATATATAAATAAAAAATAGAAATTGAATTAAAAAATTAACAAATGTGAATTTATCATTATTATTTATTTTTTATTTAGTAATTTAACACATTTTTTTCTATATATGTAAATATTTTTTTAATTACAATAAATAACTAAATTTTTTTAGTAATTTCAAAAAAATTAATTTTTTATTCATACGGGCCGAATCGTGTTGAACCGCGGCCCACATGGGCTCGACCCGGATGGGCCGACGGGTGGGCCAGACTCGTGTTCAATTTTTGTGGGCTGGGTTGACCCAGCCCGCAATCCGCCGTGACGCGAACTTTTTCTAATGCGGGCCGTCACCGGACTTCATTAGAGGCGGGCCGACCTGGCCCGCTTGACCCAGATTAACATCTTTACTCTTCACCACACTTGTCCAAGGCTATAAACTCAAATTCCATGGTAGATCTGGCTATAATTGTCTATTTACAGGATTTCCATGATATAGATGCACTTCATAATGTGAACACAAATCCACTTGTAGATTTTGAATCTTTTATATCAGATATCCAGTTAGAGTTACTGCATCCTTCAATAACTGCTGGATATCTAATATAGTGCAACCCATAATCACGAGTATATCTCAAATACCTTAGTATTCTTATTATACCTTTCCAGTGGTCAACTCCTGGATTACTCGTATATCTATTCAGTTTACTAACTGTGTAGGCTATGTCTAGTCTTGTACAACTCATCAAGTATATTTATTCTTTGATAGATACTGACTGGTATTTATCGGTGTTTTAGCCATGCAAGAATCATCATTGTTAAATTTTTCAAAAACTTTGTCCACATAGTGTGACTGATTTAGGATAATTCCACCTGATGTTCTTGAAATTTTAATTCCAAGTATCACATCCGCTAAGCTCATATCCTTTATGTCAAATTTTGAATTTAACACTTCTCTAGTAGATTTAATCATCTTATCGTTGCTTCCAACAATAAGCATGTCATCAACATAAAGACATAAAATGACATAGTCATTTTCAGTGTCTTTGATATAAACACATTTGTCACATTCGTTGATTTTAAATCTGCATTCCATCATGATATGATCAAACTTTTCATGCCATTGTTTTGGAGCTTGTTTCAAGCCATACAATGACTTCACCAATTTACAGTCTTTGTTCTCTTGCCCTGGAGCAGAAAAACCTACAGGTTGTTCCATGTAGATTTTCTTCATCTAAATCTCTATTTAGAAATGCAGTTTTCACATCCATTTGATGTACTTCGAGATTTTGCAAAGCTGCAATTGCAAGTATCATCCTGATGGATGTTATTCTCGTTACTGGAGAATATATATCAAAGTAATCAAGGCCTTCTCGTTGTCTATATCCTTTTATAACAAGCCTGGCTTTATACTTTTCGATTGTTCCATCTGCTTTCATTTTCTTCTTGAAAATTCATTTGTAGCCTAGTGGTTTGCATCCCGGAGGAAGATTCACTAGCTCCCACGTATGGTTTTGCAGAATATAATCTATCTCACTTTTAATTGCCTCTTTCCATTGAGGTCTTTCTGAAGAGTTCACGACTTCTTTAAAGCTTTGAGGTTTACTTTCTATAATATAAGTTAGAAAATCTGGACTAAAAGATTTTTCAGTTCTAGCTATTTGCTACGTCTTGGTTCAACCTTCTCTTCTGCTTTTTGTTCTTAGTCTGTTGTTTCATGTGTCCGTTTAGAGGAGCTTGCTTCTTCTTCGGATCTGTATGGAAATATATGTTCAAAAAATGAAGCATTTCTCGATTCCATTATCGTATTTTTGTGTATGTCTGAGATTTTAGATCCATGCACAAGAAACTGATAAGCACTACTGTTATATGCATAGCCAATAAAAATGCAATCAACAGTTTTGGACCTATTTTCACATTTTTCGGTGTAGGTACAGCTACTTTGACAATACACCCGTACACTCGCAAGTATTTATTGGAAGGCTTCCTTCATTTCTATAACTCGTATGGGGTCTTCTTTTCTTTTTTCCAGGGCACCTTATTTAAAAGGTAATTTGCTGATAAAACAGCTTCCCCCCCACATGTTCTGAGATAACCCAGAACTTAATAGCATTGCATTCATCATTTCTTTTAAGGTACGGTTTTTTCGTTCAACAACACTATTTTGTTGAGGTGAATAAAGTACTGTGGTTTCATGTGTGATTCCACTTTGTGCACATAATTCAGCAAATGGTGATTCATATTTACCAACTCGGTCACTTCTCAACACATTACTTTTCTTGTTGAGTTGATTCTCAACTTCATTCTTATAAAGAATAAATTTCTCTATAGCTTCGTCCTTACTTTTAAGTAGATACACATAACGATATTTTGTGCTATCATCAACAAAAGTAATGAATTACTTGTTGCCACCCCTTGTTTGTACAAATTTTAAATCACACACGTAAGTGTGAATTAGATCAAGTGGTTTAGTTCTTCTTTCAATAGTTTGAAATGATGACCTTGTTAGTTTTGCCTTAACACAAGTCTAGCACTTATGTTTCGAATTAATATGGAATGTTGGTATACAATTCAAGTTAATTAATCTACGTAGTGTATCATAATTAACATGTCATAGTCTACCATGCCACAAATTTGAAGACTCAAGCAAGTAAGCAGAAGAGTTATTCATTTTATTCATGTTTGGCTTCATTGCCATTATATTGAGCTTAAAAAGCCCATCAGATACATAACCCTTCCCGACAAACATTCTACTTTTAAACAAAATCATTTTATCTGACTCAAACACCATGCGAAAATCGTGCTTGTTCAGCAGCGACCCAGACACCAAGTTCTTGCGGATCTCTGGCACATATATCACATTGTTCAAAGTCAGCTCTTTCCCATAAGTCATCTTCAGAATCACATTTCCTTGATCTTTAATTTCAGAGATAGTTGAATTTCCTATATACAACTTCTCTCCATTCTCCGTTTTCTCAAAACAACTGAACATCTCCTTATCTGAGCAAACATGTCGGGTAACACTAGTGTCGATCCACCACTCTCTTGAGTTTGAACCCACCAGATTAACTTTAGAAATGACAGCTACAAGGCTAATTTCAGACACATCGTTTGCAATGTCATCAACCGTATTGGCTTCTTTCTTGTTGTTCCTCTTAGACAACCTGCACTCCGAGGACTCCGAGGATCTGTGACCTACTTTGTCACAGTTGTAGCATTTTCCAAGAAATTTCTTCTTGGACACACCTCCTTTTGATCCCATCTTAGGCTCTTTGCCAAACTTATTTTTGTTCCCCTAACGCTTTGACCATGCTCCACCACATTACTTTGGCCACAGTATAATTGAACATCTTCCTTTCAAAACCCTTGTTGTCTTCTTCAATACGAAATCTAACTATTAATTCTTCAATGTTCATCTCCTTTCTCTTGTATTTAACATAAGTTTTGAAATCTTTTCAGGCCGGAAGTAGCTTTTCAATAATAGCTGCCACTTGGAAAGTTTCACTCAAACTCATTTCCTCGGCGTGAATCTCATGCAATATCACTTGCAATTCTTGTACTTGACTGATCACAGGTTTTGAGTCAACTATTTTATAATTGAAAAAGCGGCCAATAATGAATTTCTTAGCCCCCACATCCTCATTTTTATATTTGCGGTCTAGAGACTCCCACAATTCCTTAGCCATTTTCATTGAACTATACACATTGTATAGTGAATCTGCCAAACTATTCATGACATAGTTACATCACAGGAAGTCAGAATGCTTCCAAGCTTCAATTGCACTGACAGCTTGGATATCTCCTTCACCCTCATTGAGTTTAGGAACATCCCTAGTCAAGAATCTCGCCAGATTCAAGGTGGTTAGATAAAACAGTATTTTTTGCTGCCACCTTTTAAAAATCAACCTGTTGAATTTCTCTGAATTCTCTCCATGATTAACCGGAACATTCATTGTCAGGGCAGTAGTTTGAGTAACAGTTTGGGCCACAGAGGAGCTGGACACATTAGTCGGCGTTTTTTTTCCAGTAGCCACAACTTCAGTAATCAGACCAGTTGTCATTTTCTGAAACAAGAGGTAGATTTCAATTCCACTTTTTTTAAAATAAATTAAACAGTATAATTAATACTGTTTATAAAAACCTTCTTTCCAGTTTATATAATTTGTAGAGAAAAAATTAAACAAACTGCAAAAAAAAAATTTAGTAGTATAAACAAATTTCTTAAAAAAATTCTGTTTTAAACATTGTTTTTCTTTTAATTCTATTCTGCCTTTACGAATCTGTTTTAAGATTGTTACCAAAAGATTTACATAGAACGTTTTAAAGTATATATTACACTATAAGATAACAAGGGACAAACATATAAACTGCAGAAAATTGAAAAGAAGAAAATAGTAGAGAAGTCCAGAAACTGCAAACCGAGACTTGTGCGTACACAGTTTTCTTAAAATAGATTCGTTTCCTACCGTATGTTCTTCTAGGTAATGAACGCGTGCTTTCCAGAATACAATAGAAGAACTGGTAGAACGAAGCTGCTATACCAGTGAACTGAACTACTGCCAGAACAGTATCACCAGAAGGACACTTGGATATTTTGAAACAGAAATGAAGGAGTAGAAGACTGAATTCGTGTTTTGATTGTGGAAATTAAGACCTGTTTATATAGGCTCTCAAGTGACTTTTCAATATCCCACCATTAATACGTAAGTTTCAGGTGTTATAATTAATCCATCATTAACCCACCATTAATAGGTAAGTTTTAGATGTTATTAACCTACCATTAACCCTCCATTAATAGGTAAGTTTCACGTGTTATTAACTGACCATTAATTCTCCATTAATAGGTAAGTTTCAATTTACCATTCACCTAAACATCATTTTTGACAAGTAAAAACGTGATTTCAATGTTGTCGTGGAAAAGAACACGAATCAATTTTTGTTTTTATCAAATAGAAAACGGGTCCCACGTAAAATCATGCTCAAACATTGCACAATTTTTATAATTTTTCCAACATTTTTAAAAATAATCCCTCAAAATAATCCCTACTTAAGTGAGGACCTGATCATGGTCTCGATTATGATTTTATTAACTTTATTTGGGGTTGTTTGGACACCTTTGTGCACAATTTAGAAGTCCTAAAATCATGTCTATATATACATAGAGTCTTGGATATTAGAGATGATATATTTTGGAAAGACAAAAATACCACAGACTTTCACGATCTTCATAACATACAAGTATCTTGGGTTTAGAGCAAAAAGAATAATGGATATCATTAAAGACGAATTAAAGAGATTCAAGAGTTCAAGTTTAATTTTCTATTTTTTCTTCTTAAAATTTGGATGATGTATTCTCGTTCAAAGACGTATTTTTTGTAACTCAATTGTGCTCAGCCCGCCTAGGTAAGCTCAATATGTTTGCAAAACGCATCGCATTGAGGGTATACACGTTAAAATGCGGTCAACTCTTTTTGTTGACCGCCTAGGCGCGAATAAACGATAATATGCGAGAATAAAAATGATTAAGCGAGAATAAGCGTGAATAATCACGCAAAACATGCATTAGAGCAATCAAACTTCTTTTTAAATTTATTTTCAGATTGGGCCAAAATAAACATTTTTTTAAATCTACAAGAGATACTAGAAATGCTCAAGATAAAATAAGAAAACCCGACGAAAATGATTTTGTATCGGATGACACGAAAGATGAGTTAGATAAAGAATAAGAGCTTGATTTAGAATCCGATAAAGAGTTAGACAAAATTTAAGCTATGTTGGTATGTAATAAAATTGTAGAAAATTATTGAGTAATTTGTGTTTATGTTTGTGGTAGTTAAAATTTACTAACTTTTGAAAACTATTATGTTGGGCTTTTATTTTGTAATCTAATTGTAGACTATGATATTAAAATTAGTCCTGCAATTTTGATTTTAAACCACGTTGAATGTGATATGTTCAACCATGATATGTGCTTTAATATAAATCTAATTTTTCTTCATTGTTACAGCGTGCATCTAATTTTGAAAACTCATGTATTTTTTATGTGTTTTTTGAAAACTAGGTCTGTAATTTTGTAATCTAAATCAATATATTCTAGGCTATGTTATTAAAATTTAAAATTTGAGCATTAAAAAAAAATTAAAATTCGAAAACGCATTTTGACGCCTAGGCTTCGCACAGGCGCGCTTAGGCCTATAATTTTTGATGCTTCACCTAGCCGCGTTGTCACGCATTACGCATTTTAGAACCTTGAAAATTATATACTCTAGGATGATTTTGTGCATGGGTGCTGAAATTATTTTCTAAGTGTTTATAAGTTATGGATCCAATAGAATGTGTGGATAATAAATGGGTAGTAAGTTGTGGATCCTACAAAATGTGTGAATAAAAAGTATATTTGATCAATTTGACAATATTAAATTATAATTTAAGCTTGGACAAACAAGCACTTTATCTTAATTTCTTGTTTTTGACATCAAATGCCTGTTTTGATTTGAATGATTGCTTTTAAATTAGCACGTTCAAATAGTTACGTGAATTGAGATTAAAGTGAGAAATAAATGTGAATTATAGTGCTTTAATCAACTTGAGTTTTTCTCCGAAAATCGTCAAATCATACTTTTTAACTTGTTTTGTTAGATGGTTTAGAATTCATTAGTTTAAAAACATCCAAAATCAATCAATTTGTGCTCTTTTGCTTGAAGTTAAGTTTAATTGAATTAAAACTAGATACTTGGTCATCATAGGAATGATATGATACTTGATTCTTCACTTTGTTACTTGCCTAAGATATCGTGCAATTGCAATATTTTAACGAACAAGAACTAAGTCGCTATTTAATTAAATTTAAATTGTTTTCATTATTAGAGACTCATTCTATAATTATAATAAAATTTTAAAAGACAACTTGCTATTAAGTAAAGTTGAGGACCAATAATAAAACATTTCCATTAATAAAAGCCAAAGGGAAATGGGAAAATTGGTTCGTACAATTTATGGTAAAAAATATCTTTATGAATCAGGTTATTTCCTATTTCCATGAGAGTCCCTCATAAACGATGCAAATGAGGGAAAACACAGGGGCAATATTGTCTTCTTCAAGGTTATTGCATCATTGCTCGCGTATACAAAGGGTAATTATATTAAGATTACAGTTTTTATTAAATAAAGATCCTCTAAATTTTTATATTTTGACACTTATATCTTTAATTTTTTTTCGTCATATTTTTTTAATTAATTTTGCATCTTATTTCTGATGACGATTTTTTTTAAATATTTTGCTAATGTACATTGAAATAAAAAACAAATACTTTGTCAAACTTTTATGTTTGTTACTTATTTTGTTTATTTAAAAATACAAGAAGCAAAAAAAAAAAAAAAAAATTCTTACACCATTCTATTTTAATTTTTAGATAGAAACCGTTATCAAAGACAAAAATAAAATGTTCAAATTAATAGATTAATGATAAGAATGTGATAAAAAATAGTAAGGGACATAAATATAGAAATAAATAATAGTTGAAAACTTTTATTACAATTAAAATGTGTTTTAACGTGCCCTATATAAATCACCAGCGACGAAAACTAGGGTATATAATGCCCCAATTCTTCTCCCACTCTTTTTCTCACCTTTCCAGCTTCAATTCCAAACGAATCCAGAGCACGTAACTCATCTCTCTCTACCTGTTCAAACTACTCTCTATATATACACATTGAAGTAATTAATTTAGCGCATTTATCAAGTTAATGTCATCGTATTGTTTAATTTACTATTGATTATTTGAGTGAAATTCTCGGTCTATTCTTCTCAGTCTTCTAGTTGGTTTGAAGAAGCGAATTGATATGATTTGTAATAATTATTGTTTACAGATCTTAATTTTTTCTCTGGTTGTGGCTTTTGGATAGATCGGAGTGTCATTACGTAAGAATGGCGACGTTTGAGTTGTACAGGAGATCCACGATTGGCATGTGCCTGACGGAGACGCTTGATGAGATGGTTTCGAGTGGAGTTCTCAGCCCTGAGCTGGCTATTCAAGTCCTTGTTCAATTTGACAAGGTCACAGTCTCTTATTTACAGAATTTTTGTCTTTGTGTCTGCTTATTTGAGTATTAATGCGTGAATACATACGTAGATATATAAATGGGTACGCTCAGAATGCAAAGACTTGATTTTGATATTGTTTTTATGGCTTGTAGTCGATGACTGAAGCATTGGAAAGCCAGGTGAAGAGCAAGGTTTCTATTAAGGTAAATTACTGAAATTAGTTCATTGCTTGAATTAATTTTTGAACTGCTCACGAGAATGTTTGTTTTGTGGTTGCTCGGCTATCATTCTGTTGCCAAACTGTTAATATTAACTTTTTATTGTATGTATATTAATCCCAAAAGCATGCAACTTCATATCTTTATGGCTGGAAACATGTGTCAACTTCGAAAGAGTTCAAAGTTGATGAACAGTTTACATGACCTTTTTGTTCTTTGCAATAAAAATTGAAAACCATGAGATTAACCTTGAGTCACATTTTACATTCTGGGATTGCTTTGAATTATTTATGAATTCTAGGTTGCAGCTTAGTTGATGATACTTGTGGGTGGTTTGATGACAACAAGTGGTCAGTTTTAAGTATTCCTCATATATGAACAGATGATCTGTTGGAATGTTTTTTTTTTTTTTTTTTTAAAAAAACTTGTAAAAGAAACATGGGGAAATGGAGATTCTGTATTGTTTTTGTTCTTTTTCTTCTCTTTATCTAAGGGGATTATTGTTGGAACAACAAAATTTAGTTCTGGAAGGGAGGTGATTTATTTTGTAATTGTATATATATATGAGAAGATGCACTCTTATCCAATGTCAATAAAATAGTTAAAAATGACCGCCATTACATATAAATAAAACCTACTTGTAGTAAACTAATCTTACTTTATTTTCTAACGTGACGAGGAATACTGTTAATTGACTCTAGTTACTTAACTACTAATTTCGAGTTATTATTTTATATTCAGGTCTAATATTACTTAATATTCTTAATAATTAACTGGGTGGAATTTTGATGAATTGGGTTTTTGGGTTTTGAAATTTCTGCTTGTTTTAATAATTATTAGGACATGTTTTAACTGGACCATGGATATTATTCCTCTAGGTTGAAGTTAATCACGTGATAATTGCATATATTTGGAGATGATTATGAACTTTTGGGGTTTCTAACTTTCTGTTGATTTCAAAATCAAACCAAAAAGCTCCATATACTGTATTTATAAATACTTGTACTTGGATATTGGGACAATGTGTGTGTTTTACCATACAGAAACAATGTACTTGTTATACTTTAGACTAAGCGTCTGTTTGAGGCAGATTAAAAACAAGTTTTTCCAACAGTAATTAGTTTTTTTTTCAACCATGGCCCACAAAGTCAGACTATGTACAACAAAAGCCAAAAATTTGTAAATAACTTCCAAAACTACCCTTGTATGTATATGTATGTATTTGGATTGTCTTCCCTACCAAATATCCAGACATTATATTTTCCTTATTTCTTGTGACGGTGCTCATCCTCACCTACCGCCGGAAGAAGCGATTCCTTCCACCACCAACGTGTAGCCGACGCTTAAACAAACAAGGAGTGTTACGATTTGTTTGCAAAAAAATGTCTCAAGAACCATGAACAATGGTAAGCGATCTACAAACTTTGGCCGCTATTTTTTCTCGCATTTTCCCCTAATTTTCGTTTCTTGAACAGGTAAGTGTTAAGCTGCCAAAAATGAAAAGTGCATGCTACCCACTTCTCTAACATTTGCAATTTTCATAAACCATATTTGCTCATAGCACAGTTGACTTGGTAGATTTGAAAAATAAATTAATCCACCAAATGTATATGAAGGTTGTACTGTATACAAGTTTAGGAAATCATTTAGGATTTGTTATATACAAACCATGTATATGACTTGGAGATGGGGTGTTCATTTCATGCGGGTGAGTCGGAGTTAGGCTTCTTCCTTGTCGGATCCGGTTCTATACATGGTTTGAAGATGAATTAAAATGTGAGTTCATCTTGGAATGACCCTTACTGAAACAGCATGTGTGTGCTGTGTTAAAAATTATCACTTCACAAATGGCACTCACGTAACCAAGAACTACATTTTGTGAACGGTGAGGTGGTACAGATTTCATAAAGGGATTCAGGTGAATATTTTCTGTAAATGTCAAATGTTATTTACCCAAGCAACAAACAAATATTATTCTCCTTGAGGAGTCAATATATGTGTTCAATTTACCTCACAAATGGGAAATTGTTGCAGGAAAAGGAAAAGCATCAATGTCGATCTGCGAAATGGGACGACGTTGCTCATCGGATATTTGTGAACTGTTGCGAACTCTTGATTGCACAAGGATATCGCCAAGGGAAGTGTTTCACCAAAACCGGATGGCAGCAGCTAGTTTCAATGTTTAACACCGAAGCCGGCAAGGATTGGAACTGCGTCCAATTGAAGAATCATTGGTTTAGCATGCGCAAGAAGTACCAACTACTTCACGAGTTGCTACGTTGTACGGGAATAGAACACGATCATCATATGAATATAATAGTTGCTGATGATTGGTGGTGGGATCGAAAGATACAGGTAATATACTAGTTGGTCATGATTGGTGGTGTTTGCAATATTGTAACACAGAATATTTTTTCATCGCATGTCACGTAGACAATTATTTCGGTACATTTTGCAGTATCATGAGTTGACAATTTTGATTCATGCTTATGTTGGACTAGGCTAACAAGGAATTTGTCAAATTTCGTGGTCGAGATTGTGGAGAAATATTTCATAAGTACAGCCAGCTTTTCGGTGACGCCTATGACTCCGAGAAATATGCAGTCAGCCCTACCAAGCTCTCCAAAAAGGGATTCGATGACGATGAAGTGTGGGAAAGGGTCGGGTATACGGACAGGTTGCCTGTAAATGCAGAGATGCATGATGAGCACGCACCGTCGGAATTCCAAGGTAGCGGGTCTGCAATGAATATTTCGGCATTGCACAGTGGAGAAAAGAGGAAATGTTCCAATGGTGGCGCAAAAGAAAAAAAAAAGCTTGACTCCCGCTCTGCAATATCTGAATCTGTAGAGAAACTGGCCAATGTTGGCAATGATTTGATCGCTGCACATATGAAAGCAAATTCGGGGCCTCCCTCGATAGATGAGTGCATGGAAGAGTTGGAGAGCTTCGGCTTAATGGAAAATGATGAAAAGTTTCACTTGTTTGCCTTATCGTTTCTTGATCAGAAAAGGCATCGAACATCCTACGCTGCTTTGGGCACTCCGCAAATGAACATGAAGTTCTTGAAATTCAACTTCAAGTCCTAGTGCCTTAAGAATGCAGGTGCATTCGATGACTAACAGATTGATACCGTAATGATTCAAACTTCCGTTTGTTTGAGTTTGTGGATGTTTTCGTACTAGGGGAGACATTCCCATTTCATGTACCGGCTATTACTTTAAATTTTCAAACATGTTCTGTAGGAGAGGGAATGTATGACAACTTTCATGTACTTGATATTTTCCCTATCTTGCATACGGATATATTTGTAACAGCTAATTTCTATTATTGATGTTTCTGTTTGTTGTAAACATTGACTCAACTATTCTTGATGAGTGTCAAAATTAAATATAATGTGATTTGACACATGCATGGATAGTTGGAATATTTTGCATCGTAATTGAGATGGCAATAGTTGAAAGTGAAATACAAACATGTAGGAACTTTGAATTGTTAAAAGTGTATGTTGTTCCCACAATAATTCAAGGATGAGTACTCTATAAATATGGTCAACAAATTTATAGTTTGCAGTAATCTATCCATTTTGCATAGTGTCAAATCTCTCGCACTTTTTCTTTACTTGCCAAACATATATACTACAATTAGTGGTTCTTCTTCTCAAGTCATGGATGAAGACTTGGATATCCATACTCAGCTAAACTTGGACTCCGACGACGGATCTGACTCCACTTCAGACAGCTCAGACGAGATGGTATTGCAAAATTAGAGCATGATACATTAACATGGCTCATGTATTGTCGTGCCGCTGGAAGCCTCATTCGTCAATACATAGAAAGTTCAAGGAAGAGGATTCCATGGTTTCAAAATGCTCAGAATGGCCGGTTGTTTATGATCACAGCCCTAGAAGAGGATCCAAATATCGTTTTTTGTGAGTTTCGAATGTATCCACCAATGTTTGTGCACTTTACACATTTTTACGCAACGAATATGAACTTCAGAGTGGGCAAGACGTTGACATATACGAACAAGTTGGAATGCTGGCACACGGTAAAGGTTACAGACAAGTACGTACACTTTTCGGTCACTCTCTACAGACAATTCACCATTATTTTGGTGTGGTGTTGCGAGCAGTTGTCAAACTAGGCGCTAAGATAATCAAACCAAAAACGAACTACAATGATAGTCCCCCGGATCACAGACCATCCCCTACTAGGCACCTGTATTTCCAGGTATAGTTATATGCTATTGTTGCGTAATTGTATATAAAAAAAATATACTAGTTGTTGTCGTGTATGACGATGAATTCCATATATATTAAAACCGTTTATAGGATTGTATTGGGGTAATTGATGGTACTCACGTGAAAGCAGTGCTTCCAGCTAGCGAGCGACTCCACTTCATAGGCAGGAAGGGTTATCCCTCTCAAAATGTATTAGCAGCATGTGATTTTAATATGTGCTTCACGTTTATACTACCTGGCACTACTGAAAACGTACATGACAGCAGAATATTGGCTAGGGAAATACACTCTGCAGATATTAACTTTCTGGAGCCTGCCAACGGTAAATATTATCTTGTGGACTCAGGATTTGCACATCGGCCGGGGTACATGGCGCCATATAAAGGGCCTGACATTAGATATCATTTCCAAGAATTTCCATTTGAACCAAACGGTCGGCATAGACAGTTCAAGAACCCGCAGGAGCGATTCAATTTCAATCACTCGTCCTTGAGAAACATCATTGAGCGGGCGTTTGGTGTCCTAAAGAATAGGTGGAACATTCTTGATCAAATGTCCCACTACTGTTTTCGGAAGCAGACTGCTGTCGTGGTAGCGACAATGGCAATTCACAATTTCCTGTGTCGTGAAGGTCAAGTGGATGAGGCATTCCAAACTGTAGAAGAAGTTGTAGACACGGGTGAGATTGATTTGCCAGATGAGGAAGAGGAAATAGCGACTACAAACTTTGCGCCTCATGTTCGTAGCAGAGAATGGGACCAACTTCGGGATCGAAAAAAAAAAAAATGTACGTGAATTACACTGGGCGATCGCCCAGTGTATTTATGGGCGATCGCCCAGATAAACCCATTTACAATCTGTAAATGGGTACATACCATAGGCGATCGCCCAGCAGTGTGTTGGGAATTTAATGAAAAGTTGTCAGACATATTTTCAAAGTTACAATTTGGTCAATTATTGCGGCAACAATTTCCACACACAGGGACAATTTGGTAAGACATTATTCTCCTTTTTTCACGTGACCAACTTTAGTCAATGGTCAGAATGAAAAAAACCAAAAACTAGATTAAATTCTCTAACAAACAGGCTCTAATAAGGCTGATGAGTGCTTAATTGCATAAACAAGCCAAATTAGGTGTGAACGGTTCAAGATCAGTCAAGCAAGCAAGGGGCTTTGTCGGCTAGACTTACTTGATGTTCTATAGCAAATGTTGTAGATTTGACATATACCTGGGATTGACCCCAAAGAGATAAAGCAGAAAAGAAGGCGGGAATGGGACGATGGAGGCATAAGGTGCAACTCAATTGGCCAAAACAAGAAGAATATCATATACTTTTTAACGTGCTACTGACATAACATGCTTACTTCACTTTTCTAATATATGATATATCTTGTGCATTGTATTTGGTGGGAATCATGAGCATTATATACACGACATAGGGTGATCTAACCACTTTTCCCAAAAAACTATAGTTTATAGGAGAGGCAAAATCAAACCCTTTTATCAAACAGGTCGAGCTTGGAAATCCACCCCCAAACACTATTCGTTTGGGCTTTACGTCGAAGCATCGCTTCAATTTTTTTTTGTAACTTGGAATCTAATTAAAATGAATTTAATTATAACATTTTAATTATAAAGTGGGTGTTGATTATTCCAGTTTTAAGGATCGACTGTGATTGAAAAAAAAAATAATTCATGTCCCGATTCTAGTAGATGGCAATTTGGGGGATGACATTTATTCTTCACTCTTTTACTGCATACCCACTATCTACATTCCAGCAGATGAAAATGGCTCCATGTACATTAATAATATACAAACAGGTGACTATAATGGGTGGGTCCCTGGATTTATTGGAAACTACAAGTATGAAAGTCCATTAACCATTATTTCTTCCCAAAGTTGGATTCCAACATCTATTGGATAATTGATTTTTCTAACAAGTAATGTTGAAATTCATCTCAGGTTGTGATATTGACGTAGGTGAGCTTATTTTTGAGCCTCCAAGAGAAGAATTTTATGTTCCTGATCCCTACCCAAAGTACATGGTGCTATCGATTTGTTTCCTAGGTCTGGTATTTTAAGTGGAGTTATTGGAGCAAACAACGCGATTATCAGACACGGAATTCGTGGAATCTATTGGTTATTTAGTGTGGACATATCAGGTTCTCAATTAATCCAAGGAGAAAATACCATATATTTGACACAAGCTGGGAGCACTACCCCTTTTCAAGGAATTATGTACGATTACATCCCCCCCATCCCTCCCTCCCTCCCTGTCTGTTAACTCCTAGAATCAGAGCAAATAAAATTCTTGATTTATGATCACGGAGTTGTCTATGAACAACCGATTATTTTAAGATTATTGACCTAACTCATTTTTGGTTTTGCAATTCAAAAAATCATTACGACATGTGAGAAGTAGTCTATTGCCCCCAGTGGGCAATTATTATGTTGCCCATATCCAATGTACAAGTGACACATTGGATGTATGTAATATAATAATTGCCCACTGGGGGCAATAGATCATTTCTCTACGACATGTTTAGATAATTTATTTGTTTTCACTTGACCATATATTACTTCTATGGGAATATGAGAATAAGGATCAATGTCAAACTTCTCTCTTTTAGGCGGTCTAATTTCAAGCTTTGATTAGCCAACTAAGAACTCAATTGGGACTAGTAGATAATAGTTTTCTGCTATACAAGTGTACATTTATGGCAAATGTAATTGTCACTTCCTTTTCTTCTTTAATTATGTACATTTCCATTGAGTTCAATATTATGTCATTTAAGATACGTCGAATTAGACAAGATTAAATAGTCACACCATTCCCTTCTTAACCACCTATGCCAAGTCTAACTTACCAAATGTATCATTTCACGTATGTAAGAACGTACATTTTTAATACTCCAAATAAGGACGGTAATATATGCAGATTCATTCAGACAATTGCATTGCAAGAGTTTTTTTATGACAGCAATGTTTCAAATACTATTGTTGTAAAGATACCATATGTATTGTGTTGGCTTGCAATTTACAGATTATAGTAATCTATGTAAAGTGTAAAATTGATTCTTTTAATGCCACTTTTTGTTTGGTCTTTTTGTCTTAGTTTCTCATATCAGAGATGGAGTTGGCGTGAAGACTTGAACCAAGGAAAAAGCAATTCATGGGACCCATCTCTTTGGGTATACTTTAAGCAAGTATCAACTCTTCTAAATGGATATCGTGGTTGAAGATCTCTATGAACTAGAACGACATTTGTTGTGTGATTTCATTCTCGCAAGTGGACGGATCGTTAACAAGTAATAAAGTGAGAAATAGAATATCGAACCCATGAGGACTAGTTATCAATTAACCAATTAATTTATAACTCGAGAATGCAAGAACACAGATTTGTTTATGGTCTTAATTCCTAACTATTCTAATTGTTTAATTAAATCTAAATTATCAAGAAATCAAAGTAAATTTGTGAGAACGAATTCGAGTTTTACCAACACTAGGATTCACGAGTTCGAGTTGTGAGATATGATTTAGGTTCATAATGTTTTGTGGTTCTTCAGGCTTCTACTCATATGCTATTTACGAACACACAGAGGATATGGATGCATTCAACCTCAACAAAACCAGAATTGCCTTCATGCTCAGTCAGTGGCGGATCTAGGATAGAAGTTCAGCTAGGGCGGACGTTGACTGGTCAACAGTCAATTATTGTGAAAAAATAATTTGAAAATATTTTTAATAAATACGTAACTTATCAAGTAACAAAAAAAATCATATAATAGTGAAATATAATTCAATACAAGCCGTAATAATACTAAAAAAATGTTTAGTACAACTTCAATTGATTATAAATATAAAAAATCGAGAGTAAAAACTCTAAAAATACTTTCTGTATTATTTAATTTTGATCCACTTTAAGAAAAACTAATAAATTCTTACTTGAGGATTTAGTCATGCAATTATTTTATATTTTAATTTTTCAAAATTTAGGGACCATAAGTGAAATTTTGAATTTAAAATGTACTTTTTATTCCTCTTTCCCTGTGACTCTCTTTCCCCTTCACTTTCTGCAAGTTTTTATATATATATACACACTATATGCACGTATACTTACACGCAGAGAGTGCTACACTCTCCATTTTTGTTTTATTTCTCAGAACTTAGTGACCATTTTTTTGCGAAATTTCAGCACGGGCGGATGCGGGATCTCGCCATGTTGTAAATCCGCCCCTGTGCTCAGTATACTAAAGTAGCCACACTTGCGCTTAATTTATATGGTCATGTAAAATGCAAGCTTGATGGCCGAGTACCAACGTAACTATACATGTAACCATATATGTGCAATTAAGTGTAGAATAAATAATTTTATTCAGAATCTAGTTCACTCATTGAATATATACATGTGTGTGCGTGTGTACAATAGGAATTCAGATGATACTAAGTAGTACCCTGATGTTAGGTTTTGCTACATGGCCATGGCAGATGATAGGCAAAGGAATTTGCCACTTCATGAAGACCAGTTACTCCCTAGAGGCAGAGAATTGGCTTATCTAGAAGCAGTCCTCCTTGTTGATCCTGTGGAGCCAGAATTTATAAGAAAAGTATATACAAAAAACACCCATATTTTCTTTGGAGAAGACAAAGCAAGACAATGAACTTTATCTGAATTCGTGTTTCTGTATATATTTTATAATTATCAGGTCGATGACAAGTACTAGTACTCGTGTGAAAACAAAGGGAATCAAGTCCAAGGATTTATATGCACTAAACCCCAGGTCGGGTTCTGGCAAATCACTCTGAGTAACAAGTTCAGGAATGGCGGACCTCTCAAATAGGACCTCACTTCTCATGTCAATCCTACAACACTTGTTGTATGTTACTTGTAAACAATTCTTTAAATAAAAAATTTATGGGAATCTACCTCCAGAAGAAACTTAACTTCTTGTGTCATCAGATGTTTGTAAGTACTCATTATGATGGAGAGGATTTAGTGATCAAATTTGGAAAAGGTGAAAGATGGAAGAAAGTTTTTGGTCCTATTTTTGTGTATCTTAATTCTGTATCAGCTAAAGAAGACTCGGTCTACTCTGGGACGATGCTAAAGAGCAGGTTCCTTCTCCGTTTTATCAAGTATTTTAGCAAAATAGATGCAGCATGATGTAGTTTGCTACTAAACTTTTCATTTGTTTCAATTCATTCAGATCAAGAAAGAAGTTCAAAATTAGCCATACAGCTTTCCAGCTTCAGCAGATTTTCCACATGCTGGTGAAAGGGGTAGCATTTTTGGTAGATTATTAGCTCAAGACAAGTACTGTTCTTTCTAGTTCACAGACATATTTACGTTCGGGTTTCCCTTATTAATATGTTCAGAGCTGCTGAGTCATCCATACCAAACATGCTATGTTTACAATGTAACAAGTACTATTTTATCAATAAATGCTAGTTTCAATCATTCGAGAAATATACCAAATTTCTGTCAATTACACTTGCAAGGTACATCTCGAAGGAAAATATACCTGGAAAGGGTGCTTATGTTGGAGTGGCTTCACCGGGAGAGAACGGTTCATTTCAAACAGAAAACAAGGTACTTTCTTTAGGTCTATTACCATATTTCTAACTAGGTTTCTGTTATTAGAAGTTACTTATAATTGTCTTGTTAGGTCTATCAATTCTAGGCAAATGCAGATGATGATGGTTATTTCTCCATTATCAACACTCATCCCGGAGAATATAACATCTATGCATGGATCCCCGGTTTGATTGGAGACCATCGAGATGATAAATCTATAGTCATTACAGCAGGTACCATGTATTACCATTTGGAAAAAAATGTAGTACATGAATATAACGACATTTCATACTAAGAACATGAATAACTAAGGTTGTAAAATAAATGTGGTTGATCTTGTATACATACCACCTCCAAGAGACGGGCCTACATTGTGGAAAATAGGCATCCCTGATCGTTTTGGTGTAGAATTCTTTGTGCCTGATCCTAATCCTATGTATATCAATAGACTTTACATAAATCACCCTGCAGACAGGTTAGTTCTCTTTACAGTTCTCTTTACTGCAACATTATTGAAAATTCACCCTATATCTTTTTGTATACCTGTCTATCTCGTCTGATATCAACTCAAAGTATGTTCAGGAGGGAATTTTTCTTTCACATTCACCACATATTTTCATCCTATTGGCAGGTTTAGGCAGTGTGGATTGTGGGAAAGATATGCTGATCTATAACCCGATATGTGAAAGTAAACTTGCAATCTACACAGCCCAACAATGTGCAACTAAAAACTACAACTAAATTGGCAGCATGCAAAATTCGAAAAACTAAACCGGAAAAACTTGAACACGAAGAGAGTGACGGGAAAGAAAAATCTACCCCAAAATTTGCAACAACAAATAATGAACTGTATAGTTATCAACATTTGTCTGTTCAGATATTTAGATAATAAAACAACCTCAAGAATTCTCTTATGAATATTGTTTCTTTTCTGAACGATTTTATCTATACAAAATAGTTCTCTTATGAATACACACAAAAACACGAACAGGCACACATATAATCAGGGTCGTAACATCCAGAAACCTTAGCCAATCCCAATCTACAAAGTTCATACAAACATTTCACTATATAACATATTACGACCCCAATTAATAATAGCATGCCATGCACGAATACAATTAGTAGAAACATCAATATCCATATCAGGAGATGAGCTAATTTTAGTCATGGATTCTTCTTTCAATGGAGGTACAAAAGTCAAAAGATATTTTCAAAATATCAATCACATTTACGAAAGTCTGAGTAGATTTACAATGGATCTTGAAATTCTTAAAATTTGTATCAGGGTGCTTCCCAAGCCCAGTGCCTACACCACCTTTTCCATCATTAGTTTGTTGTTTATCTCTCTCCAAAATATACGGCCTATCACCCACCATCTCAACTTGGCACACACCGGATGACAACTTCAAATAAAATATTTGCGAAATGTATCATCATTCGCACAATAATCCCGGATCAATTTGTAAACCTCAAACAGAAGTTGTGGAAATTTCGTCAAGAAATACTTTCCAAATTCTTCAGGAATGCTTTCCACTATTATCTTAATATTCTGCGGAAGTTCATTAAAATGGGTTGCCTTGTTTTGAATCAACTGTATCAAGTCATGTACTTTATAAACCCTGTATAACTTAGATTCCTTCCTTATTTCCATCATAAAGTCACTGTGTAACTTTGTACTCCAGTTGTTTTTATGGAAAATAATTTTTTGAATATTCTCAATTCTTCTCTTAAGTATATTACTCATTTTATATTTGAGCTCTTCACCAACATCTTTCAAGAATTGAAGTTGAGTACTAGAATCCCAAAGCACATGGTGCTTTTGCACCTCCGGAATCTTCGACCTATAGAATAACATTTTTTTTGGTTAAGCACTATATTTATAATAGATTGAAAATAAAAAAAAATGTTCTATATATAAATATTGGACACATAATAATAAAGTAAGACAAGAACACTAGAGTGTTACCTAATATTTGGGTTTTGATCTAGTAATCTCGAGATAAGATCATATGCTTCTAGATTATCCACTAGGAAGAAGGGCAAATCTTGGTACATACTAGCCAACTCCTTCCTAGTTTGAGGAACTTTCCCAAAAAGTTGGCGGCCCATAGTGATGCAGTAAAACATAATACAACCTAAGCTGTACAAATCGATAGCCTCCATATGACGGTCAGTACTACTTCTTTGTTCTGGTGCGTGCCAACCAACCGTCCCCATACCTGCATAGCCAAAACACAAAATTAAAGCAAATAAAGTCTATGCAGAGTCTAGTCTGATAGCACTAGCAGATCAATATGCATAAACGCATCTACAATTCCTCACTATTATTATTGCTCGCTACATAGTCTCCAACTATGAACTTGCTTGTGCTCATATCTGAAATCTTTGCAACCAATCGACTCTCCTTTTTGATATGCACATTTTGTGGCTTCAGATCCCGATGTATAACACAGTGATCATGTAAGTGACCTACTCCACGAACAATATCCCATCAAGTCACAATAAAGATGTATTTAATTTAGTTAATCTTCAATATATAAAAATCTAACCACAATTTCTTTGAATATTGTGAATTTTAACTTTGTAGTGAAATAGATGATGAAGAGCACAAACCTCATTATGCTTAACAACAAAGGAGATGTAAAGCCATTATCCTTCCATAGTGTAAAAATCTCGCCACTTTCAAGTGCATGCTCTGGTGAGGTGATCAGTTGTGCTAGATTACAAGAACACCGCTCCATAGCAATGTAGGAAATTTCTATACTAGATATCTTTCCATAATAACGAATAATATTTTCATGGGAATCTAGCTCCAGAAGAAACTTTACTTCTTCCGATTCAAAGCCAAAATGAGGATTTCTTATTAATTTGATGGATGCATGACGTCCGTCATAAATTCCTTAACGTATGAATCCTCATTTGCTTCTATTAGCAAGTATGTTGTCTAAGACTATCATGTTTCTATAATCCAACAAGACATCATTCTTGTCACAAAGCTCCATCAACTTTTGACCATCTCTTGACAAAGTGTAGATAAAAAAAATTTCAAATCTCTTTAAAAAATTAAATTTAAATAAAATACAAGACTAAGATTACAGAATTATTAAACATAACTGGAAAAAAATTGGAAACTAAACAACATGACTTATAGTATAAGACATGGAACTAACGTAGGTAGCCGTTAAATTTGAATCCATGGGTAAGATTTATTATTTGAAATATTAGGGGACCAATTTGGATGTAAGCCAATAGTTAGGGACCAAAGCTTAATTTACTTTATTTTCCACATGTTGTGGATTTTATTTTAATTAGATAATTAGATATAATCTTGCATATCATTTAATTAATTAATTTAAATGTGATAATTAGAGTAGTTTATATCATTTAAAAATTGAATTGACTCTTAAGATAAATGAGATTAGGTTATCCTTAATGAATCGTATCACTTAAGATGTGGTTAGTTTCTTATAGATAAGAGTCCGAGATCATGATTATCTTTTAAAAGACTCTCAGTTGGAATCAATTAAGTGTCTTGGTAAACCTATAAATAGAACCCTTAGGTCCATCATTTTATTCACAACATACATTATATCTCTCTCCCTCTTTCTCAATTTATATTATACTTGATATTGAGGTGAAAGTTTAGCAAATCAGTGTTCTTCAATTATTCAAACAAGGTAAGTATACACGTGTTTTATATATTACAATTTTGGTCCACATGTATGTTACAAGATCAGACCGAAGTTTTAGTAGCACTACGCATGAACAACTATTACCATCTAAGTTCGGTATTGTTTTTGTGTCTCCACTATGCAAATTCAAGTGAAAGTTCAAGTACAAATTTCATGTTCCAAGTTCAAGATTCCTTAAAGTTATTAATATATGAACACGTATATACCCATTGAGATTTTTTTTCACCCCTTTTATTTGCCCCCTTCCAATTAACTAGGACTTGTGGAAATCGAAGTGTGGACTACACCCGTGGTGGAATGATTAAATTATGAGTCTTTATTTAATAAAGAATTTTAAGTATATGTTTTATGAATTAAGCTTGTTTTAAATAAGATATTATTTGGTTATCTTTTAACCATGAATTATAAATTTTATTACGTATTATCTTTTATTACATTCATGATATGTCATCATAGCCCTCGGGTTTTAGGATTCGGGCGTCACATATAGTGTCGGTGATCGACCTTCATAACGACTTAGAACATCGTGTTTACTGAAGCTGGTGAAAAAATAGAAAAGGGATCAATAGCGCGACCCTATTAAGAAAAACCTAATAAAATGATAAAATAATAATCGAAAAGGGCAACCCTTGAGATATCATATTGGCCTCTTTTCTATACAAAGCAATAACATTCAGTTTGCCTTTAGTTTTTTGGTGACTATATATTAGTTCTTTCCTTTTTCATTAAGGGGACTTCATCATTATATGGGAGCCTCTATGCCTAGCTTTTCATATTGTCTCACACACTCCCTTGAATCTTGATCCACATTTTTTCCCCAATAATTTGTGGATTTTCTGCTATATAACAAATTTACTGAAATAAAATGAACAATTGGTTAGTATGAGGTCAAATACATGGAGTTTTTCTTTTTATCTATCGTGATTTGTTGAGCATATATAAAAACATTCTTAATAATTTTTTCTACTGTGGAATAAATTTCGCTTTCATCTCATTTTTAAAACGCCAATGAGCATGTTTGTTTGACTTCTTCTTAAGAAAGAAGGCAGCTCCTTTCCCTATTTGAAAAGAAGCCAAGCCAAACATGCTAATTCAATGTATATCTTAATCAAAAAGAATATGCTTATCATACAAATGGTGAAAAAATAAACATTGGCTTCACGAGGTGCATCAATACACTTTCCTTGGAGAATTTCAGCTTATCACACAACTTGGGGTTTTCCTCTATAAGCTTTTTAATATTAGCAAAACTTGTACGCCTAGCAGACTCTGTGTCTCTGCATGTCATTGTCAAATCAACATTCTTGAAAATAAATCAATGAAAACTCCTATATGTCAAGAAGATAATAATGAAAACTAGGAGAAGTATTTTCTCACCTTGATTTTGGATTGCACGCAAGATCATTTATTATAACTCGCAAAGCCTTTACATCTCACTACAAGATAGAAGACCTTTACCGACTAGACTAATAGTTGGCAATATTGTAAACTCCGTCGGCAAATATTATCGCCGACTGGTATTTGTTGGTCGGCATGGTAGTCAGCGAAAGCCTGTCGGCGATTCCAACACCGACTACAATATTTTCTAGTCGGTAAATATTATATATTCACCGACTAAGATATTGTATAGTCGATAAATATTATCTACCAACAATTTTTGATCGGTGTTATATTCGTCGACTAAAAAGTTCTTTGGTCTGTAAAATTTACTATTTTGTAATCGGTAATGTTTAGGCGAACACAAAATAATTGTAGTCGGTAAAAAAAACCTTCACCGACTAGATATTGTAGTCGGTAATGTTTAGGCGACTATAAAATAATTGTAGTCAGTAAAAATAATTGTAGACGACCACAAAATAATTGTAGTCGGTAAAAAAAACCTTCGCCGACTAGATATTGTAGTCGGTAATGTTTAGGTGACCATAAATAATTGTAGTCGGTAAAAAAAAACCTTCGCCAACTAGATATTGTAGTCTGTAATGTTTAGGCAACCATAAAATAATTGTGGTCGGTAAAAATAATTGTAGGCGACCAAAAAATAATTGTAGTCGGTGAAAACACACCTTTGTCGACCAGATATTGTAGTCGGTAATGTTTAGGCGACCATAAAATAATTGTGCTCGGTAAAAATAATTGTAGTCGGTAAAAAAAACATTCAACGACTAGATATTGTAGTCGGTAATGTTTAGGCGACCATAAAATAATTGTGGTCGGTAAAAAACACCTTCACCGACAACATATTGTAGTCGGTAATATTTAGGCGACCATAAAATAATTGTAGTCGGTAAAAACAATTTTTACCGACTACATATTTTTAGTTAGTAAAATTTAGTCGGTGAAAGCCTCATTCTTTATAGTGTCGGGAAGTTTTTCCATATTATCAACACATGATGTAGCTTTAAGAAAACCCTCACTACAATTTGCATTCAAATTCATATGAATTCATGAGAATATGAATATTGACATAAAGCTAGCAAAATATTCAATGATTTCAAGAAACAAACTCACCTATCCATGACATCTAGGATCTTCTATTTTTTGATCTCAAAGACAATTTTTTCAGTGTAGTTGTTATCACTAAAGACTCTGAAGGCAGATATGTATTTTTCCAACTCTTTCCAACTTCCTTTTATTATCATGTCTTCAATGTAGCTCATGCTGAAGAAGATTCTTGATTCTTTTTCCAATCTTAAATCATTAATCAACCAATTATTAATTAAAAAAGAAAACCCTCCCCGACAAGTTTTCTAGAAAATAAACATGTCAACAATATTCAACACGAAAATTTATAATTATTATACACTAATCTTGAATTTTTGAACACGGTTTAAATTTTTCTTCTTTATAATAGACCTTTTACACAAAATTTGACCGCTAAATGGACAAAAGTTGAGTGAAGCCAGACACTTTGTGCTAATTAAGGACAGTGGTACAACAAAAATAATAGGTTGTGGGCTTAAGTGTCAATATATTAAAATGAGGACCTATTTGCTACAATGTGAATGGTTGGGGACTAATGCTGCAATGTCCCAATTAATTATTCCAATTAGACGGGTAAAAATAGTTAAACATACAATTAACCATAAGAAAATTAGATGTGAATTAAAAACTAACATCCTAACAACATAAAAAATACAACAAAATAAAAAAGAAATTGATTAAAAAGATATTTAGAATTCAGTTGCTTACTTATGAACTATTCCTGTCATAACCAATTTCTCCAGATAGTGATGAATCGAAAACAATTTATCTGTGGCTGACATATCTCAATAATACAAAACTACAGAAATGAAAAAACCGCAGCGACATTTTCACTCTAATTAGCACCGATTTGTTGTTATTGACAATCAATTCCTCAGTTGAAAAAATATAGCTATTCATTACGAAAACAAACGAAAATGCTACCTCCTCGAGACAATAAAATTTCTGGTGAAGGTAGAGCCGGAGATGAAGCTAAACCTGCAAAAAAAATACTATTTAATACAAACCTAGAAAAAAAGGAAAAACCATAGCGACATTGTCACTCTAATTAGCACCGATTTGTTGTTATTGACAATCAATTGCTCAGTTGACAACATATCGCTATTCATTACGAAAACAAACGAAAATGCTACCTCCTTGAGACAATAAAATTTCTGGTGGAGGTGGAACCGGAGATGAAGCTAAACCTGCAAAAAAAACACTATTTAATACACAACTAAAAAAAAGAAAAACCACAGGGACATTGTCACTCTAATTAGTACCAATTAGTTGTTATTGGCAATCAACTCCTCAGTTGAAAACATATCGCTATTCTTTACGAAAACAAATGAAAATACTACCTCCTTAAGACAATAAAATTTCTGATGGAGATGGAGCCAAAAATGAAGCTAAACCTGCCAAAAACAAAAACAAAACACTGTTTAATACAAAACTACAAAAAAGAAAAACCGAAGCGACATTGTCACTCTAATTAATACCGATTTGTTGTTATTGGCAATCAACTATTCAGTTGAAAAATATCGCTATTCATTACAAAAACAAACGAAAATGCAACCTCCTCGAGACAATAAAATTTCTGGTGGAGGTGGAGCCGGAGATGAAGCCAAACTTGCCAAAAAAACACTATTTATTACAAAACTACAAAAAAAAAAATTGCAGCGACATTGTCACTCTAATTAGCACACCGATTTGTTGTTATTGGCAATCAACTCCTCAGTTACAAACATATCGCTATTCATTACGAAAACAAACGAAAATGCTACCTCCTCGAGACAACAAAATTTTTGGTGGAGGTGGAGCCAGAGATGAATTTAAACCTGCCAATAAAAACACTATTTAATACAAAACTAAAAAAAAGGAAAAATCGCAACGACATTGTCACTGTAATTAGCACCGTTTTGTTGTTATTGGCAATCAACTCCTCAGTTGAAAACATATTGCTATTCATTACAAAAATAAACAAAAATTCTACCTCCTTGAGATAATAAAATTTCTGGTGAAGGTAGAGCCGGAGATGAAGCTAAACCTGCCCAACAAAATACTATTTAATGCAAAATACAAAAAAAGAAAACCGCAGCGACATTGTCACTCTAATTAGCACCGATTTGTTATTATTGGCAATCAACTCCTAAGTTGAAAACATATAGCTATTCGTTACGAAAACAAACGAAAATGATACCTCTTCGAGACAATAAAATTTCTGGTAGAGCTAGAGCCAGAATTGAAGCTACACCTGCCAAAAAAATACTATCTAATACAAAACTACAAAAAAAGAAAAACTATAGCGACATTTTCACTCCAATTAGCATCGATTGGTTGTTATAGGTAATCAACTCCTCAGTTAAAAACATATCGCTATTCATTACGAAAGCAAACGAAATTGCTACCTCCTCGAGACAATTAAATTTTTGGTGGAGGTGGAGGTGGAGGTGGAGGTCGAGGTAGAGCCGGAGGTGAATCAAAACCTGCCAAAAAATACTATTTAATACAAAACTATAAAAAAAGAAAATTAGCAACGACATTGTCACTCAAATTAGCACCGATTTGTTGTTATTGGCAATCAACTACTTAGTTGAAACATATCGCTATTCATGACGAACACAAACAAAAATGCTACCTCATCGAGACAAAAAAAAATTCCTAGTGGAGGTGGAGCCGGAGATGAAGCTAAACCTGCAAAAAAATACTATTTAATACAAAACTACAAAAAAAAAAAAACTGCAGCGACATTGTCACTCTAATTAGCATCGATTTGTTTATATTGGCAATCAACTTCTCAATTGAAAACATATCGCTATTCATTATGAAAATAAAACGAAAATGCTACTCCCTCAACACAATAAAATTTCTGGTGGAGGTGGAGCCGGAGATGAAGCTAAACCTGCCCAAAAAAATACTATTTAATACAAAACTTCAATAAAAGAAAAACTGTTGCGACATTGTCACTCTAATTAGCGCCGATTTGTTGTTATTGGCAATCAACTACTTAGTTGAAAACATAACGCTATTCATTACGAAAACAAACGAAAATGCTACCTCCTCGAGACAATAAAATTTCTGGTGGCGGTGGTGCAGGAGATGAAGCTAAACCTGCCAAAAACAAAGAAAATACTACTTAATACAAAACTACAAAAAAAGAAATATCGACTAAGATATTGTATGGTCGGTAAATATTATATATTTACCGACTAATATATTGTAACACTGACTACAATATTTTCTAGTCGGTAAATATTATATATTCACCGACTGAGATATTGTATAGTCGGTAAATATTATCTACCAACAATTTTTGGTCGGTGTTATATTCGCCAACTAAAAAGTTCTTTGGTCTGTAAAATTCATTATTTTGTAATCGGTAATGTTAAGGCGACCACAAAATAATTGTAGTCGGTAAAAAACCTTCACCGACAAGATATTGTAGTCGGTAATGTTTAGGCGACCAAAAAATAATTGTGGTCAGTAAAAATAATTGTAGGCGACCACAAAATAATTGTAGTCGGTAAAAAAAACTTTCGCCGACTCGATATTGTAGTCAGTAATGTTTAGGCGACCATAAATAATTGTATTCGGTGAAAAAACACCTTCGCCGACTAGATATTGTAGTCGGTAATGTTTAGGCAACCATAAAATAATTGTGGTCGGTAAAAATAATTGTAGGCGACCAAAAAATAATTGTAGTCGGTAAAAAATACCTTCGTCAACAAGATATTGTAGTCGGTAATGTTTAGGAGACCAAAAATAATTGTAGTCGGTAAAAATACACCTTTGCCGACCGGATATTGTAGTCGGTAATGTTTAGGCGACCATAAAATAATTGTGGTCGGTAGAAAACACCTTTACCGACTACATATTGTAGTCGGTAATATTTAGGCGACCATAAAATAATTGTAGTCGGTAAAAACAATTTTTACCGACTACATATTTTTAGTTAGTAAAATTTAGTCGGTGAAAGCCTTATTCCTTGTAGTGTCTGAAAGTTTTTCCATATTATCAACACATGATGTAGCTTTAAGAAAACCCCCACTACAATTTGCATTCAAATTCATATGAATTCATGAGAATATGAATATTGACATAAAGCTAGCAAAATATTCAATGATTTCAAGAAACAAACTCACCTATCCATGACATCTAGGATCGTCTGTTCTTGGATCTCAAAGACAATTTTTTCAGTGTAGCTGTTATCACTAAAGACTCTGAAGGCAGATGTGTATTTTTGCAAATCTTTCCAACTTTCCTTTATTATCATGTCTTCAATGTTGCTCATGCTGAAGAAGATTCTTGATTCTTTTTCCAATCTTAAATCACCACAAAGAATTAAATCATTAATCAACCATTGTTAATAAAAAAAACCCTCCCCGACAAGTTTTCCAGAAAATAAACATATCAACAATATTCAACACGAAAATTTATAATTATTATACACTAATCTTGAATTTTTGAACACGATTTAAATTTTTCATCTTTATAATAGACCTTTTACACGAAATTTGACCGCTAAATGGACAAAAGTTGAGTGAAACCAGACACTTTGTGTGAATTAAGGACAGTGGTACAACAAAAATAATAGGTTGTGGGCTTAAGTGTCAATATATTAAAATGAGGACGTATTTGCTACAGTGTGAATGGTTGGGGACTAATGCTGCAATTGTCCCAATTAATTATTCCAGCTAGACGGGTAAAAACAGTTAAACATACAATTAACCATAAGGAAATTAGATTTGAATTAAAAACTAACATCCTAACAACACAAAAAATACAACAAAATAAAAAAAGAAATTGATTAAAAAAATATTTAGAATTCAGTTGCTTACTTATGAACTGTTCTTGTCATACCCAATTTCTCCATATATTGATGAATCGAAAACAATTTAACTGTGGCTGACATATCTCAATAATACAAAACTACAAAAAAGAAAAAACTGCAGCGACATTTTCACTCTTATTAGCATCGATTTGTTGTTATTGGCAATCAACTCCTCAGTTGAAGAAATATAGCTATTCATTACGAAAACAACCGAAAATGCTACATGTTCGAGACAATAAAATTTCTAGTGGAGGTGGAATCGGAGATGAAGCTAAACCTGCAAAAAAAATATTATTTAATACACAACTAACAAAAAAGAAAAACCGCAGTGACATTGTCACTCTAATTAGTACCGATTTGTTGTTATTGGCAATCAACTCCTCAGTTGACAACATATCGCTATTCATTACGAAAACAAAACGAAAATGTTACCTCATTGAGACAATAAAATTTTCGGTGGCGGTGGAACCAGAGATGAAGCTAAACCTGCAACACTATTTAATACAAAACTACAAAAAAAGAAAAACCGCAACGACATTGTCACTCTAATTAATACCGATTTGTTGTTATTGGCAATCAACTCCTCATTTGAAAACATATCGCTATTTATTACGAAAACAAACGAAAATGCAACATCCACAAGACAATAAAATTTCTCGTGGAGGTGGAGCCAAAAATGAAACTAAACCTGCCAAAATAAAAAACAAAACAAAATAAAAATACTATTTAATACAAAACTACAAGAAAGAAAAATCGAAGCGACTTTTTCACTCATATTATTACCGATTTGTTGTTTTTGGCAATCAACACATCAGTTAAAAACATATTCCTATTCATTACAAAAACAAACGAAAATGTTACCTCCTCGAGACAATAAAATTTCGAGTGGAGGTGGAACTGGAGGTGAAGCAAAACCTGCCAAAAAAACACTATTTAATACAAAACTACAAAAAAAGAAAAACCGCAACGACATTGTCACTCAAATTAGCACCGATTTGTTGTTATTGGTAATCAACTCCTCAGTTGAAAACATATCGTTATTCATTACGAAATAAAACAAAAATGCTACCTCTTCGAGACAATAAAATTTTTTGTGGAGGTGGAGCCGGAGATGAAGCTAAACCTGCAAAAAAATACTTTCCAATACAAAACTACAAAAAAAGAAAACCGCAGCGATATTGTCAGTCTAATTAGTACCGATTTGTTGTTATTGACAATCAATTGCTCAGTTGACAACATATCGCTATTCATTATGAAAACAAACGAAAATGCTACCTCCTTGAGACAATAAAATTTCTGGTGAAGGTGGAACCGGAGATGAAGCTAAACCTGCAAAAAAAAAAATACTATTTAATACAAAACTACAAAAAAAGAAAAACTGCAGCGACATTGTCACTCTAATTAGTACCGATTTGTTGTTATTGGCAATCAACTCCTCAGTTGAAAATATATCGCTATTCATTACGAAAACAAACGAAAATACTACCTCCTCGAGCCAATAACATTTCTAGTGGCGGTGGAGGAGGAGATGAAGCTTAACCTGCCAAAAAAAAAATTATTTAATACAAAATTACAAAAAAAGAAAAATTGACTAAGATATTGTATAGTCGGTAAATATTATATATTCACTGACTAAGATATTGTAACACCGACTACAATATTTTCTAGTTGGTAAATATTATATATTCACCGACTAAGATATTGTATAGTCGATAATTATTATCTACCAACAATTTTTGGTCGGTGTTATATTCGCCGACTAAAAAGTTCTTTGGTCTGTAAAATTCATTATTTTGAAGTCGGTAATGTTTAGGTGACCACAAAATAATTGTAGTCGGTAATGTTTAGGCGACCATAAAATAATTGTGGTCAGTAAAAATAATTGTACGCGACCACAAAATAATTGTAGTCGGTAAAAAATACCTTTGCCGACTAGATATTGTAGTCAGTAATGTTTAGACGACCAAAAATAATTGTAGTCGGTAAAAAAACACCTTTGCCGACCAGATATTGTAGTCGGTAATGTTTAGGCGACCATAAAATAATTGTGGTCGGTAAAAATAATTGTAGGCGAACACTAAATAATTGTAGTCAGTAAAAAAAACCCTCACCGACTAGGTATTGTAATCGGTAATGTTTAGGCAACCATAAAATAATTGTGGTCAGTAAAAAACACCTTCACTGACTATATATTGTAGTCGGTAATATTTAGGCGACCATAAAATAATTGTAGTCGGTAAAAACAATTTTTACCTACTACATATTTTTAGTTAGTAAAATTTAGTTGGTGAAAGCGTCATTCCTTGTAGTGTCTGGAAGTTTTTCCATATTATAAACACATGATGTAGCTGTAAGAAAACCCTCACTACAATTTCCATTCAAATTCATATGAATTCATGAGAATATGAATATTGACATAAAGCTCGCAAAATATTCAATGATTTCAAGAAACAAACTCACCTATCCACCACATCTAGGATCTTCTGTGTTTGGATCTCAAAGACAATTTTTTCAGTGTAGTTGTTATCACTAAAGACTCTGAAGGCAGATGTGTATTTTTCCAACTCTTTTCAACTTCCTTTTGTTATCATGCCTTCAATGTAGCTCATGTTGAAGAAGATTCTTGATTCTTTTTCCAATCTTAAATCACCACAAAGAATTAAATCATTAATCAACCAATTATTAATTTAAAAAAACCCTCCCCGACAAGTTTTCCAGAAAATAAACATATTAACAATATTCAACACGAAAATTTATAATTATTATACACTAATCTTGATTTTGAACACAATTTAAATTTTTCTTCTTTATAATAGACCTTTTACACGAAATTTGACCGCTAAATGGACAAAAGTTGAGTGAAGCCAGACACTTTGTGCGAATTAAGGACAGTGGTACAACAAAAATAATAGGTTGCGGGCTTAAGTGTCAATATATTAAAATGAGGACCTATTTGCTACAATGTGAATTGTTGGGGACTAATGCTGCAATTGTCCCAATTAATTATTCCAATTAGACGGGTAAAAACAGTTAAACATACAATTAACCATACGAAAATTAGATTTGAATTAAAAACTAACATCCTAACAACAGAAAAAATACAATAAAATAAAAAAGAAATTGATTAAAAAAATATTTAGAATTCAGTTGCTTACTTATGAACTCTTCCTGTCATACCCAAATTCTCCATATAGTGACGAATCGAAAACAATTTATCTGTGGCTGACATATCTCAATAATACAAAACTGCAAAAAAGAAAAAATCGCAGCGACATTTTCACTCTAATTAACACCGATTTGTTATTATTGGCATTCAACTACTCAGTTGAACAAATATAGCTATTCATTACGAAAACAAACGAAAATGCTACCTCCTCGAGACAATAAAATTTCTGGTGAAGGTAGAGACGGAGATGAAGCTAAACCTGCAAAAAAAATACTATTTAATACAAAACTAGAAAAAAAAAACCGTAGCAACATTGTCACTCTAATTAGCACTAATTTGTTGTTATTGACAATCAATTGCTCAGTTGAAAACATATCGCTATTCATTACGAAATAAAATGAAATGCTACCTCTTCGATACAATAAAATTTCTGGTGGAGGTAGAACCGGAGATGAAGCTAAACCTGCAAAAAAAATACTATCTAATACAAAACTACAAAAAAAGAAAAACCGCAGCGACATTGTCACTCTAATTTGTACCGATTTGTTATTGGCAATCAACTCCTCAGTTGAAAACATATCGCTATTCATTACGAAAACAAACGAAAATGCTACCTCCTCGAGACAATAAAATTTCTGGTGGTGGCGGTGGAGCAGGAGATGAAGCTAAACCTGCCAAAAACAAAAAAAAAAAAATATTTAATACATAACTACAAAAAAAGAAAAATCGACTAAGATATTGTATAGTCGGTAAATAATATATATTCACCGACTAAGATATTGTAACACCGACTACAATATTATCTAGTCGGTAAATATTATATATTCACCGACTAAGATATTGCATAGTCGGTAAATATTATCTACCAAACCTTTTTGGTCGATGTTATATTCGTCGACTAAAAAATTCTTTGGTCTGTAAAATTCACTATTTTGTAGTCGGTAATGTTTAGGCGACCACAAAATAATTGAAGTCGATAAAAATAACCACCGAGTAGATATTGTAGTGGGTAATGTTTAGACGACCATAAAATAATTGTGGTCAGTAAAAATAATTGTAGGTGACCATAAAATAATTGTAGTTGGTAAAAAAAACCTTCGCCGACTAGAAATTGTAGTCGGTAATGTTTAGGCGACCATAAAATAATTGTGGATTGTAAAAATAATTGTAGGCGACCACAAAATAATTATAGTCGGTAAAAAAAATCTTCGTCGACTAGATATTGTAGTCGGTAATATTTAGGCGACCAAAAATTGTAGTCGGTAAAAAAACACCTTTGCCGACCAGATATTGTAGTCGGTAATATTTAGGCGACCATAAAATAATTGTGGTCGGTAAAAATAATTGTAGGCAACCACAAAATAATTGTAGTCGGTAAAAAAAAACCTTCACCGACTAGATATTGTAGTCGGTAATGTTTAGGCAACCATAAAATAATTGTGGTCGGTAAAAAGCACCTTCATCGACTAAATGGATAAAAGTTGAGTAAAGCCAGACACTTTGTGTGAATTAAGGACAGTGGTACAACAAAAATAATAGGTTGTGGGTTTAAGTGTCAATATATTAAAATGATGACCTATTTGCTACAATGTGAATGGTTGGGGACTAATGCTTCAAATGTCCCAATTAATTATTCCAATTAGACGGGTAAAAACAGTTAAACATACAATTAACCATAAGAAAATTAGATTTGAATTAAAAACTAACAACCTAACAATAGAAAAAATACAACAAAATAAAAAGGAAATTGATTAAAAAAATATTTAGAATTCAGTTGCTTACTTATGAACTGTTCCTGTCATACCCAATTTCTCCATATAGTGATGAATCGAAAACAATTTTTCTGTGGCTGACATATCTCAATAATACAAAACTACAAAAAAGAAAAAACTGCAGCGACATTTTCACTCTAATTAGCACAGATTTGTTGTTATTGGATATCAACTCCTTAGTTGAACAAATATAGCTATTCATTACGAAAACAAACTAAAATGCTACCTCCTAAAGACAATAAAAATTCGGGTGAAGGTAGAGCCGGAGATGAAGCTGAACCTGCAAAAAAATACTATTTAATACAAAACTAGAAAAAAAGAAAAACCATAGCGACATTGTCACTCCTATTAGCACTGATTTGTTGTTATTGACAATCAATTCCTCAGTTGACAACATATCGCTATTGATTACGAAAACAAACGAAAATGCAACCTCCATGAGACAATAAAATTTCTGGTGGAGGTGGAACTGGAGATGAAGCTAAACCTCCAAAAAAAATACTATTTAATACAAAACTACAAAAAAAGAAAAATCGCAGCGACATTGTCACTCTAATTAGTTCCGATTTGTTGTTATTGGCAATCAACTCCTCAGTTGACAACATATCGCTATTCGTTACGAAAACAAACGAAAATGTTACCTCCTTCAGACAATAAAATTTCCGATGGAGATGGAACCAGAGATGAAGCTAAACCTGCAAAAAAAACACTATTTAATACAAAACTACAAAAAAAGAAAAACCACAGCGACATTGTCATTCTAATTAGTACCGATTTGTTGTTATTGCCAATCAACTCCTCTGTTGAAAACATATCGCTATTTATTACGAAAACAAACGAAAATGCTACCTCGTCAAAACAATAAAATTTCTGGTGGAGGTGGGGCCAAAAATGAAGCTAAACCTGCCAAAAACAAAAACAAAACAAAACAAAATACTATTTAATACAAAACTACAAAAAAGAAAAATCGAAGCGACTTTGTCACTCTTATTATTACCGATTTGTTGTTATTGGCAATCAACACATCAGTTAAAAACATTTCACTATTAATTACAAAAAAAAACGAAAATGCTACCTCTTCGAGACAATAAAATTTTTTGTGGAGGTGGAACCGGAGATGAAGCCGAACCTGCAAAAAAAATACTTTCCAATACAAAACTACAAAAAAAGAAAAACTGCAGCGATATTGTCACTCTAATTAGTACTGATTTGTTGTTATTGACAATCAATTGCTCAGTTGACAACATATCGCTATTCATTACGAAAACAAACGAAAATGCTACCTCCTTGAGACAATAAAATTTCTGGTGGAGGTGGAACCGGAGACAAAGCTAAACCTGCAAAAAAACTACTTTTTAATACAAAACTACAAAAAAAGAAAAACCGCAGCGACATTGTCACTCTAATTAGTACCGATTTGTTGTTATTGGCAATCAACTCCTCAGTTGAAAATATATCGCTATTCATTAAGAAAACAAACGAAAATGCTACCTCCTCGAGGCAATAAAATTTCTAGTGGCGGTGGAGCAGGAGATGAAGCTAAACCTGCGAAAAACAAAAAAAAATATTATTTAATACAAAACTACAAAAAAAGAAAAATCGACTAAGATATTGTATAGTTGGTAAATAATATTTATTCACCGGCTAAGATATTGTAACACCGACTACAATATTTTCTAGTCGGTAAATATTATATATTCACCGACTAAGATATTGTATAGTTGATAAATATTATCTACCAACTATTTTTGGTCGATGTTATATTCAACGACTAAAATGTTTTTTGGTCTGTATTCATTAATTTGTAGTCGGTAATGTTTAGGCGACAACAAAATAATTGTAGTCGGTAACGTTTAGGCGACCATAAAATAATTGTGGTCAATCAAAATAATTGTTGGCGACCACAAAATAATTGTAGTTGGTAAAAAAACCTTCGCCGACTAGATATTGTAGTCGGTAATGTTTAGGCGACCAAAAATAATTGTAGTCGGTAAAAAAACACCTTTGCCGACCAGATATTGTTGTCGGTAATGTTTAGGCGACCATAAAATAATTGTGGTCGGTAAAAATAATTGTAGGCTACCACAAAATAATTGTAGTCGGTAAAAAAAAAACCTTTACTGACTAGATATTGTAGTCGGTATAAACAATTTTTACGGACTACATATTTTTAGTTAGTAAAATTTAGTTGGTGAAAGCCTCATTCCTTGTAGTGTCTGGATGTTTTTCCATATTATCAACACATGATGTAGCTTTAAGAAAACCCTCACTACAATTTGCATTCAAATTCATATGAATTCATGAGAATATGAATATTGACATAAAGCTAGCAAAATATTCAATGAATTCAAGAAACAAACTCACCTATCCATGACATCTAGGATCTTCTGTTTTTGGATCTCAAAGACAATTTTTTCAGTGTAGTTGTTATAAATAAAGACTCTGAAGGCAGATGTGTATTTTTCCAACTCTTTCCAAGTTTCTTTCATTATCATGTCTCCAATGTAGTTCATGGTGAAGAAGATTCTTGATTCTTTTTCCAATCTTAAATCACCACAAAGAGTTAAATCATTAATCAACCAATTATTAATTAAAAAAAAATCCTCCCCGACAAGTTTTCCAGAAAATAAACTTATCAACAATATTCAACACGAAAATTTATAATTATTATACACTAATCTTGAATTTTTTAACACGATTTAAATTTCTCTTCTTTATAATAGACCTTTTACACGAAATTTGACCGCTAAATGGACAAAAGTTGAGTGAAGCCAGACACTTTGTGTGAATTAAGGACAATGGTACAACAAAAATAATAGGTTGTGGGCTTAAGTGTCAATATATTAAAATGAGGACCTACTTGCAACAATGTGAATTGTTGGGGACTAATGCTGCAATTGTCCCAATTAATTATTTCAATTAGATGGGTAAAAACAGTTAAACATACAATTAACCATAAGAAAATTAGATTTGAATTAAAAACTAACATCCTGACAACAGAACAAATACAACAAAATAAAAAAGAAATTGATTAAAAAAATATTTAGAATTCAGTTGCTTACTTATGAACTCTTCATGTCATACCCAATTTCTCCATATAGTGACAAATCGAAAACAAATTATCTGTGGCTAACATATCTCAATAATACAAAACTACAAAAAAGAAAAAACCGCAGCGACATTTTCACTCTATTTAGCACCGATTTGTTATTATTGGCAATCAACTCCTCAGTTGAACAAATATAGCTATTCATTACGAAAACAAACGAAAATGCTACCTCCTCGAGACAATAAAATTTCGGGTGGAGGTGGAGCTGGAGGTGAAGGAAAACCTGCCAAAAAAACACTATTTAATACAAAACTACAAAAAAAGAAAAAACGCAACAACATTGTCACTCAAATTAGCACCGATTTGTTGTTATTGGTTATCAACTCCTCAGTTGAAAACATATCGTTATTCATTACGAAATAAATGCTACCTCTTCGAAACAATAAAATTTTTTGTGGAGGTAGAGCCGGAAATGAAGCTAAACCTGCAAAAAAATACTTTCCAATACAAAACTACAAAAAAAGAAAACCGCAGCTATATTGTCACTCTAATTAGTACCGATTTGTTGTTATTGACAATCAATTGCTCAGTTGACAACATATCGCTATTCATTACGAAAACAAACGAAAATGCTACCTCCTTGAGACAATAAAATTTCTGGTGGAGGTGGAACCGAAGATGAAGCTAAACCTGCAAAAAAAATACTATTTAATACAAAACTACAAAAAAAGAAAAACTGCAGCGACATTGTCACTCAAATTAGTACCGATTTGTTGTTATTGGCAATCAACTCCTCAGTTGAAAATATAACGCTATTCATTACGAAAACAAACAAAAATACTACCTCCTCAAGCCAATAACATTTCTAGTGGCGGTGGAGGAGGAGATGAAGCTTAACCTGCCAAAAAAGAAAATTTATTTAATATAAAATTACAAAAAAATTAAAATCGACTAAGATATTGTATAGTCGGTAAATATTATATATTCACCGACTAAGATATTGTAACACCGACTACAATATTTTCTAGTCGGTAAATATTATATATTCACCGACTAAGATACTGTATAGTCGATAAAAATTATCTACCAACAATTTTTGGTCGGTGTTATATTCGCCGACTAAAAAGTTCTTCGGTCTGTAAAATTCATTATTTTGTAGTCGGTAATGTTTAGGCGACCATAAAATAATTGTGGACGACCACAAAATAATTATAGTCGGTAAAAAAACACCTTTGCCGACCCGATATTGTAGTCAGTAATGTTTAGGCGACCATAAAATAATTGTGGTCGGTAAAAATAATTGTAAGCGACCACAAAATAATTGTAGTCGGTAAAAAAAACCTTCATCGACTACATATTGTAGTCGGTAATATTTAGGCGACCATAAAATAATTGTGGTCAGTAAACAACACCTTCACCGACTACATATTGTAGTCGGTAATATTTAGGCGACCATAAAATAATTGTAGTCGATAAAAACAATTTTTACCGACTACATATTTTTAGTTAGTAAAATTTAGTTGGTGAAAGCCTAATTCCTTGTAGTGTCTGGATGTTTTTCCATATTATCAACACATGATGTAGCTTTAAGAAAGCCCTCACTACAATTTGCATTCAAATTCATATGAATTCATGAGAATATGAACATTGACATAAAGCTAGCAAAATATTCAATGATTTCAAGAAACAAACTCACCTATCCATGACATCTAGGATCTTCTGTTTTTGGAACTCAAAGACAATTTTTTAGTGTAGTTGTTGTCACTAAAGACTCTGAAGGCAGATAGGTATTTTTCCAACTCTTTTCAACTTCCTTTTATTATCATGTCTTCAATGTAGCTCATGCTGAAGAAGATTCTTGATTTTTTTCCAATCTTAAATCACCACAAAGAATTAAATCATTAATCAACCAATTATTAATGAAAAAAACCCTCCCGACAAGTTTTCCAGAAAATTAACATATCAACAATATTCAACACGAAAATTTATAATTATTATACACTAATCTTGAATTTTTGAACACAATTTAAATTTTTCTTCTTTATAATAGACCTTTTACACAAAATTTGATCGCAAATGGACAAAAGTTGAGTGAAGCCAGACACTTTGTGTGAATTGAGGACAGTGGTACAACAAAAATAATAGGTTGTGGGCTTAAGTGTCAATATATTAAAATGAGGAGCTATTTGCTACAATGTGAATTGTTGGGGACTAATGCTGCAATTGTCCCAATTAATTATTCCAATTAGACGGGTAAAAACAGTTAAACATACAATTAACCATAAGAAAATTAGATTTGAATTAAAAACTAACATCCTAACAACAGAAAAAATACAACAAAATAAAGAAGAAATTGATTAAAAAAATATTTAGAATTCAGTTGCTTACTTATGAACTCTTCCTGTCATACCCAATTTCTCCATATCGTGAGGAATCGAAAAGAATTTATCTATGGCTGACATATCTCAATAATACAAAACTACAAAAAAGAAAAAACTGCAGCAACATTCTCACTCTAATTATCTCCGATTTGTTATTATTGGCAATCAACTCCTCAGTTGAACAAATATAGCTATTCATTACGAAAATAAACGAAAATGCTACCTCTTCGAGACAATAAAATTTTTGGTGGAGGTAGAACCGGAGATGAAGCTAAACCTGCAAATGAAAATACTATTTAGTACAAAACTACAAAAAAAGTAAAATCGCAGCGACATTGTCACTCTAATTCGAACCGATTTGTTGTTATTGGCAATCAACTCCTAGTTGAAAATATATCGCTATTCATTACGAAAACAAACGAAAATGCTACCTTCTCGAGACAATAAAATTTCTTGTGGCGGTGGAGCAAGAGATGAAGCTAAACCTGCCAAAAACAAAAAACAAAAAACTATTTAATACAAAACTACAAAAAAAAGAAAAACCAACTAAGACATTGTATAGCCGATAAATATTATATATTAACCGACTAAGATATTGTAACACCGACTACAATATTTTCTAGTCGGTCAATATTATATATTCACCGACTAAGATATTGTATAGTCAATAATGTTTAGGCGACCACAAAATAAATGTAGTCGGTAAAAAAAACCCTTCACCGACTAGATATTGTAGTCGGTAATGTTTAGGCGACCATAAAATAATTGTGGTCAGTAAAAATAATTGTAGGCGACCACAAATTAATTGTACTTGGTAAAAAAAACCTTCGCTGACCAGATATTGTAGTCGTTAAAGTTTAGGTGACCATAAATAATTGTAGTCGGTAAAAAAATACCTTCGCCGACTAGATATTGTAGTCGGTAATATTTAGGCGACCACAAAATAATAGTAGTCGGTAAAAAAAACCTTCGTCGACTAGATATTGTAGTCGGTAATGTTTAGGCGACCAAAAATAATTGTAGTCAGTAAAAAAATACCTTTGCCGACCAGATATTGTAGTCGGTAATATTTAGGCGACCATAAAATAATTGTGGTCGGTAAAAATAATTGTAGGCGACCACAAAATAATTGTAGTCGGTAAAAAAACCTTCACCAACTAGATATTGTAGTCGGTAATGTTTACGCGACCATAAATAATTGTGGTCGGTAAAAAACACCTTCACCGAATAAATGGTCAAAAGTTGAGTGAAGCCAGACACTTTGTGTGGATTAAGGACAGTGGTACAACAAAAATAATAGGTTGTGGGCTTAAGTGTCAATATATTAAAATGAGGACCTATTTGCTACAATGTGAATGGTTGGGGACTAATGCTGTAATTGTCCCAATTAATTATTCCAGTTAGACGGGTAAAAACAGTTAAACATATAATTAACCATAAGAAAATTAGATTTGAATTAAAAACAACATCCTAACAACAGAAAAAATACAACAAATAAAAAAGAAATTGATTAAAAAAATATTTAGAATTCAGTGTGCTTACTTATGAGCTGTTCCTATCATACCCCATATAGTGATGAATCGAAAACAATTTATCTGTGGCTGACATATCTCAATAATACAAAACTACAAAAAAGAAAAAACCGCAGCGACATTTTCACTCTAATTAGCACCGATTTGTTGTTATTGGCAATCAACTCCTTAGTTGAACAAATATAGCTATTCATTACGAAAACAAACGAAAATGCTACCTCTCGAGACAATAAAATTTCTAATGAAGATAGAGCCAGAGATGAAGCTAAACCTGCAAAAAAAAAATACTATTTAATACAAAACTAGAAAAAAAAAAAGAAAAACCATAGCGACATTGTCACTCTAACTAGTACTAATTTGTTGTTATTGACAATCAATTGCTCAGCTGACAACATATCGCTATTCATTACGAAAACAAACGAAAATGCTACCTCCTTGAGACAATAAAATTTCTGGTGGAGGTGGAACCGGAAATGAAGCTAAACCTGCAAAAAAAATACTAGTTAATACAAAACTACAAAAAAAAAAAGAAAAACCGCAGCGACATTGCCACTATAATTAGTATCGATTTGTTGTTATTGACAATCAATTGCTCAGTTGACAACATATCGCTATTCATTACGAAAACAAATGAAAATGCTACCTCCTTGAGACAATAAAATTTCTGGTGAAGGTGGAACTGGAGATGAAGCTAAACCTGCAAAAAAAACACTATTTAATACAAAACTTTTTTGGGTTACTGTTCATGTGAACATTATTTATACTATTCATGTGAACAGTAAGCGATACTATTCATTTGTTTCCCGAACTACGAAAAAAAAAATTTCCCTCGCTACTATTAACGTGAACAGTAGACCTACACTGTTATGTGAATAGTAAAAAGTTACTATTCATAAAATAAAATTAAAAAAATTTCGCTATTATTCACGTGAACATTAGATGTACACTGTTCCGTGAATAGTAGAAGTTAGTGTTTATAATTTTTGTTTTTAAAAAAATTGCTCGGTATGTGATCAAAACATTTTTTTTTGTCGAGTCTACAAAAAGGTAAACCCGGTGCTTTGATACCATTTGTAACGCCCCGAAATTTCTAAAGTCTCGGAGAGTTAGTAAAATTCATAACCATTAAATATTGTGGAAAAATGACTTTAATAATAAAATCTCAATTGTCAAACAATTGGTTAATTCGTAAACAAATAAGAAAATATTTATTAAATGCTAAATAACTTGAAATTGTGACGCTAATCGTCTAAAGCATCATAAACAAAATTATTTAATTTGGCGACCATTGGCTTGACAACTTCACTGACCCTCCACGCATCCATCACATTTATCATTATCTGAAAATTATTTAAAATGAGGGATGAGTATAACTAATTATACTCCGTGAGATACTTGCTATTTCCACAATCAATCCAAATATTATAATTAAGCATGGAATTAACTTACTAAACTGAACTGTGAATTATCACACCATGACAATGATAATTCATGCAAGCGCTGCAAATAAACTGAAACTCAAAGGTTTAACTGAACCTAAAAGTTTAACTGAAACTCGAAGGTTTAAATGAACTGATTCATGATTTCTCCCGAAAGAGCACTGAAATTAAGTAATCAATTTACATACAGAACTTCAACAATCAGAAAGTCGTAGAAATCAACAATAGCAAATAGTATCTCACCTTAGTTCTTATGAATAAGAATTGAACTGGAACTTGAACGAGTTATGAACGTAAAAGTTGCAAAGAGAGCAAAAATGGATGGTGAAAAAATAAATAAATTATATGCGTGCGTATAGGTAGGTGCTAAAGCTGCTGATGATTGAAAAACGTGAAAAGTGGACTAAGTTTATAGGTTAAGCATTGGTTTAAAATTTAAGAACTCTAGAAGTATAGGTTAATTGGGATTCTTGGTATTTGAAATCAAATAGGGGAGAGAGAGAGAGAGAGAGAGAGAGAGAGAGAGAGAGAGAGAGAGAGAGAGAGAGGGTGATAAACTACAGAAAAACAAATTTGAAAATTCAAAAGATAATATGTAATCTGGCCGAATACTTATTATCTCAAAAGAGTCCCTTTTAAGTTCAATCCACTATAGAAATCTTTAACTGACTCTATCTTGAATATAACTTATCCAAAAACACTTTTTCTTGAGTCGTTAATCATAAATAAATACAAGCTACCTAACAAGTCCAATATCAATATATTAAAACTCAATATTTCGCTAACTAATTATTTAACCCAAATAAATTAATCGATTCTAAAACTTATTTTTACTTAGGTCCTTTAATAATAAATAATAATAAAAAATTCGGGATTCTACAAACTATCCTCCTTAAAAAAAATTTCGCCTTCGAAATTATACCTTAGCTAGTTAGAGAGTTCTTGATACTTAGCTTCTGCAGCCTCCTGCTGGTTTAAGGTGAAAACCCTGGCTTCTCCCCCTTTACCCTATTCGTTGTTCCTTTTCAGTGGGGGTTCTTGGCAATTTTGGACTATATGACCTGACTTACCGCATCAATAGCACACATTCTTCTCGTACAGACACTCACTATGGGTCCTATTGCACTTAGGGCATGGCGAGATGACTTCATTCGGTTTGCTTGATCCTGATCCATTATTAGCCTTCTTGTTATGTCAATTTCCATTTTCTGTATATGGCTCATTCCATTCTCGCTTTTTAGAAACCTCAGAACTGGGTAGGATTTTCTCCCCCAACCCTAATCAAGTAGAGATTGCATGTGCTCGACGTAAAGCTTATGCGTAAGTAGTATAGTGCTGGGCGGCCATGATTCCTTTGGTCTCGGGTCGTAATCCCATCTCGAACCTCTTGGCCTTTGTTAGCTCGGTGTTAACCATATGCGGCGCATACCTGGACAACCGTTCGAATTTCCTTTCGTACTCTCCAAGCGGCATGTTCCCTTGCATGAGTTGAAGAAATTCTGCTTCTTTTTGGTAGGAAAATATTTTCCTAGCAATGCTTCCTTAAATTGGTCCCAAGTGAGACTACGTTGCTGCACTGCAGTCCTAGTGCGCGAATCAGATTCCCACCAATGGCTAGCATCGTTAATCAACATGAACTTCGTACAAGAAACCTTCTGCATATCGTTGAAGTTCAGATGCTCAAAAATCCCTTCAAGTCTCCTCAGCCACTCCTCGGCGGCGAAAGGATCATCCTTACCATTAAAAGATGGTGGTTTGAAACGACGAAACTGTTCAACCATCGAACTCGTGTTGTCAACTCTTGTCGCACTCGGGGGTGACTCCTGAGCCTGTTGTCTGCCCAAGTCTTGGACCGCTCTCATCAAGTCTCTGAACATAGTTGCTTAGGTTTGTGTTTGTCGAGACATTTCTTTCACATAAAAAAATAAATTTATCTATTTAGGTTCGCTAACCATTCGTCATTTTTCCATATTGTAATTCAAGTGATAACAGTTACATAATTTAATTAGAATACGCATATACCACTAACTAACGTGAACATAAAGGAACAACTCATTGTTTACATTCTGTTTTCAAAGTTTCTGGTCGTAAAATACACTACCATGTTTCGCATACTACTTAACTTTAAATAACTATACCGCATTACTAAATAGTTCAAATGCAATAGTAAAATAAGTGACAAATATTTTATAAAATCATGCTAATGAATTTATTTAGACTAGCAAAATAATTTACGGCAATTAAGCATATTCACATATTTCATACCTCAAAATATTGGATGGTGGCTGATCAGTGAGCTCTGGGTGCCAAATGTCTCGTACCAAAACAAAACAATTTTTTTTTTTTAAACTCAAAAAAATTCACTGCTACTATTCAAAAATAAATAAATAAATAAATAAATTATGTTACTGTTCTCGTGAACAATAAATGTACTGTTATGTGAATAGTTATAAAAGCTACTATTCATCCCAAAATTTTTTGGGTTACTGTTCACGTGAACATTATTTATATTGTTCATGTGAATAGTAAACGATACTGTTCATTTTTTTCTCGAACTGCAAAAAAAAAAAAAAAAATTTCCCTCGCTACTATTCACGTGAACAGTAGACCTACACTGTTCTGTTAATAGTAAAAAGTTACTATTCATAAAATAAAATAAAATAAATTCGCTATTATTCACGTGAACAGTAGATGTACACTGTTCTGTGAATAGTAGAAGTTAGTGTTCATAATTTTTTTTAAAAAAAAATTGCTCGGTATGTGATCAAAACATTTTTTTTTTGTCGAGTCTACAGAAAGGTAAACCCGGTGCTCTGATACCATTTGTAATGCCCCGAAATTTCTAAAGTCTCGAAGAGTTGGTAAAATTCATAACCATTAAATATTGCGGAAAAAATGACTTTAATAATAAAATCTCAATTGTCAAACAATTGGTTAATTCGTAAACAAATAAGAAAATATTTATTAAATACTAAATAACTTGAAATTGTGACGATAATCGTCTAAAGCATCATAAACAAAATTATTAAATTTGGCGACCATTGGCTTGACAACTTCACTGACCCTCCACGCATCCATCACATTAATCATTACCTGAAAATTATTTAAAATGAGGGATGAGTATAACTAATTATACTCAGTGAGATAATTGCTATTTTCACAGTCAATCCAAATATTATAATTAAGCATGGAATTAACTTACTAAACTGAACTGTGAATTATCACACCATGACAATGATAATTCATGCAAGCGCTGCAAATAAACTGAAACTCAAAGGTTTAACTGAATCCAAAAGTTTAACTGAAAGCCGAAGGTTTAAATGAACTGATTCATGATTTCTCCTGAAAGAGCGCTGAAATTAAGTAATCAATTTACATACAGAACTACAATAATCAGAAAGTCGTAGAAATCAACAATAGCACATAGTATCTCACCTTAGTTCTTATGAATAAGAATTGAACTGGAACTTAAACGAGTTATGAACGTAAAAGTTGCAAAGAGAGCACAAATGGATGGTGAAAAAATAAATAAATTATATGCGTGCATATAGGTGGGTGCTAAAGCTGTTGATGATTGAAAAACGTGAAAAGTGGACTAAGTTTATAGGTTAAGCATTGGGTTAAAATTTAAGAACTCTAGAAGTATAGGTTAATTGGGATTCTTGGTATTTGAAATCAAATAGGAGAGAGAGAGAGAGAGGGTGATAAACTACAGAAAAATAAATTTGAAAATTCAAAAGATAATATGTCATCTGGCCGAAAACTGATTATCTCAAAAGAGTCCATTTTAAGTTCAATCTACTATAGAAATCTTTAACTGACTCTATCTTGAGTTTAACTTATCCAAAAACACTTTTACTTGAGTCGTTAATCATAAATAAATACAAGCTACCTAACGAGCCCAATATCAATATATTAAAACTCAATATTTCGCTAACTAATTATTTAACCCAAATAAATTAATCGATTCTAAAACTTATTTTTACTTAGGTCCTTTAATAATAAATAATAATAAAAAATTCGGGATTCTATAGGTAATGTTTAGGCGACCAAAAATAATTGTAGTCAGTAAAAAAACACATTTGCCAACCAGATATTGTAGTCGGTAATGTTTAGGCGACCACAAAATAATTGTGGTCGGTAAAAATAATTGTAGGTGACCACAAAATAATTGTAGTCGGTAAAAAAAACCTTCACCGACTAGATATTGTAGTCGGTAATGTTTAGGCGACCATAAAATAATTGTGGTCGGTAAAAAACACCATCACCGACTACATATTGTAGTCGGTAATATTTAGGCGACCATAAAACAATTGTAGTCGGTAAAAACAATTTTTACGAACTACATATTTTTAGTTAGTAAAATTTAGTCGGTGAAAGCCTCATTCCTTGTAGTGTCTGGATGTTTTTCCATAATATCAACACATGATGTAGCTTTAAGAAAAACCTCACTACAATTTGCATTCAAATTCATATGAATTCATGAGAATATGAATATTGACATAAAGCTAGCAAAATATTCATTGATTTCAAGAAACAAACTCACCTATCCATGACATCTAGGAACTTCTGTTTTTGGATCTCAAAGACAATTTTTTCAGTGTAGTTGTTATCACTAAAGACTCTGAAGGCATATATGTATTTTTCAAACTCTTTCCAACATCCCTTTATTATCATGTCTTCAATGTAGCTCATGCTGAGGAAGATTCTTGATTCTTTTTCCAATCTTAAACCACCACAAAGAATTAAATCATCAATCAACCAATATTTAATTAGAAAAAACCCTCCCCGACAAGTTTTCCAGAAAATAAACATATCAACAATATTAAACACGAAAATTTATAATTATTATGCACAAATCTTGAATTTTTGAACACGGTTTAAATTTTTCTTCTTTATAATAGACCTTTTACACGAAATTTGACCGCTAAATGGACAAAAGTTGAGTGAAGCCAGACACTTTGTGTGAATTAAGGACAGTGGTACAACAAAAATAATAGGTTGTGGGCTTAAGTGTCAATATATTAAAATGAGGACCTATTTGCTCCAATGTGAATGGTTGGGGACTAATGCTGCAATTGTCCCAATTAATTATTCCAATTAGACGGGTACAAACAGTTAAACATGCAATTAACCATAAGAAAATTAGATTTGAATTAAAAACTAACATCCTCACAACAGAAAAAATACAACAAAATAAATAAAAAATTGATTAAAAAAATATTTAGAATTCAGTTGCTTACTTATGAACTGTTCCTGTCATACCCAATTTCTCCATATAGTGATGAATCGAAAACAATTTATATGTGGCTGACATATCTCAATAATACAAAACTACAAAAAAGAAAAAACCGCAGCGACATTTTCACTCTAATTAGCACCGATTTGTTGTTATTGGCAATCAACTCCTCAGTTGAACAAATATAGCTATTCATTACGAAAACAAACGAAAATGCTACCTCCTCGAGACAATAAAATTTTTGGTGAAGGTAGGGCCAGAGATGAAGCTAAACCTGCAAAAAAAAATACTATTTAATACAAAACTAGAAAAAAAAGAAAAACCATAGCGACATTGTCACTCTTATTAGCACTGATTTGTTGTTATTGACAATCAATTGCTCAGTTGACAACATATCCCTATTCATTACGAAAACAAACGAAAATGCTACCTCCTTGAGACAATAAAATTTCTGGTGGAGGTGGAACCGGAGATGAAGCTAAACCTGCAAAAAAAAAACACTATTTAATACAAAACTACAAAAAAAGAAAAGCCGCAGCGACATTGTCACTCTAATTAGTACCGATTTGTTGTTATTGGCAATCAACTCCTCAGTTGAAAACATATCGCTTTTTATTACGAAAACAAACGAAAATATTACCTCCTCAAGACAATAAAATTTATGGTGGAGGTGGAGCCAAAAATGAAGCTAAACCTGCCAAAAACAAAAACAAAAGAAAACAAAATACTATCTAATACAAAACTACAAAAAAGAATAATCGAAGCTACTTCGTCACTCTTATTATTACCGATTTGTTGTTATTGGCAATCAACACATCATTTAAAAACATATTGCTATTCATTTAAAAAACAAGCCAAAATGCTACCTCCTCGAGATAATAAAATTTCTGGTGGAGGTGGAGCTAGAGGTGAAGCAAAACCTGCCAAAAAAACACTATTTAATACAAAACTACAAAAAAAGAAAAACCGCAATGACATTGTCACTCAAATTAGCACCGATTTGTTGTTATTGGCAATCATCTCCTCAGTTGAAAACATATCGCTATTCATTACGAAATAAAACGAAAATGCTACCTCTTCGAACAATAAAATTTTTTGTGGAGATGGAACGGGAGATGAAGCTAAACCTGCAAAAAAAATACTTTCCAATACAAAACTACAAAAAAAGAAAAACCGCAGGGATATTGTCACTCTAATTAGTACTGATTTGTTGTTATTGACAATCAATTGCTCAGTTGACAACATATCACTATTCATTACGAAAATGCTACCTCCTTGAGACAATAAAATTTCTGGTGGAGGTAGAACCGGAGATGAAGCTAAACCTGCAAAAAAAATACTATTTAATACAAAACTACAAAAAAAGAAAAACCGCAGGGACATTGTCATTCTAATTAGTACCAATTTGTTGTTATTGGCAATCAACTCCTCAATTGAAAATATATTGCTATTCATTACGAAAACAAATGAAAATGCTACCTCCTCGAGACAATAAAATTTCTAGTGGCGGTGGAGCAGGAGATGAAGCTAAACTTGCCAAAAACAAAAAAAAAAATATTATTTAATATAAAACTACAAAAAAAGAAAAATCGACTAAGACATTGTATAGTCGGTAAATATTATATATTCACCGACTAAGATATTGTATAGTCGATAAGTATTATCTACCAACAATTTTTGGTCGGTGTTATATTCGCCTTCTAAAAAGTTCTTTGGTCTGTAAAATTCATTATTTTGTAGTCGGCAATGTTTAGGCAACCACAAAATAATTGTAGTCGGTAATGTTTAGGCGACCATAAAATAATTGTGGTCAGTAAAAATAATTGTAGGCGACCGCAAAATAATTGTAGTTGGTAAAAAAAAACCTTCGCTGACTAGATATTGTAGTCGGTAATGTTTAGGCGACCATAAATAATTGTAGTCGGTAAAAAAAACACCTTCGCCGACTAGATATTGTATTCGGTAATTTTTAGGCGACCATAAAATAATTGTGGTCAGTAAAAATAATTGTAGGCGACCACAAAATAATTGTAGTCGGTAAAAAAAACACCTTTGCCGACAAGATATTGTAGTCGGTAATGTTTAGGCGACCATAAAATAATTGTGGTCGGTAAAAATAATTGTAGGCGACCACAAAATAATTGTAGTCGGTAAAAAAAACCTTCACCGACTAGATATTGTGGTCGGTAATATTTAGGCGACCATAAAATAATTGTGGTCGGTAAAAAACACCTTCACTGACTACATATTGTAGTCGGTAATCTTTAGGCGACCATAAAATAATTGTAGTTGGTAAAAACAATTTTTACCGACTACATATTTTTAGTTAGTAAAATTTAGTCGGTGAAAGCCTCATTCCTTGTAGTGTCTGGATGTTTTTCCATATTATCAACACATGATGTAGCTTTAAGAAAACCCTCACTACAATTTGCATTCAAATTCATATGAATTCTTGAGAATATGAATATTGACATAATGCTAGCAAAATATTCAATGATTTCAAGAAACAAACTCACCTATCCATGACATCTAGGATTTTCTGTTTTTGGATCTCAAAGACAATTTTTTCAGTGTAGTTGTTATCACAAAAGACTCTGAAGGCAGATATGTATTTTTCCAACTCTTTCCAACTTCCCTTTATTATCATGTCTTCAATGTAGCTCATGCTGAATAAGATTCTTGATTCTTTTTCCAATCTTAAATCACCACAAAGAACTAAATCATTAATCAACCAATTATTAATTAAAAAAAACCTTCCCCGACAAGTTTTCCAGAAAATAAACATATCAACAATATTCAACACGAAAATTTATAATTATTATACACTAATCTTGAATTTTTGAACACGATTTAAATTTTTCTTCTTTATAATAGACCTTTTACACAAAATTTGACGCTAAATGGGCAAAAGTTGGGTGAAGCCAGACACTTTGTGTGAATTAAGGACAGTGGTACAACAAAAATAATAGGTTGTGGGCTTAAGTGTCAATATATTAAAATAAGGACCTATATGCTACAATGTGAATGGTTGGGGACTAATGCTGCAATTGTCCCAATTAATTATTCCAATTAGACGGGTAAAAACAGTTAAACATGCAATTAACCATAAGAAAATTAGATTTGAATTAAAAACTAACATCCTAACAACAGAAAAAATACAACAAAATAAAAAAGAAATTGATTAAAAAAATATTTAGAATTCAGTTGCTTACTTATGAACTATTCGTATCATACCTAATTTCTCCATATAGTGATGAATCGAAAACAGTTTAACTGTGGTTGACATATCCCTATAATACAAAACTGTAAAAAAGAAAAAACCGCAGCGACATTTTCACTCTAATTAGCACCGATTTGTTGTTATTGGCAATCAACTCCTCAGTTGAACAAATATACCTATTCATTACGAAAACGAATGAAAATGCTACCTCCTCGAGACAATAAAATTTATGGTAAAGGTAGAGACGGAGATGAAGCTAAACCTGCAAAAAAAATACTATTTAATACAAAACTAGAAAAAAAGAAAAACCATAGCGACATTGTCACTCTAATTAGCACTTATTTGTTGTTATTGACAATCAATTGCTCAGTTGACAACATATCGCTATTCATTACGAAAACAAACGAAAATGCTACCTCCTTGAGACAATAAAATTTCTGGTGGAGGTGGAACCGTTGATGAAGTTAAACCTGCAAAAAAAATACTATTTAATACAAAACTACAAAAAAAGAAAAACTGCAACGACATTGTCACTCAAATTAGCACCGATTTGTTGTTATTGGCAATCAACTCCTCAATTGAAGACATGTCGCTATTCATTACGAAATAAAACGAAAATGCTACCTCTTCGAGACAATAAAATTTCTTGTGGAGGTGGAGTCGGAGATGAAGCTAAACCTGCCCAAAAAAATAGTATTTAATACAAAACTACCAAAAAAAAAGAAAAACGGCAGCGACATTGTCACTCTAATTAACACCGATTTGTTGGTATTGGCAATCAACTCCTCATTTAAAAATATATCGCTATTTATTACGAAAACTAAAGAAAATGCTACGTACTCGAAACAATAAAATTTATGGTAGAGTTGGAGGGGGAGATGAAGCTAAACCTGCCAAAAAATTACTATATAACAATAAAACTACAAAAAAAAAAAGAATCGCAGCGACATTGTCAATCCAATTAGCATCGATTTGTTGTTATTGGCAATCAACTACTCAGTTGAAAACATATCTCTATTCATTACGAAAACAAATGAAAATGCTACCGCCTCGAGAGAATATAATTTCGGGTAGAGGTGGAGCCGGAGATAAAGCTAAACCTGCCAAAAACAAACAAAAAAATACTATTTAATACAAAACTACAAAAAAGAAAAACCACAGCGACATTGTACTCTAATTATCACTAATTGTTGTTATTGGCAATCAACTCCTTAGTTGAAAACATATCGCTATTCATTACGAAATAAACAAAAGTGCTACCCTCCTCGAGAAAATAAATTTCTAGTGAGGTGGAGCCGGAAATGAAAATAAACCTTCCAAAAACTATTTAATACAAAACTACAAAAAAGAAAAACCCAGCGACATTGTCACTCTAATTAGCACAGATTTGTTGTTATTTGCAATCAACTCCTCAGTTGAAAACATATTGCTATTCACTACGATAACAAACGAAAATGCTACCTCCTCGAGAAAATAAAATTTATGTTGGAGGTGGGGCCGAAGATGAAGCTAAACCTGCCAAAAAAAAAACACTCTTTAATACAAAACTACAAAAAAGAAAACCACAGGGACATTGTCACTCTAATTAACACCGATTTGTTGTTATTGGCAATCAACTCCTCAGTTGAAAACATATCGCTATTCATTACGAAAACAAACGAAAATGATACCTCTTCGAGACAATAAAATTTCTAGTGGAGGTGGAGCCGTAATTGAAGCTAAACTTGCCAAAAAAATACTATTTAATACAGAACTACAAAAAAAGAAAAACCGCAGCGACTATGTCACTCTAATTATCACCGATTTGTTGTTATAAGCAATCAACTCCTCATTTGAAAACTTATCGCTATTCATTACGAAAGCAAACGAAAATGTACCTCCTCGAGACAATAAAATTTTTGGTAGAGGTGGAGCTAGAGGTAACGCTAAACCTGCCAAAAAACACTATTTAATACAAAACTACAAAAAAAGAAAAATCGCAGCAACATTGTCACTCTAATTAACACCGATTTCTTCTTATTGGCAATCAACTCCTCAGTTGAAAACATATTGCTATTCATTATGAAAAAAAACAAAAATGCTACCTTCTCGAGACAATAAAATTTCTGGTGAAGGTGGAGCCAGAAATGAAGCTAAACTTGCCAAAAACCAAAAAAACACTATTTAATACAAAATTACAAAAAAAGAAAAACCGCAGCGACATTGTCACTCTAAGTAGCACTGATTTGTTATTATTGGCAATCAACTTCTCAGTTGAAAACATATCGTTATTTATTACGAAAGCAAATGAAAATTCTACCTCCTCAAGACAACAAAATTTCTGGTCAAAGTGGAGCCGGAGGTGAAGCTAAACCTGCCAAAAAAATACTATTTAATACGAAACTACAAAAAAAAAAAAAAAAAAACCCCAGCGATATTGTCACTCGAATTAGCACCGATTTGTTCTTTTTGGCAATCAACTCCTCAATTGAAAACATATCGCTATTCATGACGAACATAACAAAAATGCTAACTCCCCGAGATAAAAAAAAATCTTGGTGGAGGTTGAACCGGAGATGAAGCTAAACCTGCCAAATACATAAAAAAAACAACAAAAAAACACTAATACAAAACTACAAAAAAGAAAAACTACAGCAACATTGTCACTCTAATTAGCACCGATTTGTTGGTATTGGCAATCAACTCCTCAGTTAAAAACATATCGCTATTTATTACGAAAACAAACGAAAATAATACCTCTTCGAGACAATAAAATTTCTGGTGGAGGTGGAGTTGGAGATGAAGCTAAACATGCCAAAAAAATACTATTTAATACAAAACTACAAAAAAAAAAAAAGAAAAATCGCAGCGACATTGTCACTCTAATTAGCATTGATTTGTTGTTATTGGCAATCAACTCTTCAGTTGAAAACATATCGCTATTCATTACGAAAACAAACGAAAATGATACCACTTCGAGTCAATAAAATTTCTGGTAGAGGTGGAGCCGGAATTGAAGCTAAACCTGCCAAAAAATACTATTTAATACAAAACTACAAAAAAAAAGAAAAACTGCAGCAATATTGTCACTCTAATTAGCACCGATTTGTTGTTATTGGCAATCAACTCCTCAGTTGAAAATATATCGCTATTCATTACGAAAGCAAACGAAAATACTACCTCCTCGAGACAATAAAATTTCTGGTGGAGGTGGAGCAGAGGTGGAGCTAAACCAGCCAAAAAAATACTATTTATTACAAAACTACAAAAAAAGAAAAACTACAACAACATTGTCACTCCAATTAGCACCGATTTGTTGTTATTGGCAATCAACTCCTAGTTGAAAACATATCGCTATTCAAGACGAAAAGAAACGAAAATGCTACCTCCTCAAGACAATAAAATTTCAGGTAGAGGTGGAGCCGGAGATGAAGCCAAACCTGCCCCCAAAAAAAAAAAAAAAAAAACCTATTTAATACAAAACTATAAAAAATAAAAAGCGCAGCGATATTGTCACTCTAATTAGCACCGATTTGTTGTTATTTGCAATCCACTCCTATTTAAAAATATATCGCTATTCATTACGAAAACAAATGAAAATTCTACCTCCTTGAGACAATAAAATTTCTGGTGGAGGTGGAGCCGGAGAAGAAGCTAAACCTGCAAAAAACAAAAGAACACTATTTAATACAATACTACAAAAAAAAAAAAAAAAAACCACAGCGACATTGTCACTCTAATTAGCACCGATTTGTTGTTATTGGTAATCAACTTCTCAGTTGAAAACATATTGGTATTCATTATGAAAACAAACGAACATGATACCTCTTCTAGACAATAAAATTTCTAGTAGAGGTGGAACCGGAATTGAAGCTAAACCTGCCAAGATAAACACTATTTAATACAAAACTACAAAAAAAAAAAAAAAAAGACAAACCGCAGCGACATTGTCACTCTAATTAGCACCGATTTGTTGTTATAGACAATCAACTTCTCAATTGAAAACATATCGCTATTCATTACGAAAGCCAACGATAACGCTACCTCCTCGAGACAATAAAATTTCTGACAGAGGTAGAGCCGGAGTTTAAGCTAAACCTGCCAAAAAAAAAAACAAAAAAAAATCCTATTTAATACAAAACTACAAAAAAGAAAAAGCGCAGCGACATTGTTAGTCTAATTAGCACTGATTTATTATTATTCGCAATCAACTCCTCATTTGAAAACATATCGATATTTATTACGAAAATGCTACCTCCTCGAGAAAATAAAATTTCTGGTAGAGGTGGAGCCGGAAGTAGAGCCAGAGATGAAGCTAAATGTGCCAAAAAAATACTATTTAATACAAAACTACAAAAAAAGAAAAATCGTAGCGACATTGTGACTCTAATTAGCACCAATTTGTTGTTATTGGCAATCAACTCCTCAGTTGAAAACATATCGCTATTCATTACGAAAACAAATGAAATTGCTACCTCCTCGAGACAATAAAATTTATGGTGGTGGTGGAGCCGGAGATGAAGCTAAACCTGCCAAAAACAAAAGAAACACTATTAATACAATACTACAACAAAGAAAACCACAGCGACATTGTCACTCTAAGTAGCACCGATTTTTTGTTATTGGCAATCAACTCCTCAGTTGAAAACATATCGTTATTCGTTATGAAAACAAACGAAAATGATACCTCTTCTAGACAATAAAATTTCTAGTGGAGGTGGAACCGGAATTGAAGCTAAACCTGCCAAAAAAACACTATTTAATACAAAACTACAAAAAAAAAAAAAAAAAAACGCAGCGACATTGTCACTCTAATTTGCACCGATTTATTGTTATATACATCAACTCCTCAGTTGAAAACATATTGCTATTTATTACAAAAGCAAACGATAATGCTATCTCCTTGAGACAATAAAATTTCTGGCGGAAGTGGAGCCGGAGTTGAAGCTAAACCTGCCAAAAAAAAAACAAAAAAAATCCTATTTAATACAAAACTACAAAAAAGAAAAAGCACAGCGACATTGTCACTCTAATTAGCACCGATTTGTTGTTATTGGCAATCAACTCCTCATTTGAAGACATATCGCTATTCATTACGAAAATGCTACCTCCTCGAGACAATAAAATTTCTGTTGGCAGCTCTGTTGGCAGCCGACCTACATATTTAACAGAACTTTAAAAATATTTGCGAAAGACTTTAGAAACATGGAGAACCCTATGGATAAAGTCAATTCTAAGGAATTCTATAAGAGGAACTTGTTAGAGCATTCTAGGATAAAAGGGAGATGTAAAGAATTTTGTAAATATATGCCGTATTAAGTATTTGTATGAACTTGTAACAGATGTGTAGAAGGTTCTAGAAACAATAATTCTAGAAAAATCTATGTAAATATCTACAAAGAATAATCTAGGGAAAAAATATTAACCATAAAACATAATCAATCTACACCGTCTACTTAAAGAATGTAAAACTATAAAAGGTCAAAGAGACCTCATTTGTAATCAACCAAATTAAAAGTAAGTTAAAAGCTAAATAATGAGAGTAAGAGTTTTGAGATATATTATAATATTCTTTGAGACTTTATATTTAAAGATATACTGTCTAAATCTAGCTGCAAAACTTTTAAACGGGTCAAACACATTGGACCACTGAGCAACAACCTAAATGTACGTTAAATCTTTCAAGTGGCCCAATAAATCCTTACATTTGGGCTGACACTTTGTTGAGTGAATTAACAATCGTCTTCAATTTTGAGTTCAAAGACTATGAAGATATCGCTATTCATTACGGAAACAAATAAAAATGCTACCTCCTCCAGATAATAAAATTTCTGGTGTAGGTGGAGCCGGAGATGAAGCTAAACCTGCCAAAAAAAAAAAAAAAAGCCAATAAAAATACTAATTAATACAAAACTACTGCACAATATTGTCACTCTAATTTTTATTTTATTTCATACTTATCGGTAAATGTCGTGGAGGTGGAGACTTACCGGAAAATGTCGTGGAGGTGGAGCCTTGGAAGTGAAGAAACTAACGTGACCAAAACAGAAAGAAATGGGTTTTGACGTTTTGTGAAGTGAAATTGGCAAAAAAAATTCCCCAACCTTTTTACCCAATGTGAAACTAATCCCTAACATTTTATTTTGCGCACAAAAGTCCCTAATCTTTGTATTTTAGTGCACAATTGGTCCTTATTTGATAAAAAGACCAATATACCCTTAATTTTAATTAGAGAAATTTTATTTGGGTTGTTAACATTTGCAAAAAGTACAAATAGGTCTCATACTTTTATTTTTGATAAAAAAAAATTAAAAGAAACTAACGATTTTTTTAATTAACATTTTATTGACCAAATTGATGATATACTAAATTCTTATGTATATTTTACTAACTATTATAAAATAACTAAAATTTAAAATCATAATTATTAACAAACATGTCAGATAAAATTATTTTTTATATTATTAAGTAATTATATTGTTTAAAATATAAACTTTTATTTTATCTTTACAACATAAAAAGAAAAATAATTTTCACAAACTTGGTACTAATATACTTTTAATTAATTGAACTATTCGTTTATTAACTACAACTATTAGAGTTCCAACTGTATTATTCATATTTTAATTTGTTGTTTTATTATCGTTCAAAAATAAAGAACACATAATGTGTAAATTAATTTTTATTATTACTTTTATATTAAAAAAATAATAAGATTGATTCAATATCATAGAATTATATATATTATTTCATTATTTATTTAACTTAATTTTTATTTAAGTTTTTCACATTACATAGCAATTACATATACTTAAAGCACAATAATTTTTTATTTTTCTCTTATAAAAAAATTAATTGACACGAGTATAATGATATATTTAATATGTTAAATTAAATACTTATTAATAAATATACATGACCCATTTGAACATTTTGCAAATAATAAGAATTAAATTACAATTTTTTATAATTAAAACAAATGGCGTATTTGTCTTTTTAATCAAATAAGGACCAATTGCATACTAAAACACATAGGTTAGAGATTTATGTGCCAAAAAGAAGTGAAGAATTATTTTCACACTAGGGACAAAAGTTAGCGACCATTTGCGCCAATTTCCCTTTTGTGAATAATAATCATGTTTCAGCTGCATGTGGCAACTTTACAATTGCAGTTAGAAAAATGTAAAATCAAATGACAAAAGGAAATGGGAAAAAGCGTGCAGCAAAGGCGAGTAATATTTTGGGCTAATTACGCCCAGGCCAAGTACAATTTGGGATTAAAAATTGAGAAAATTATGTCATATACTTTTTTTTCTAAATTAATTATGGCACGTACATTGCACGAATGGTAGTTGTAATTTGATTCTTAACAATATTGCAAAGTTAGAAAATAAAAAATTAATTAACTATAATTTTAGATAAAATTTAATAAATAAAAGTTATTAAATATAAGTATGCAATAGTAGATACGAAGGAATTGTGAAAACAAAAAATTTATACAATTAAAATACACCAAAAAAAAAAAAAAAATTTGAACCAACACTAAAAACATTTGAAATTTAAGCATTGCATTGCAACTTATATATACAAAGTTATATGTATGACAAAAGCATCTTAAAATATATTATCCAAAGATCCGAGTCATCACCCAAGAGAAGCTTGTGTGTCCTTTTCCACAGTAACTCAATTTCAGAACGAAAAACACTCTTGAGCCACTTCAAACTTCCTTCTAAAACCTGTTTATGGACAGTAGTTTCCTGTATCAACTTCTCAACCGAAGAAAAATCTCTCTTGCTGCCAATTACATCAATCAAGTACCTTCCACTAATTTTATTCACGATCTTTTTTTCTGCAATTCCTCAACCAGTTTGAAAAAGTCTTAGTTGGTCCATTCTTGTTGAACGTATTCCTACAATCCTAAAAAGCGATAGGCAAAGAGTAAGAGGAATAATATATTTTATTTGCCGAAGAACAGAATAAATTACATAGATAACACAGCGTACCATAAGTTGTGTATAGCTTGAGAGGGCCAAAACGATGTTGTGTTACACTCTAATTAGTTATTAGTCCCAGGTTTGAAAGAATGAACCTCCAATGTCGTGTATGGGAGGTGCTCATCTATTATTATTTATTGTCTTCTTAAAGCAAAGGCAACCAACAGTTCACATATGGGTTAATTTCACTTATGGTCACTAAAGTTTCAACAAAATTATAAAATAGCCACTGATGTTACAAAGCTTCAGTGTTAATCAGTGAAGTATACTAATGCATTCACCAATGGTTACTCCGTTAAATTTTTAGCGTAAATTAATGACATGTAACTGTTAAGTGTACATGTGACATACAATCGGTCGACATTTGACAAAAACTGACACCATGTGGACTTAATGTATTAATAATAACAAATTCGAACCACAAATGATACACCTAAAACACGAAGACCAGCTGCAATTTCTGGACAATATATAAATCAGATCCCCAAAAACATTTGGTAGTTCAAGTTTTGGGGTGTTTGATAAGTACAACTTCTATTGGTAGCGGAAACATGTTTGAAAGGAAATTCACTTTCGAAAAATGTAACATCTCTAGACACAAACACCTTCTCAAGTTCAAGATCATAAATTTTATATCCCCTTTTCCCATAAGGGTACCCAAGAAATATGCAACGAGTGGCACGCGCATCAAATTTAGATGGCTTTTGAGCATGTGTGGAAATAATGCATAAACAACCAAATACTCGTAAGCTGTGTTCTAAAAAGCGCACTTAGGCGGCGCCTAGGCGTGAAGCGTGACCTCCAAGACTCGCTTAGGCCCTAGGCACGCGCTTTTTTGGTCAACTTTATTTTTAACTAAAAAGCACACACCTAGTCTTGCCTAGGCACGCTTAGTCACACCTAAGCACGTCTAATATCACTTACACGCGCGCTTTATAGTTAAAAAAAATTATTTTATCTTTTTATTTAATATTAAAAATAAGAAAACGCTTTTTCACGCTTCGCTCTCGCCTAAGCCCAAAAAACTTGAAGTTTGGCCTTCACGCCTAGCCACGCTTTACGCTTTTTAGAACCTTGCTCATAAGTGTGAGTAAGTGGGTTTAATATTAAACAACTTCTCATAAGGTGTTTTACCCTGCAAAAGTGTAGGTGTGCAATTTATAAGGTATGTTGCAGTTAGGATGCCATCCCCCCAGAATTGTTTTGGAAGATAACCTTGGAAAAGCAAAGCTCGACCCATGTTTAATAAATTTCTATGTTTGCATTCAGCCACCCCATTTTGTTGTGGAGTATTAATACAACTAGTTTAGTGAACAAGACCTTTGGACAAGTAATAGGTTCTAAGTGTTAATTCAGAGCCAATATCACTAAGCACAACCTTAACTTTGGAAGAGAATTGGGTTTCAACCATAGTAAGGTGAGTATGAGTTTCTGACTTATGGTTCATTAAGTAAACCCACGTGCATCTAGTAAAGTCATCAACAATAGTGAGAAAGTATCGAGTCCCAGAAATAGAAGGAACGTGAATCCCCATCCACCCACCCACCCCCAAACCCAAACCCAAACCCAAACCCAAACCCAAAAAAAAACCATCAACATGCAACAATTTAAAACATGATTGGCTAGACAATCTAGTTTGCTTTGCTAATGGATAAACAAAACAATTATTTGCATCAAAAAATTTATTCTTATGTAAAAGACGAAAAAAAATAGACACTTTATTTGAAGGATGCCCAAGACGTTGGTATCAATATTCAGAAGTAGGTAACTGTATAGAATTGCATGACAATTCTTGAGATTGATCAAGATAGTAGAAACCCCCCTCATACAGTTCCCGTGCCAATCACCCTCTCCGAGCGTAGGAGAATGAGTAAGGAATACAATGGGAAAAGGAGAATGGTGAGTAATTTTTCTTATAAAGATAAGATTCAAGTGAAAATTTGGCGCACACAGAATATTATCAAGAACCAAATTAGAAGGAATCACTACTTGACCAATATGTGTAACATCAGCAAGTAAACCATTTGGTAATTCAACTGTCTTATTTTTGGCGACTTTCCAAGTTGTAAGTAATTCATGATTACAAACAATATGATCAGTTGCTCCACTATCAAGGATCCTTGTGGTTTTCTCACCTTGAGAAGAAAAGCATATTGCCTTACCTGAAAGGTCATCATCAGTTGAAGGATTACCAACATGATTTGCCATGGAAAAGTTGTTTTGACTGAGCATGTTCAGGATTTTTTGGCACTAATCTGGAGTAAAAGGAAATTAATTGGACATTTCCTTTGAGATTCTTGATCAAACTCCGATTTCTTGAGTTTTCAGCAAAAGTCAATCATGTGACCCTTCCATCCACAATAAGTGCATTTCAGATGTGCCCGAAAATTTTCAGTGCTATGATCCTCTCTGTCATATTTTCCACACTTGTGGTTACCATTTTTCTTGTATAAATCCTTGACTGCAAAAGCCGCTACCACAGAATGAGTTATGCTCTTACATCATGTTGTTGTTCATGTCTAAGGACGAGAGAATAAATTGATTGACTTTTGGCGAAGGATCTATCATTAATATCTGCCCGCATTTTTTGAGTTAATCCCATAAAGTTTTTAATTGTTTTCTGTGTTTCTCGATAGGACAATTCATCTTTCATTGATCCACAATTACATGTTGAGGTAGGGCAAATGACATCTTTTACGTCCCATAATGCATTGAGTCTGGTAAAGTAGGAACCTACAGATATGGTTCCTTGAACACAATCATGCATCTCATTTTCAATGTGCAAAGTTGGATGCTATTTAATTGAGGAAAATGCTCACGCAACTCCTTCCAAATTGTTTGTGCTCCATCACAGTAAAACACGCTGGCAGCAATCACTTTGGAGAGCGAACTCAGCAACCACCTTTTGAAAAGATTATTACAGCAAATCCATTGCTGCAATTCATTTCCCACGTCATTGCTTGGTCATTTTATTGATCCATCGACAAAACCATATTTGTTTTTTTACTGAAAGAGCCATAGTCATGCAGTGGTTCCATGTGCTATAGTTGTCCTCAGTGAGGAGTTACGGTACAAGGACTAACCCAGGCTGATCTGAATGGTGAAGATACAGTGGGTGATTGGGGTTATCAAACTTGAATGTCATGCTCGACTAAGTTGGCTTCTTCGAGTTGTTGTCGTCTGCCATGAGTGTTGCAACAATGTCGAAGTTGCACTACAACGATGGCAGGGTTGCACTGCGGTGCTAAGAATACAAGAGCTGGGTATTTAAGAGATCTTCTAGCTCTGATACTATAATAAGAAAATTTTTGAAAATAATTTCAATATGAAATTCAATAGTCAGCGTACAAATTTATACTCAAATGAATATAATTAACTCCTATTTTAATGCCTATAAATTAACTATGAATCATATAGGAAGGGAAATGAATTGACAAGAACAAAATACAATATTTACTTTCCTAATTTTTTGCAATCATCTTCAACAGTAAATAAATAAATATTGGTGCAAAAAAAATGAAACAATATTTTAGTAAAAAAATATGGGTCAGAAAGTATTTTGAAAATTATTTTAAATTTTTAGTTTATTTATAACCTTAAATTGTTATCGGGATAAAAATGTATCGTGACATCAATTCCGCCAATCAGAATAATAAAAATTTTATTCATTATCTTTAGCCATTCACAACATACCAAACTAACCTAAGTATAAAAGAAAGGAAACATTTAACTTCATCCTCATCATTTATTCGATTCTATAGCGCAAAAGTCCTTACCTGTAAGCAACTCGTGGAAAACAGTGTGGGACTATTGCATAAAACATAGTTAGTGTCAAGTAAACGCTTTCGCATGATCAGTTACAGCAAACATTTTCCTTGTTGCTACAAAAGGAATGGTGCAAAAACAACCCAAGTAATACCACTTGATCCATCAACACAAGTGTCAACTAACATTTGCAAACTGAGGTACTATTTGCTCACTGTAAGTCGCTGATAAACAGAGGACTCCTATATAAACCTAAAATCATTTACTTTACCTTCTCTTTCGTGTCATAAAACATAAAAGTTATAAGATTTCCATTTCCTTACCTTTCCCTTCAATGGATCAGTAACTGTATTTTGATTTACTAGTCTCCAATAAGTAAACATCAAGCATGCAAAAGAATATGTGCATATATAGTAATTTGCTTCTATCCTTGTGAAGAAATTATGTTAGGGCCAAAAAATTCCAACAGACAAGAATAAATTAGAAAACAAAAGCAATTCAAGGTCAATCTGATTGAAAAAATCGAGTAAGAAGGTATATCATGAATAGCTCAGGACATGATTCAATAATCAGAAAAGAAATTAAAACTTGGATCATGGTAAATGTTTGTAAGTCTAGCTTGGTTACAAATGTAGCACTGCCAATGATTTCGTCAAACACGAAGAAGCATCCAGATCCTGTGCCACGTGATTTCTTGAAACGTGAATCCAATTTATTCCCGTGTCGGACACATCACACGTAGTCACAAAGTCCAAAACTTGTCCAAATATTTTGAACATTTCAACACCAAATAAAAGGTTTTTATCATAAACAAATGCAGCATTCTAGTCCATTGGCACATCGGGATGTGCCTACATTTCTGATTAGTAAAGTGTAGGCGCATCGATGAGCCTAGTCCAAGTAAGATACCTGAGATCAAGTGCCCAAACATTCCTAACTGCTTTATTTCTCCTTCCAATTTGGCCATTGTCAGGGATTTTATGTGTTTAATATTTTGCAAGTGTACGGATCGCTCAAGTAATAAAATGGATTGTGAGTCCAAGTATCGTTCCCACAAAGATTTAGATAATTCAGTTGCAATTATATTGACCTTAACCAAATCTAATGAACTTTGGAAATTTGGTGTTTAAAAACTACTAAAATCTAAATTAAAAATAATTAAATAATTATAATTCAAATAACTAAAAATTAAATTAGTGAAAATTACTTTAACTTGAAGAAAGAAAAGTACTAGGATCCCGAATCTACTTACAGTTGTTAATTCCTCTATCTTGATTCTTGGTTTTGACAAAATATATCAGTTATGAAGATCAATATCCCTAAATTGTTTAACAATTTCTCTCGAATAAAATCAAACATATTCATTAGTATGACTCGACTATATCTCTATGACGAATACGAATACAAATACAAATGAAAGCATTAAATTTCTATAGATAATTAAAGATCACCTAAAATATAGCAGTATATTTCTATCCCCTATCGGACTTTAAGATAATTAAAATAGCGCCTAGCATGTTTTCGATCTTTCGATAGCAAAACAAACAACAACAATCATACAATTACTACGTATATAATTGTAGATGCAAATAAATCAAAATTAATTATTCAAAACTATATTGAAATAAATCGTCAAAAACCAAGTCTCGAGATGAAAGAATTTAAACGACAAGCTTCATCGCAATCCTAGCACTAATTAAACTAGTCTAGCAAACTAATAATAAGAAAATAAAATGGAGAAGAAAATATAGAATTCATCACCCGGAGAAAAAGAAATAATTGAGAGATGAAGAAATTTTGATATTGATCTTCCTTGAATTCTTAAAAAGAGCAATCTTGATCTCCGGTTGATGCGTTTGTCTATTGTTTTTTCCCAAAGATTCAACAACCATTTATGAGTTAATAACTCATATTTATACTCTCCTCATCGTGCCCTAAAAGATCTCCAAAAAGACCTTAATGTCGCGTCCAAAAGTTATCTAACTAGATTAGGACTCAAAAAGGAAATAAACTTCTCGCAGCCAAAAATAGCACTAGGCGATCGCCCAGGCAACTGGAATCGCGCATGGCTTTTGTTTTGGGTTGCTAAGCGCTCGCCCAGCTTTAAGCTGGGCGATCTTTCAAATTTTGGCTTTTGGTCTTTCAATTTTGGATCTTGATTTTTTTAATCCTCCAACTTTCCAAAAGCTCCCAGAATGATCCTTCAGCTTTCCACATCGTCTAATTTGGTCCTTCAACTTTCCAATTGAGTTTAATTGAGTCTCCGTACTTCCGAGATATTTCCCAATTTATTGCTTTTTTATCAATTCTTCTTCAATTTCTTACAGACGGGTCCAAAACTGAAATATAAGGAATAACAAATTAAATTAAGTATAAAATCAAATATATGACGAAATAAATGCTTAGTTTAAAAGCTCGAATAAGTACACAAAATGCACTTATCAGCCATCTCCCTCACACCAGGAGACAGATAGCATAAATAACTGATTATTGCATGATACAAGTTTTGGATAGTACTCATTTACACGAGGTGGACATGGAGTGGTTTGAATTCTGACCCAATATCCCCTTTCTATGTCATATCCAACAAGCTTATCACTCTCTGAGTAAACGTAGAAAATCCCATTACATACAACACCATAGCAAGCTACTCCAAATTGTAGAGGTGGTCTCTGGATCTCTGTCCATTTATTTGATACAGAATCATAAATTTTCCCTGAGTCTAATGGTTCATCCCAAGATCCAAGACCTTCGGCAGCAATCATTACAAACTTTCTACGATCTTTGTCTTGGGAATTTTCAGTCTTTCGCATAACAAATTTAGATGGCCTAATGTTGGAAAACACCAAAATATCACTTTCATCAAGAGAGTGTCTAGTTTGACGTCTGACTGAAAGTCTGTGAAGATCCTCATAAACATCTAAGACACCACCAACCTTTGACCTGTAAAAACATCTTGTCTGATAGATTTGTCTGATTTCTAATGGGCAAACAATCTTGACTAACCTTGGAAATTCCTAGAATGGGCAATGATCTAGCATACTTCATCGATGCCGCTTTGCGCCAAGATTTAGTCAATATAGAATGGTCTTATTTTTATTTTATTAAACCAATATAGACGATCTTACATCTTGTGCAATACTTCTCTCTCACTAGCTTTTTATGTGACCCTTGCAGCGAGATTTGGGCCGATGACTCCCAAGTCAGATGACCATAGGGCACCAGATTTTAAGATACCCTAATAGGCTTAATTACTCGAGTCCCACAGGCTAATAGAGAAGTAAAGATGTAAAAAAAAAAAATTATTACCCATGTAGCGAGCTTTGGACCGATGACTCCCAAGTCAGATGACCATAGGGCACCAGGTTTTAAGATACCCTAACAGGCTTAATTGCTCGAGTTAGATATTTTATTTTATTTTATCAGCAGTGAGTAGTGCTCGGTTTAGATTCTTTGACTACAACCTATTCAACCAAAGATGAGACCCAGAAAACCCAAACCATCAAAATTCTCAAAACACAAGTAGTAACTTTAACACCCTCAAACTGTTCTCAAACTGTTTGGCTACTAGCTTAAGGATTTAGGAACGGAATTTTTCATAATGATACTAAGTCAACAATATCAACTCATATACTCAAGTCATGTTCCCAATAAATGATAAGTCAATAGTGGCTATGTGCTTCATTAATCAGGTCTAACATGGATAAGTATTCAGATAAAATTACGAGTTCAAGTGTTGTCTAATATTCTACTGAAAATGTACTCGATTTTCAAACAAATATCATCATTGGCAGTAAGATGTTTAACAACAACTAGACAAATAAACTATTTTTTTTTCTTTTTTTTAAATTAATTCAGTTATACAGACCCGAGTGATAAGCGAATTCAAAAGCAGCCATTAAGTATCCTGATACTTAACCCACTCCCAAATAAAAATATTACATTGTCCCCAATGCAAGCAAATTAGAACAAAATTAAAGAAGGAAAAGATCAGGTACTTTCTGGGGGTAAATGTAGAGAAGAATGTCTTGGTTGATCGGATGGGTCATCAGGAGTAGACCCATGGTGAAGAGCGCTCGGGACTGAGGGCTGAGAGATGATGGTATAAATATCATCCATGCACCGCGCAAAATAGAGCATTCGGTAGTTGACATCGTCGTATGTGTAGTTTATAGTCCGTTGCTCCCCTCTGAGCGCAGTGTTTAACGCGTTCAAGGAGTCCATTTCAATCCTCATATGGTCAACCGTGCACTGCATGGCCAGCTGTGTGCACTGAATGGAACTCAAAACTCGACCTGCTCAGATAACTGGGTGAAAATTTGACGCAAGAGGTGATCACTCTCGACAGTTGGTATTGGAGCTGGATTGTCTGCTGCTCGTCTGGTCATAGGATTGCCCAATGTCTGTTTGTTGATAGGTGGTTCGGGAGATCGGGCTCCTCATGAGGAAGTAATGGTACTCCTTCTACTAGGCAAAGTGTACTAATAAGACAAGGAAACATGGGAGATTGGCCAAATGCACACTGTGATGCAAGATCAACAATGAATCGTAATATGTGATTCTCCAAGTCAATTTTGTGCCCACTTGCAAGATGATATAAGAACTGGGCCCGAAAGTCACTGAAATCCGTGCAGTAGGAGGTGGGATCAATGTTATGACACACAAAAATATGGAAGATACGTAGGCTCCCTGTCAGCTGGTTGTGTAGGAATTTGGGCCCAACAATAAGCCAAGTGTCTGCTCGTCCATAAAGAAACTGAGTCACTTGTGTCATGTCAAGATCGGCCGGGACGTGCTCAATATCGTTGGCAGTTAGCCCATAACAATTTTCAATCACGGTTGGGCTAAACTTAATCCACTTCCCACGGACCCACGTTGTGTACTGATGGTCTACCTTAGGTTCCTCAATGGCATGATTGAAGTTGGCAAAAAATTCTTTGACCAAGAGTAGGTAGGCCAAATGAGGTTTACTTGCAACCCTTTGCCAACCACAAGAATTGATGAAATTCGCCATTTCAGAGTAGGGGAAGTCTGTTAGAATTACCTCCCTTTTAGCCCATAAATTTTTCTTCATTAACCACTCATTGTAAATTGTCTCTTCTTCGAGACCCTGAAATCTTGGGATACCTCCATCATCAACATTTGTGTCCACATGTCGGCGTCGGCTAGATGATGAACTGACTTGCTCTTTACCCTTTTTTGTTGGTAGGTCTTTTCGTTTTGGTGCCATGGTACCTAAGAAAATCAAAAATTATATCATTAAGCACCATATTAAATGAAAGAATATATAAAACACACCAAAAGAAAAGAAAAATAGAGAATTTTCTTATTTTAAACTCAGTCCGATTACCACTTTTCACCACCAGAAAAGTTGAGGAAATATTAAAATTTGCCAGAGCCAACTTCAGACCTATGAATCTACATAGATTGGTATTTAACATGTTCAAAATTTAGGTAGAACGGAGGTCGTATGGGTTGGACGGGAGGGGGACGAAGTTGGTGACGTGAAGTGGCATGTGCCTAGCCATGGCATGCCATGGCTTCCTAATATGGGGCTAAGTGTCTTGGCCAAAGTTGGAATTTGATTCCATTGGATGTAGGCACAATTAGCAAGCCTAAAGGTGTATGAACAAAGCTCAATCGAAGGTTAGCCCTAATTGTACAAGAATCGGCACTTAGGCATTTTATCAAACACCTAGAGGGTAACTACGTATGAGGCAGATTGTATATAGTCTGGGAAGTGAAACTAGCCCAAAATTTTCCACTTCAATTGCAATAACTCAACAAACCAACATCTAACTTAGCCCATCCTCCTCAATTAATTAAGATAAAATCGAAAAAAAAAATTGAGCTAAAAAGCAAAAAACGAGAATAGAGGCTCCAAGATCATACCTTGGAGTGATTTCGGTTATGATGTTGAAAGGAGTGCAATGGAATTCCTTGAAACTATGTTTGAATGTAGATGAAGTGATTTATGACCAAGATAGATGCAGATTCAAGTGTGGTTTGGGGATGAATGCAACTGTGTAAGCGTGAGGAGGTTTTTGGGTTTGAAATGAAAAATGGCCTTTTGTTGCTTAAGTGATGGGCAGAAGTTTGTTGCTTAAGTGCTAAGCATTCTGCCCAGCACTAAGCCTGGGCGATCGCCTGAGTTTAACGCTGGGTATTCTGCCCAGTTTAAACTGAATGGGGCGATCGCCTTGTCTTAACCCGGGCGATCGCTCAGTTCACCAAATTTTTTATTTTTATTTTTGAAAAGATAACTACATGAATGTGAGCCTAACGTAGCATGTTAAACATTCAATACGTGCTAAAATGGATATGATGAACCTAAAAGAGCTAAACTTTGCTAACAAAAATCACTTAAGTGCAAAACAAATGCAAAAATTTAAACATGATGTGCCTAAGTAATAAACTTAAAACTATCCCAACTAAATTTACCTAAGTACCAAAAATTTTGAAAAAAACATAAACATTATGCATCAAAACCAAAAACTTAAAACAAGCAAATAATTAGGATAAAAACGTAGAAATGTATAGAAAAATGGGTTGCCTCCCATTAAGCGCTCGATTTATAGTCTAGAGCTCGACTTTTCGGGTTGATCAAGTAGAAGAGGAAGGGAACTCGAGATTATCGAATGTGTCACTCTCCAATAATTTCTTGATTTTCTTCTCCATCTTTTGTGGCTTGTCCCTCATATTCCATTTAACAACTCCAATTTGTTCTTCAGGGGTGACTTATTCAGCTTCAACCGTATATTCACCCATGTCAGCTTCTTGTATCTAAACAGTCTGTTTAGCTTTGTCTTTCACCTTTATTGTTGTCTTTGTATCCCAAAACTTTTTAAAGAAATTGTTCTTGAATTTCTTCAAAGTCTCCACCTGATAACATGTCCAATAAGAAAGAGGTGGTGGTGGTGCTACATTTCTACCCAATATATAAAATATTTCCCATTCATGCTGAACTCTCAATGTCAATACACCTCGTGAAACATCTATGAGAGCATCTGAAGTAGCTAAGAAGGGTCGGCCCGAGATAATAGGAGTTTCTACATCCTCAGGCATATCAAGAACAACGTAGTCAATGGAAAACAATAACTTTCCCACTCTCATGACCACATCTTCCACTATTCCAAACGACTTTTTAACAGAACGGTCAGCCAACTGAAGATTGAATTTTGCAGGTTTAGCTTCACCAATTCCTAATCGCCTAAAAATAGAGAGAGGCATTAAATTAATACTCGCACCAAGATCACATAATGCGCTGTCAATCACGAGATTACCGATGGTAATTGGAATTGTGAAGCTGCCTGAATCGTGTCTTTTATTTGGTAGTTGCTTCTCCATTATAGCATTTACTTCTCCTGTAAGTTGTAATATATCCCCTTCTGCCAATTTTTTCTTATTTGAAAGTAGTTGTCTCATATACTTAGCTTAGTTGGGCATTTGAGTTAGGGCCTCCACAAATGGTATGTTAATATGAAGCTTTCTTAGATGATCTAGAAATTCTGTACATTGCTCATCCTGCTTCTTCTTCTTTGGATTAACCTTTGTGGAAAAGGGATGGGAGGATCATATGATTTGATAGGAAGAGCTGCCTTAACCTGTGGTGTAACTAAACTCTCTTCAATATCTACTGTTTGCTCAGTTTGTTCCACGTGCTCATTATCAGTGGAAGGTACCTTTTCTTTATTTTTAACTTGTCTCGTTACACGGATTTCTAGTAACTGAACCCCACTTCTGGTAGTTATTGCATGTATTTGTTCTCTGGGATTGACCTCGGTGTTGCTTGGCAAGGTACCTGTGGTTTACTTGACATAGCAACTGCCATCTGACACATCTGTATTTCTAAATTTTTTATTGAAGCGCCTTGATTTTGAAAATTGATCTCTGTCTGTCTCATGAACTGATCAATTTTTTCTATGAATTTATCAATTCTCTTGATGAATTTACCGAGTGTATCTTCTAATGAAACTCTCTTTTCTGGCTGCTGAAACTGAGAATATTGTGGTCTGTTGTTACTCTAATTATCCCTCTAGGAAAAATTTGGATGATTACGCCATCCTAGATTAAATGTATTGAAAAATGGATTACTTTGCGGGTATTGACCACCCTGAACATATTTAGCTTTCTCGGGTTGTTGTGATAAAATAGGGCATTCTGATGTGCTGTGATTTGCCCCCACACTCTTCACAAGTTGATTTCTTCGTTTGCATCACATAGGCTGATTGTGACATGCTCTCCACTTTGTGTGTCAATTAATCTATTTTTGCAAATAACACCGTGACAGTGTCTACTTCATGTACCCCTACAGGTTTCTTGTGTATGACTCTATCTGATACCCACATAGTAGTGGTGGTAACTACTCTTTCAAACAACTCTAGAGCTTCAACAACAGTTTCGGTAGATAAAGAGCCGTTAGATGAAGAGTCGATCATGCTTTTACATGAAAGAAGTAGTCCAGCATAAAAGTACTGAATTTGTTGGCCTTTGCCAATGCCATGATGAGGACACTTCCTTAGCATATTTTTTAATCTGTTCCACGCTTCATCAAAGGATTCTGTTTCTGACTGTTGAAATATGGATATGTCATGCTTCAGCTTCGAAACCTTTGCTGGTGGGAAGAATTTTGTGCAGAACTTTTGGGCTAGATCATTCCAAGTGGTTTTGCTATCAATTGGCAATGAGTCCAGTCACTTAAGAGCTTTGTCTCGGAGAGTATGTGGGAACAAACGTAGCTGGATGGCGTCGTCTGAGATTCCTTGATATTTGAAGTGTTGGCACATTTCTAAGAATTGCGATACATGTGTATGTGGATTCTCTTCGACCATGCCATAGAATTGATGTTCATTCTGGAATAGATGAATGACGTTAGTCTTCAACTGAAAGTTAGGCTATCCAAAAGGTGGGTAGACAATGCTAGATTGATTCTAGATGATTTGTAGAGTCAGAAAGTCTCTAACTAGTATATTGTCTTCATCAATCTCTTGTCGTGCTTGAGAAATTTTGTTGTTCTGCATTTTGTCTTGCTGTTTTTGGTCTTTTTGGTGTGTTTTTCTTGCCTCTTTCTATCTACGATGAAAAGTGCGTTCAATCTCTGGATCAATTGGAATTAGAGACTCGTGTCTCACACTTCGCATACAATGGTATGAAAAGAAACAACGCAAACACTGAAATAACTAAAGAAATAATAATAATAATTAATTAAAGCAAATAAAGTTCGAATTAGTGTTAAAATAATTGAAAAGAACTAAAACTAAATCTCCGACAACGGCGCCAAAAACTTGTGAGCGATTTTATATGTTTAATATTCTGCAAGTATATGGATCGCTCAATTAATAAAGTGGATTGTGAGTCCAAATATCATTCCCACGAAGATTTAGATAATTCAGTTGTAATTATATTAACCTTAACCGAATCTAATGAACTTTAGAAATTTGGTGTTTAAAAACTACTAAAATCTAAACTAAAAACGATTAAATAATTATAATTCAAATAACTAAAAATTAGATTAATGAAAATTACTTTAACTTGAAGAAAGAAAAGTACTAGGATCCCGAATCCACTTATAGTTGTTAATTCATCTATCTTGATTCTTGGTTTTGACAAAATATATCAGTTATGAAGATCAATATCTCTGAATTGTTTAACAGTTTCTCTCGAATAAATTTAAACATATTCATAAAAATGACTCGACTATATCTCTATGACGAATACGAATATAAATGAAAGCTTTAAATTTCTATGGATAATTAAAGATCACCTAAAGCATAGCGGTATATTTCTATCCCCTATCGGACTTTAAGATAATTAAATAGCGTCTAGCATGCTTTCGATCTTTCGATAGTAAAACAAACCAAAACAATCATACAATTACTACTTATGTAATTGTAGATGCAAATAAATCAAAATTAATTATTCAAAACTATATTGAAATAAATCGTCAAAAACCAAGTCTCAAGATGAAAGAATTTAAACGACAAGCTTCATCGCAATCCTAGCACTAATTAAACTAGCATAGCATACTAATAATAAGAAAATAAAAAGGAGAAGAAAATATGGAATTCATCACCCAGAGAAGAAGAAATAATTGAGAGATGACGAAATCTTGATCTTGATTAAACCAGCTTGGCATCTTTCAAATTTTGGCTTTTGGTCCTTCAATTTTAGATCTTGATTTCTTTAATCCTCCAACTTTCCAAAAGCTCCCAGAATGATCCTTCAGCTTTCCACATCGTCCAATTTGGTCCTTCAACTTTCCAATTGAGTTTAATTGAGTCTCCGTACTTCCGAGATATTTTCCAATTTATTGTTTTTTCATCAATTTTTCTCCAATTTCTTATAGACGGGTCCAAAACTGAAATATAAGGAATAACAAACTAAATTAAGTATAAAATCAAATATATGACGGAATAAATGCTTAATTTAAAGGTCCGAATAAGTGCACAAAACGGACTTATTAGCCATCTCCCCACACCAGGAGACAGATAGCATAAATAACTGATTATTGTATGATAAAAGTTTTGGATAGTACTCATTTACACGGGGTGGACATGGAGTGGTTTGAATTCTGACCCAAAATCCCCCTTTCTATGTCATATCCAACAAGTTTATCACCCTCTGAGTAAACGTAGAAAATCCCATTACATACAACACCAGAGCAAGCTACTCCAAATTCTAGAGGTGGTCTCTGGATCTCCGTCCATTTATTTGATACAGAATCATAAATTTTCCTTGAGTCTAATGGTTCATCCCAAGATCCAAGACCTCCCGCAGCAATCATTACAAACTTTCTATGATCTTTGGCTGGGGAATTTTGAGTCTTTCGCATAACAAATTTGGATGGTTTAATGTTGGAAAACACCAAAATATCACTTTCATCAAGAGAGTGTCTAGTTTGACGTCTGACTGAAAGTCTGTGAGGATCCTCATAAACATCTGAGACACCACCAACCTTTGACCTGTAAAAATGTCTTGTCTGATAGATTTGTCTGATTTCTAAAGGGCAAACAATCTTGACTGATCTCGAAAATTCCTAGAATGGGCGATGATCTAGCATACTTCATCGATGCAGCTTTGCGCCAAGATTTAGTCAAGGGGCTAAAAACCAAAACTCCGTTTTGTGTCTTGAATGAGCTCTTATCCACCCTTCCGAAGTTGGTCAAGCTAGAACAACCTCCGACAATAAAAACATCATCCCAAATGCTAGCAACAGAGAAAAGAAACCTTCCACAAAGAATTTGAGCATCGATTTTATGCCATTGGGCAGGTGAAACATCCAATGCATGAATTTCTCCAGAACAATAGCCATCATTAACAACACCAAAGAGAAACAACCATGGACTTTGGAATAAGCCTTCCCTTCTCATCTGCATGAACCGAGGTGTTGTTGTCAAGTTTTTCCATTTCTTACATACAAGACGAGCATTTGCAAGACTCGTTGGCAGGCCTTACCAAGCACATTTCCAAAATGTCATCTGGAAGACACGCATTCATGCTACTGTTTTGTTGTGTTTCTTCAAATGTTAGAAGCATTTGGTTATTCCTCCTCCAAAATTTCTCTTTCATCCCATAGGAAAAGCAATCCACAGCTGCTTCTTCATTTCCACATATTGTAGTGTATCCTTTCCTGTCCTCGCTCACACTTGACCGTCTTCTACTGCCCGGATCACCATATTCTTCACCCGTGTCAGCAACTACTTTACAACCTCCACCTCTTCCATAAAGAGTGAGACATCGAAGGGACACACCTCTTGTCTCATCCTCTTCATCACCCTCGTTTCTATTGTTCTTTCTTTTTAGTTTCTGGCTCACACTTCTAACAAGACGTTTTGACACACTCAAAGACTCTAAATCCCGATGGATATGTTCATCTTCAGAAAATCTTTGAGATGTCATCTTGTATCCTTATTTTCACGAAACATACCAATCAAGACATGAATTTTCTGATTATTGAGATATGCTGATCTCATTCTTGTTTATTCACCTACATAAACAAATTAAAGTTTAAGCCCTACATAATTCAGAAATATGATGGCAAAAAGATGACAGTTTCCAATTAATATGGCCATTTAAGGCAAAATAAATTGTAACTCCCTTTTCTTCTCGAAAAGAAAGAACCAAAATTACGGTACTACACTTCAATTCCACAACCAGAAAGAAAATCGCACCAAAACACAAAAATCCCAACCAATAATGTGCTAAATGCCAGTATAATCACAAAAGGAACAAAAAAATAAAAAAGAACACCCCATATGTGCAAGTAATGGAAAAATACACTAAAAGAAGGAGCAGGAGAAATTCAATGAAAGAAAAAACAAACCTCGGGGGAAAAAGGCTGAAACTCGTTTTTAAGGGCCCATTTCAAGATTCACAAAAACGAGAAGAGGGTCACTCCATAAAATTCAATCTTAACTTCATCCAAGACCAGATAAAATTCAATCTTTTTGCAGAAATCGAGCATTATAGGGTAAACACAAGAAATTAGTACTAGAATTTTAACATGATTATGACATTTTATGTTATTTTAGTAAAGTGGCAAGAACAACCTGATAAAATGTTGAATAGGGCGGCCCTTGAGATATCAGATTGGCATCTTTTCCATACTGAGCAATAACATCTGGTGTGCCTTTAATTTTTGGTAACTGTAGATTTGTTCTTTATTTCCTTTTTCATTAACGGGAGGGATTTCATCATTGTATGGGAGCCTCCTCCATGCCTAACTTTTTATATTCTCTCACGCACTCTCTTGAATCTTGATAACTTTTTCTATTAACAATTTGTAGGTTTTATTTTTGCTATATATCGAAATTACACAGATACATGAACAAAAACATTCATTATAAGATATTTTATTATTGGGTTAATTACACTAATGGTCCCCATTCTTTTAGGTTTGTAACGATTTCATCCTTATTCTTTTTTTTAGCAGATATCATCTCCATTCTGCCATTTAGACTTACATATGGTCTCCAAATCACTATTTTTCACTATTCTTGGACAATTTTGTCCCTTAACTTAAATAAATTAAAATGATGGAAAAAATATACAATGAAAACATTGCAATTGAACCCTTAACCTTTTTAAAAGTACAAATAAATCCTAAACTATTTTATTTTATTTAAGTAAGTGTTCTTCTCCAACTAAAAAATAATCATTTTTTCCCACCCACCCACAATCTGTTTGTATAACCCTTCAATCAAGACAATGGGGGTGGAGCCATTCCGGAGGCCTAGTTGATCGATTAAAGCTTGGACTCGCATTTTTTTCTTGGATTTGGAGAGACTTCTGGGGAGTCTTAGCAAACATGAGAGTTTCTTCAACAGTGAGCATCGGGATTCCAACTGGATTCCAACTGCTCGCCATTGAGTGAGACTGTACCTGTAAACTTTCTTTGGCCATGCAATTTGCTAAAGCATCAATCAGAGTTGATTTTCCCAAACCAGATGCCCCCATGACGGCCATGATTTCGCCGTCGCGAGCCTCACCGAGGTATCATTGAGAAGAACCTTCGTTCTCATAAAAAATGTCTCTCTAGTAACTGGGTCGGCAGTTGTGGCGACTTTCCGTCCCTAGAATAACATGGGCAATAACAATCTTTGCTACTGAATTAAACCAAGTAACTGGGTCGGCGTTCCGTCCCCGCCTCCACTCCATTTTTTCTCATTACAAACAGTAATAACAATAACCCAACAAGTATTTTCATCACATTTGTATTTATACATAGCATATCACACTGCATATGCTTCAATTTCTGTATAAATGTGAATAAATTAGAAAAAAAAATTGATAGGTGTGTGAACAATAATTCTATGTATATGTATATGACAAAAGGAAGAAGATGACGAATCTTTGTTAATTACTTCGCTACCGATTTCTAGTTTGCTGATTGCTTAAAAGATTATTCAAGAAGATAGTGGGGTGTGGTGCGTGGGGGTGGGGGTGGGGAAGAACACTTATTTGAATAAAATAAAATAGTTTAGGATTTATTTGTACTTTTGAAAAGGTAAAGGGTCCAATTGCAATGCTTTCATTGTATTTTTTTTTCCTATCATTTTAATTTATTTAAGTCAATGGGCAAAATTGTCTAAGAATTGTCAGAATAGTGAAAAATAGTGATTTGGGAACCATCTGTGAGTATAAATAGAAGAATGAGGATGATATCTGCTCAAAAAAAATAGAGATGAAATCGTTACAAACCTGAAAGAATAGAGACCATTAGTGTAATTAACCATTTATTATTCTGGATAAAATTTCCATATCGTCCCAATTTAAGAGTTCTATCAAGTCTCAATACACCCTCTAAAATGTTTGTTTGGTGGAATTTAAAAGTAATTTCTTAAGAAATTTTAATAAAAGTTGATAAAATATATGATTAAAAATTAGTTTAAAAAAAGAATTTGAAGTGGACATTTTGTTGTGATTTGTGAACACTTTTGCGAAATGGATTTAAGTGTAACAACCAATTTATTTGAAAGTTAATATCACAAATGGATAATAAAGTTCAAGTAAAATTTTAAATTGATTATTAAAGTATTTTCATCATCTATTTAATTATTAAATTTAATTAATATTACATGTAATTGATCACTTCTTTAGTAGCATACACTCTAGATTCGACATCAACCAATTAAACATCGATATCGACAAATGATTATTGTGTGCATATCGTGAAATTACAAATTTTCAAGATAAAACACAATTCTTAGTAGAAAATACATCACGTTTAGCCAGCAAAATCTCAAATCTCTCTTTTTAATTCAAAACGTGTTTTTCATCATCATTAGTCAACAGTAAAAAGGTCCCGATAAAACTAAAACAAAAAGTCCCATGAAAGGAATTGATCACTTTAATCACTCTGAAAGTTAAACAACTATAAGGCATGATATAACGTTACAAGACTAACATAGTTACCAATTATATAATATTATTTAACTTTAGTGACTAAATGAGTCACAAGAATACTTTACTAACTAATCTAAAAAAATTTGAACTTCAATGATCATTAGTGGAATTAACTCATTTATTTGACTATAAAAACTATCTGTAATAGGGGTGGGTACGATCCGGTTTGGTTCGGTACCGAAGAGAATTGAACGCAATCGAGCCATATTAGTGGAATTAACATGTATTTGACTATAAAATCTATCTATAATGGGGGTGGGCACGATCTGGTTCGGTACGGTTCTAAAGAGAACTTAACACAACTGAGAAATGCCGAATATCTTGTAAATAGATTCATTGTTTACAACTTGAATTATGTAACCAAATCGGAACTGAACGGTTTGTTCATTTCCATAATTAAAGTTATCAAAATTGTCATATTTCTAACCACTAATTTTATTCTTCTTGTTTAAAACAATATAAAAATCTAAAAAATCATAATTTTCAAATTTATTTTATTCATAAAACAACAATATATTTAATTTTGCATCCAGGATTTCATCTCAATACTATGGGCTAAATTTTAAATTTTCAAAGAAAATTTAAAAACAATAAAGTTGGTTCAGTTTCATTCCGTTATTCGGTTTTAAGTCTAGAATCGATAGCTAAACCATAAAAAAATCTGGATTATATTATACATTACCTGATTTAAAATAAAAAGAATCGAACTGAACCGCTTAATTCGATTAGATTCTATTCTTTTCAGTTAGGTAGTTTTGTCTACCACTAATTTATAATAACCTTTTAGAGGAACAACAATTTTGCTCTAAATTTATGCGGTTAGGTTAATAAGATTGAAGGAGTTTTACTTTTCTTTTCTTTTTCTGAATTTTATAACAGTGGTTAGTTTAATGGACAACAAACAATCTTCATTTTGAGAGGAATTTCATCTTAACGTCTCAACTTTTTTCTTTGTTTCAAACTTATTATTGAAATTTTGAATTCGTCACCAAATTTAACGTCCTTTACTTCGTGGTAGACGTATTTTTTATGTAGACTTCTCTCGATATTAATTTGTTTTATGAGTTTGAAAATGATATAAACTCGTATTTTTAACACGAAAGTCATGGATTTTAAACTTGCTACATAAACACAATTTTTACAAATTAAAAAAACATAATTATTATACAACCAGACAATTAACAAGTCCACTAATGTCCATATTGTCCATGCATGAAAACCTTTCTAACACTACAAAAAAACATAAAATTTTTGTCAGAATTGTTAGAGATCAAATTGAACTTATTGATGAATTTGACCCAAAAAAAAAAATGAAAGTGGTGACCTCTAATGTCTTTTACCCAAAATTTAATTGCTAATAATTGAAATTCAAGGAGTTTTTTTTTTTTTTTTTACTAATAATGATAGGCCGGAATCAGTGGCAAAGATGGTGAAGTAGTAGTCATAGTCAATCCTAGGGAATGGAATGAATATTGGTGAGTTTGGTAGCTTAGAAATGGACCCCATGTGTTAGATAATTGATACTCCAACTACTTGCAATCTAGTGTGGTTGATTTTAGCATTTGAGACTTGGATGCTTCTACTTCTATCCAAGCAATTTTCAATGTTTTAGTATTGTTGAGGAAATGTGACTTTTTGTGCTCACTAATTGTTGGTCATTTAAAAACAACCCAACCTTGTATATATGTTTGAGTGCTTGATTATCAATGATTCAATTATAATTTAAGAAGGTTAAATTAGTTAAATATACTTTTTATCTGCTTATTTCATAGGATCCACAACTTACTATCTACATATAATTTACACATTTTATAAGACCCCCAATTTATAAGCACTTAAAAAATAATTTCAACACCTTCAAACATGTTCTTAATTTTTATTGTATAACATTTTATATATTTGATGGGTTTTGGAAGATGGGTTGTGTAAAACAAGTGAGAGTTCATACTGTTACGATTGAGATTAACAATAAATAAAGGGCGAAAAATAAAGAACACAAGGACTTATGCAAATTCGTCTCAATGTGAGACTACGTCCCGTTTTCAGCTGATTTAGTATTTTTACTATAATGAATAATGATTTTTGTTTACACAAGTCAGTCGTATATATAACAACTCAATGAAGGTTCTCTATCAATAATGACATTCTAAGACAACCCAATAAAGGTTCCCTAAATAATGAAATTCTACGACAACCTAATTATAAAAGTAAAATCTCGAAAATACCCTTAATTAAGCAAATAGAAATACCAAGCTCCTAGGAGATGGGCTATCTGCCCCCTTCCAACCCTCACGGTGACCTTACTGCAAAAGTCGATTTGCGCTTGTACGGCGAAATCCCGCAAGCGTATGGGATCGTTGACAAGTAATAGTAAAAAGTGAGTAAAAGAATATCGTTCCCACGAGGATTAGATTTTAGCTTAATTTCAACTAATTCGAGGTTAAATCGAATACACATAATAAATGTTTGGATCAAGAAAGTATGAAATTATCTAAACTATAACTACGATTTAACTAAGTACAAATATAGTTTTTGGAGAAAAATCAAGTAAATGAGTTATGCTAAGAATCTGACTCCACCATTAGTATCTATTTTAATCCTTGAAATCCCACGTTCTAATCCAATTTATGTTCAAATTGACAATCGATAATTCTAAATTATCTAATAATCTCTTTCGAGTAGAATTAAACATATTTTCATATAAGTTCCAAAATATTCATATTTTGAATACGAATATATAAAAACGCTTTCAATATCAAGATTATCAAATTTAATTGCACCAAGCATAGGAAATTATTCCTAATCTCTGTAGGACTTAGTGTTTAAAACCATAATGAGCTAATCTATTTTGAACCCTTCGGAAACGAAAATAAATCACAAACACGTTCAAACAGTGATCAATCATTCAAACGGATATTAAAACCATTGTATAATTCAAACAAACACAAATTAAGATTAAAAACGGAAATTCTTGAATTAAAAATTCAACATATGATTTACATCATCATCCTTAGCAGAAAGATTTGAGCCCATCATGTTTAATTTACAAAAACACATAATAAATAGAGAATTTATCACCCGGAATATTTGATTGCAAAAAGAACTTTGAAGATTAAATTGGCCCTCTTGAATGTCTTCAATGGATTGTCCAAGAATCTCAAATTTCTATTGCTTGAAATCCCAATAATCTTGCCCGGATGAAGAAATTCTTGTAAAGATCTTGTATTTTGCCTTCTTTGTTCTCTCCAAATTCACCTCCCCAATCGTTATAAGAGTTCTCCTATTTATATGGATCCAATTAGGGTTGAATTTTGTGCCCTATGTCCCCAAAAACATGCCAAAAATAGATTTTAACTCAAATAAAAGTTTGGCCGCGGCACCGTTCACTCGAGCGGCTGGTCTGTCCACTCGAGCGGATAGAAACGGAGATTTTTTAGCTGATTGTTCGCTCGAGCGGACAGAAAGTGTCCGTCTGCGACTGATTTTCAAATGGTCATAACTTCTTGCAGGAAACTCCAAATTGTGATCCGTAAAAAGCGTTGGAACCATAATTAAATTATCTTTCCAATGGTATATCATTTTCCTTATGGAGAAGTTTGTAACAAAGGTTGTTATCTAATTTTTTCACATGTTTCGGTTGTAGTTTCTCAATTCGCTTCTTCGTTTTTCGGGCGTTTGATCATTCACTTCAACTCTTTATTGTCACTTCAACACAACTTAAATCTATTGATTTTATCTTCTTTCTTTTCCTCTAATGTTTGGCTCTTGATATTCACTTCAAAAGCTCAATTTCTTCTCATTTACTCGCCGATTTCACCAATGTGACTTGAGTTCAGAGATTTTGTCCTGCAATCACAAAAATAAACAGAAACTCAATAGATATCGACTCTAAAATACTTAGAATTATACAAAAACTCTTCATTAAGGAATCAATTTAAGTGTATAAGTTACACTTATCAAACCCCCAAACTTGAACTTTTGCTAGTCCCGAGCAAAATAAGATAAAGCAAAGACTCAAATGCATACAAAGAAAAAAATTGTGCACACCATTGGACTTCTTACTACGTTCGTTTGCCTGTAGTATAGATCTAAGCATTTAATTCAAGAAAAATGTCCAAATATTTCTATATAAAAGATTTTAACACTTATCCAATGTTCGACTTGTGTGTGTGTGTTAATAGCTATTTCAGTTATTACTTTTATCTGGATAAAGTTATGCAAACAAATAAATTCTTAAGTCTTTCAATTTCAACCTTCAATGGTCATATTTTCCATCTCCACTTGTAAATTTCACACCATATTCAAGTATCTATCACTTCTCCCCGATAGCTTTCAACCAAGGCTAGACTCACATTTTAATCTTCATTCTCAAGCTAGAAGGATCTAACTGATTAAGGCCAAGTTTAGAAAGGCAATGATTCTCCATGATGTCAAGTGTTCTAGTCTCTAGGTCATAACTAAGCAAGTCAAACTAACTAGGCATCTAAATCTCCTTTCTTGTCCAAGACTTAGTTAGGCAATTACAGTACTTTTATTTCGTTTCTTGCTATTATTTCGTTTCTTGCTATTGCTTTTCTTTATACTTTTTTTTATTCACCACAGTAGGTAGTTTTCGCTCTAATACTAAGGCAGCCCTCTTCCATGATGGATTGTCTCCTATATATTGTTGATACATAGGGCCAGATTACTCAAGGTTAGCTTTCACACATCAGTATATGCAATTTTTTCCAACTCGATGTGCCTTGACTAGTGCAGCATCTTTCATTGGGACCGAAAGTTGGGATTAGAATTCTAGAAAACAGTCAATGCCTTGTTTCAACCCGGCAACTTGAACTAATTATAAATTTTCTCAATAAAGGCTGAATCATCACTTCTCTAAACTATCACCATTACTAGCTCAATCACCCCCAAACTTATTCTCAAATGTTGATTTAGTGAATTTTTCAACTGGTACTTGGAAATCAAAAATACCATCTAAAGTCTTAAACTCAAGTCTCCATTTTCATCACATAACTTGTCTCCAAATTTAAGCAACAACAAAAATAGCTATGTGCTCAAAGTAGTCTTAAGTCTCACATGGATAAGGAATTTTAACAAAACTAAGCACATTGTAGCAATACTCAATTATTTTTCAACAATTAATCTTAGACCAAATAGAAATCATAATAGGCTAGCAAGTTGTCCAACTATGTTGCACAGAAAATATTGTTGACTTTTTATTTTTGTTTTTTTTTTTCAAAATTTTTTTTTCACTACATACTCCAGATAAATAAAAAATAATAATAATAACTTGACTCAACAAATCGACTCCATCCCCAAACTTAAATCAACATTGTCCCAATGTAAGTACGAAGACAAATTATGAAAATAAAGAGAAGGATCGCGATACTCCCCTCGTATTCTTCTTTATGATTAGAGTATTTGAGCACTTTGAATCGACCATGTTATTTTTTTCCAAACTTATAGTGAATCTTCCAAGTCCTTTGGAGCTATTTTCTGGTGAAAGTATTTCATCGAACACTTTGTGAGTGGCCTACAAAATCAAGAAATATATTATGTGATACTTGAGAAATTTCATACAAAAAGATGACGACAACCTAGATGTAAAATTTTACCTAAAACTATTACTTAAAAGCAAGTAAATAAAAGGGTTAGAAATTGGGTTGCCTCCCAATAAGCACTTGTTTAGAGTCGTTAGCTTGACTTTGTAACAATCGTTTCACGGCACTTTAAATAGTACTTTGTAGGACTTGCTTTGCTTGCATCTATTGACTTTGCACCATTTTTTTGTTTATCCTAAAAAATTTGAATTTGCGCTCCTCATAAAAATATGATTTCAGTTTAGCACCTTGCTTGAATACAACTACGAAAACCTCAACTTCCCCATCGATCTTGATCACAAAATTAATTTTAGAAGAAAGAGGGAAGTCGGAGAATTGCTTGATAAGTGCAACATCATTAATTATCATTTTTTCATTTTGCCCATTTAACTTCACTTTCTCCACATAATCTTCTTTTTTAATTGGTGCTTCCTATGGTTGGATGACATGTCTATTATCCAAAATCTCAGACATTTGCTCATCACTCCTTATTGTAATGCTTGTCATGTGTTCCATTGGATTGGCTTCAGTGTCGCTTGGGAAGGTGCCTTGTGGACTCCCAGATAAAGCTGCTGCTATCTGTCCAATCTAAGTTTCCAAATTTTTAAGTGAAGCCTGTTGGTGCTGTAGAGTATTATAAGTTTTGTTAATGTACTGATACATTAAGTCTTCCAACGATGGTTTTTTCTCCTGCTGCTGTTGGAATCCAAGTTATTGAAATCCATGGTTTTTCCTGACTTTGATTTTCCTGATTATGATGGTTACCCCAAGAGAAATTTGGATGATTTCTCCATCCCAGATTATAAGTGTTGGAGTAAAGGTTGTTCTGTTGACGCGGGAAATTCTGAGTATAGTTGACTTCTTCAAGGTTCAATGTGAATGAATTCGTTAGTAGACAAGTTGAAGTCTGGTGCATTGCAAAGACATTTCCAACAAGCATGTCGTCATCATCAATCTCAGAAGTTACATCAATCTCAGAAGTTACATCATATCTCGCTATATTATCTTGGTACATTGCGAAGACATCTCCAACAAGCATGTCGTCCTCATCAATCCCAGAAGTTGCAACATTTCTCATTATATTAGCTTCATACATTGCAAAGACATCTCCAACAAGCATGTCGTCCTCATCAATCTCAGAGGCTGTCATCTTATGTTGTTATTTTTGGGGTATTTCTCTGTCCTCGTCTTCGATGACAAAAGATTATTTTGATCTCGGGATCAAATGTTAAAAGGTCGAGATCTTCCAAATCATGCATAAAACGACTGCAACTGCCCTAAAAAAGCAAAAAGAAATACAAGAGTAAACAAAGAAAAAAAGAAAAAAAAAAGAAAAAGAAAAATTCGAATTCAAGCTAAAATTAACAAAACTTAAGCTAAAAATCTTAATCCCCGGCAACGGCGGTAAAAACTTGTACGGAGAAATCCCGCAAGCGTACAGGATCGTTAACAAGTAATAGTAAAAAGTGAGTAAAAGAATATCGTTCCCACGAGGATTAGACTTTAGCTTAATTTCAACTAATTCGAGCTTAAATCGAATACACGCAATAAATGTTTGGATCAAGAAAGTATGAAATTATCTAAACTATAACTACGATTTAACTAATTGCAAATATAGTTTTTGGGAAAAAATCAAGTAAAGGAGTTATGCTAAGAATCTGACTCCACCATTAGTATCTATTTTAATCTTTAAAATCCCACGTTCTAATCTAATTTATGTTCAAATTGACAATCGATAATCTTAAGTTATCTAATAATCTCTTTCGAGTAGAATTAAACATATTTTCATATAAGTTCCAAAATATTCCTATTTTGAATACGAATATATAAAAACGCTTTCAATATCAAGATTATCAAATTTGATTGCACCAAGCATAGGAAATTATTCCTAATCTCTGTAGGACTTAGTGTTTAAAACCATAATGAGCTAATCTATTTTGAACCTTTCGGAAATGAAAATAAATCACAAACACGTTCAAACGGTGATCAATCATTCAAACGGGTATTAAAACCATGGTATAATTCAAACAAACACAAATTAAGATTAAAAACGGAAATTCTTGAATTAAAAATTCAACATATGGTTTACATCATCATCCTTAGCATAAAGAGTTTAGCCCATCATGTTTAATTTACCAAAATACATAATAAATAGAGAATTTATCACCTGGAATATTTTATTGCAAGAAGAACTTTGAAGATTAAATTGGCCCTCTTGAATGTCTTCAATGGATTGCCCAAGAATCCCAAATTTCTCTTGCTTGAAATCCCAATAATCTTGTCCAGATGAAGAAATTCTTGTAAAGATCTTATATTTTGCCTTCTTTGTTCTCTCCAAATTCACCTCCCCAATCGTTATAAGAGTTCTCCTATTTATATGGATCCAATTAAGGTTGAATTTCGTGCCCTAAGTCCCCAAAAACATGCCAAAAATAGATTTTAACTCAAATAAAAGTTTGGCCGCGGCACCGTCCGCTCGAGCGGCTGGTCTGACCGCTCGATCGGACAGAAACGGAGATTTTTTGGCTGATTGTTCGCTCGAGGGAGCCTTCGGCCCGCTCGAGCGGACAAAAAGTGTCCGTTTGCGACTAATGTTCAAATGGCCATAACTTCTTGCAGAAAACTCCAAAATGTGATCCGTAAAAAGCGTTGGAACCGTAATTAAATTATCTTTCCAATGGTATATCGTTTTCCTTATGGAAAAGTTTTTAACAAAGGTTGTTATCTAATTTCTTCACATGCTTTGGTTGTAGTTTCTCAATTCGCTTCTTCGGCTTTCGGGCGTTTGATCCTTCACTTCAACTCTTTATTCTCACTTCAACACACCTTAAATCTATTGATTTTATCTTCTTTCTTATCCTCTAATGTTTGGCTCTTGATATTCACTTCAAAAGCTCAATTTCTTCTCATTTACTCACCGATTTCACCAATGTGACTTGAGTTCGGAGATTTTGTCCTACAATCACAAAAATAAACAGAAACTCAATAGATATCGACTCTAAAATACTTAGAATTATACAAAAAATCTTCATTAAGGAATCAATTTAAGTGTATAAATTACACTTATCAGCGCTCAACTCCACATATTACAACAAATTAGGTTCTACAACTTAATACATATTATCTATGTAGTAGTGACAATGTTCATTAAGCAACGTTTGTTGACACGTTATATACCAATTCAGCATTGAATTAGTATTTAATGATCAAATTAAAATTTGCCAGTTTGTGGAAATGGACAAAGCAAAGTAGGCATGGGTGTTTGGTAGGTCGGTCCAGGTATATCAATACTCGGAACCACCTGTATTTCATATATGGAACCATCCGGTTCCACGTAATTACTAGAACCAAACCCGAACCGAAACCATCGGTTCCGGTTCGAGTCGGTTCTATTCATAACATTTTTTTTACAAAAAAAATCTTTAGTTGACAACAAGTTTTGAAAAAAATTAAAAATTACAAACTTATTAACATTAAAGTATGTTAGATATTAAAATAATTTATGAAAGATATAAACATTAATCAGATGAATAGATACCAAAATTGTAAACTCATAAATTAGGGTTAGAAAAAGGAAAATTACCTCTCAAAATTGATAATTCGTTTCGGTTACAGAAGAGTTTCGCATTCGCCATCTCACTTTGTGTTGAGCGAGCGAGACAGACGAGCGAAAATGCGAGACAGACGACAATGTTTGTATTAAGCAACTAAGCAAATAGCGATTGATAATTGAGATTTGTGAAATTATAATTGGGTCAATTGAGTTTGAATTTAAGAGTGATGGGTTTTGTAATTTTTGTTTGGATCTTGAACAGTTGAACTCTTGTCTTTGGTACCATAGTGTTGGATCGTGGGTCATTAGATTATGGTGAATAAATTGTAAAAAATAAAAAATTTATAAAAAATGACAAATTCAGTTCCTATCAAGTACCCACAGTTCTAGTTCAAGAATCAAAAACTGACCGAAACTGGTCGATTCTCGATTCCGGTTCCTAATTTTATTTTTTTGGAACCGGATCGGAACCTCCGATTCCGGTACGGTTTCGGTTCAAAATGTTCGGTTCCGGTTAAAATGCCCATCCCTAAAGCAAAGTAACCAAATTGAAACAAAAGTAGAATACGCGTGCATTGGTTGAAAAAAAAAAGATTTGAAATAAAGTGATTTTATAATTGTATAATTTACAATAGAGGAATTTAGAAATCTAGACAAATGTAGAGGGTTATTTTTAGAAATAACAATTTTTAATAACATTTTCAAAAATGACAACTTTTTGGTACAAAAAGTCATGTATACCCATTTGCCGAAATACAGTTGAACTATCGGAATATAATTCAACTATCGTTTGATTTTTATTTATAGCATTCAACTATCGCTAAAAAAATTGGTCAAATTTCAGTCCGATAGTTGACCAAATTTTCTTCTTCTTCTTCTTTTCTAGATAGTTAAATTGTCGTTCGATAGCCCCAAGTTGTTAAACGACAGCTTGAGGATGTCGACACTGTCGTGCCACAGTTGATATTTTAATTTTTCTTCTTCTTATTTTTCTTTTCCCAGACAATTCAAACTTCAATTGTTCAACTAGACATTAATCCATTAATCTAGTCTTTTTTTCCTTCCACATCCTTCTTCTACAACCAGACATTAATTCATGAACTCAATCTCTTTCAACAATTTTTGAGCAATTATACTCAACATATTTTTATATCTAAAAATAACTAAACTAATCTAGCACAATACCTATTGAATTTTTGTTTTGTTATAATCTAAATTATTCTATGAAAAAGTAACTTATTTAAGGTGGGTTAGTTGGTGGTGAACAGTGGCGCGAAGGCAATGGACAGTGGAGCAAGATTTGATTTTAGTGAAATAATATATCTGAATTTGAATTAGATTTTAAGGGGATATAGTTGGTGTTTACGTAATTGTTTGAGGTTATATTTGACCAAATTTGCCATTTTTCAACTTATTTTTAAAAGTTGTTAATTTTCAAATGTAGTTATAATTTTCTCTTTATAAAATATGATATGATTATACTTGTTTTACATTTTGATTTTCAAGCGCGTATCTAAGAAATTTTCGTCAAAGCTAATTCTATCCTTCCACAAGCACTTACAAAATAGAAAATACAAGCGTTAGAGAATGTCGTAACTATCTCGACATAATTCCCTCAAAATACTGCAAAGGTAGTGTAAATTTTGCTTATTCCAAACTAAACCTCTGTTCTATAAACACTTTCATCATTTGTTGTCAAAGTTGGATCAGACCTGTTGGGTCAACAGAAAAGTATCATCAATTCTTTTATTATTCATAATACTATTCAATCATGTTCGTTATTATCAAATATACCTAAAAGTATTATTTGTATTATATAAAGAAATGTTCAACCCAATTGAGCTGCCTAGAGGGCTTGTGAATGTTCACAACATGTAGATACCGTGATGATTAACACCTTCTTTGGAACTAATTTTTTCAAGTTTTAACCACCACCATGAATTCACTCGGTTTTTTTTAATCCAAAAGTTAAATAATTTAGAGTTGGTCCAAAAAATATGAAGTGAAGAACCACGTTCAAATTGAATTTTGATTAAAAGAAAATTATATTGTTTGACAAATGCAAGTTGAGAAGGTATACTTGAGATTGAGAACGACCAAAAAGTATAGGTTAATAATAATGTCGAAAATATGTTAATTGTAAGTTAAGACTTTTACGAAAACAATACAAACAGAAACAAATGGTCGAGAAAGTGGATGCAAATAACTGAATAAGAAACAAGTAAAAAAATGACATACAAATAGATAATTTCGAAACCAGTATTTTGCAAAATAACTAATTTATTAGCCCCAATATTTCTTACCAGTTTTTCTAGGCAACATGTTCATCAACATATTGTTGTCAAAATTGATGGGAACAATCAAGAAAAACAGAAAAACAGAAATGTAAATATGAGATGAAGCGAGTTACGCCATAGGAAATCTCTTTATAACTGATTCTTCCCCTGCAAAGGTGTCAACAAGATTAAAAGACGCATATCTCCCAAGATACAATACTTCTTCTAAAATCGGTACTGCGTTTATACCAACTTTTCCAGTCGAACCAAATAATGACTGCACTCTTCTCGAAAATAAGGAACAAAAACTTCATAAATTATTTTATGCATAATTTGTAGAGAAAAAGAGAATTTAATGATTTTGTGTGTATAATTCGAATCTAGGGTTCCATGTTTATAGATTTTTAAGTGTCTTTTGGAATGGATATGAGCCATTCCCCCCTCCTGAATGGGTACAATATTTGGTCCGACTCAATTTGAGCCCTAGGTTTGCACCATTTCATATAGCCACGTGATCTGATGGGAGATCAAGCCTAGAATGGAAGTGTCCATTCATTAAACATATTCACCAATTCTGAATAGCCACCATGCACAACTGCTTGCCGTCTAGTCACCATCCACGCATGTGCCAACTCACCAAGTCATCTAGTTGCCACATCACCGACCACTGTTCCATTTCTGAAAACTTTAAGGCTCGTCAACTCTTCGCGACGATGCATATGTGCAAGTGCGCCACTAAAGCACCCAATGCGACCTTTGAAAACTCGAGCCGGGGTCACGAGCACGGGTAGTGCAAAGTACCACCATTGTGAAGACTTGCTAGAGCTAGCCTTTAAGGCACAAGTGGCTAGCCTTTATTGTATGTGGACTAGTTGTATTAAATCACAACTTAAAAGGTTATCCTACTATATAAACAAGTCAAATTTGTTGTAAACTTTCGATGTGAGATTCATTTCCTTATATCAGATACTTAAAGTACTAAAGGGCCTAAAATGTTATTGGTTTTTTATTGGAGACTTTTTCATGTTGAAAATATGAAAAGATTGTCATATTATTCTCTTTTCTATATTCTCGATAGTATGAGAGTATTTTCTTTTATAGTCTATTGTGTAATTATTACATAATCTTTCGTTTTAGAACTATTGTAATACTATAAATGACGTCTTCTACCTTGTAATAACTAAACAGAGTAATTTTACAATTTTTCATATTCATTTTATTACTCTATCTCAATTATATTAAGTTTAATATTTGGTATCAAAGCGGTTTAATTTGATTTTGAGCCCGTGTCGCTCGTCCGGCCAATTTTTTTGTCTGGATTAGATATTCTCATTCAACCAATATTAATTTTTTGTTTTGGTTACGCTTTTTTCTTCTTGTGGTTGTTTTTTACATAATTATTGCAGCTACTTTGTCGTGTGGTAGCGGGTGTCTTTATATATTTTTTTTGGCCTCTTGTATCCATCCAATTTTTATGCAAATCAATGCTACCCTATTTTTAATTTTTTTTAATAATCTATTGATAGTGGTGTTATATACCTGGAAGTCCTATAGTTTCCAAGCCTCTATTTGCTGGTAGTAGTATTAATTGCTATTGGTTTAGTAATTTGCCTAGAAATAGGTTGTTGCTTCTCTCCACCACTTTTATTTCTATCACATTATTTTAGCCTCCTTGTCTACCTGGGTTCTTGTTAGACCAGTATTTTTTTTCCTTCATATTTGGAAAGATTGCTGGTGCAACTTATGGATCTACGGAGTGCTATTGTTAACATGGTCTATTTTCATCAAATTTAATTATGAAAAATTGTTTGAGAATTTGATTTTGACCTTGTTGTTTCTACTTATAGGATGTGCCCCACAAGTCTTAGTGATGGTTTCGGTTAGATTGGTAGATGATGATTTTTCTTTCGCATCATTTTCTACTTCTTTGTTTGGTTTGTTCGACATGCATTGTAAATACATTTCTGAAGTATCCTTTGACCCTTGGAAGAGGATGAATTCCTTGGATGAAATTTAAGTTTCAAATTTAATTTGGTTTCTACAATACTATATTGAGTTTAAAGGGGAATGTTGAAGATATGAAAAGACCGTCATATTATTCTTTTTGGTATATTTTCGATTGTATGAAATTATTTTTCTTTATAGTTGATTGTGTAATTATTACATAATCTTTTCTTTTAGAACTATTGTAATACTATAAATAACGTATTCTACCTTGTAATAATTAGACAAAAGAATTATATAATTTCTCATATTTTTTTCAATACTCTCTCAATTATATTAAGTCTATTATTTCACTGAATTTAATGTAATGACCATATCATTAAATTTACCTTATTTAATAATTTAACCAATATATTCAATTAAATCCAACACATATCAGCGTATTAATAAGAATACTTAAAATAAACTTGTTTAATAATCCACAAGTAAATCATAAAATCATTTTATGTAGCACTTAGAAAATCATATTCTAGCGTATTAATTGGGATTACAATAATGTGAACAAATAAAAAATAATAATTAGAATACCATTACCATATCTATAAGATTATTTTGTGCAGAGCCTTTGCCAAGTAAAAACTTAAAATAGACTCGTAGACAGACTTTCCAAAAACAACATGTTCTCGTTACGTTTGAATTTTCTGTTTTAACCGTCTGTTTTAAGATTATTAAAAATGTGTTTGGTTTGTCATTTTGAAATTTTTTTCTCAAAATAGAAAAAACGTTTCGTTTAGAATTTTGAAAAATTATTTTATGACATTTTATTCAATGGATTTGATTATTCAGTAAATATAACAATTTTATGCTAATATATTATCAAGTAGTATATATACTTTCAAGTTGGTGAATCTTACAATATTTTTTCCACTAAAAAAATAAAATAAAAACATATAGAAAATAAAAAAAATAAAAATTAATGAAGTGCACTAAGAATTTTAATCCGTCCTTATTTAAATAAATCTTTAAAGAATTTTTATTTAAACAACCAATAAAAGCTTGAACTGATTTTACTTTTTTTAGAACTTCTATTTTTTTAGTATTTCAAAGTTTTCGTTTTTATAGATTTTTCTATTTTTAGAATTACTATTTAAACGTTTATTTCTCTTATTTTGAGTGTTTTATATAAAAAACATTAAAAATATGTTTTGAGTTTTATGTTATAAGTTTAATATTATTTTAAAAAATGTATTTTCAAAAACAGTACCAAAACAAGTTTTAAGGTGTTTTACAAAATATTGAAAATAACAAAGAGAATATATCATTAACAATTGAGAAGTACACAACAAAATACATTCTATGTGTAATGTGTACATATTTATGAGGGATGGGAAACTAATTATTTGTGAAATATTTGTGAAAGGTTTCTTCCTCTGCACAAGATCTATGAATGACTTTGTAGACCTCAATTAGAAGTTTTGGAAATTGACTTGAGAAATAGTAGTCAAATCCTTCGGGAACCGGTCTTATCATTCCCTAGATTTCCTTTGGAAGCTCCCTCAAGTGGTTGGACTTGTTTCTTAGGACTCGCAACAAGTCACGTACACTATCAAATTTATAACGCCTATATCGACCTATATCATTGATAAAGGCATTATCCATCTTTTCATCCCATTTACCACCGAAAACAATTTTTCCAATACTTTCGAGTGCCTTCGAGAGTTCAGATCCGTTCTCCCCGTCCTCTAATTCAACCCAGTCACTAACATCTCGAAGAAATGAGAGTCGCATCTCGGAGTTTCAAAACAAAGGATGTTACATTACCTCCACAGACTTTGGCCTTCAGAATAACAAATATTTTTTTTTTTCTTATAAGCATATTATCACCATAAGGTTATAGAAAGAATTGCCTCTAACGTGAAAGAACAGGACATTACCTCAAATCTGGATTTGGATCTGTTGCTTCTGGTATATGCTCTATCAAGAAGAGGTCTTTTTCATTATTGATTATATTTATATCACGTACATAACTTCCCCCAAATGGGTGTTTTCCCCCAGTTATGCAGAAAAATAGAATACAGCCCAAACTAAACATATCTAGAGCACGTGTTTGACGTTCACCACGCAGTTGCTCTGGTGCTTGTCAACCTGGACTCCCATAACCTGTGTGAAATGTTGATCAAAGTACAATTTGACTAAAGCCGCATCTTTGGTTTTTTCACGCTTTGGCTAGTGTAATCTCCGGTTTCATCTGGGCCCTTGATTTTATGGTTTCAATCAGAACCATTCATTTGGACTATAAAGGCAATGTTTTTGGCACTGTTGACAGATAAGAAAACTCTGCGCCCTAATCTTCTCTCTGATGAAAAACTCCTCCTCTTCTTCTCTTCGTCTCTCTGAGTTCTGTATTCTACCCTTTTGGTTTCTTTGGTGATTTCTCTGTGAAATCACATGATAGTCATGTAGATGGTCCTTCCTGTGTGAAAGATAAACTCATCTGTGTGTATATTTGAGGTCAATCGCTGATTGATGCTCGGTCTGTAAACCTAGGGTTAGAGTATTTCTTGGTGTTGAACTCTTGTAACCTCTGAGACTCGATTTTCTTGAAAGATCTTGAAATGCATGAAGCCGTATCCACGTTGTGGAGCTTCAACGGGAAGTAGCCGACGGTTGGGCGAACCCGGGTCCTTCGGGACACAAAAATCTTGGTGTTTTTACTTTCTGTTATTATTCTTGTTTATGTTCCGTGTTCAATATCAAAGCTAAAACGTAACAGTGGTATCAAAGCTTTGTGTCCTTGAAAAGTCTTTGATGTTGTGAAATAAGGTTCTGGGTGTGAATCTTGAAACTCCTAAGGCCTCTGGTGGATGTTCTTGAAGGGGATCTGCAAATAATCCCAAAGGGTGAAGAAACTCAAAAAGTTCCTAGGGTAAAATTGCAAACCCTAGGTTTGAATCAGTGAAACTTGAAACCTGAAACTGCTGGAGTCGCATCTAACGAACACAGGGTGTTCGCTCGGTGATAAAACTCTTACTCTTGTTCATACTTGGTAGGTTTAGTTCTTAGCTGTGTATTGACTGCTCGATCTATGCATAAAATTGACTATCTGTCTCTTTCTTGTCATGATCTTGTTTACTAAAGTGTTGTTTCAAAACTGATTTTATGAGTGGCATGCTTTCTCTATTCTGTGTGACTTAGAAATCATATCTCTGAGTATCTTTTCTTGTTATGAATTTTTATTTTTCATATTGAAAATAAGAACACCCTTGCCTCCTGTTTGGATTCATTCCCTTGACCTGAGAACAAGAGTCTCACGGAATCCTGGGGATCTCTGAACAGTGTATAAACTGAGACCTTAGTTTCTTTATTTCTTTCATGCTTTTATTCTGTATAAAATACATGAAGGTGATGATCTGAACAAGTTTTTACTGAAAGTTTTTTGTGAATTGGAAGGAGTATATTATCTGATTCTTTGTCATCCTTGTTGTTTGTGTTGTGAAAAATCCTTTTTTCTTTTACCTTTTTTTAAGATGGGAACAAGTAAGTTTGATCTTGAAATATTTGATGGTAGAGGTGATTTTTCTATATGGCAACAAAAGATGAAAGCTCATTTAATTCAACAAAAGTTGTCTAAAGCAATTGATGGGTCTTTTCCTGATGATTTTACAAGTGTTCAAACTAAAGAGTCTGATGAGTTAGCTCATAGTGCCATAATTTTACATCTTGCTGATAATGTAATGAGAAAAGTGAGTGATTGTAAAACTACCCCCAACATTTGGGATAAACTTGAAACTTTGTATCATACAAGGTCCCTTCCAAATAAGATATATCTTTTAAAAAGGTTTTTTGGCTATAAAATGGATCCTTCTGTGGACCTTGAAACAAATCTTGATAATTTTTCAAAATTGAGTCAAGATTTGGCAAGCTGTGGTGAAAAGTTTTCTGATGAGCATCAAGCCATCATTTTACTAAATGCTTTACCTGAAACCTTTAAAGATGTAAGAAATGCCATTGAATATGGCAGGGATTCTTTAACTATAGAGATTGTGGTTAATTCTTTAAGAACCAAGAATCTGGATATTCAACAACAAAATTTGAATTCTGTTAAAGGGGAAGGTTTAAATGTGAGAGGTAGATCACTCACTAGACAAAATGGGCACTATGATAATCATCAAACTGTAAAGAAAAAGAATTCTAAAGGAAAAGGTAGGTCAAAGTCTAGAGCTAAAGGTAAGAAGTGCTATGGGTGTGGAAAAATGGGACATTTTATAAAAGATTGTTGGAAAAAGAAAAATGAGCAAAATGATCAAAATAAGGAAGAAGCAAATATTGCCTCTTCTTCCAGTTTTGACATTGCTGAAGTCTATGTTGCCATAAGTCAAATTTCTGAAGTTACTGAATCAAATCTGATTGAAAAATCTATTTTTGAAGGAGAATGGGTCTTGGATTCAGGCTGTTCTTTTCATATGACTTCAAGAAGAGACTGGTTTTCAAATCTGATTGAAAAAGATCTTGGTTTAGTAACTATAGGAAACAATATCACCTCAAAGATTTCAAGAATTGGTACTGTGTCTTTACAATTTGAAAATAACTGTGTGTGTTCTTTTGAAAATGTAAGATATGTGCCTGAAATGAAAAGAAACTTGATTTCTTTAGGTGTACTTGATGATATTGAGTTTTCTGTCAAAATTGATAAGGGTTTGTTAAAAGTAGCAAAGGGTTCCCTTGTGATGTTTAAAGGAGTAAAACAAAATGGTATTTTTGTTGTAAATGCTACTGCCTTAACAAAAAATCATTCTGCTCTTTCTGTGATAAATGAACAAAATGATACCCTAAAGTGGCATAAAAGACTTGCTCATGTAAGCAACAAAGGTCTGTCTATTTTAAGTAGGAATGGTGTTTTTGGTAAAGACAAGGTGTCTGATCTGCATTTTTGTGAAACATGCATTTTAGGAAAACATCACAAGTTGCAATTTAAGACTGGTACTCATAAGTCTAAGGGAATTCTTGATTATATTCATTCAGACTTATGGGGACCTTCACCTGTTCCTACTATGGGTGGCAGTGTTTATTTTCTTTCAATAATTGATGATTTTTCAAGAAAGGTTTGGGTTTTCCTACTGAAGCATAAATCTGATACTTTTGAAAAGTTCAAACAGTGGAAAACCTTAGTTGAAAACCAAACTGAAAAGAAAATAAAGACACTGAGGACGGACAATGGTTTAGAATTCTGCAATTCTGATTTTGATAATTTTTGTAAATTGCATGGAATTCTAAGACATAAAACTGTCCCATATACTCCCCAGCAAAATGGGGTGGCAGAAAGAATGAATAGAACACTTTTAGATAAAGTGAGATGCATGATGGTAAGCTCTGGATTACCAAAAAGTTTTTGGGGTGAAGCTGTAATGACTGCATGCTATATTGTAAACCTGACTCCCTCTGCTGCTCTAAATGATAAAACCCCTTTTGAAATGTGGAATAATGTGCCTGCTGATTACTCTATTCTGAGAACCTTTGGTTGTTCTGCATATTCCCACCAAAGTGAAGGTAAACTTGAGCCTAGAGCTCAAAAATGTGTTTTTTTGGGTTATCCTCAAGGTGTAAAAGGGTATAGACTATGGGCTAGGGGTTTAGGTGGAGTGAAAGTGATAATAAGTAGGGATGTTACTTTTAATGAAAATGATATGCCTTGCTTAGACCCTAAAACTGCTGATGATAGGCATGAAAAGGAAAGTGATTTTTTCTTGACCATTGCTGATAGAGATTTAGAAAGACCTAATCCAAATTCTGAAATTGAGGTGGAGTCTGATAATAGTCAGACTTAAACAGACCTTGAAGATTCTGTTGAGACCTCAACTGACTCTGTTACTGAAGAAAACTTCCATGTCCCTGATGAGAGTAGTCTTAGGAACTACCAGTTGGCAAGGGATAGAGTGAGAAGAAATATAAGAGAACCGCAAAGATTAGGTTTTGAAGATAGTGTTTCTTTTGCTTTCTTGAGTTATCAAGAACTTTGTGAAAAAGAACCTAAGTCTTTTGAAGAAGCAATGAGTAGTATCCATTCTGTTGAATGGAAAAGGGCTATGATTGAAGAAATGAAATCCCTAAGCCAAAACAAAACCTGGGAGTTAGTTTCCAAACCAAATTATAAGTCCATTGTTGAATGTAAGTGGATTTATAAGGTTAAAGAAGGGATTTCTGAATCTGATCCTGTAAGATTTAAAGCCAGATTAGTAGCTAAAGGCTTTACTCAAAAAGAAGGAGTTGACTATAATGAAATTTTTTCTCCTGTGGTTAAATATACTACTATAAGGTTAATGCTTGCTTTAGTTGCTCATTTCAATTGGGAACTTGATCAACTTGATGTGAAAACAGCTTTCTTACATGGTGAGTTAGAAGAAAAGATTTATATGAGTCAACCTCCTGGTTTCAAAGATAAGCTGAGACCAACTGATGTTTGTTTGCTGAGAAAATCCTTGTATGGTCTGAAACAATCACCAAGGCAATGGTATAAAAGGTTTGACACTTTTGTTCTGTCTTTAAATTTTAAAAGAAGTGATTATGACCATTGTTTATATCATAAATGTGAACCTGAAAACAATGTCAGTATATATTTGCTTTTATATGTTGATGATATGCTATTGATTAGTTCTTGTATAAATCAAATTAAAAGATTGAAATCTGATTTGTTTTCTGAGTTTGACATGAAGGATTTGGGTAATGCTAAGAGGATTCTTGGAATGGAGATCTCTAGAGATAAAGATCTTCATGAACTAAAACTAACTCAAACCCCTTACATTCATAAAGTCCTTGACAGGTTTGCTATGTCTGATGCAAAAGAAGTTAGTATTCCTTTAGGAAACCATTTTATAATTAGCAAAGATGATTGCCCTAAAACTGAAGAACAATTTTCTGAAATGAAAAATGTTCCTTACAGAAATGCTATTGGTTCTGTTATGTATTCTATGGTATGTACCAGACCTGATGTGGCTCATTCTATTAGTGTGCTAAGTAGATATATGTCTAATCCTGGTCCTTCTCATTGGGAGGCTTTAAAATGGTTACTAAGGTACTTGAAAGGATCTTCAAATGTTGGCCTGACATTTAAACATAGTTCAGAAGGAATAAAATTGAAAGGTTATGTTGATGCTAATTATGCAAGTGATAGAGATAATAGGAAATCTGTAACTTCTTATGTGTTTACTATCTGTGATACTTGCATTAGCTGGAAATCACAACTCCAGCATATTGTGGCACTTTCAACCACTGAATCTGAATATGTGGCCATAACTGAAGCAGTTAAGGAAGCCTTATGGTTGAAAGGAATCTTGAAAGAACTGGGTTATGAATGTAAGTCCCCTGTCATATACACTGATAGTCAATCTGCAATTCATTTATGTAAGAATCCAGTGTTTCATGAAAGGACAAAACATGTTGATGTTAAACTTCATTTTATTAGGGACATTGTGTCCCAAGAGTTAGTAAATCTGGAAAAGATCCCTTCCCAGTTTAATCCAGCAGACATGGGCACGAAAATTCTACCTTTATCTAAGTTCAAAAATTGTTTGAGTATCCTGAACTTAGATACAGGATAGATGAAAGTTAGTAAGAATTTTTTGTTTTTGTTTTTAATTTTTTTTGTTCTAACTTTTCTGTTTGTGCAGGTACAAGAAGCTATGAAAACAATTTGGATTAAGGCAAATCATGCATTCATTGATCAGAGAAGAAGAAGTCTGTGATGGTTTTGATCAAGGTGGAGATTGTGAAATGTTGATCAAAGTACAATTTGACTAAAGTCGCATCTTTGGTTTTTTCACGCTTTGGCTAGTGTAATCTCCGGTTTCATCTGGGCCCTTGATTTTATGGTTTCAATCAGAACCATTCATCTGGACTATAAAGGCAATGTTTTTGGCACTGTTGACAGATAAGAAAACTCTGCGCCCTAATCTTTTCTCTGATGAAAAACTCCTCCTCTTCTTCTCTTCGTCTCTCTGAGTTCTGTATTCTACCCTTTTGGTTTCTTTGGTGATTTCTCTGTGAAATCACATGATAGTCATGTAGATGGTCCTTCTTGTGTGAAAGATAAACTCATCTGTGTGTATATTTGAGGTCAATCGCTGATTGATGCTCGGTCTGTAAACCTAGGGTTAGAGTATTTCTTGGTGTTGAACTCTTGTAACTTCTGAGACTCGATTTTCTTGAAAGATCTTGAAATGCATGAAGCCGTATCCACGTTGTGGAGCTTCAACGGGAAGTAGCCGACGGTTGGGCGAACCCGGGTCCTTCGGGACACAAAAATCTTGGTGTTTTTACTTTCTGTTATTATTCTTGTTTATGTTCCGTGTTCAATATCAAAGCTAAAACGTAACAACTTGTGTAGACAAAATACAAGATTAAAGTAAATACGTAGACAAAATACAAGCTAATATTCTGCATCAGACCAATTTCCACAACTAAACTTAAGCATACGTACAGCAGAACAATTCGTGTGCTCACCAGTAGCATTTTTGGTTGAAGACATGTCTCCAGCTAGGTGCTTGCTTATGCCCATATCAGAAAGCTTTGCGCATATTGATCTTTCTTTTGTTATAAGGACATTTCGAGGCTTTTAGATCTCGATGTATAATACCAAGTTCATGCAAATGTGCTAGTCCACAAACAACATTGCTGCAGCTCACGATAGAGATGATAGTCAATTTACATTGAGCCAAACCACATGTAAAAGTAAAGGACAGAAGTAACAATAACTAGCAAAATGCAAACTTTTGTAACTGCACCTGTAAGGAATAATGATTTTTTTCAGAAGGCTAAATTCAGCTAATATACATATGATATGAAGAAAGTGTATACAACTATGAGATACTTGCATACAAAATTTTTTAATTAAGAGTTATCTGAAGTAAATTTAATTCGTTTAGACGTCTACCAGGGAAATTATGAGAGTAAATTACACACAAAATTATCTTAAGGCATATATATCCCTTTTATGTCTTTCAAGTAAAAAGTGATTTGTGTGTATCATGCTTTTAGAAGTCATTTTATAACCTAGTTCAACTTTCAATAATATTTCATGTCATTTGCCACTTTCGGTATAATGCATGGAAAAGCCTTATGGAACAAAAGTAGTAAAGTTTCATGTCTTATCTTTTGCCATGTGAGGTTTCGTTTTCTTGGGTGAGTGGAGGAGCGACAGTTATATTCTATTTATAGATTAGACCACTTTTAACAGACATACCATACATATGAACCATAATGGATTGAGAGAATATTAAAACAAACCTCATTAATTTTAACAAACAAGCAGATGGATAGCCATCAGCCTTCCACTGTTCAAGATCCTTGTCATTTCCAACAACCCGCTGCAACCGAACAATGCAATCACTAAGAGAGTCATTATCTTGGTCTCCTATAGGTGTCTGTTTCTGCGAAGAAAGGGTGTAATATGATATCAAATCATGTCAACTACATGTACACCGTTCCAAAGCAAGGTAGACAAAATCCTGATCATCTTCCACTCCATACCAACGAACAGTGTTTGGATGATGATCTGATGCCATAAGATATCGAATCTCTTTCAAAGCCTTATCATGATGAGTCTTGACAAGGCGTTTGACAGCCACTAAACGGCCATCATAAAATCCTTCAAGTACAATAGTTCCATTGATTCCCTTAGCAATTTCTTTATCAGATACCAACAACTTCCCAATCTGACGTTCATTTACAAGACCTCTGCAGTTACTTGAATAATTTGGTGAGAAAATTCCTTTAGTTATTTCAATGTTTTGGAAATCATTTCTGCCCAACACATTCTCATGGTCTGAAATATTGTTTATCTTGTTCTCAACAACAGAGCCATTTTTAATGGCTGCAGCTCTGTGACTTTTCTTCTTTTTGGTTTTCACGACTTGAAACTTATTGTCTTCAGGCTGCTCGTACAATTTTTCCCGTACCCTGACCACTACACATCTTCCATAGAAAATGAAAACCGTGATTAGTGGCACCAATGCAGCATATAGATTGGAAGGCCAGAAATGAGAGCTTTCTAAATTATGAGAGTGTGTGTTGTTATTCATATGATGACCTGAAAATAAATTTATCAGTGTCAGATTTGGGCAAAGCAGGCATTATTTCTCTCTCACTATCACGATGAACACCTAAAAACTTATCCACTGGCTCTAACATAGGATCATGACCAGCAGGTGGTAAAGAAAGTACTCTGCCTCTTGGAAGAGCATCTGGTAACTTGTCGACCATAAAAAGGGATTCTAGTGAGCTATGGTCACGGATGCGTAGACCAGAGGCCCCGTCTGGCAATGCATTGGCAACTTTCTATCAAGCTTATGTTCTCGACCAAACTTGTCAACCTCATGAAAAATTCCACCTAGAAAATTCTCAATTCCTTCACAATGGAATGAAGCTTCAATATCAGCAAACATTAGATACCAAAGAACATTCCCGGTCTTCTTGGAGGTATGCTTCAGAGTGTTGGGATTTTTGGTACCAAACAAACAAAGGGGCTATGACGATTAAACGGGTTGGTTTAATTTAATTATACTTCGTAGGCTTGGTCAATGATCGAAGACTTATTATTAATGTCCATTCTCCAACAATTAGGCAACAATTACAAAGATGGGTCAAAGCAATTTATAGTTAACTTTGAGTAATGGGCCACGACCCAATTGCTCGGTTAACTAATCTTAGATAACCCACTTACCTTTAGGGCTCTTTTGTAGGTCCTTGGTTGCAATATCTATATATGGTAATTTCTTGTGATGTAACTATATATATAGTGGTGCCCTTTTGTTTGCTTAGGGCTATGCGCAGAGAGTTAAGTACAGAAAGCTGCCGTGAAATAAAGATTTGAAGGTTTTTCTTGGTGGATTAAAAATATATACACGCACAGAGAGAAATCTTTTGGCTGCCATTTTTTCTTTCTTGCTTCTTCCGCATCCCTTCGTGCGGGCGCTTGCTGTCCCTTTGTTTCTTGGCCATTTCCTCCTCTTCTTCTTTGTGGAGAATAACATTCCCTTCGTGTGGAATATAGTGGGTTATTTAGGAGTGTGCTTTGGCCAAGATTTGTGGTGTTACCATTGTTGGAGATTGGCTATTCTGAGCCTCTTTCACTCACCACTGTCGTCCCGTTGATTGAAGATTGAAGATTTTCTTTTTTGCTTTCAAATATTGTCCATTGTTTTTGTTTCTCATTAATAATATAATCTTATTGAACTTGGTGTTTCAGATTTGATTATCCAACAAATTGGTATCAGAGCGTGGTTGGTTGTTTTGAGAACTTTTGTACTGGAAGCAGCAACAGTGGACGACGGCAGTAGATTGGCAGCTACACAGCAGACTATTTTCAGCCAAAAATTTATTTTCTGAAATTTAGTTTTTGGATTGAAGCAATCTGATTCTTTATTTTATTGACTGCAGATTAATTGTTTGGACAGCAGTATTTTCTTTGGACATTTTGGATTCGAGCTTAGTGTCATCTTTCTGCTCCAAATCTACTAAAAGTTAAATCTGCAAAAGTGAGAATAAAATAAATAAATTCTCATCTCTTCGATATTACGGACCGTCAGATTGTTCCGCTCTGGTAAATTGGCCGATCCCTTTTAAATTCTTGTAATAGCATATCATCATGTGGGGTAGCCATTAGGTTTGGGATTACCGTGTGGCGTAACCATTGCATGTTGCTAGGAATTTACGTTCCTATTGTTGTGACTTTTGTTAGCTCTTGTTTTGGTGCTGATTATTTGTGATACTTTGTTTCTGTGCATTATTATTTAGAACTGTCACCTAGACTTTACCCGTTTCATAATTTCCTTGATCTGAGATCGCGAATCTCACGAAACTCTAAGAATCTAAAACAGTGTATATTGAGGCCTTTGGATTTTTTTTTCTACGTGATTAGCTTGAGGTGCCTGTTGGTGTGTATTCTTATTTGTTGAGATGTCTGCACATCGTTTTGACTTGAGTGTCTTTACTAGTAAAGGTGATTTTTCTATTTGGCAATAGAAAATGAAAGGTATTTTGGTTCAGCAAAAGGTTTCAAAAGCTATTGATAATTCTTATGGTCATAATGTTACTGAGGATCAGAAAAAGAATTTTGATGAACTTGCTTACAATTCTATCATATTGCATTTATCAGACCATGTTTTGCGAAAAGTTAGAAATTTTGATTCCACAGAAAAGTTTTGAAAAAAATTAGAAGAGCTTTATTTAATCCAATCCACTCCAAATAAAATTTATCTCCTTAAAAAAATTTAGCTTCAAAATTGATCACTCGAGGGATTTGGATGACAATCTTGATATTTTTAATAAATTTGTGCAAGATATTACAAACTGTGGTGAAACGGTCCCTGAAATTAACAAAACTATAATTTTGTTAAATGCTATTCCTGATTTATATAAGGAAGTCAAGAATGTAATTAAGTATGGGAGGGAGACCCTTACATATGACATTGTCATATACTCTTTAAAAAGTGAGGAGAGAGGGTTGAAGTTCGAGAAAAATAAGAGAAAAAATGAAGAGATCCATTTTGTGAGAGGTAGACCTCAGTCGAAGAGTAGGAGTAGAGGTAGAGGTAGAGGTAGAGGTGGGGAAAACAATGGTGGCAATAGAAAGAATAGAAGTCGTTCTAAGTCAAGGGGTAAGGCAAAAGGGAAGAAGTGTTATGGTTGTGGCAAATTAGGCCATTTCATTAGTGACTGCTATAAAGAAAAGAATAAACAGGGAGATGAGAGAGAAAATAATGAGACGAATGTGGTAGTACCCAGAGAAGAGTCTGGTGAGGTTTACATGCTTTTAAATTTCGAGCCTAGTGAGATTAACTTGTTTATGAACTCCCATATGGATGAGTGGATTCTTGACTCCGGTGCATCTTTTCACATCACATCAAATAAACATTGGGTTGATCATTTGCATGAAAGTAATCATGGAAATGTCACTGCATAGGATGGTGTTGCATATAACATTACTAGCATTGGTGATGTGACTGTTAGATTTGATAGTGGCTTTGTGCATACACTAAAGGAAGTTAGATACATTCTACACATGGGTAGAAATTTAATTTCTGTGGGGGAGTTGGAGAATATAGGTTTTGTTGGTGTGCTTGGCAATGGCATGTTAAAAATGACTAATGGTGCACTTAGAGCCTTTAAGGCTATTAGAAAAAATGGCATTTACATTGTGCGTGCTGAAGTGGTAGGTGGTCTAAATTCCACTATTGCTTCCATTGACACTGATTACACACAGAAGTGGCATAATAGACTTGCTCACGTTAGTGTTAAGAGACTTAAGTTCCTTAAGGATAAGTGTGTGTTTGGTAAGGATCATGTGTCTGATATGTCATTTTGTGATCATTGTGTGCTTGGAAAACATTGTAGGATATCATTTTCATCTAGCACACACAAGACATCTAGAGTGTTAGAATACATTCATACAGATTTGTGGAGTCCCAGGAGCAATCCCACTTTTGGTGGTAACAAATATTTTGTCTATTATTGATGATTTCTCCAGACGTGTGTGGGTTTATCTGTTGAAAGATAAAAGTAAAACTTTCATTAAAAAGTTCAAGTAGAGAATCAGACTCGCAAAAGGATAAAATATTTGTGTGACGATAATGGTCTTGAATTCTGCAATGCTGATTTTGATAATTTGTGTAATGAGTGTGGCATTACTAGACATAAAATTGTACCTTACACTCTCCAACTGAATGGAGTTGATGAAAGAATGAATCGTACTTTGCTTGATAAAGTTAGATGTATGATGTTGAGTTCTAGCATGCCTAAATCGTTTTGGGCTGAAGCTGTTATGACTGCATGCTATCTAACTAATTTGACTCCATCCGTTGCTTTAAATGGAAATACTCCTTATAAAAAATTACATGGTAAATGTGTTGATTATACTATGCTTAAAACTTTTGGTTGTACTACTTTTTTTCATCAGAGTGAGGGAAAACTTGAACCTAGAACTAGGAAGTGTCTTTTTGGGCTACCCTGAGGAAGTTAAGGGATATAGGTTGTGGGATAGAAGCCAAAGTGGTGTGAAGATTATCATAAGTAGAGATGTCAAATTTAACGAGTTAGAAATGCTTTGTCTAGAGAGTAAAAAACAGCAAGAAACCATTAGTGGTAAATCTCCTGTTGAGGTGGAGAGAGTGAGCACTCCATTACCCGTTTGTCCTAGTGAACTGGAAAGAGTACATCCCATTACCCGTCTCTCCTAGTGAGGTGGAGAGTGATGACCAACAAGATCAGCAGGTTGTAGAGAATAAGAGGGTCGGGGATGTGATAGAAGATCATTCCATTGACCAAAACCCTCTAGCTGATTATCAATTAACTAGAGATAGGGAGAGAAGACCACGTAGGAAACCCCAAAGGATGTCTGACTATACCATAGTCTATGCTAGTTATCAAGAACTAGTGGATAGGGAGCCCAATACCTATGAAGAGGCTATGAGGTGTGAAAAGTCTAATGAGTTGGTGAGTGCTATGAGAGATGAGATGAGCTCTCTAGCTAAGAATCAAACTTGGGAATTAGTACCTAAACCTAAGGATAAATTCATTGTGGGATGTAAATAGGTGTACAAGGTAAAGGAGGGAACCACTGAGACTGAACCTGTGAGATATAAGGCTAGGTTGGTAGCCAAGGGGTATACACAAAAAAAATGGGTTGATTACAATGAGATTTTTCCGCCCGTTGTTAAGTACACCACTATTCGTATCATGCTTGCATTGGTTGCTCATTATGATTGGGAACTTGAACAACTTGATGTAAAAACTACTTTTTTACATGGTGACCTCGATGAAAAGATTTTCATGTATCAACCAAAAGGTTTTGAAGATAAAAACAAACCTGATCATGTGTGTTTTCTTAAAAAATCTCTATACAGTTTAAAACAGTCTCCTAGACAGTGGTAAAAGAAGTTTGATTCATATGTTGTTTCAATTGGTTTCAAGAGGAGTGAGTTTGATCATTGTTTGTATTACTAGCACCACAGCACAAATGATTGTGTGTATTTGTTACTCTATGTGGATGACATGTTATTGATTGGTTCTAACACGAAAGTGGTAAACAATATTAAAATTGAGTTAAGTAAAGAATTTGATATGAAAGACATTGGGCATGCTAAAAGGATTCTTGGCATGGAAATAAATAGAGATATGTCTATTTCTTACTTAATTGTTCATCAAACTCTATATGTGCTTAAGGTTTTGAAAAAGTTTAGTATGCTTGATTGTAAACATGTATATGTGCCTCTTGGTAATCATTTTGTTTTGTCTAAAGAACAATCACCTAAAAATGAAGAAGAAGTTGCATATATGAATAAAATTCCCTATTCAAATGCAATTGGTTCTGTGATGTACTTGATGGTTTGTACTAGGCCAGACTTGGCTTTTGCTGTTAGTACTTTGAGTAGGTACATGTCTAATCCAGGACCTATTTATTGGGAAGCTTTGAAATGGTTGCTCAGGTAATTGAAAAGTACCTATGATGTAGGGTTAATATATAAAAAATTTTCTAATGGTGTGAAACTAAAGGGTTTTACTGATGCTGATTATAGTGGAGATAGAGATAATAGGAAATCTACTTCTTCCTATGTGTTCACTTTGTTTGATTCGTGTATTAATTGGAAATCTCAACTCCAACATATTGTTGCTCTTTCCACTACTGAATCTGAGTATATAGCTGCTAATGAGCATTTAAAGAAGCTATGTGGTTTAAAGGTTTACTTAATGAACTATGTGTTTTAAGTGATAATGTGACTATATATTTTGATAGTCAATCAGCTATTCATTTCTGTAAGAACCCTGTTTTTCATGAACGTACTAAACGTATAGATGTTAGACTGTATTTTATTAGAGATGTGGTATCTCAAAATTTGATTAAACTTGAGAAAGTGCATTCAGATTATAACCCTGCAGATATGGGCATTAAGGTGCTCACTTTGGTAAAGTTTAGAAGTTGTCTTACACTTCTAAACAATGATACATGTACGTTGAGTTCTAATTACTTTAGAATTCATTTTTTGTCATCTACTGAGTATGTGTCTTTATTTGAGTTCTGCAGATTTTTTGTTTGGAACCAAGGTGGAGGTTTGTTGGGATTTTTGGTCCCAAACAAACAAATGGGCTATGATAATTAAACGAGTCGGTTTAATTATACTTCGTAGGCTTGGCCAATGATCGAAGACTTATTATTAATGCCCAATCTCCAATAATTAGGCAGCCCAATTACAAAGATGGGTCAAAGCACTTTATAGTTAACTTTGATTAATGGGCCACAACCCAGTTGCTCGGTTAACTAATCTTAGATAACTCATTTACCTTTAGAGCTCTTTTGTAGGTACTTGGTTGCAATATCTATATATGGTAATTCATTGTGGTGTAATTATATATACAGTGGTGTCATTTTGTTTGCTTAGTGCTCTGCGCAGAGAGTTGAGTACAGAAAGCTACCGTGAAATAAAGATTTGAGGGTTTTCCTTGGTGGATTAAAAATATATACACACATAGAGAGAAATCTTTTGGTTGCCATTTTTTCTTTCTTGGTTCTTCCCCGTCCCTTTGTGCGAGTGCTTGCTATCACTTTGTTTCTTGGCCCTTTCCTCTTCTTCTTCTTTGTGGAGAATAGCATTCCCTTTCGTGTAGAATATAGTGGATTATTTAGGAGTGTGCTTTGGCCAAGATTTGTGGTGTTACCATTATTGGAGATTGGCTAATTTGAGCCTCTTTCACTCACCACTGTCGTCCTGTTGATTGAAGATTGAAGATTTTCTTTTTTGCTTTCAAATATTGTCCATTGTTTTTGTTTCTCATTAATAATATAATGTTATTGAACTTGGTGTTTCAAATTAGATTATCCAACACAGAGAATAGTCTATCCTTGTAACATAGAGTGGGTTCTCAATATCCTCCAAGTCTGTGGGACCAGATGCTACCCATACTTCAACATCCTTACTAACTAGAATAGAAGATTCATCAGCACCCTACTCTCCAACTGAGGGAAAATTATGTACGAACTACTTTTCCAGTTTTGGCATCAACAAGAAATACAGAAGTTCTCTTTGAACTTAACATGACACCACCACCAGATATAAATGGAGGGCACCTTACAAGTTCTTCAGCACTCATAGAAAGTTTCTGCGATGGAAAAATATTTCTAACAAGTCAGTGTAAGAAACCATGGGGGTAGATGAGGATATTTTGTGAAAAACATTCATGGATCACTAGAATCTGGAGAAAGACCTTATAAAGCTGTGGAAACAGCTCATCTACATTATAAGAAATCATGCAATCCAAGGCAACATATACCGGATTAAGAGCCTATATAATAAGACCTAAGGAAGTTTTATGTATAGCAACTCATCTATTCTAATGGATACATAGTTATCTACAGGCAAACATATATTGTCTTTATTGAGTCCATCAAAATCTTTTGGAACAACAATATTTGTTTGTACATGGAAATTTAGGTATGTGACATTTTCAATGGGCATACCATACTAACGTTATTTCTGTGTACGTAGAGGTCCCAGTCTTCTCCAAAATCTATGTAGAAATTATCACCGCCAACAGAGGAATCAAGTTTTTTACCTTCATTATTAGGGAGTGCTTGATATGAGGAATAAATTGATAGCCTGATGTAAAAGACCAGAGGATTTGTCCCAAACCAATCTCAACTAAATATACCATACCATCTGGAGCAGCCGCTATTGCTGTATCATGTTTACTAATTTATCCAAGAGCATAACAGATAATAAGATGACATTTAGCATGTGAATGAAGATGACAACACAATAATAAAAAGAACAAATAGCGTATAGGAGGAAAAATCGAGATGTTATCACAAATACAAAATTTTTACCCTGCCAACATTTCAATCTATTATCCAGCTTCCACCCCAAGAAAAAGAAAATAAATGTAAGAAGGAAAAGAAAAAGGAAAAATAAGAGTGGTTAAACGCCCTTTAGAATATCTAAATATGCACCATAGTGTCTTTCATGCAAATCTCATTAAACTAAGTTCAGTTGATTTAAAAACTAAGCTTTTCCTCACTTACTATTGGTAACACATACAATTTGTTGTTGTAACTTTGTGTCCAAATGTTATAAGCCCACGCCCACAATGATGAAAGCCTAGTATTTCTAGCCCAGCAGAAAGTGCCCAGTTCGTTGGCCCAAAAGTTGATGAACCACATTTTTGCCTTTTGCTGAGAATGCGTGATGCTGAGAACGCTGTTGATTTCAATTTGTTGATATTCTACTCTTGATCTCAGCCATTAAAGTGCAATATAAAAGGGCTCCTTCAGTCACTTTTAGGGTTACATTCTATAAGGCACAACTTTCCCTTTTCATCCGATCTTCTTCTACCCTTTATTCTTCTACCTTTCTGTTAGGTGAATCGTTGGTTCTCTTCTGGTGTGTTGAAAGGTTGTTGCTATAGTAATCTTCATTAGATTACTGTAATTTTCTGTGATCTATCCTCAAATATGTTGTGAGAGGATGTTATCTTGATATTGTGAGAGGAGTCTATAATGAAGGAGAGATAAGGGTTGTTCTGAGTGGTTTAACTTCTGTAAACTTGAATATTGAATGGTTTTGGTTTCTAATAGTGCATAAAGAGGTCGGATCTAAGTTTGTAGAGTCTCAAAGGCAGATGAAGGCACTAACGTGTTGAACTGCCTATCTCCATAAAAAGGGACGCTCATATTCTTGTGTTATCTTTACTTTTCTTCTTATTTTTCATAATACTTGTTTTATTGTTTGGTGTAAAGATTCTCTAAATCAAGAAACAAAAGCGTAACAAGTGGTATCAGAGCAGGGATAACTATTTCTTGATGTTTAATCTTCCTTCCTCTGAGAAAAATCTCAGGGCTGTAAGTATGCTCTTCTATATTTCTTTAAATATAAGTATGAAATGATAATTTTCTTGCATATAAACTTTGTGTTTTGTATTAAGTACGAGGAAACTTGACTTTTACATGCTGTATTATTTGCTCTCAGTAGATATTGTGAAACGGTTCTTAAAATAGGTATAAACGATTGTGATATTCTGATTTAATATGTGAGTACTACTTTCTGTGTGAATAACTGTAAAGTGCACCGTTTAACCAATCTTTTCATCTTAAGTGTAACACCCCTCCCCTGAGACTTTGTTGATCACTCATTGACCTGAGAACCTGATTCTCACGGAATCCTGGGGTGGTCCTGATTGTAGATCTCTCCCAAAACTGTGTGTAAGATCTTGCATCTGATTGTTGGTGCTCTTACCTCCTTGTCTCTAGATTGTGTCTTTGAATAAAATACCACTTTCCTGTCATCTCTGTTATCTGTGTGAAAAATTATGATAAATGGCTACTTCAAGTTTTCATTTGGACCAATTTAATGGAAAATGTGACTTTGCTATCTGGCAACAAAAAATGAAAGGCATTTTAGTTCAACAAAAAATGTCCAATGCTATAAATAAATCATTTCCTAATACTGTGTCTGATGATCAAATAGTAGAGGCTGATGAGTTAGCCTATACCTCTATTATACTTCATTTGTCTGACTCTATGCTTAGAAAAGTTGGTACCCTTGATGATGCTCAATCTTTATGGAAAACTCTTGAATCAACTTATCTTGAAAAATCATTCCCAAACAAATTGTTTTTATTGGAAAAAAAATTAGTTTTAAAATAGATTTCTCAAAGGATTTTGATGAAAATTTTGATATATTCAATAAGTGATCCAAGATATAAAGAACTGTGATGATAAAGGTACTGATGAGTATAAAGCAATAATACCACTGAACTCAATTCCTGATGCCTATAAAGATGTCAAAAGTGCCATCAAATAAGGTAGGGATGATCTTACTGTTGATATGATCAAAAATGCTCTAAGAAGTAAGAGTCATGACCTGAAAAATGATAGAGAAACTAGAAGTAATGATGAAGGCCTATATGTTAGAGGTAAATCACAACATAGACAGTCTAATAATCAAGAAGGAAATAATCCTAATGGCCAAGGTCACAAAAAGAAAGGCAATGGTAAGTCTAGATCAAAATCAAAAGTAAAAGGAAGAAAGTGTTATAATTGTAGTAAGTTGGAGCATTATATTAAAGATTGTTATAAGCTGAATAACAATTCTCAGAAAAATAAACCCCCAGAACAGAGTAATGTTGCTACCAATAATACTGAAACTCTTAGTGAGCTGTATGTAGCCTTTGATAATGAAGAGCCTGAGACCTGTGTGAACTCTGTGTCGTCTACTTGTCAGTTTGATAAATGGTCACTTGATTCAGGATGCACTTTTCATATGACTCCAAATATTGATATGTTTTGTTCTTACACTAAAGTGAAATCTGGTATAGTTGTTATGGGAAATAATGTTGCCTGTAAAATCCATGGGATAAGTAATACAAGAGTTAAATTTGATACTAGTTTTGTTTATCTCTTTGAAAATGTGAGACACATTCTTGATTTATCCAAAAATCTTATCTCTATTGGCACTCTTGAATATTCTAACTTTGATGAAAATTTGGTGATGGCTGTTTTAAAATAACAAAGGGTGCCCTCCTTGCTATCAAATGATATAAAACAAAATGGCTTATATTTTACTCAAACTGAAAAATCTTCTTTAAGTACTGCTATGGTTAATTCTGTCAATAATGATTGTACTGATCTTTGGCATAAAAGGTTAGCTCATTTAAGTAATAAGGAGCTTAGTATCTTACAAAATCAAAGGTGTTTTGGAAAAGATAAACTAACTTATCTCCCTTTTTGTGAAACTTGTATCATGGGAAAATAACACAGAGTTCAATTTTTTGATGACTTACATAAATCTACCTCCATACTTGATTATGTGCACTCTGATCTATGGGATCCATCTAGCACATTAACACATGGAGGAAACATGTATTTTCTGTCTATAATTGATGATTTTTCAAGAAAATTGTAGATTTTTCTTTTGAAAAATAAATCTGAAGTGTTTGATAAGTTCAAAACCTATAAAACTCTTCTTGAAAATCAAACTGGTAAAACCTTAAAGTGTTTAAGAACAGATAATGGTCTTGAATTTTGTAATAAAGCCTTTAATGATTTATTTAATCAATCTAGTATAAAGAGGCATAGAACTGTTCCTTATAGTCCTCAGTAAAATGGTGTTGTTGAGAGGATGAATAGAACTCTTCTTGAAAGAGTTAGATGTATGCTTTCTAGTTCTGGTCTATCTAAGCATTTTTGGGGTGAAGCTGTTGTTACAGCTTTTTATCTTGTTAATAGATCTCCTTCTGCTGCCTTAAATGGTAAAACTCCTGAAGAAATATGGCATGGTAAGCCTATTGACTACTTTAATCTTAGAATTTTTGGTTGTACTGCTTATTCTCATCTGAAGGATGATAAACTTGATTTCAAATCTCAAAAGTGTGTGTTCTTAGGATATCCTGATAGAACAAAAGGTTACAGACTATGGGCTAGGATCTTTGGAGGTTTTAAAACTATTGTCAGTAGAGATGTTGTTTTTAAAGAAGATGAATTGCCTTGTTTTAAACAAACTACTGAGATAAGTGCTAATAGTAATCCCACTGATACAGAAATTGAGGTGGAGCCTGATAATATAGTTATCACTCCAACTGAATAGAATCCCCTAGATGTTCCTCAACCTGTAGACTCTGATAATGATTCAAACCTCAATCAGATTATAAATGAAAGTTTACATCAGACTCAAAACCTGGGATTAGAAGATTATCATTTAGCCAGAGATATGGATAGAAGAACCACTAAGGTGCCTTCTAGGTTTTCTGATTATGACATTGCTGCTTTAGCGGTAAATTCTTTTGATGATTTAAGTGGTAATGAACATAAAACTTTTGATGATGCTATAAATAAAAGTGAATCTGTTATGTGGTGGAATGTAATGAAAGATTAAATGACTTCTTTGTATAAAAACCAGACTTAGAAATTAGTTCCCAAACCTCAACATAAATCCATTGTGGATTGCAGGTGGCTATACAAGGTTAAGGAAGGTAATAAGTCATCTGACCCTCTCAAGTTTAAAGCTAGACTTGTTACTAAAGGGTTACTCAAAAATATAGTGTTGGTTATACTGAAATCTTTTCTCCTGTGGTAAAATATACTACTTTAAGAGTTATGTTTGCTTTAGTTGCTCATTCCAATCTGGAAAGGGAACAGCTTGATGTTAAAACTGCTTTTTTACATGGTGAATTGGATGAAAAAATTTATATGAATCAACCCATTGATTTTATTGATAAACACAAGTCTGATCATGTTTGTTTACTTAAAAAATCCTTATATGGTTTGAAGCAATCTCCCAGGCAGTGGAATAAGAGGTTTGATACTTTCATGTTATCTTTATGTTTTAATATAAGTGAATTTGATCATTGTCTCTAGTTTAAATTTGAACTTCCTAATAATACTCTTGTGTTCTTACTGATGTATGTTGATGATATGTTAATAATTAGTTCATGTGTTGACTTAATTAGTAACATTAAAGCTGCTTTAAGTTCAGAATTTGAAATGAAATATCTTGGCAATGCCAAGAAAATTTTGGGAATGGATATAATTAGAGACAGATCTAATTCTACTTTAATGCTAAAGTAACAATCTTATATCATAAAAATTATGAAGAAGTTTTCTATGCTTGACTCTAAAGCTGTTTCTATTCCTTTGGCTAACCATTTTATGCTAAGTAAAGACCAATGTCCCCAATCTGATGAAGAATTAGAATACATGAATAAAGTGCCTTATTCTAATGTGATTGGTTCTGTAATGTACACCATAGTTTGCACTAGACCTGATATTGCTTATTCTGTAAGTGTTTTGAGTAGATATATGTCAATTCCAGGGGAACAACATTGGGAGGCCTTAAAATGGTTATTGAAATATTTGAAAGGTATTGCAAGTGTTGGTTTAGTCTTCATACATTGTAGTGAAGGAATAAAACTGAAAGGCTATGTTGATGCAAATTATGCTAATGATAGAGATAGTAGGAAATCTACTATTTCATATGTTTTCACTCTTTGTAATTCTTGCATTAGCTGGAAATCCCAGTTACAACATATAGTGGCTCTATCTACTACTGAATCTGAATATGTTGCAATTACTGAAGCTGTGAAAGAGGCTTTGTGGCTGAAAGATTTGCTGTCTGAATTGAACTTACTCCATAATCTTGTTGTTGTGTTTTCTGATAGTTAATCTGCAATAAAGCTTTGCAAGAATCCTGTCTTTCATGATAGAACTAAGCATATGGATCTTAGATTACATTTTATTAGGAACATTGTGTCCAAGAATCAGATTGGCCTTGAAAAGATTCCTACTCAAGCAAACCCTTTTGATATAGGAACTAAACCACTGTCATTAAACAAGTTTAAATCATATATATATATATACTAGTTATATGTACGTGCTATGCACGTAAGTTGTCTGTGATAATCTACTAATTAAAAGCGATTGTGTTAATATAATTTTGATATAATTTAAATATTTATTTGTACTTGTCAAATAATGAACTCATTAATTTTTGTAAAGTTATGTTGTTCCAATGGTGGGATTTTATTTCTAATTGTCCCATGCCTTTGCTAAGTTAAAAAATTCTAACTCTTTGTTTAATAATCTAATAAGCTTAATAATCAGTTCTCCAGAAGCAGCGACAAAAAATAATACAACTCTTAGCATTTTCAGTGAATCATCTTAGATATGCACGCATGAACTCTCAAAGCCGCACAAAAATCCTCCCTTTTTCCTTGTGAATAATTTTAAATATTAAAAAGTAAAAAAATATATAGAGAAAGAGGGTCATAATATAATTAATTTTTGTTTACACCTACTCCAATTAAATTTTAATTTATAACATTATTAGTAAGAATGTTATAATTAATAGATATAAAAAATAAAATATGTTGTTGATTTTTTTTATTGAAAAAAAAAATTAGAAATGTAAAAGCTCACCATAAAAAAAAAAATAAAAACAAAACTCATGAACAATAACTTTTTCGAGTTACTATTCACCTCGAAAAAGTTTGTCGAGTTGAATAGTAACTCGACAAACTTTTTCGAATTTTAAAAAAAAAAAAAAAATTCATGAACAGTAACTTTTTCAAGTTACTATTCACCTCGAAAAAGTTTGTCGAGCTGAATAGTAACTCGACAAACTTTTTCGAATTTTTTAAAAAAAAAAAAAAAAAATTCATGAACAGTAACTTTTTCGAGTTACTATTCACCTCAAAAAAGTTTGTCGAGTTGAATAGTAACTCAACAAACTTTTTCAAATTTAAAAAAAAAAAAAAAAAATCGTGAACAGTAACTTTTTCGAGTTACTATTCACCTCGAAAAAGTTTGTCGAGTTGAATAGTAACTCGACAAACTTTTTCAAATTTAAAAAAAAAAAAAAATTCGTGAACAGTAACTTTTTCGAGTTACTATTCACCTCGAAAAAATTTGTCGAGTTGAATAGTAACTCGACAAACTTTTTCGAATTTTAAAAAAAAAAAAAAAATTCATGAACAGTAACTTTTTCGAGTTACTATTCGCCTCGAAAAGTTTGTCGAGTTGAATAGTAACTCCACAAACTTTTTTGAATTTAAAAAAAAAAAAAAAAAAATTTAAAATTTGTAGAGTTACTCGACAAAAAAAATTAAAAAAATTTTTTCTTTTTTTAAATTCGAGTAACTCGACAAAATTTTTAAATTTTTTTTTTTTTTTAAATTCGAGTAACTTGACAAAATTTTAAAAAAATAAATTTTTTTTTTTTTTTAAAATTCGAGTAACTCGAAAAAATTTTTAAAAATGTTTTTTTTGTTTTTTTTTTTTGAAAATTCGAGTAACTCGACAAAATTTAAAAAAAAAAATTTTTTTTTTTTATAAAATTCGAGTAACTCGACAAAATATATATATATATACTAGTTTTTAAGCCGTGCGTTGCACGTAAGTGACAAATATAGGAAAAAATTTTAGATTTTAAATGTAATTGAAATGACCAAAAAAAATATGAAATTTAAATTTTTAAACAAATTTGAAAAATGTAACAAATTTAGAGCGAATTGTGTACAATTTGCTCATACACACCAAAAAAATAAATAATTAACAAATAATAAAGAAAGGTCAAAATTTCTTCAAATGTTTTGTCTAATTTTCGGCCATTTATTTAAAACATATTGATATTTTTTTCTTGAGTACACTTGATATAAAAATTGTAGAATAATGGCATATTTCTTGATTTTTTGATTCCTTTTCATATATGAAATAGAGGATTATGAAAATGTTAATAATTATTTGAATTGTTACCTTGGGTTTACTTGAAGACTTACACATTAATCACATACCCCACACGTAAATCACTAAAAGAAAAATTAATTACACCATTAACAACAAAACCTGGGTCAAATGCAAGGAAAATATTTGTAAAATGATGGAGGACCCCAACAGTGAAAAAGACAAACGAATTCAAATTTGAGTGTACTAAAGCTCAAAACTCCAGAAGTATCCTCATCGAACGGAACGTTCAATAAATTAAAAAATTGGAACGGATTTATTAACTCTCTTTTTGCATGTATATATATAATGCGGATATAAAAAGTCATTCATAGTGCAAATCTACGTTATCATTTTCTTAGACGTTAATTAAATATTGAGAAAATAATGAAGAAAAACAGAAAACATTACACAAAGTATTCGAGACAAGAATGAAACCGAGGAGGACATGGTTAGGTTTCGAAACAACACTTTGGCAAAAACATGTTTGTCGAGTTACTCGATTAAAAATGTGATACGAAATCAATCTATTCAATAGCTCAAGTAGCTCGACAAAATGAAAATCGAGTTGCCGGAGTTACTCGACGAACGAACGAAATTTAAAATTTTTATTATTTTGTTTCCCTTTTTTATTTAAATGATGTCATACATTTAAATAATTTTTTATTCTTATTTAGTGGTGTTATTTTTCAAGAAACTCGTGAGTCTTAAATTTGGATTTGTCGAGTAACTTGATAAATAAAGCATATACAAAATTTTATTTAATGTTTCATTTATTAGAATATAGTAAAATAGAATATATATCATATAAATTTAATATATATCATAATCAATTAATACAATATATTTTATTTTATTTTATTTTAGCAATTAGTATAAAAAAATATTAGTAACATTATTGGTAAGAATGTTATAATTAATAGTTACAAAAAATAAAATATGTTGTTGATTTTTTTCATTGAAAAAAAAAATTAGAAATGTAAAAGCTCAACATAAAAAAAAAAAAAAAAATCATGAACAGTAACTTTTTCGAGTTACTATTCACCTCGTAAAAGTTTGACGAGTTGAATAGTAACTCGACAAACTTTTTAGAATTTAAAAAAAAAAATTTATTTTATGAACAGTAACTTTTTCGAGTTACTATTCACCTCGAAAAAGTTTGTCGAGTTGAATAGTAACTCGACAAACTTTTTCGAATTTTAAAAAAAAAAAAAAAAAAAATCATGAATAGTAACTTTTTCGAGTTACTATTCATCCCGAAAAAGTTTGTCGAGTTGAATAGTAACTCGACAAACTTTTTCGAATTTTTAAAAAAAAAAAAAAAAAAAAATTCATGAACAGTAACTTTTTCGAGTTACTATTCATCTCGAAAAAGTTTGTCGAGTTGAATAGTAACTCGACAAGCTTTTTCGAATTTAAAAAAAAAAAAAAAAAAAAAAAATTTAAAAAAAATTTTTGTCGAGTTACTCGACAAATTTTTTTTTTTTTAACGTCGAGTAACTCGACAAAAGTAAAAAAAAAATTTTTTTTTTTTTTTTTTTTTTTTTTAGAAGTCGAGTTACTCGACAAATGTAAAAAAAAATTTTTTTTTTTTTTTTTTTTTTTTTACACGTCGAGTAACTCGACAAAAGTAAAAAAAAAAATTTTTTTTTTTTTTTTTTTTTTTTTTAGAAGTCGAGTTACTCGACAAATGTAAAAAAAAAAAATTTTTTTTTTTTTTTTTTTAGAAGTCGAGTTACTCGACAAATGTAAAAAAAAAAAAATTTTTTTTTTATTTTTTTTTTTTAGAACTCGACAAATGTTTAGTAATGAGTTATGAATTGTATGTTTTTATTAATAGTTGTAGAATTCTATTATGTTCTAACTTGAGTAAACTATTAATAAAACATAGCATATTAAAATACATATTAATAAAAAAACTATGTTCATAATAAATTGTAAAACATAGTTATGAGTTATGAATTCATAGTGTTTTTAAAACATATTAAAATAGATATGTTAATTCATAGAATTGTAACTATGTTTCATAATACACTATGAAACTTTAACTTTAAATTGTAAAACATGTGTTTTTATTAATAGTTGTAGAATTGAGTGTTTAAAACATATTAAAATAGTGTTTTATCTCTTTAAAACATATGTATGAATTCATATTGTTCATAGTTTTAAACATACAATTTCATAATAAATTGTAAAACAATTCATAACTATGTTTTAATGAATATACAATTTATAAATAACTATGAGTTATTTTAATGAGTGTTCTAAACAAAATTTTATAATGTTCATAAATTTTCGTAAAACACAATTCTACAATTCATAACTCATGAACAATATAAAGAGATATTAAGTAAAACTTCTTTACATAATAAAATTTTATGAACATCTATTATAAACGTCTAATGAATATGTCTAATGAAACATAATTTATATATTTATGAATATGTCTAATGAAATATGATAATATAATTGTTCTAAACACTCATTAGTAATGTTATTCTAATATTATTTCATTTTGATAACACATTCATTCCTTTCATTTATAACATCTAATGGTAATGAATGGTAGATATGATTGTTCTAAACACTCATTAGATATGGACATTTTATATTAACATAATCTTCATTATTTAACTATATGTTAATTTTTGGAATGTTAATGTGTTTGAAATAAATGTTACTCGCATTTCTAATAACGATAGCACCGTATAAAAATTTTACTGCTAATAATGTTAATAAATGTCAACTTTAAACACATACTATGAATGACTTTACATTATTCTTCTTTAACAAAATTTCTTCTTTTTTCGAATTGGTGCATCATCATTCTCAGAATGAAATAGAAATCTCTTTACTGCTGTTGGTGATTCCATAAGATATGGACTTCCACTCTCCTCATCCTCCTCGTCTCATGGAGCCTTTCCTTTCGTCTCATGTCGAGTTGACAAAGTGGCAAAGTGTTTGAAATTTTTTTTTTTTTTTTGACTTCCTCGACAAAGTCTTTGAAATTAATTTTTTTTTTTATTAATGACTTTGTGTAGTAAGTCTTTTGGAATTTTTTTTTTATTTCGCGGTGAGCATTTTAGTATGCCTAAACATGCCGTCGGACTACCAATTTTTGATATGTGGTAGCTACATGAGTATTCTATGTCTTCTAAAAATTTCGTATTGTTCGGTGATCGTTTTCTATGTCAAAGAATTTTTTGTTACTCCATGACCATGGGAATAAAATTTTCAAAATAAGGGCAGTGTTACTAAAATTTCTTCACCTGGTCATGGAGTAACAAAAATTTGTTTGACATAGAAAACGATCACCGAAAAATATGAAATTTTCAGGGAACGTAGAATACTCATTTAGCTACCACATGTCAAAATTTGATAGTCCGACGGTATGTTTAGGCTTACTAAAATGCTCACCGAAACATCCTAGGCAGTTTCTCGGATTCATGTGGTCGCAGTTTACAAAATTGTCCATAACTTGAGTTATATAACATGAATTTATATGAAACCAAAGTCAATGGTTAGGTAACCCATAAAGCTATCATCTCCAACTGGAATTATGTAAAAATACTTATTATATAAGGTACAGCATATTTTTGAGTTGATCAACAGAAAGTGCAGTTTAGAGAAACAATTCACCCGGTCATGGAGAAAAAAAAATTTCTTTGACATAGAAAACGATCACCGAACAATATGAAATTTTCACGGAACGTAGAATACCCATGTAGCTACCACATATAAAAATTTGATAATCCGACGGTATGTTTCGACATACTAAAATGCTCACCGGAACATCCAAGGTAGTTTATCGGATTCATGCTGTCGCAATTTACAAAATTGTCCATAACTTTAGTTATATAACATGAAATTATGTGAAACCAAAGCCAATGGTTAGGTAACCCATAAAGATATCGTCTCCAACTGGAATTATATAAAAATACTTAATGTATAAGCTGCAGCAAATATTTAAGTTGGACAACAAAAACTACAGTTTAGAGAAAATGAAATTTACCAAAACCTTTAGGAATCGATTGTATTTCGACCTTTGTTCCCCATGGCAACTGGGGATCAAAAAGCGTCAAAGTGGGTATGAAAAATTTATTTTACTAAAGCCAATAGTTAGGTAAGCATAAAAATTTATGAAAAAGAAAACAAATAAAGACAAAATATAAATTAACTTTTGTTTATATAAATCAATGAGTTTTTTTTTTTTTTAATAATGTTGTCGAGTTACACATTTGATTAATATTTTTTTATAGTGCTGTCGAGCAACTCGACAATATTTGGTTGTTTGAAAATTTTTGTTTTGTTTTGTTTTTTTTTTTTTTTAATGTTGTCTAGCAACTCGACAATATTTGGCCGCTTGAAATTATTAAATTTTTTTTTTTTTTAGTGTTGACACTAAGCCATTGGAAAAGTTTTTTTTGTTAGTCTCGACAACACTAAGCCATTAGAATTTTTTTTATTTTTTATTTTTGTTAGTGTTGTCGAGCAACTCGACAACACTAACAATGAAGTCATTGAAAAATGGGTTTTGGCCCAATTTCACTTTTGTTAGTTGTTTTTTTTTTTTTTTAAATGGTGCCTTTTAATTTTTTAATTTTGTATTTCGTATTCATATATTGTAGGGTGTGCAAATTAGTCCATTTTGATTGCAATTTTTTTCTTTTAATTTATTTTTCTTATTTTTTATCTTTTACACCTAATTTTTATTCAATTTTTTACTATTTTTTTTTTATTTTACCTTTTAAATCTACAAATTATTCTAAATAAATGCTATTAATTTTTTTCCTTTTACTATTCACACACGTTCGTCAAGATTAAAAGTTGTAGGACTTCATTTGTAATGTTATTTTATTTTATTATTTTTTTATGCTGCATTTATCTAGAATAATATGTAAAAAAAAAAAGTGAAAAAATAAAAAATTTACCTTACAATTCAAAACGTAAACTGAATTAAAATCGAAATTAAAAAAAAAAGTTGAGTTATCTCACAAATTTTTGTATTTTTTTCTTTATTATATTTTTTTTAGAGTTACTTGACAAAACCAAAGTCAAATCTTAAAAAAAAAAAAAATAGCAAAGTGAACAAAAGCTGATTTTATAAAAATTTAATGCAAATATGTAGGACAAAAGGGTGATAGTTGGATGGCCAATGCCCAAAAAAAAAAAGTTGGAGTAGATTAGTTATAAATTTGAAGGGTTTGGACCAAAAGTGCAAATTTAAAAAATGAAAAAATGTCAAAATCAAATTGGGCTACTTTTTAAAAGTTGTAGGACTTCATTTATATTTTTATTTTATTTTGTTGTTATTAGTTTTTTATTTTGTTTATTTAGAAATGAGGACAAAATAAAATTTGCAACAAAATTCAAAGGTCGGGGATGGCCAATGTTAAAAAAAAGGTTAAGGGTAAATTTGTTATAAATGAAAAGGTTGTAGACTAAAAGTGCAAATTACAAAAAAAAAAAAAAAAAAAAAAAAAAAATGAACTTTTTCAAACACTTTGCCTCGGCAAAGTGGAAGAAAAAAAGAATAAAAAAAAAAAAAAAAATCTTTTTTTCTTCTTCTTCTCGAGTAACTCGAGAAGAAGGAGAAAAAGAAAAAAAAAATTTTAAATATTTTAAATTTCCTTCTTCTCGAGTTACTCGAGAAGAAGGGAATATATATATATTTTTTTTACTACTTCTTCTCGAGTTACTCGAGAAGAAGGGAAAATTTTTTTTTTTTTTTTTTTTTCTTTTTCTTCTCGAGTTACTCGAGAAGAAGGGGAAATTTTTTTTTTTTTTTTCTTAAAATTGTTTTTTTTAATTCTTCTCGAGTTATTCGAGAAGAAGGAAAACAAATTTTTTTTTTTTTTTTTGACTTTCTCGAGTTACTCGAGAAAGTAAAAAAAAAAAAAAAATTATTTTTTTTATTTACTTTCGCGAGTTATTCGAGAAAGTCAAAAAATATATATTTATTTATTTATTTTTATTTACTTTCTCGAGTTACTTTACTTTCTCGATTTACTCGAAAAACCAATTTTTGTTTTTTGATTTCTCGAGTAACTCGAGAAATTCATTTGGGAAAATAATTTTTTTATTTTTTGTTTTTTTTTATTTTTTTTAATACTAATTTTGCCGAGTTATGAGGCAAAGTGGAGAAAAAGGAAAAAAACAAAAAATTCAAAATAGTCTAAGAGGTTTCGCGGAGAGTATTTTAGTATGTCTAAACATGCCGTCGGACTACCAATTTTTGATATGTGGTAGCTACCTGAGTATTCTATGTCCCCTGAAAATTTCGTATTGTTCGGTGATCGTTTTCTATGTCAAAGAATTTTTTGAGACTCCATGATCAGGTGAAGAAAATTTTAAAAATAAGAGCAGTGTTACTAAAATTTATTCACCCGGTCATGGAGTAACAAAAATTTCTTTGACATAGAAAACGATCACCGAAAAATATGAAATTTTCAGGGAACATAGAATACTCATTTAGCTATCATATATCAAAATTTGATAGTCCGATGGCATGTTTCAGCTTACTAAAATGCTCACCGAAACACTCTAGGCAGTTTCTCGGATTAATGCGGTCGCAGTTTACAAAATTGTCCATGACTTGAGTTATATACCATGAAATTATGTGAAACCAAAGTCAATGGTTAGGTAACCCATAGAGTTATCGTCTCCAACTGGAATTATGTAAAAATACTTAATATATAGGGTGTAGCATATTTTTGAGTTGGTCAACAGAAAGTGCAGTTTGGAGAAACAATTCACCCAGTCATGGAGTAAAAAAAATTTCTTTGACATAGAAAACGTTCACCGAACAATATGAAATTTTCACGGAACGTAGAATACCCATGTAGCTACTACATATAAAAATTTGATAATCCGACGGCATGTTTTGACATACTAAAATGCTCGCCGAAACATCCAAGGCAGTTTCTCGGATTCATGCTGTTTCAATTTACCTTTCTCGAGTTACTCGACCAAAAAAGCAAAAAAAAAAAAAAAAAATTTCCATTTGTCGAGTTACTCGACCAAAAAAATCAACAATTAATGATAATGCTTAAACTTTTTGTTTTATGTTATAAACAAATTGTATACATGCAATTTGAAAAATAAATTTTTTAAGTCGATAACATTTGATTTTTATTTTTTTTTCTAAATAATTTGATAACATTTTATGTTAAATTTGTTCTATAGATTTGTTGTGTAAACGTTTTATTCCAGTGTATAATAGATTGATTATTGTAATAAATTGACATAATTATTATAATAAATTTGCATTCTACTGTGTTATCATAATTGTTAAAATAAAATAAAATATAATATATTATAATAATTTAATATATCGATAAGTTATAAGCCACCAACTGCAACTTTAAAAAACAAATGTTTTATTTACAATATATTCATATTAAGTTTTATTCCGCAATTATTGACTTCTTATATATTATAGTCAATATATATTCATTTTTCCCCTTCATAAGTCATCAAAATTTGGTGCTTTTTTATCTCCAGTTGCTATGGGGAACAAAGGACGAAATACAATCGATTCCTAAAGGTTTTGGTAAATTTCATTTTCTCTAAAATGCAGTTTTTGTTGTCCAACTTAAATATTTGCTGCAGCTTTTACATTACGTATTTTTACATAATTCCAGTTTGAGACAATATCCCTACGGGTTACCTAACCATTGGCTTTGGTTTCACATAATTTCATGTTATATAACTCAAGTTATGGACACTTTTGTAAAGTGCGACAGCATGAATCCGAGAAACTGCCTTGGATGTTTCGGTGAAGATTTTAGTGTGTCAAAACATGCCGTCGAATTATCAAATTTTTATATGTGGTAGCTACATGGGCATTCTACGTTCCTTGAAAATTTCATATTGTTCGGTGATCGTTTTCTATGTGAAAAAAATTTTCTTTGCTCCATGATTGGGTGAATTGTTTCTCCAAACTGCACTTTCTGTTGACCAACTCAAAAATATGCTGCACCTTATATATTAAGTATTTTTACATAATTCCAGTTGGAAACGATAGCTCTATGGGTTACCTAACCATTGGCTTTGGTTTCACATAAATTCATGGTATATAACTCAAGTTATGGACAATTTTGTAAACTGCGACCGTATGAATCCGAGAAACTGCCTAGGGTGTTACGGTGAGCATTTTAGTAAGCCGAAACATGCCGTCGGACTATCAATTTTTTATATGTGTTAGCTAAATGAGTATTATATGTTTCCTGAAAATTTCATAATTTTCGGTTATCGTTTTCTATGTCAAACAAATTTTTGTTACTCCATGACCGGGTGAAAGAAATTTTTGTAACACTGCCCTTATTTTGAAAATTTTATTCACCTGGTCATGGAGTAACAAAAAATTCTTTGACATAGAAAACGATCACCGAACAATACGAAATTTTCATGGGAATAGAATACTCAGGTAGCTACCACATATCAAAAATTGGTTGTCCGACGGCATGTTTAGGCATACTAAAATACTCATCGCGAAACCTCCTAGACAGTTTTTCGGATTTATGCCGTCGGCGTGCCGGAATCGATATTATAAACTAATCAAAAAACTTTAAGTAGTGTAAATATCTTCTTAAACTTTTGTGGATCTTGGTTTTGTGGTAGTTTTAGTGAATTCCCATGTTTTGGTTACACGTTAATGATGTGAACTTGAAAGGTTTTGCTAAACTTCATATTTTTCTAAGATGCAGTTTCTGTTGTCCAACTCAAAAATTTAATGCACCTTATATATTAAGTATTTTTACATATTTCCAGTTGGAGACGATAGCCCTATGGGTTGCCTAACCATTGGCTTTGGTTTTACATAATTTTATGTTATATAACTCAATTTATGGACAATTTTGTAAACTGTCGACGGCATGAATTAAAAAAACTGCCTAGGAGGTTTCGGTGAGCATTTTAGTATGCCTAAACATGCCGTCGGACTACCAATTTTTAATGTGTGGTAGCTACCTGAGTATTATATGTCCCCTGAAAATTTCGTATCGTTCGGCGATCGTTTTCTATGTCAAATAATTTTTTATCACAAAAAAATTTGAGCTAAAAGCCCACACATAAAAAAAAAATTATTTCAAAGACTTTGTCAAGGAAGTAAAAAAAAAAAAAAAAAATTCAACTCTTTCCCACTTTGTCGAGTAAGCCAAAAAAAAAAAAAAAAAATATTTCAAACTCTTTCTCACTTTGTTGAGAAAGCCAAAATAAAAAAATGAAAAAAAAAAAAAAAAAATTCCAACTTTACCACTTTGTCGAGGAACTCGACAAAGTGGCCAAAAAATAATAATAAAAAAAATTTCATCATTTACCACTTTGTCGAGTTACTCGACAAAGTGTGGGAAAAAAAAAATTCAAGAACTTTGTTCAATAACCCGACAAAGTTCAAATTTTTTTTTTTAAATTGTTCTTTTGGTCCCAACTTTTTAAATTTTTAACTAATTGACCCATAATTTTTATTTTTATGTCATTGACCATCCCCAATATTTAAATTTTGTTGAAAGTCCAATTTGACCATTTTTTTGGATTTCTACCAAGTTACTCGACAAATATTTTTTTTAATAATAAAATTAATATCTTTGGTTTGTCAAGTTATTCAACAATAATTTATTAAAAAAAAAAGGACCAATAACTCGACATCAATTTTTGACACTGTGTTATCATAATTGTTAAAATAAAATAAAATAAAATATATTATAATAATTTAATATATCGATCAGTTATAAGCCACCAAGTCCAACTTTAAAAAACAAAAGTTTTATTTACAATAAATTCATATTAAGTTTTATTATAATTATTAATTATACTAAAAATTGATTATTTTAATAAAATTTATATAATTAGTATAATAAATTGACATAATTATTATAATAAATTTGCATTCTACTATGTTGTTATAATTAAAGTATATTATAATAATTTTATATTATATATAATTTATTATACAATGTTATAATAAATGATAGAGTAAAAAAACTATGCATGTGCTTAAATGATCAAAAAACTCGACAAAATGAAATTTGAGATTGCCGAGTTCCTCAATTATTTATATAAATAAAATGCCACATACCACAAAGTCAAAAATATTTCAAAAATAATGTTGTCGATGGCGTGAACGGTTAATTTCTAATTCACTATTTTTTTGTTTTTTTTATAAATTTGATTCTTAAACATATGCAGCATTTATTTAGAATAATCTGTAAAAAAAATATAAAAAATTTACTTTACAATTCAAATGTTTTCTTGATTAAAATAAAAAAATTATATAAAAAAAAAATTGTAAAGTCAAAATGGGCTTAAAAGGTTAAGCCCATTTTCATTGATATGAGTGTGTGTTTGTCGAGAAACTCGACAAACACACACCTAAATTTGCTTTTTTGTTTATTTTATTTTTTAAAAAAATTGTATGTGGGTGTTTGTCGAGTTACACGACAAACACCCACTCCTTCACTAAAAATCAAAATGGGCTAAAAGCCCATTTTGAAACTTTTTAAAATTTTTTTTTTTTAAATATTGGGGGTGTGTATTTTAACAAACACACACCCCAAACAATAAAAATGGGGTTTTTTAGCCCATTTTAAAGTAATTTTTTTTTTATTTTATAATTTTTTAATTTGGGTATGTATTTGTCGAGTGTATTTGGACCTTTATTTATTATTTTTTTGGTGTGTTTTTTTTTTTCTATAATTTAGTAGCAAATAGATTTTCATTTAATGTTTTACTATTTAATTTTTTTTTTCTTATAAGCAAATTGAACACAAATGAATTTTTGTTAATCCATGAATAAGCGAAGTTTTAATTTTTTTTTTACATTTTCCCCACTTTGCCTCATAACTCGGCAAATTAGTAAAAAAAAAAAAAAAATTTTTTTAAAATAATTTTGGACTTTCTGGAGAAAGTAAAAAAAGAATAAAAAAAAAAAAAAATTTGGTGTATTGAATATCAAGAAAATGATAAATTCATCAATAAAATAAAATAAAATAAAAATCCTCATACTGAGGAATAAATATACTAAATTTAAAAGAACGATGGCGTCAAAGAACTTAAGGTGCCTCTATGTTCACCTACCTCAATTAAATCATAAGTGCATCATATGCCTTGCTACTCTTTGTAATTATAGAAGTTCAATTAAAATTCTTACAATATATGTTTAAACATTGAAAATTCTTAATCTAAGCCCTACTGGGTTTGCGACTGTTAAAAATTGGTTGAGGATTGATATATGCATTTATAGAGAATACATGGAAAAACCTTAGTCTATTCCAAATTGCAGTGTGTTTTAAGCATGAATGGGATAAGTTGCTACACAGTTTTTGTTAAAAAAAAAAATAGTATAATCCTGCTCATCAAGTTGGTTGCATTTGCTTCTAGAAGATATTCTAATTACTCTATATATTTGATACACAACATAATCCTCAAGCAAATGCAAATGCAATTGCTTAGAAGAAGGCCATAAGCATATGCTAAACCAATATCTTAGAAATGGAAAATAATTGGCTTATTTATAATGACAAACATACCTTCTATCTTCAATATATATCCTTATTGACTTCATCCTCACTATCATGATCTGAAAAGACTTGCTCCATTGTCATGGGCTTCTTTTGTTACAAAAGTTTTCATATTCAGATTTCTAACCATGTCGTTCAAATATTCCATACAGAAATATTTTATTTCATAGCTACACTGTCACAAAGCAAGACAGTTCTAATTCGAGTCTCACAATAAAAAAATACAGAAGAGAGACGAAAATGTTGCAATTCGAACTCTACACAAACAAGTAATTGATCTCGAAAGCGGTACATCACAACATTTATTTAAATATTGATGCCCAACAGATCTTCCAAAAGTGATCTAAACAATTCATTATCCAAAGTAAATATTGAAAATTTCTATGCCATCAAGATCAAAGAATGGAGGAGATTGAGTAATAGCATAAAGTAAGTTACTTGAACCATGGCATCTTCCAATTGTAATCCACATGTTCAGGTAGGTCATTTTTTAAGAGGAACACTGAGCACAACATAGGAAAGGCAAAGCAGACATGTTCAAGATAACGTGTTGTGGCTCAGATTCATGTAGGAACAGAATTAAACTTAGTAATAAACACAACTTCTTAATAATAATAATAATTTGCAATTGTAGAAGAAAACCAAACTCAGCAGTAAGGGAAATGCTACTTACAGATGGCAGAGATATTTCATGTAAACTGAGTGTGGAATGATTTATTCCCCGAGGAGTTTGTGTATTTATCAAAGATAGAAGGACAGACAACTGTTTTTGTAATAGCATGTATAATTGAGTTAAGTTTGTAAATAGAGTTAGCAAATACGGCTATTTTAGAGTTGCGTGACATTAAGAAGTACGAAGAACATATGCATATGCTCAAATTCAATTCAATAAGAAGGTACCTGCAAAATGACTTCCAGGCCAAGAGAACCATATGTTCACACTTTGCTTCCTGTTTTCAAAGTTTTAAAGGTAGCTCGGTTTTGACTAATGATTACAACACAAATATACAGCAAGTATGTATAAAAAATAAGCAGAAAAAATAAATTACCAGATTTTATTGTTGCATAGTATCTTAAACTATAAATAAACATGCAAAAAAAAATTAATTCTAACTAACTAAGAAGACGAAAATAAAAACTTATAAGTTTTCATACCTATAAATCCACAAATACGGCAGAGAAGAGAAGAAAAAACAGTGTAACAAACACCAAACTCCACAAATAACCTCAAAACGACATTAATATGAGTAGATATGGGAATTTTTGCTATTTTTTTTAACATGGACCACAAAACAAAACCCAAACTTGAAAATGCTTTACCGATAAATATTAGTTTGTGAGTCTTAAATTTGGATTTGTCAAGTAACTTGATAAATAAAGCATATACAAAATTTTATTTAATGTTTCATTTATTAGAATATAGTAAAATAGAATATATATCATAATCAATTAATACAATATATTTTATTTTATTTTATTTTAGCAATTAGTATAAAAAAATATTTGTAACATTATTGGTAAGAATGTTATAATTAATAGTTATAAAAAATAAAATATGTTGTTGATTTTTTTCATTGAAAAAAAAATTAGAAACGTAAAAGCTCACCATAAAAAAAAAAAAAAAAAAAAATTCATGAACAGTAACTTTTTCGAGTTACTATTCACCTCGAAAAAGTTTGTCGAGTTGAATAGTAACTCGACAAACTTTTTCAAATTTTTTAAAAAAAAAAAATTTTTTTTTCATGAACAGTAACTTTTTCGAGTTACTATTCAACCCGAAAAAGTTTGTCGAGTTGAATAGTAACTCGACAAACTTTTTCGAATTTTTTTTAAAAAAAAAAAATTTCATGAACAGTAACTTTTCCGAGTTACTATTCACCCCGAAAAAGTTTGTCGAGTTGAATAGTAACTCGACAAACTTTTTCGAATTTTTAAAAAAAAAAAAAAAAAAAAATTTTCCATGAACAGTAACTTTTTCAAGTTACTATTCATCTCGAAAAAGTTTGTCGAGTTGAATAGTAACTCGACAAACTTTTTCGAATTTAAAAAAAAAAAAAAAAAATTACTCGACAAAAATTTTAAATTTTTTTTTTTTTTTTTAAAGTCGAGTAACTCGACAAAAATAAAAAAAAATAAAAAAAATATTTTTCTTTTTTTTTTTTTTTATAAATTCGAGTTACTCGACAAAAGTAAAAAAAAAAATTATTATTATTATTATTTTTTTAATAAATTCGAGTTACTCGACAAAAGTAAAAAAAAATTTTTTTTTTTTTAAGTCGAGTAACTCGACAAAAGTAAAAAAAAAAAAAAATTTTTTTTTTTTTTTTTTTTTTAAAATTCGAGTTACTCGACAAAGGTAAATATTATTTTTTTTTTTTTTTTTTTTTTAAAGTCGAGTAACTCGACAAAAGTAAAAAAAAAAAAATTTTTTTTTTTTTTTTATAAATTCGAAATACTCGCCAAAAGTAAAAATAAATTTTTTTTTTTTTTTTTTTTAATAAATTCTATTTTTTATTTTTATTTTTTTGTCGAGTAACTCAACAAATTTAAAATATATACATATTCGAGGAACTCGACAAAATGTAAAAAAAAATATATATTTTTTTTTGTCGAATAACTCTAGAAATTAAAAAAAAAAAATTTAAAAAATGTCAAAATAAAATTGGGCTACTTTTTAAAAGTTGTAGGACTTCATATACATTTTTATTTTATTTTGTTGTTATTTGTTTTTTTTTTATTATTTAAAGAGGTGGACAAAATAAAATTTGTAACGAAATTTAAAAGTCGGGGATGGCCAAAGCAAAAAAAAAAGGTTATGGCTAAATTTGTTATAAAATGAAAACAATGTGGACTAAAAGTGCAAATTATAAAAAAAAATATTTAATGTTTCCCACTTTGTCGAGTTACTCGGCTGTTTTTAATTTTCCCACTTTGTCGAGTAACTCGACAAAGTCCCCCACTTTGCCTACTCAGCAAAGTGGGAAATTTTGTTTTGTTTTTTTCTTTTTTTTTAAAAAAAAAAAAAATTCTTAAACAGTAACTTTTTCATTGCACGTACGTGGAAAAAAAAAATTCAAAACTTCAGTTAGTCATGGATTAACAAAAATTCATTTGACATAGAAAACGATCACCGAAAAATATGAAATTTTCAGGGAACATAGAATACTCATGTAGCTACCACATATCAAAATTTGACAGTCCGACGGCATATTTCGGCTTACTAAAATGCTAACCGAAACATCCTAGTTAGTTTTTCAGATTTATGCTGTCACAGTTTACAAAATTGTCCATAAATTGAGTTATATAACATGAAATTATGTAGAACCAATGTCAATGGTTAGGTAACCCATAGGGCTATCGTCTCCAACTCGAATTATGTAAAAATACTTAATATATAAGGTGCAGTAAATGTTTGAGTTGGACAACAGAAACTGTATCTTAGAAAAACATGAAGTTTAGCAAAACCTTTCAAGTTCACATCATTAACGTGTAACAAAAACATGGGAATCCACTAAAACTACCACAAAACCAAGGTCCACAGAATTCTAAGAAGATATTTACACTACTTAAAGTTTTTTGATTGGTTTATAATAGGGAATCCGGCACGCCGATGGCATAAATCCGAAAAACAGCCTAGGAGGTTTCGCGATAAGTATTTTAGTATGCCTAAACATGCCGTCGGACTACTAATTTTTGGTATGTGGTAGCTACCTGAGTATTCTATGTCCCTTGAAAATTTCGTATTGTTCGGTGATCGTTTTCTATGTCAAAAAATTTTTTGTTACTCCATGACCAGGTGAATAAAAATTTCAAAATAAGGGCATTGTTATAAAAATTTCTTCACCCGGTCATGGAGTAACAAAAATTTGTTTGACATAGAAAACGATAACCGAAAAATATGAAATTTTCAGAGAACATAGAATACTCATTTAGCTACCACATATCAAAATTTGATAGTCCGACGGCATGTTTCGGCTTACTAAAATGCTCATCGAAACACCCTAGGCAGTTTCTCGGATTTATGCGGTCGCAGTTTACAAAATTGTCCATAACTTGAGTTATATACCATGAAATTATGTGAAACCAAAGCCAATGATTAGGTAACCCATAGAGCTATCGTCTCCAACTGGAATTATGTAAAAATACTTAATATATAAGGTGCAGAATATTTTTGAGTTGGTCAACAAAAAGTGCAGTTTCGAGAAACAATTCACCCAGTCATAGAGCAAAAAATATTTATTTGACATAGAAAACGATTACCGAACAATATAAAATTTTCACGGAACGTAGAATACCCATGTAGCTAACACATATAAAAATTTGATAATCCGACAGCATGTTTTGACACACTAAATGCTCACCGAAACATCACAGACAGTTTCTCGGATTCATGCTATCGCAATTTACAAAATTGTCCATAACTTGAGTTATATAACATGAAATCATGTGAAACCAAAGCCAATGGTTAGGTAACCCATAGAGCTATCGTCTCCAACTGGAATTATGTAAAAATACTTAATATATAAGGTACAACATATTTTTGAGTTGGTGAACAGAAAGACAATTTAGAGAAACAATTCACCCGGTCATGGAGTAAAAAAAATTTATTTGACATAGAAAACGATCACCGAACAATATGAAATTTTCAAGGAACGTAGAATACCCATGTAGCCACCACATATAAAAATTTTATAGTCCGACGGCATGTTTCGTCATACTAAAATGATCACCAAAACATCTAAGTCAGTTTCTCGGATTCATACTGTCGCAGTCTACAAAAATGTCCATACCTTGAGTTATACAACATGAAATTATGTGAAACCAAATCCAATGGTTAGGTAACCCATAGGGATATCGTCTCCAACTGGAATTATGTAAAAATACTTAATATATAAAGTGCAACAAATATTTATGTTGGACAAAAAAAACTGCAGTTTAGAGAAAATGAAATTTAGCAAAACCTTTAAGAATCGATTGTATTTAGTCATTTGTTCTCCATAGCAACTGGGGATAAAAAAGCACCAAATTTGATGACTTATTAAGGGAAAAATGAATATATATTGACTATAATATATAAGAAGTCAATAATTGCGGCTAAAAGACACTAATATATGTATATTAAAACAAATAAAAGAAAAGAAAAGATGAAGAAGTCAAAAAATGCGGCCAAAGATATTAATTTAATATACAAAAAGTGTCAAAAGATTAGGACAAAATGGTGAGATTTGGACAAAATTAAGACTAATACAACATCAAAACGACGTCGCGTTGGTTGAAGGGTGAATAGTAAACAGGCCATAGACACTTATATTATAGTGTATATATATATATATATATATATATATATATATATATATATATATATATATATATATATATATATATATATATTAGATTAGTTATTCTTAAATTTCTTTTTAGCACTAACTTGTTTAATTTTTTTTCTTGCACATACCAGCGGCAATGATCTAATGTTATGATCCTTTGTTTTCTTTTTGCACTATGAAGCTACATTTGATTCAAGATGGAGATTGTTGTTGTAACTTTGTGTCCAAATGTTATAAGCCCACACCCACAATGATGAAAGCCTAGTGTTTCTACCCAACTGAAAGTGCCCAGTTTGTTGGCCCAAAAGTTGATGAAACACGTTTTTGCCTTTTGCTGAGAATGCATCTTTGATGCTGAGAACGCTGTTGATTTCCATCTGTTGATATTCTACTTTTGATCTCAGCCATTGAAGTGCAATATAAAAGGGCTCATTCAGTCACTTTTAAGGTTACGTTCTGTGAGTGCGCAGCTTTTCCTTTTCATCCGATCTTCTTCTACTCCTTCTTCTTCTTCCTTTCTGTTGGGTGAATCGTTGGTTCTCCTCTAGTGTGTTGAAAGGTTGTTGCTACAGTAATCTACATTAGATTACTATAATTTTCTGTGATCTATTCTCAAATCTGTTGTGAGAGGATGTTATCTTAATATTGTGAGAGGATTCTGTAATGAAAGAGAGATAAGTGCTCTTCTGAGTATTTTAATTTCTGTAAACTTGAATATTGAACGGTTGTGGTTTCTAATAGTGCATAAAGAGGTCAGATCTACGTTTGTAGAGCCTCAAAGGCAGACAAAGGCACTAACGTGCTGAACTGCCTATCCCCACAAAAAAGGGACGCTCATATTCTTGTGTTATCTTTACTTTTCTTCTTATTTTTCATAATACTTGTTTTAGTGTCTAGCGTAAAGATTCTCTAAATCAAGAAACAAAAGCATAACACAATCATTGGCACAATGTTTTATTTTCCAACATATGATCAGTGTAACGACACAAGATTATCCATTTTTATGCTACTATAAAAGCTAATTGTCGAGGAAAACAACATTATTTATGACGAAAGCCTTGATTTGAACAACCATGACAACTTCTTCACTATTTCAGCTGTCCAGCATATAATCACTCGAATAACCCATAACAAACTTTTTTATCCATAAATGCCACCCTACTTTTTCTGGGGAAAAAATAGATTATTCATCCTCATTCTAAATACACACAATTTGAATTTCACCAAAATCCAGACACGGCAAAACCAGTCACTAGTTCTCGAATTTTGTCACTGACACTTCTACTGAATATATCAATTTCTCTTTATCAGGAAAAAAAAAGAAAAAGAAAAAGATGCCTCTTTTCTTTTTTTGAAGGTATAACTCTGTTTTGTTTTGATCATATTAAACGTACATAATGATGACTTTAGTTCATGCCTTGTTAATAAACCATTATAATATAAACTAGTTTTTGACAATTGCGTTATTCGTAGGCATTGTTTGAATATATACGTATAAAAAATTTTAAATGTATAATATGTGAATAATAAATATGAAAAACATGTTTTTGAACTTACCATTTAATACAATTAACTAAGTAAAATGTTGAAATTCTATTAAGAAAAGCAGAACTAAATAAATACATAACTCGTAAAAAAAAATTAAATAAATAAGATTTGTAAACGACTTTTGAATGTTGGTAAAGTGATGTAGTAAAGTGACCATTTTTATATTTTTATTGAATTGCACCAAATCTTCGAGAATTTGAATAGGACCAAACACTCATTCTTCAAACTCGGCTCAAACTTTTTCAACTTTTTTACCTATGACCCATAAGTCAAATATCAAAGAATTGTGTACAATTTGCATATAAGATCAAATAAAAAATAAAAGTGCCACCCATTAATTAGTACATCTTATCTTTGTCTTTGATGATGATTTTTGTTCAAAAATTAATTAAAGGGGCATAAAAATATTTTTTGTCTCTCATATTTTTTACATTTTTTGCTATTCATATTGCCACGTGTCAGGTTGAGAAGTGGCTGTCTTCTATTTTTTTCCTTTTTTGTTTGGGTAATTATATTTAAACCACACCACATTTTATAATTGTAATAAAAGTCCTCAATAATATCTAATTTTCACATTTATGTCCCTAACTATTTGTTATCGCATTTTTTATCATCAACCTATTAATTAGTACATCTTATCTTTGTCTTTGACGATGATTTCTGTTCAAAAAATTAATTAAGGGGGCGTAAAAATATTTTTTTTGTCTATCATATTTTTAAATAAACAAAATAAATAACAAATACAAAAGTTTGACAAAATATTTGTCCTTCATTTTAATGCACATTAAAGTCCTCAACAATATCTAATTTTCACATTTATGTCCATAACTATTTTTTATCACATTTTTTATCATCAACCTATTAATTAGTATATCTTATCTTTGTCTTTGATGATGATTTCTGTTCAAAAAATTAGAACCCACAATTTACAATTTACTTTTTATCCACACATTCACTCATAACTTATAATATAAGCACTTACAAAATAAATTCAGCACTACCAAACATATACTTAGTATTTCTCAACTTCTACTATTTTGCTTAGTAAACAATTTGAAAACAATTATGCAATCAACCACAAGTTCTTCTAGGTTGTAAATTGTGGTTTGTTCAAATAACTGTTTGCTTGTCATATTTATATTTAAGAAGTATGTCTTTTGATTATCTATCTTATATTTGTTGAGTACTAATTTTCTTAAACTATTTGCTGCAAATTATACTCGGATTATTTTATATCTCTATAGATTATAAATTAAAATATAATAACGTAAGTATCCTACGAATCACCTTACATGCATCACACGTCCTACAACTAGTACTATTTAAAAGGAAGGAAAATTAGTGCCCCTAATTGACTTATTCTCTATGCATGCACCTTCTATTTGCAATTTGATATTCAACATATTTTCCAGGTGAAGTGTTCTTCAATCTTTCAATTTTAGCATAGTTAGTTCCTACTAGATGCTTCTTGTCATTTAGTTGTTAAAAAGTCAATAATTTAAAGTGTTCTCAACTCATATTTTAAAAAAAATTATATTTACAAATTTTCATAGATTTCATAAATTTAAATAGAATTTTACATAATTTATAAGATTTCAACAAAATTGTATATTATAAATTTTAATGGATTCTCATGAATCTGTAGGCTTTTATTAAAAATAATAACTTTACTTCCATAAATAATCAAATTTGCCAAGAAGATTTTAAAATTCTATCATACTATTTCAAGATCTATTTTTTTTCAAACCAAATTAAGTTCGAACAGACGACTTGTTGTATAATTAATGTTGACAATCCAATTCACCACAGAAATATACCATTTTCTTTGTTATGAATAGATTAATAGCCCTCAAAAAAATAGAAATTGACAACTAATTCATGCCCACTATTAAGAAAAATAGAAATAACTATCAAATGTGACATGTACATATGGACTGCTTTAATTATTTCAACCACAAATAACAAGTCTTAAGACTTTAAATTTAATATGAACATATATCCATATTCTTTCTTAAAGGCGTAATGCATATTTATCAATGATAAAAAATAAAAAAGGATATTACTATCAAACGTAATTTTACTTTACTAACATAAAAAGATTACTTAAAATAATATAACAGAATTCTATATGATGGATTTTAATAGAGTTTGTAATATGTATTAATGATTTTTTTTTTTACTTTAATCACTATGGTGTACAAATTGAATATGATTTAGAAGAAAAAAATGATATAACTTTTGACTCAATCACCCAAAAATATGTGCTCTTCTATATGGGGTATTATACTATTACTACAATCCGCTCCTATACAAGTACCTCTATAAAATATACGAAAAACAACTATCTGAACCTACCAATATTAGCACCAATGATACATAGAGAAATGTTCAGTACCATTCTACTGTTCGAGAAGTCGATAAGCTCTTATAAGTGTGATTTTACACTTATTTAGACCGTTAAAGTAGATCATTGTGAGTGCATTTGAGTGTAATTTTATTTAATTGTATGTTTATTTTGTTATTTTAGGTTAAAACCCGAGTTTGGTGGTGTTTGGAGTATAATTGACAAAAATGACTAAATTGACAGAATAGTATAAGTCTGGGGATCAACTTGAAAGTGTCTAAAAGTTTTAGACCTGGAATGCAAATATATGAGGGCATAATTGAAAATAAAAGTTTGCTTTGGAGGGCCCAGTTGACAATGATGTAAAGAATTTGATGAATTTGGTCCATTGCGATCGCGAGCCATTGAAATTATAAGCAAATGCCCAATTTCTCCTTCCATGCGATCTTCAAGCTTTTCAGCCCAACAAATTGTTTTTCTTTGCTTAAGTATTTAGCTTCTTTTGGACTCTTTTTTGGAGACAAATTGGGGCACGAATTTAGGGTAATTGTTGACCCTATAAATACACATTATTAGGGAAGAAAAAAGAGAGCTCCATATCATAACATAACACAAATTTTTGGAGGAATTCCACATCAAAGATATCAAATTCTTGGAAGAAAAATTACAAAAAATCATTGGAACTTTGGGTGATTTTGAAGAAAAAGACGTTGCCGTCCAAGATCATTGAAGAGATTCAAGATTAGGGGTTGTATCAAATTTTATTCTAAATTATCTGGATTATGTATTCAATTTTTATCTTGTATTATCTTAATCAAAATATGATAGGCTAAAATTTTATGGCTAAGATTTTGATAAAACCTTGTTAACTCTTTAATCTAATAAATTCTCGTTTTTATTCTTATGTTTGGGTTAATTGTTTATTATTCATTAACTCTATTTTGATACTTGATTACTATTAAAACATGTTTGTGATTTTTATTGCTTTCGAGAGATTCGCTATAAATTAGCACATGATAATAAAAAACATAGAGTTCCATAATTCTATGAAATCGTTATGTGATGATCTTTGTGAAATAATATATACTTACTTGTTCAAAATTTATTTAGAGATAATTAGGTTCACATATAAGTATAGAATCAATTGACCAACGAGAGAGGGGGTCATTGATTTTTAACCTAGGCATCTAAGTTCTTAATTTTATTGATTGTTTGTTATTGAATTAATGTTATCCTAAAATTTGGCCAATTTTAGGATAGTTCTTGGGATTTGTGTTGATGCCGAGAGGATCTACATGTGTCTAGCTCAAATAAAAAATGGCATTAAGTCCAATAGGAGATAGAGATATACTTCTATGCTTAGTGCAATCTTTGGTAGTTTTTTAATTTTGTGTTGCGTTCTTTGTCTATTCGAATCTTTCATAGAGATATAGTTGAGTCTTGGATGAGAATTGGTTTAATTTGTATCGAGAGAGCAAATTAACATATAAACAATACCGATTGTTAACATAAATCAAGAATTGAGTATAAACAAGCAATTGGAGGTTAAAGTAGGTTAACAATGGTGGATTCGGAATTCTAATACCTTTCATGATTTGATTAAGTCTAAGTTGTGTATAATTCTAATTACTTATTTTAGTAGATAATTAGATTTAGTTAGAATTGAATTTAATAACTGATTGTGTTTTTATTGAATTAGAATTATTATTAATTAAAGTATATAAGACGTATAAAAATTTAGTCATCGTGGGTTCGATACTCTACTTATCACTATATTACTAGTTAATGATTCGTCCACTTGCGAGATTAAAATCGACAACAAGCTCATTCGTGTGGATATATATTTGCCATATTGTCCACCTAAATCGAAGCAATTATGCATGTTACAACAAAACATGATGAACATAAATTTTCTCCATTCATGAATCATAATATTTGGATAGTTTCATGTATTATTTACAAGAATGCTTAAATAAAATTTAAGAATGCTTAAATAAAAATTAGCACAACAAATACAATAATTTAAACTTTGCTTACATTTTCTGATAAACTTTGGACGAATCACCCCTCCTTCGATAGAAGAAAGACTTAGAAAGACTTAGATATGTGTGAGTGTGTTGGGGGGGGGGGGGGGGGGGTATCTACAGTTGACACACGGACCTTTGTATTATTTAACATGTCAACTATTTAGAAATAATTAGCTATAAAAACATCCACAAGTATAGGTCATTTCCAACCAAAATAATTTATTCATAGAATCCAATAACTTATAATTAGTCAAAATAATTACTAATTAAAGGATTCAACAATTGACACACATAAGAAATCCCTTTGATCAAATGGTATAAACTAACAATACAGTTCGCGATGGAGTACAACATACAAACAACATTAATTCAGGCGGTCATTTGGGACGTTCCTCATTTCATTTTAACTCTGATATTAAAATCTGCATATGGTCAAGAAGAACTAAATATCTTTATACAAGAAATAGGTTCCTTCGACAGGCGAGCTTACAATTTTGTGGGGCGGCCATTTCTTCAATTGCATCAGTGTGTCTTCCATCGTATACTCTCCCTACCAATTTGCTATAATTCTTAAAGATTTTTTATTGAAATTTTGAGGGTGTGAGAAAAGAGGTGGATTGACGGAGTGTAATCAACTTATATTTTAATAGATTTTATAATATTTCAATAGAAAATTTTAAAATTCCAACGTACAATTTCAAGTTCATTTTTTCTTTTCAAATTAAATTATATCTAGACAAACAATTTGTTCTAAAATTAATGTAGACAACTCAACTCTCCACAAAAGCACACCATTTTCTTTGTTAAAAATCTGGACTAATAGCCAAAAAAGGAAAAAAAAAAAAATAGATGTTGTAAAATTATATATAATGATGAATGAGTATTTAGTTGTATCTAGATGTCTATGTAGTTATCTACTTACTCTAGAAGAGTATATTCTAATCTGGTTGTAACTCCCTTTAGAACCCTATACATAAGGGTTATTGTTATAATAAATTTACATACTTGAGTTTTGACTCTCTATTCTCTTCTCTTCTCTTTTTCGCTCTACTTTTCTAGTTTCATAACATGTTATCAGCACGAAGAAGCTCACCCAAAATTGAGAGAAAATCTGAGAGCAATAGTTTAGAAAATTTGCAAAATCTAGGCAGCCTGCGTATCTATGATCAAACATTGATAACTCAATGCTCTGTTGTCCGATTGTTCTTAACTGTGTACAACACGTTTAAATCTCATTGTTCTTTAAATCCAACGGTGGAGATCTAGATCTAACGATTCATTAGTGAGAAATCTCTGTGTGAACAATATGAATTTTGAATTCGAGGAAGAATTTGGGCAGTCTGCTCAGTTGTGATCAAATGTTGATATCTTAGCGATCCATAGTCCAATTGTTTTGAAATTTTGACAAAAAGTTCAAAACTTATTGATATTGAAATCCAACAGTTAGAATCAAGATCCCATGGTTTAGGGGGGGCGGCAAAAAAGCTCGTCGGCTCTGCCCATAAAAGCTCGACCCAACTCAGGCTCGAGTTTGACGAGGGACGAGCACGAACTAGGGCCGAGCCCCAAAAAAAAAAAGAGCACGGCCAAAAAATAAGCTGGCTCGTTTGGGCTCGTGGACATGAGACCACGAGCCCAAAAGCACGAGCCACGAGACGGCTCAACTCGTGGCTCGTGCATTAAGTGACCGTTGGATGATCATCCAACGGTCACACCATTTTTTTTTTTTTAAATTTCATTATTTTCCTATAAATACTCCTATTCTAAGGATGGGGGTTTTCAATCTTTAATTTTCAACATAAAAGATACCCGATATTGTATTTCTTTTTCATTTTCAAAATTTAAAAAAAAAAACAAAAAAAAAATTGAGGGCCGAGCTGAGCTCGTGGGCAGCTCGGCTTGGCCCGTTCTCGTGGGCCGAACCGAGCAAGCATTTTGGAGACGAGCCGAGCTCGGCTCCTCCCTTTGGGCGAGATGAGCCGAGCTCGTATTTTATGGGCCGAGCCGAGCCCATTGCCATGCGTACCATGGTTCATCTGAACAAAAGGTTAGTATTCTCGTTACTATCGTATTTGATTATACATTTTTCTGTATTGATAAATGGTAGATAAATATTTCTTGAATATTGTTAATTATTACATATCAATATTTAAAAGAATATTGTGTTTATCAATTTATACAAATTAATATTCCAGAATAATATTTCGTTGGTCTTCCAGAAAAAGTACAACTTTATATTATATTAATATTTCAATAAAATACACTTGCTCCTAAAGAGCGTAATTTGTTAGATTTATTATTAAATTATTACTCCTGAAGAATGTAATTTTATAAATCTAATATCTTATAAGAATATTATGCTATTACTCATGAAGAGTAAATTTCTATATAGTACAATTTTTCAAAATAATTTGTTGTTGTTCCTCAAGCACAACGTTACTTTAATATTCTGGCAAAATATTACTTGCTCCCAAAAAGCGTAATTTAAAATATCTAATATTATGCTATTGTTCCTGAAGAGCAAATTTTTATAAAGTTTAATATTTTAAAATTATTTGTTGTTGCTCCTGAAGAAGCACAACGTTATATTAATATTCTGACATAATAATACTTGCTCTCGAAGAGCATAATTGTATAAGATCTAACATCTATTATGATTTTGCTCTTGATGAGTAAATCTTTAAATAATTAAATATTTTAAATAATAATATGTTGCTGCTCCTGAAGTAACACAATATTATATTAATTTCCAATCGAATATTACTTGTTCTCAAATAGCATAATTTATAAGATCTATTATTTTATAAAAATATTGTATTAATACCAGTGTTCTAAAAAGCGCGCCTAGGCGCGAAGCGTGACCTCCATGCCTCGCCTAGGCCCTAGGCGCGCGCTTTTTTGATCAACTATTTTTTTAACTAAAAAGCTTGCGCCTAGGCTCGCATATGCACGCCTAGTCACGCCTAGGCGCGTGCTTGTTAGTTAAAAAAATTATTTTTATCTTTTTTCAAAACAATATTTAAAATGATATTAAAAATAAGAAAACGCTTTTTCACGCTTCGCTCTCTCTTCATCCTCGCCTAAGCCTCGCCTAGGCCCAAAAAGCTTGAAGCTTGGCCTCCACGCCTAGCCACGCTTTACGCTTTTTAGAACCTTGATTAATACTCCTGAAGAAGTATAACGTTATAAATATCAATATTTTAAAAGAAAGTGATATTGTTGCTCTTGAAGAAGCACAATTTTATAATTTTAGAATATTAATATTGTGTAATATTAGAGTATTGATAGTCTTACATAAGTAAAATAAACTTGTGAGACAATTATCCATTCTTGTGAGACAATGAACATAAACTTGTTCCCAAATAAATAAAAAATATACTTGCTAAATTGTATTAAACCAGAGTTTAATATCTCAAAATTTTACTGATTAGCATTATCGGTTGAAACAATATGATGCGAATTATTAATGAGAATATCTATTGAAAACCAGAAGATTTTTCAATATAATTAATTATCACATGATGCTTGTTCTCATGGTATATAAACCAGTAGGTCTTCACTAGCTAAAATCGGGACTGAGTTTCCTACATTTTTGAAAATTATTTAGGGTGATATATGGGCCTCGTCACCCTCCATATTGATCATCTAGATATTATGTGTATCTAATAGATACATCTACTAGATGATTGTATGGTGTTATTATTCGCAACTTGAAGTTTGCGAGATTACTTACTCAAATTTTAAATTACGAGCACAATTTTCAGACTATACAACCAAGACGGTGATATGTCTTGTCAATGCTAGTGAGTCTAAATATCGAACCTTTAATAAATGATAATTGAGATGATGTTAAATGGTTTAGCAATATTGTTTTTCAATGCCTCTAATTAAATTTTAAACCATTACTATTAAGAACAAAGTGCTTCCCATTTTAGTCTAGAGCTATTTTATATGTAGAAACACTTATATGCATCATGCCAACATCAAAGTTATCACTGCTATAGTTGGCTTATGGTCAGACCCTAATATTACCTATCTAATTATTTTTTATAGTGCAATATATATGCAATTGGTCCACCATAGTGCACTGAGATGGGCATTAAAAAATGTTCGGAATACATGTTTAGTTTGGAACATTATAAAATATCTTAAGTCTTAATGGGTGATATTTTATAATACGATTTTTCGAATATCATTTTGAAAAGACAGTTTTCTCAACATTAGGGGAGAGAAATTAAGTAATTGGAAAGAATACATAAAAATGCAGCATATTATATTTTCTAGATCCTTGCACAAGACAATACGAACCAGAAGTTCAACAAATAACTAATTTGTAAGTTACACAATTGACAGATGCATTTACTGACCAAAGAGATTAAATCAAATCTCATATACCAGCTATAACTGCTCCAATTTATATTAACGTCCTTGAAAGACAATCCATTAACATTATATCTGGTAAATTAATGACACGTCTGAAGCGTGGTGATATTTGATTCCAAAAAAATTTTAAATTAAAAATAGAGCCAATTATAAAGATGGTCCTATTGAGGAAGCGAATACTCTTGGAGAGTATATAGACATAACTAATTATAAAACTCTAAAAGAGGTTCAGCTAGCTGAAATAATAAAACGAAAAGATCTCGTTAAGTTATGTCGTTATGAGAAAGAATTGGATTCAAAAATGAAATGTTGTTGACAACACTTGTGTACACAATGAAGCGCTTCATATTATGAAAAGTAGCGGAGATATTGAAAAAAATCTGTCAAATAATTAATTGACCAAATAAAAAGATGCAATCCAAGTAAATTGAACTGACTAGAGAAACCTGAAGTTTCTGGACATATAGTCAAAGTACCTAAAAGTGTATACTTATGCAAAAAGGAAATGGAAAAATGAAGTCGTAACATGTAATACACGACTTTTTCTTTTCAATATTCTTCTAGTCATTTTTCCATTTTCTTCTTTTTCCTTCTATGAACTATTAGAGACAGTGTGATTTTTTTTCTTCAATATTCCTATAACCATTTTTTTATCTTTTTTTTTTCATCCTTTTTTTAATTTTTATTAAAAAAAGATAAATTTATAATTAAATTCTTATATAATTTTTTATTGTAGTTTATTAATGACTTTCGTCAAGCTAAAAATTAATTTTTTACTACTCTATTTTTTATTTTCATTTTTATTCTTGTTTTTTCTATTTATCTTGATAAGCATGGGTGCATTTTTTTCTTCGTAAATTAGTACTTTGATTATTTATTTTATGCAATTGTAGTGACTAATAATGATATGTTACATATAAATTATTAAATATAAAAAGAAAGATTATGAAATGGATAATTATTTTTTTTGTTGGAAAATATAAATAGTCGCATGCCATAATTTTTTTAGTTTATCCACAAGCCATTTGAAAGATTATAATTTTACCCAAAAAAAATAGAATGAGTTAATAATTTATGTCATTAACTTTTAATGTAGTTTACTTGCAGCAATTAAATAAAATATTTTTTATGAATTTAATTATATTAATATAATTAAATAAATTATTACTAAACTTTTCTCGCGCGAATTTTTTTTAATTGTGGGATATTAAATTTTTATCTTCAAAATTTTTAATTGAAAAAATAAAGTTTATAAAAGTCCATAAAAGTTTCTGAAAATTTAAGAAAATCTTTCAAAATAAAATCTATATAAATCCATAAAAGTCTGTAGGAGTTTATTAAAATATATAAAAGTTAATAAAATCTATCAAACTCAGTCATAGGGGTGACAATTTAACCTGCGACTCGCGCCCTGTCCCGCGCCCCGCCCTGCCCTGCCCTGCCCTGCCCTGCCCTGCGGATAACCGGGTAATAGGGGTGAGTACAGGGCAAAGAAGTCCGCCCCGTGGCGGGTCCGGGGCCTGGGCCGCCCCGTCCCTCCCCTCCCCTACCCTACCCTATCCTACCCTACCCTATTGTTGACTGTTGTAGTTTTTTTTTTTTTTAAATCATAAACTTAAAATTTGAAAAACAAATATAACAGAAATAGGATCTTGAGGCTCGAACCTGGGTGGCATATGTGCATACCTTTTTCCTTAACCACCACACATAATGTTGATATGATACTTTTTTTTGTTTATTAATGTATTATAATCAATTCATCAGTTCATTTATCATTCTATCCTCATTTCAATATCTAACCCTAGTAACCTACAGGAGATACATTTCTTATATTCTCTCCTTCTTCTCCTTGTCTTTCTCAGCAGCAGTCGGTTTCTTCATTCCTCATATTTCAGCCACAAAAATCATAAATCATATTCTCAAATCGCAAAAGTGAATCATTGAACCGGCAAGTGCAACCTACATCTAAGCGATTCCGAACCACTACCGCCTTCAATCTGCCACCGTGCCGCCGCCAGTCGCATGAAGTGGAAGCAGTGAATCTGGGTTTTAACTTTAAAGGTTTTGTTGCTTTCTTTGATTATTTCCTTCATATCGAATTCTATTTAAAGTTTATTTCCACTTTAATCTCTGTCTGAAAATCTGATGTTTGTACTTTGTAGTTTAGAAATTTTAATCTGATACTTTTTGAATTTGGAAAAGTTTAAGCACAGTGATATTTAGTGAGAAAGTCTTCCAGAGACCACGACATTGACGACAAGGGATTGCTCATTGCTATAATGTTAAACTCTAAATAAATGGTAGTTAATGCACTTGACAATGATAATTAATGCACTTGGCCACTTGCTGGATTGTTAAACTGTAAATAAATTAAAGCATTGCTAATTTGCTATCAATTAATGCACTTGACTTGGCCACTTGCTGAAATGTTAAATCTGAAATCAATTAAAGCATTGCTTGTTCATCCAATTTGCTTGTACATGCTTCAGATTATTGATTGTTTATGCCAAATGGTGAAATGGGAGTTAGTTGATTGTTCATTGTTTCATTTGCCTTATCTTAATTATAATTTTGTTTTTATTTTATTTGAAGATGTCGGAACAAGAGCATTGTTCAATAGAAAGTACACCTGCTACTCCGTTAGCACCTCACGATAGTTCCACGCCAACAACAACGGCAAATACAAGTAATCCTCCATCATTATCTGCAGACCAAAATTCGAATAAAAATCCTATAAGTATATATTCAGATGGAGAAATTGGTGTGGTGGGTAGAAAAAGAAAGTTGACATCTCACGTATGGGATCATTTTAAGCTCAAAATGATTGATAACGAGATTAAAGCTATTTGTAATTATTGTAGAGGAAAGTTGGTGGGTCATAGCAAATATGGGACAAATCATTTGAAAAAAGATCTAGATAGATGTGCACTTCGTAACTATAAGCAAACTGATATTAGGCAGGCAATATTGAACCCTACAAAACAAGCGACTGGAAAGGTGGTTATGGGGACTTACCATTTTGATCAAGACCATGCTAGAACGGAATTAGGTAAAATGATTATTTTACATGAATATCCACTTTCTATGGTTGATCATATTGGGTTTAAGAATTTTATGAAATCTATTCAGCCACTTTTTAAAGTTGTGTCTAGGAATACTATTAAAAATGACATTTTGAAGATTTATGACTTAGAGAAAGTGAAAATGATGAGTGTATTGGAGGAAAACAAGAGTAGAATTGCCGTAACTACGGACTTGTGGACTTCAAACCAAAAAAGGGGTTTCATAGTCATCACTGCACACTTTATTGATGATGCTTGGAGGCTTCAAAGCCGTGTTATGAGGTAAATACTAAGCAATTCAAAGTATACTATGTTTTTTTTTTTTGGTAATTTAAATATTGTTGTAATTATTTTGTTTGATTTTGTATGTAGGTTCATATATGTTCCTTGTCCACATACGACAGAATCACTAACTACCACTCTGTACGAAAGCTTATTAGATTGGAACATTGATTGTAAGTTATCTACTCTCACTGTTGACAACTGCTCAACGAATAATGCTATGATCAATATCCTTTTAGATAATAAGCTTTCTAGTGATTCCCTTTTGGTAAATAGTGATTTCTTTCATATGCGTTGTTACGCACATATATTGAATTTAATTGTGAAGGAGGGTTTAGAAAATATTAAGGTAAGTGTTGAAAAAATTCGAGATAGTGTTTCTTTTTGGACTTCAACACCAAAAAGATGGGAAAAATTTGAGAATATTGCACGCCAGCTTAAAATTAGTTATGGTAAAAAGTTGGTACTTGATTGTAAGACTAGGTGGAATTCTACATATATTATGCTTTACACTGCTTCAGAGTATATTGATGTTTTTTTTCGTTTGAAGCAAAGAGAAACCCAGTATAAGAGTTTGCCTAGTGATCAAGACTAGAAGTTGGCCAAAGAAATTTGTGAAAGGCTAAAGCTGTTTTATGTGATAACTGAACTATTTTCAGGAACTAAGAATCCTACAGCGAATCTTTTTTTTCAAAAAATTTGTGAAATAAAATTGTCAATCCGTACTTGGACTACTTCTGCTTATTCTGAGATTAGAATGATGGCCTTAAGTATGATGGACAAATTTGAAAAATATTGGGATGAGATTCATGGAATATTAGCTATAGCAACTGTTTTGGTTCCTAGGTTTAAGATGATGTTGGTTGAGTATTATTTTCCTAGGATCTATGGGCATGAACGTGCAGCAGATGAAATTGCCAATGTCGGTTTACTTTGTCGAAAGTTGGTAGCTCAATATATAGAACAACAAGATTTAAGTGAGAATGTTCCTCAATCTTCATCTTCGTATTCCCATTCTGGGATTTCTTCAAGTGTTGGATTACTAGATGAGTTGGAAGATTTTGATTTATTTGTTACCACAAAAGTTAGCACTAGTAATTTGAAATCGAAGCTTGACTTATATTTGGAGGAGCCGGTCTTGCCTAGGTCTAATGATTTTGACCTATTAAATTGGTGGAAAGCAAATTCAAGCAAATACATGACATTACCAAAACTTGCAAGAGATATCTTGGCCATCCCTGTTTCTACTGTTGCTTCTGAGTCTGCATTCAGTACAAGTGGTAGATTTGTGAGTCCGCATAGAAGTAGACTTCATCCAAAAACCTTGGAGGCATTGATGTGTGCTCAAAACTGGTTGTAGGTTGACATTCATGGTATATAAAAGTATTTAGTATTTTTATTTTTCATATTTATTATTCTTGAGATTTATTTGTTGGTAACTCGATTTATTTTATTGTTAGAAAACTCTCTCGCGTTGTCATCGTACACCGGATGTTGTTCTACTATCACTGAAGAGGAAATCGAGGATGGGGTAATCTTATTTATTTCAATATACAAGTTAAAATCTATTTAAATTATAATATTATTTGATATACGAACTTTTCTTACTCATTATACATGAATTATTGGGAACCGAGTATGTCACAACTATACATGAAGAAGAATGAAGATTGTCGATTTCAATTTCAATTTCATTTGTTATTGTTGTTCAACCTTGTGAATCGTGTATTATTTTAATACATTTGATTTTTGTGTTGGTTTGTAATGTTTATATTTTTTTTGTACAATTTAATATTTTGAAGATTGGACAGGTCACAAGTTGTTAGTTATTAGTTGTTATATTATATGTTCGAATTTATATGCGTTTATTTATTGTGCGAAAGTATGTAATCCATATTATAATTCTTGTGTTTCCGTTATAAAAACAAATAATCAAACCTATTGCATATAAATTCAATCACAGCTTATACCCTTTAATTGTCTATAAATTCAATCACAGCTTTTTAAAAAAAATTGAAATTTAATAGGGGCAGTGGGGGCGCCCGTCCCGCCCCGCCACGCCACGCCAATTGGGGGGTCTAGGGGCGAGGCGGGGCGGGGCGGGTACGGACCCGCCCCATTGCCATCCCTACTCAATCACTTAAAAAAAGTCAATCAAAGTCTTTAGAAATCTAAATTAAATGCACCCTTCTTATCTATCTACATCTAAAAAGCCCTAAAAGGGATATAAAAAAATTTTTGGACCAAAATATCCTCACTCATATTTTAGTTTTTCCAATTTACCTTTGATTAATTTAAAAAGCTTTTAAAATTGGTACAATTAAGTCTTAATTAATTAAGGCCTTTAAAAATTTTTACATATACATATACACACACCTCTTCATTTCATGAATTGAATATAATTAATTAGAAACACTAGCTTACAACTCTAATCATCACACATCACTCCAATTCACTATTGTATCAATTTATTCATGAATCGAATACTTTTCACAACAATAGGTTTAAGATCGTAAATAAAATTGTGAAGGAACCATGGATCATGAAAACTATAATGGGATATTACTCTACGTGCCTATTAAGTAAAGCCTTGAATTGTTATTACCACAAAGGACACAATTATCTTGAAATAGATGTTAATATTGGTAACTCAACAATTGCCACCGCAATTTTGCGTTTGTCTTTGGGGTGCGTTACAGCAATGACGGTGAACATGAGTTTCTTGGTTGAGGCGCAGTCGGATGAGGAATTGCTAGATAGATTGTTTGGTGCTATCAGGATTTGTCAAATGGGTGTGTATTGTGCAACATTTGTTGATAATGTCATGACATTAAGGAAAGTTTTGCCAATGAAAATGAAGATAAATAATGAATTTTATTGTAAATTTTATCATCATTAAGTTTATGATTTTTCTCAATCATGGTGGAAATGGATGGTAAAATTGAAAACTTTTGTACACACTACATATCTGTGATTTTTTATAACTTATATTGAAGACACATAGCCTAATAAATACATAATCCTTAGAATAAATGATCTTTAGAAAACCAACACTACTACACAATAACAGTGGAGCACCAAGTGAATAAAGTTGTAAATGAAGGTTTTACTTATGCCTTCATTTTTATACACGAAAGAAAAATGTACAAATCATGGATATATGTTACCAATTATTTTTGGCTTATCAACGCGTCCCCTTATGTGGAAATGCCAATTTTAGTTGCTTTATGCTTGAACTTTCGTTATACAAGTTTAAAATGATATGTTTGGACTATTATTTTTAAATTGAAATGATTTCCTTACAATATGTTAATTTTAAAATGTGATGAACTTGAAGTTTTTTAAAGTTTTTACAAAAAATTTATATAAAAACAACATCTAATATATCAAGTGTACTCATATTAACAAAAATCAACTCAAGCACAAAAAAGGTAACCAAAGACTAATTTCAAGTTCAAATGGTTGGCATATTTAGGCGGGCCATAAAACCAAAATTTTTAATTCTTGAAAAACTATAATTTACTTGCTTGTTGCTGTCTCGAACCTCTTTTCAGAAGTTCGTGATTAATCATGTTCAGCACTCCATTGTTTTTCTTGAATTTCCAAGCAATTTGTTAGTTTCTGTAATTTTTTAATCCATGTGACCCGAGGTACTAATTGAAAGTTCGATAGATAAAATAAATAAATAGCTATCGAACTTTTATTATTTAAAAATTTCAACAAACAAAAACAAATTCACAGCGTTATTACAAAATCACGTGCAAAGCACGTGTCCTTAACTAGTATTTCTAAAGAGGGCTTTGATCAGTGGGCACAAGATATGTTGTCCACTTGCTGAGGTGTATGAACACATTTGTGTGTGTGTATAAATTACATATAATTTTGTGTGCTCCACTGCTAATGTGGCAGTGGGTCCAATTTCTCCAAGTGGGTAGGAAAACATGATTGTTTCTAAAGATTCTATTTAAATTTAAGTTGAGAACATTTAAATTTCAATCGAATCTATTAGAACTTATAAAAAGAAAATTGCACCATTTGTCCCTAACATATTATTGTTGTTACTTGGTTCTCATCAATTTATTGACAATGTCGGTCCTCTCTCCTAATTTCAACCTCTACCTCTGCCATTAATTATATAACACTGGAATTGGGATGGTTGGGGCAGGGGTGATTGGGAAGGGGGTGGTGTTAGGATATTTTCTCAAAACTTGGTAGTCAAAACTTGGAAAACATCTAAGTCGACTAAAATTACAAGTTGTCTAATCTTGGACATTTTGGTAGTCGAAACTTGGAAGACATCTGGTCGACTAAAATTGAACAAGTTTCCAAATCTTGGACTCCTTGGTAGTTTAAACTTATAAGAAAATTAGGTCATACGTTAACTATAAATTGACATAGTTTATTCTCTTTTGTAGTTGTGACCTGAGGGTTTTCTGAGAGAAAAATTATAAGTCTAGCATCCTAGTTGTTTTTCTTGTTCTCTTTGTGGGTTGTACAAAGAGTAGAAATTGGTGGTGAAATCTATATGATTGTAATAATTTTTCATATAGTAAAAGCTTTGACAGTCCGTAAATCTTTCTCTATCTTTATATTTTTCTGAACAAGGATCTTGTGGACAATAAAAGAATTGGTCTCAATTCCCAACATTGGTATCAGAGCATCAGGTCGTTCAGAGTGTTGGCGCACATTGAAGATATGTCTATCAAATATGACGTGGAGAAATTTGATAGAAGAATCAATTTTCGCTTGTGGCAAGTACAAGTCAAAGGTGTTTTGATTCAATCTGGACTGCACAAGGTTTTGAAAGAAAAATCAACCCCTATTTCTGACAGAGATATTGAAAAACCTGGTCACGTGAGAAAAAATTGTCCAAAGGGTAGAGTAGGCTCGACTAACTGCTCGACATCAGATACAGACAATATGTCTCTCTTTATGAGAGATGATGATGTCACTTGAGTAAATATTTACATCCTCATGGCATGCGCTAGTTGCCATGATAGAGGATGTGTTACTACTAGCGGGTCCACATGTTTGTACACGAGCATTGGCTTGATATTAATACAATGTGTGTGGTGGAATTTATGTCGATGGCTAATGAACTTCCAAGTAAGTCAAGCAAGGGAATTGCACCATAATATTTTAGCAAATTTATTCGACATGAGCTGATGAAATTCTTAGAATTCATTAATTCTAAGTTATTATACTTATATGGTGGAATATGTTAATTCTCTGTTTTGAGAATTGAGATTGTCAAAGTTTATCAATTTTTTTAAATATCGAGATGAAGAGCTGTAGAAGAGATGATTGAGTTTTAACTCGTTTTTTGTTAAGGTGGAGATTGTTGGGATATTTTCTCAAAACTTGGAAGACATCTAAGTCGACTAAAATTACAAGTTTTCTAATCTTGGACACTTTGGTAGTCGAAACTTGGAAGATATCTAGGTCGACTAAAATAGAACAAGTTTCCAAATCTTGGACTCCTTGACAGTTTAAACTTGTAAGAAAATTAGGTCATACGTTAACTATAAATTGACATAGTTTATTCTCTTTTGTAATTGTGACATGAGGGTTTTCTGAAAGAAAAATTGTAAGTCTAGCATCCTAGTTGTTTTTCTTGTTCTCTTTATAGGTTGTACAAAGAGTAAAAATTGGTGGGTGCGGTAAAACTTAGGATATTATTTTTCTTGAGATACTTGGGGATTTGGGTAGGTGAAATCTATATGATTGTAACAATTTTTCATATAGTGAAAGCTTTGACAGTCCGTAAATCTTTCTCTATCTTTATATTTTTCTGTTTCGTTATATTTCTCTGAACAAGGATCTTGTGAACAATAAAGGAATTGGTCTCAATTCCCAAAAGGTGGGAGGTGCTTTTTGTTTTTCGTTTTTTTTTCTTTTTTCTTTCCCTTTTTCTTTCTTACTTTTTTTTTTCATTAAAATTAAGTGTTTACCATTTACCTTTCAAAAGTGTGCAGTTAATAGAAAATTGGATGGAATTCATTCATTGGGCACCAACAACATTGCAAATCTAAAAGGTTGGGATAGTAAATGCAACCAATAAAATAGTTTGAGTACCTAGTTATGACAATGTCAATAGACTAGTGCAATTTTCTTTTTATTTTCTTTTATATTTATTTTAATTGAAACTAAGAGTGTAATCATCTTTTCGAAAAATATGTTAACTGATTAAAAGGCAAGATGACCGGAAACCATCCAACGATGCTATAAAAATAAAAGTTTAAGAACAATATTGTCAAAATAATAAGTTAAAAACTATGTAACAACAAGAATGATATATTGAGTTGACATATTTTTCCAAAAGACATCTATCATCAACTATATGAAATAACTGCATCACTGGTTTCTTATCTAAGTTGGGAAATAAGTTAGGTATCAACCTTTTTTCAAGTTGTACAGGCACAAATCATTCAAATTTTTGTTAAATTGTTGCGTGACTCTCTTATGTATAAATGTATGAAGTTAGATTTTGAGACTTGTACTAATACTTAAAAATTTGAAGTGGGTGTATGTTTCTATAAGAACCGATAAGTGTAATTTATACACTTATCTTGACTGTCAAATGAGGTTTTTGATATTGTTTCAAGTCAATTTTCTACTTAATTTTGGTTTTTGTGTTTCGTAGGACAATATCCCATCTTGAGGTGACATTGATTCTAAATGAATGAAAAATGGTGATCAAACGACGATTTATGAGCAAAGAGTCGAGCCACGAGGATAGGAATGATCACGGAGGATGAAAACGTGGAATACTTGGCTATGTAAAAAAAATTGTGGAACAAAAGCAGAGGCCTTGCTCGAGCGGAAAAAATAAAAACAAAGGCACAAGAGTTTTTAAAAATAATCCCCGCTCGAGTGAGGACCTGATCATGGCCTAGGTTATGATTTTGTTAACTTTCTTTGGGGGTTGTTTGTACACCTTTGTGCACGATTTAGAAGCCCTAAAATCAATGTCTATAAATACATAGACTCTTGGATATTAGAGATGATAGATTTTGGAAAGACAAAAACACCACCGACTTTCACGATCTTGATAAACATACAAGTATCTTGGGTTGAGAGCAAGAAGAATAAAAGATGTCACTAAAGATGAATTGAAGAGATTCAAGAGTTCAAGTTTAGTTTTTTATTTTTTCTTCTTGAAATTTGGGTGATGTATTCTCGTTCAAAGATGTATTTTTTGTAACTCAATTGTGCTCGGCTAAAATTATTAATTATATACCCTAAGATGATAATGAAACTTCTTTTTTTAAGTTTGTATGAGTGCTTAAATTATTTTTTAAGTATTTATAAATTGTAAATCTCATAGAATGCGTGGATAATAAGTGAGTTATAAGTTGTGAATCCTACGAAATTTGTGAATAAAAAGTTATGTTTGACTAATTTGACAATATTAAATTATAATTTCAACTTGGACAAACAAGCACTTAATCTTAGTTTCTTTTTTTAGACATTAAATGTCTGTTTTGATTTGAATGATTGCTTTTAAATTCGCGCGTTCAAATAGTTACGTGAATTGAGATTAAAGTGAGAAATAAATGTGAATTATAGTGTTTTAATCAACTCGAGTTTTTTCTTCAAATATCGTCAAATCACTTTTACTTGTTTTGTTAGATGGTTCAGAATTCGTTAGTTCAAAATAATCACAATCAATCAATTTGCTAGATAATTGGTCATCATAAGAATGATACTTGATTCTCCGTTTTGTTAGTTGCTTAGGATGTCGTGCAATTGCGAGATTTTAACGAATAAGAACTGCTTGTCTATTTAATGAAATTTGAATTGTTTTTATTATTAGAGACTGATTCTATAATCTATATCTATACTAATTCTAAAAGTCCCTTAAAGGGAGAAACATTTTTGGACGATATTGCCCCTCAAATAACTTATAATTCCTAAAATCATTTTTCAATTAATATAATTTATTTTGGCTTTAATTTAAACTATTTAATACTATATAAATATTGTATTTTGATCATTAAAAGTGATTTGTCTCTTTAAATTCCATTATATATTGTAATTAATGAAAATAAATAAAAATATACTAATAAAATTTTTAATATATTGAAATTATTGTCTTTAATTGTAAACAATCAAAGAATCAATCTTATTATGCACGAGAATTTAAGCAAATTCATTCATCAACATAACAAAACAAGATGAATTTGGCTTTGCATTTCGATTTTCTTATTATTGATTCATACTTTTTTCCTCTCTTCCAAATATGGAAGAAACATTTATGGACGATATTGCCCCTCAAATAACTCATAATTCCTAAAATCATCTTTCAATTAATATAATTTATTTTGGCTTTAATTTAAACTATTTAATACTATATAAATATTGCATTTGAATCATTGAAAGTGATTTGTCTTTTTAAATTCCATTTTATATATTGTAATTAATGAAAATAAATAAAAATATACTAATAAAATTTTTAATATATTGAAATTATTATCTTTCATTGTAAACAATCAAAGAATCAATCTTATTATGCACGAGAATTTAAGCAAATTTCTTCATCAACATAACAAAACAAGATGAATTTAGCTTTGCATTTTGACTTTCTTATTATTGATTCATACTTTCTTTCTTTGTTATTCGTCTTTGTTTTTTATTATGCCAAGAATATTTTTTTGCTCGTAATAACGATTTTTAATCTTTGATAATTAGTTTGATAGTAATATGGTAATAATATGTGTGTTAATTTTCCATGAATGATTCACTCATTTTAAGAATATATATGATGGTAATATTGATTTTAAATTTTGATTTCTATATCTTTTTTTCTTGATTTAGAATATTTGTTCGATGTAAAAATGTTAATTATTGTAGTAGTCTTGATAACAAATGGATTTAAGCTCGAATGATGTTTTATGTCATTTTGTAAGCAATTAAACGTATATTTATTGTGGAAGAACGAGTTAGAACAAGTAGAATTGGTATTACTCTAACTCTTTCAAGCATGCAGCTGAGGAAGATATAACTTGAATAAAGTGGGTCATGTTATGTATAAGGTGAAGGTAAATCTCGCATAATAAGAGTTTTATGTGATGAGTTAAAATCATTGTCCAAATATCTGGTTCTTTTGAATTTTCTTAAAATTTAATAATATTCCAGATGGAATTACGAGAAAAAAATGCATGAAGAGAACAAAAAAAAAAAAAAAACTCCTTAATTTATGGGTACATTAAAACTGAATGGAAATTGCAATAGATAATTCTTCTTTATCTTATGTCAAAGAATTTTGAGATTCTTTTTTCTGAGAAATAATTACCTAAAAAGGCTAAATATTTTGTTTTCATGTGTTTTTTATAATAATATAAATACAGAAAATCAATGAAGAATTGTGTTATACTTATATCTACTATTTTCATGTATTTTAGAATTTGATAATTTTCATAAAAGAAAGTTGTCTTTTTTGATATGCCATTAGATATGTGTTTTAAAACATAATTAAAAGAGTATCAATAATCTTTCAAACTTAATATTCACGATGAACCACATATTTTACCAAGAAGTTTGAATATAATTCTTTAGTTGGTCATAATCGTTGATGAACTTATAATTAAAAATGAGTTTCATTTAAGTGTTATATTCATCGATAATTTTAAAATAAAAAAAATCATAATATTATTACAAAATTACGTGCAACGCACGTATTCTTAACTAGTTATAATAAAAGATTAAAAGACAACTTGCTATTAAGAAAAGTTGAGGATCAATAATTAAAAAATTCCATTAATAAAAGCCCAAAGGGAAATGGGAAAATTGGTTCGTACAATTTATGGTCAAAAATATCTTTATGAATCAGGTTATTTCCTATTTCCATGTGTCCCTCCTAAACGATGCAAATGAGAGAAAACACGGGGGCAATATTGTCTTCTTCAAGGTTATTGCATCATTGCTCGCGCATATAAAGGGTAATTATATTAAGATTACAGTTTTTTATTAATTTTTAATTAATTTTGCATCTTATCTCGACAGTTTTTTTCTAAATATTCTACTAATATGTATTGAAATAAAAGACAGATATTTTGTCAAATTTATATATTTGTTACTTATTTTGTTTTATTTAAAAATAAAAGAAGCAAAAAAAAAAAAAAATCTTACATCATTCTAGTTTATTTTTTAGATAGAAATCGTTATCAAAGATAAAAATAAGATGTTCAAATTAATAGATTGACGATAAGAATGTGATAAAAAATTAGTTAGGGACATAAATATAAAAATAAACATTAGTTGAAGAGTTTTATTACAATTAAAATTGGTTTTGCGTGAATATATTTACCCCTATATAAATCACCAGCTACGAAAACTAGGGTATATAAAGCCCCAATTCTTCTCCCACTAACTTTCTCACCTTTCCAGCTTCAATTCCAAACGAATCCAGAGCACGTAACTCATCTCTCTCTACCTGTTCAAACTACTCTCTATATATACACATTGAAGTAATTAATTTAGCGCATTTATCAAGTTAATGTCATCGTATTGTTTAATTTACTATTGATTATTTGAGTGAAATTCTCGGTCTATTCTTCTCAGTCTTCTAGTTGGTTTGAAGAAGCGAATTGATATGATTTGTAATAATTATTGTTTACAGATCTTAATTTTTTCTCTGGTTGTGGCTTTTGGATAGATCGGAGTGTCATTACGTAAGAATGGCGACGTTTGAGTTGTACAGGAGATCCACGATTGGCATGTGCCTGACGGAGACGCTTGATGAGATGGTTTCGAGTGGAGTTCTCAGCCCTGAGCTGGCTATTCAAGTCCTTGTTCAATTTGACAAGGTCACAGTCTCTTATTTACAGAATTTTTGTCTTTGTGTCTGCTTATTTGAGTATTAATGCGTGAATACATACGTAGATATATAAATGGGTACGCTCAGAATGCAAAGACTTGATTTTGATATTGTTTTTATGGCTTGTAGTCGATGACTGAAGCATTGGAAAGCCAGGTGAAGAGCAAGGTTTCTATTAAGGTAAAGAAATTTTATTTTGCAGAAAGAATATGTTTTAGGTTTTTGTTTGTATGTATGTATAAATTTGTTGCGATATATTTGGATTGAAGTTTGCCTTTTTATTTGAGAAGGAAGTAATATTAATTATTTTGCAGTCCCATTGAAAAAATTACTGAAATTAGTTCATTGCTTGAATTAATTTTTGAACTGCTCACGAGAATGTTTGTTTTGTGGTTGCTCGGCTATCATTCTGTTGCCAAACTGTTAATATTAACTTTTTATTGTATGTATATTAATCCCAAAAGCATGCAACTTCATATCTTTGTGGCTGGAAACATGTGTCAACTTCGAAAGAGTTCAAAGTTGATGAATGACCTTTTTGTTCTTTGCAGTAAAAATTGAAAAGCATGAGATTAACCTTGAGTCACTGTGTTTTCATACAATTGATTTGTAGCTCACTAGAAACCATATTTATCTACTTCCACGACAGGAGGACTGATTTGATATTCTAGCGCCTTAATGTAACCGTACTTAAACCACCATGCTACTTGTTTCCAGTAGTTCCAATCATCATATTAATATTTTCATATTTTGAAACATGATTTCGACTTTGAAAGAGTTGCAAAGTCGGTGACCTGTCTACACTGACTACTTTGGATCACTAAGTCTAGATAACAATTTATCTTGTTATCGTCCGGCTTCGGTATTTTCTTGGACATTGTAAATCTACTTCATAACAGGAGGACTTGTTTCATGATTCCATTTGCATTCAACCCAAGTTCCACCGACAACAACCACCACCCCAAGCATGCAGTCACGGGGTGGATTTAATCATCATTTGTGATCTCAAACAGGAGAAATTACCACAAAATAAATGAATAAATGATTATTTGCATATTTACATTGTGCTTGCTATTAAATTTGAAAACATGCTTTGGCTGTCAGATGGGTTCTTTAATATCTGTTGTTCAGGTTCTTTTTGAGCCCTTGTCTTTGTTGTTATGTTAATTTTTATAGATTTCACTATCTTACTAAATTAGATAAACTGAGCACAAATTGACGCAATGGAATCCTTAAAATGCGCCGAACTATTATGAGGAAATCCTCACTTCCTCCGGTATACAGTGTACTTGCTTGGTGTCAATGATCCTTTTATTGAGGCTGTTGTTTTATCGTGATAATGACATTAAAATTTTGTTTAATCATTTGTGAATCTAACATTAGATCAAGTCCACTTTGTAATGTGAATGTAGCTTCCAAAACTTGATGACATTCTAGATCTAAGTCTCATTGAAAAAATACAAATTTATCAGTTAAAATATAGAAAAAAATGTATTTTTTTCTTGAACGAATATCAGCTCTGTTAAATCCTTGATTCTATGGTGGTGAAAAATTTAAGCAATGCTGTTAAATGGAGTGTAGAAGTTATGAGCTTTAAGCATACCAATGCATGTAATGAGAATTGAGAAAGGACTGTGATCAAATTGTTCCATCACCCATTGTATGTAATGAAGATGATTCCGATGTTCTCAAGATTGTTCACTAAAAAGTAATGCATTTTCAGTATTATAGAAACATTTTGGTAGCATAGTGCATTAATAAAAATGGGGGTTGGATAAGCAAAGTTTATCCCATTTTCTGATGGTTTTGCTGCATGATTCTTTTCCCATACTTCGTTTTCTTTTTGCGATGTCTGTTAGTATTTCTAGGAATCTTGCCTGTCCCCAAATTGTTGCACTGGAACGTATTGAACTTTAAAAGCTTTTTGGTGTTCTATGAGACTAAGATGGGAAACAAGGTATTTACTCTTTACATGTGTGCGTATCCCAAGAGTACAATCATTATGATTTGCTAGTGAATTAGTTCTATATGGAGTACTTTCTGAGAATAGGACAATGACAAAGCTGCGACAAAGATTTGCCATAAAGAGCAGCATCTTGTTGGCTTACTAGTGGACAGTGTTACTAAATAATTCGGAAAACAAGAATGCTCCTTTTTATGTCTCTACCTTACCGTAGAAAAATAAATTATCATCTGAGGGTGCCAGTTTGTTCCATGCATCACATATCCATTAGCAATAATTCACAAATTGTTGTGTGAGTACTTACACAAATTGTAGTGTGAGTACTAGTGGGCAAGTGCCCCTCTAGTTCAGAATTCAAGGTGTGACGGAGTATCAGATATCCATTAGCGATAATTCACAAATTGTAGTGCGTGTACTAGTGTGCAAGTGTCTCTCTAGTTCAGAATTCAATGTATGACAGCATCTTGAATGATCTTCCAAAAAAAATACTCTACTAATCTAGAATGTAATGTTATAAGAATCTTGTGTAATTGCATATTTTACACTTGCATAATAAGTTATTCGTCTCTATTTTAGCCTTACAAGAAAATATGAAAATTGGAAATTATAGGTTAGTCTAGAGACATGCTGCACAATTATTGGAAGAAAATAAATTTTAAAAATTTATTCTATTCATGCACTATACACCAACTTTGTAGCAGTTACCGGAACTTGCAGAATATTAAATAAGCTCGTGATAACATTATGAGATATGCCTCATCAATTGTCATGAGTAAATAAAGTAAGAGAACTGACATAAGAAGATGGGAAGCAACCATTTTTTATCTATGAGATGGCACACTGATGGAAGCTTTAGGACCTCTGAAGTACTAATGCTACATCGGTTCTGACGATCATCATTCTGCAAAGTAGCAGCTATTAAACACTCTATTCAAAGTGCAGAAATTGGAATTTTGAGTGTGAATTGTGTCCAAATTTTATTTCAGATTTTTTATGATTTAAGAGATGTTCACCCCCTTTGGATGGTTGCAGATTCTGTCTCCTAGAAATAGCATATTCTTTTGGAGTGCAGGTTTCAATTAAGTATGTTAGTTGATGTGTGGTTTGTCAAGGCTCTGTTTTCTTTCCTAGTTGAGCAACTTTTTCCAACCATTCCCATCTGATGCTTAAAACAGTTAATGTGCTTTAGTGTGAGATTAGGATGGTAAAGGTAATGGAAGGATAAATCCAAGAGTGTTCGTTCACAAAAATTGGCGATAGAAGTGCATTCTGGAATTGTTGCTAGAGTATGCATTAAAAACCTGAGTGGAGAAGAAAAATTCAAGATCTCACCTAGGGGCTTGTACAAGAAGGTTGCACCATAAAACAGTCATTCGCTCCTCGAACGGACAGGCATCATGATAAATATCTGTTCTCCTTCCATTTTTGTTATTACTTCAGATAATGGGGAATGGGGATGTAGAACTTGTTAAGCAACAAGCTACTTTTTTCCTCCCATAAATCGTTTAAAGAAATTATGTGTTTTTTGTACTTTAAGCTTCAGGCCCAAATTTTAAATGCTACCTTCATCATAACTTTCACATTGATTTAATACTTAGACACGCATAGTGCTCATAACAAGCCCAAAATTTAAATGCTACGTTCATCATAACTTTCATGTTTATCTAATTCTTAGACACATAAAGCTCATAACAGGCCCAAATTTTAAATGCTACGTTCCTCTCAACTTTCTTGTTGATCAGATTCTTGAAACGCACATAGAGCTCATACAGGACAGGAGGTCATGAATTCCTTTACGAATCACATATATCAAACACTAAAGTTTTGTACAATGTAAAAGAAAAATTATATTAATACATCAAAGAAGACCAATTTGTTTGGAAAATAGAGCTAAAATCAAATTCTGCCAAATTTGATCATCTCGCTTTCTTATCCACTCATATGAATGTGCCATTATTAAATAAGCTTTCTAAATCTTGAGTTCTATCTCCAAAGCAATTAGTATTTGGAAAATCCATGATTTGTTTCATACTACTACTAGAATTCATAAATATAGCCAGTAAAGGGCTTTACAATTGACTTCTTCACAGTGGTAAACCTGTAATTTTGGGGGAACTATGTCCAAGATAAATGAGATACATGGTCAAGAGAATGTGGCCTAACCACGCAAAAAAAAAATAGCTTGTAATCTCTGATGTTAATTCAATTCACATTCAGAAAACGTTGTCGGTACATCATCTTTAATTTTTATGATAGTTTTCATGGGTATGCTTTTGGGTTTTCTTTCTTTATCTATGTTTATCTCCTTGATTCTGTTAAATAGGATGTTTGCATGAAACTGTAAACAACCAAATGTGTATAATAATGTTAAGAATTGGTTCTCATAAGCAGCCAAAATTGCATCTGAATATGGGCAAGAAAATGGCTCATAGAGACCCAGAATGCATTTAAAGTTGGGCAACAAGAGTTGACAATCTACAGTGAGCATTTGGAATAGCATAGGAATAATATTCTGCCATGATTTGAAGATTTCTGTGTAGCCCATGCAGTCTTTTGCCATCTTTTGTTAATTTTGGTAAGATTTGCATGCTAAAATTGTGCACATTGTTGGGCATTCTTGCACTATAATAGAGGTGCTTGCCCATTGCCAAAAACACACTAAGAAAGAGAATAAGTTTAAGTGTGGCATTCAAGAGTTCTCTTTGTAGTTTTCCCAAGAGTACAATAGTTTGAGTGTGGTAAAGATTAGTGAGTGTTCTTGGGTTGTAATTGGGGGTTTTGGTGTGCTAGAAATATTATATGATTGTAATAATTTTTCATGTAGTGGAAAATAGGTGTTTGACAGCATGTGGTTTTTGTGGTTTTTCTCCAGTTTTGTTATTCCCCTATATTTAAGTTTTCTGTCTTCTTGATATTTTCTCGAAGGAGGGTCTTGGGGGGTAAATCTGGAAATTCACTAGATTTTCCTAACAAATAATATTAACTTTATCAAGGATTTTTTAATTTGACTTTTTTCTTCCTTTTGCTGCTTAGTTAATTTTCCATGAATTTCATGTGCCAATTTGTTTTAGTGGTTCATACTTTCAACCATCTTTTGTTTAGCTGCAATTTTATCTTGTAGCATGGATTATCTAAGTGATGCTGTTCAGATAAATTTAATTTTGTTTGTACAAATTTTTGTCTTTCACCAGAATTCCCCCTCCATTCTACATCTGCTTGTTTTTGCCTATGTTCTTTGAGTAAACAGTTTTGATTAATTTTCAGATCTAACATCTTTTTCGAGTAATAATCATCAGTCTGCAACTTCTTGAGATCATTTTATGCCTGCTCAACTCTTTCTCCTCGTACCACATTTTTCCTATTAGTTCTTTATGAAAAGTATTCATATTTTTACACTTATTTAATAATGTTAATTACATATTGATACAAATGTACCAAACTATATCCTTGAGATTTCAACATATGGCATATCGACTGGATCGGGCTAGGTGTCCTGTTTTATTTTAGCAGTGAAATCCTAATTACAGCCACCCGAGGAACGGGTTTAGGACTATCTTTTTACAAGACCACTCTACAATCCCTTTTCTGCATGTGATGTTGGTGGAGCCGGGGTTGTTTTATTTAGCCTTAGTTATTCTATCAGATTTTTTGCCCAATTTAGCTAGCTATTTGATTGCACAGATTGGTGGGTATCTTTTTAATTACTTGTCGTGGAACGGATAACATGCCACCAGTACAATACTGTCTAGATAATCTGGTATTCTTTTATTTAGCAGTTGTTCCATGTATGTTAGAACATGGTTACTTGGCATTTCATTTTTTTCTTCCTCCAATTATCTGTCCTCTTTTTTTGGTCAGAAGATTTCGTATCCTTTGTATCCAGCCCTTTTGATTGTGTTGCCTGACTGATTTCCCATAATCTGCTGTTACTTTTCATCCTTCCATATCTAGTATCCTTTTGATGTTACAGTAGATTGTAGTTGCTAAACACAATCGTAGTTATTTGTTTATAACTGCACCGTGTTCGCTTCAGGGACATCTTCACACATACAGATTCTGCGACAATGTTTGGACTTTCATTTTACAAGATGCTCAGTTGAAGAGCGAAGATTTCCAGGAGAACGTTGGTCACGTGAAGATTGTGGCATGTGACTCGAAGCTGCTTACACAGTGAGAATATGAATGAAAGGGATCATTTACCTGTAGTTCTATGTCTATTTGCATGTAATGGACAAAAAGAACAAGGGGAAAAAGGAAGGAAACAAAAAAAAAAAAAAAGGAATTGAGAAAAGTTGGGGCTTGGGAGTTATGTCCATTCGGTTTGTATTTGGTGGGAACAGCGGGGATTAGTCACTTTGTATAAACCAAACCTGTATAAGCAGAATAAAGCAATGTCTTTCGACGAGTGATTAGATGCAGTGGAAATATTTACGGAAACGTAGAGAAATTTGTGATGGGATTTCTATCAGGATGCCAAACTCGTAAATGGTGGTCGTTTGAATGTTTATATGTTGGTCTAGATACGGTGAACGAATGTATGCTTGATAAACTTTCCAGGTTGCCGTGTTACAAGTGTGCTTGGTGCTTAATTGCAATTTCACTAATATTTTTGCATCTAGTGGCAGAAGTTTTCAAGCATGGATTAAAAAAAATAACAACAAAAGAAAAATATATTTTGAGAGAGAAGCCGGAGGTTAAACCGCCTCCGTTGTTGCTTTAATAGCTTTCTAGAACAAAGATCTAGCAACACATTTTAGACACAAATCATTGGTAATAGATGTATCATTAAGTTGTGTCGAGTCAAATCACTTCTGTTTTTTTTTTTTTGGGGGGATAATTGCATCAAAAGTTCCCAACGTTTCAAAATTATTGAGAATATGCTCCTAACCTAAAAAAAAATAGCACCACACATCCCCAACGTATGAAAACTTTGGTGTGGTAGGTCCTTTATGACCAAATTGCCATTCTCTTTAAACAAACAAAAAAACAAAAACAAATAAAAAAGAAAAATAAGATTGAAAACTAATCAAATGCACCCCAAAAAATAAAAAGTAATAAATATACTCCAAAAAAATAAAAAGTCAGAAAGAGGTTCATCTTCTTCAAAAACCCAAAATCCAACCCAAAATTTAGCCCAAAAGGATTGCCTTCCGACAGACCGTCGCTCTCTTTATAACTAAATCGGGTCATGTGGAAAAACCAAGATAGATGAATTTAGCTAGGAATCGAGTGCATGGAACGATTCCAAAGTTTATTGGCGGGTTTAGAGATTTGAGGGGGCTCTATCTGTCCTTTAATCAGCTTGGTGGGTCGATTCCAAGTGAGATTGGGGGCAATTGTGGGAAGCTTGAGCATTTGGAGCTGGCAGGGAATATCTTGATTGAAGGGATCCCAAAAAGTATTAGGAAATGCAGAGGGTTGAAGACGCTTCTACTGTACTCAAATATGTTAGAGGAGGTGATTTCCATTGAACTCGGTCAGCCGAGACAGCTTGAAGTATTGGATATATCAAGGAATAATATTGGTGGTTCTATACCGGCTAAGATTGGGAATTGTTCCAAGTTATCAGTCCTTGTGCTATCAAACTTGTGGGATCCTCTTCCTAATGTTTCTAGTTCCAGAGATAGTTTCTCAATGGGAAAGTTGGAATTCACAACTGATGAGTTTAATTTCTATGAAGGCACAATTCCAGCAGAAATTACTATTCTTCCTAGCTTGAGGCTGGTGTGGGCTCGCAAAGCAACTCTTGAAGGGTAGCTTCCAGGTAGTTGGGGTTCTTGCAGTAACTTAGAGATGTTGAATTTAGCTAACAACTATTATTCTGGAAAAATCCCTGAGGGGTTTAGCAACTGCAAGAAGCTGCATTTCCTCAATTTGAGTTCAAACAGACTCACAGGGGAGATCTTTGACAAAATTCCTGTTCCTTGTATGACTTTCTTCGATATCAGTGGGAATTATCTATCAGGTTCGATTCCCAAATTTAATAACGACGCTTGTGCTTCGTTCCAATCTTTACGTGGAGATCCCTCAAATTTCCATGATTCAACATCTGCCTACATATCGTATTTCACACACAGAACTCAGATCGAAAGCCCTCTACCATTATTTGGTGATGGTGATAATTTTACAGTGTTCCATAATTTTGGTTCTAACAACCTTACAGGCACTATGCAATCAATGACCATTGCATTTGAACAGTTAGGGAAACAGACTGTTTATGCATTTTTTGCTGGTCGAAACAATCTCATTGGATCATTTCTTGGAAGTTTCTTTGAGAAGTGTGATCAATTGAGAGGTATGATGCTTAATGTCAGCAATAATAGGTTATCTGGTGAATTTCCACCAGAATCTAGCACAATGTGCAAGTCTCTGATACTCTTAGATGCCTCCCGTAATTGACATTGATGATCATAGACTCCTTGCACTTCTCTCCGGCAGATGCAATGTGTGTTGTGTGTGAGAGAGAATTTAATGGAATTTTGAGTTTTTGGAGAAGATGACCTTTTTTTACTTTTTAATTTTTTGGGTATATTTCTTACTTTTTATTTTTTGGGGTACATTTGGTTAGTTTTCAATCTTGTTTTTCTTTTTGCTTTGTTTTTGTTTTTTTGTTTGTTTAAAAATAAGGGCAATTTGGCCATAAAGGACCTACCACGCCAAGGTTTTCATACATTGGGGATGTGGTGCTATTTTTTTAGGTTATGAGCATATCTCCAACAATTTTGAAACGTTGGGGACCTTTATACAATTATCCCTTTTTTTTCCCCTTGTTGTTGAAAAGAGATCCCTTCTCCCTACCTTCAAAAAAGCGGAAATTCGAATTCTCCTGGGAGAGAGTACTACGAAAGGTAGTTGATCAAAGCAGGGGCGGATCTAGAAAATTATATTGGGTTGAGTTGAAATTTAAAATAAGTCAAGTTGATCCCCATATTTATACTTTTATGTCAATTCAGTCCTTTATAGTATCACTATTTAGTACATATGTTACAAATAGTATTGTGTATCAATATTTGATACAAATGTTACAAATGATATTTTGTATCACTGAATATGTTACAAATTATATTATGTTATTTTACACGGCACATGTTACATAAATTGGTATTCTGTATCACTGATGTTACATATGTTACAAATGATGAAATCATGAGTTTAAGTTGTTAAATTTGACATTGAATTACATATCTATATCATACTGATGTTATACAGTATCAATGGGTTTTTAGAGTCCAATGTGTATATTAATACGAACTTGTTGAAGTTTAGAGTTAGTTTTGCAGTTGTGACAGTTGTAACAGTTTATGTTTAGTATCGCGATCTGATACAGATGTTACAAATGATATTTTGTATCACTGAATATGTTACAGAATATATTACGTTATTTTACACAGCACATGTTACATGAATTGGTATTCTGTATCACTGATATTTTACATCTCAGTTTGTATCACAGATTGTTACATATGTTGTAATTGAAAAAAAATATGAGTTTTGTTTTTGTTTGTTACAGATATTTCTGATACAAATGATATATATTTGACAGTTATAACAATAAAAGATTTTGTTATATATATTTCAATCAATTTCGATTTTTAAGGATTCATGTATTATAATTAACAATAAAAGATTCTATAATATATAAATTTCTACCAAATCTAGTAATTAATGATTTAATAACTATATGTAATATATAATATAATAAATTAAAATAATAGTGTTTAAAAAATAGTACATTTAGAATAAATGAAACAAAAAATGATTTTTTAAAATTATTTTAAAAAAGTGGCGTATTTATGAAAAAGTCTCAATATTTTCATAGTAATGGGTAATGGTTAATAGTCGCCCATTTAAAAATTTATGTTGAGATTGGGTTGAAGAAGATGGATATTGGGCTATTTTTATTTTGGACTAAGGTAAATTTATTTATTTATTTTAAAGAAATATGGTACTAAAGTATCATCTGGGCAAGGCTGCCCTTCCAAATATGTCCCTGGATAATGGATTACTAATAGGGTTAATTACTCCATATACCATTGAACTTTATACTCTATATCATTTATGCTACCGAACTTTAATTCGTTTTATTTATACCACTGAATTTTATACCATATTTCATTTATACCACCAAAATTTAATTCGTTTCATTTATGCTACTAAATTTTAAAATTATTTTCAGTTAAACTACTTCATTAACCAACCGTTCATTGTTTGACAAAAATTTTGACATGTCAAACAATGAACGGTTAGTTAATGAAGTGATTTAATTAAAAATAATTTTAAAGTTTAGTGGTATTAATGAAACGAATTAAAGTTCGGTGGTATAAATAAAATATGGTATAAAGTTTGGTGGTATAAATAAAACGAATTAAAATTCAGTAATATAAATGAAATGAAGTATAAAGTTATTAGATATATGGTATAATTAACCCATTACTAATAATTTTAAAGTGAATTTTTCTTTGGTCAATGTCCTAATAGTTAATGGGGACGGACTAAGATTTATAAAGTCAAGTGTTAAGAGTCTGACTTGTATTAAAAAAGTCTCAATTGTTTAAAGTTTAAGGGATATTAGCGTAAATGGTCCCTAACCTTTGCTCTTAGTGTGGAATTGGTCTATAACGTTTATTTTTTGGCAAACAAATTCTTAACCTATGTGTTTTGGTGCAAAATTGGTCCTTATGGAATGAAAAAGACAAATATACCCTTAATTTTAATTAGAAGAAATTATATGTGGATTCCTAATCATTACAAAATGTGCGAATATGTACAATACTTTTATTTTTTATAAAAAATTAAAGAAAACTAATAAATTTTTTATTTTTTTGGAATTAACACTTTAGTAATAAATATGTCAAACAAAAGTATTATTTTTATTATTAAGTAATTATATTATTTAAAATTTAAAATTTTATTTTATTGTTGTATAAAAAAATAACTTTCACAAACATGATATTCAAATACTTTTATTTAATTGAGTTATATGTTTATTAACTACAAATATTAAAATCCAACTATATTCTTCATATTTTAATTTATCGTTTTATTTTCATTCAAAAATAAAACACATAACGTGTAAATTAATTTTTATTAGTATTTTTATATTAAATAAAAATGTAATAAGATTAGTTCAATGTCATAAAATTATATACGTCATTTTGTTATTTATTTAACTTAATTTTTAAAGTAAAGAGGGGAAAAAATTTATAAGTAAAGAGAGAGAAAAATGATTTCTCACAATGATTTCTCCCTCTTTAAATAATATAATTACTTAATAATAAAAATAATAATTTTATTTGACATGTTTATTATTAAAGTGTTAATTCCAAAAAAAACTCATTAGTTTTCTTTAATTTTTTTATAAACAATAAAAGTATTGAACCTATTTACACATTTTGTAAGATTAGGAATCCACATACAAATTTTTCTAATTAAAACTAAGGGCATATTTGTCATAAGGACCAATTTTGCACTAAAACACATAGGTTAGGGACTTGTTTGCTAAAAAATAAATATAAGGGACCAATTCCACATTAAAGACCAAAGTTAAGGACTATTTGTGCCAAAATCCCAGAGTTTAAAGCAGTGTGGTGAGATAAGTAGATTGGCGATGTATTGCAGCTTCATCATTAGTTTTCTTTATTGGTTAAATATATGAATTATATATACTTTTTGTAAACATTATACTTTCACTTTCCTTAAAAAAGGTAAAAAGAAAAGAAAACAACTGACTTTGGAGTTAGGAGTGAAAAGTGATGGAAGAAACTTTTCGCATCAAAGAATATGCGAGGTTTGTATTCTTTTCTATTTTTTCGATGGGGCCCACTTGCGAATGAACGCAGCTTTCTAAGTTCTAAGAAATAATGTGTTTTATTTGATTTTCTTTAATCATTCCTCGCTAAAACAAATCGACAAGTCAGAAAGTGAGAGTTAAGATTTGAACAATTTAGAGCATTTCCGATAGAATTGTAGATTGCACTAAAAAGTGTACAATATTATTTTAAATTAATTAAATAGTTAAAAAAAAAAAGTGAATGATGTCTAGCACGTCGTCTACATTTAAAAAGTGTACTAGACATCCTTTATTTATTTTTTTATAATTAATATTCATCGAAATGTATGCTAAATTTTTTTTATTTAATTTTTTATAATTTATCTGTATCGAAATGTATATTAATTATTTTTTATTTAATTTTTTATAATTTATCTAACACTCTCTTTTGGACATGTGGACTACAATTTTTTTAATCCACAACTCCATTGAATATGTTTTTCTCTCCATCTCTATTTTATTTGACACATTACAACAATCTATATTGTTGCATTGGAGATGCTCTTAGTGCATGTTTGGTTTAACTTATATTATAATTTAAGTTAATTAAATTGGTCAAGCATATTATTCATACATTTTGTAGTATCCACAACTTACTATTTACTTATGAGTTCTTTATCCAACAATTGATTCTAATAGAATGTCAAATGTGACATTTAGGAGCGGATTTGCTCACTTCTCCATCTTCAGGTCCCACAGTTTGTTCTCCACCTAGTGGAATGGACAATATTCACACATTTTATATGACCTACAACTTATAAATTTTTAAAAAATAATTTCATCAATATTAAACATGCACATAGAAAGAAAGTTGAATAGATTATTTTTGTTAAATTGTAACTTTTCTTTGTGCTATGGACGTTAAAATACTGCTTAAAATTTTGAATTGAAAGGTTAAAAAACTATTTACTCAAATTTTTGTGGTACGAAGGTTTTTAAAGGGTTAATTATATTTACAGTCTCATTCTTTCACTTTTGTAACAATATAATCTTTATTTAAATTTATTCGCATATATCGTCCATATCCTTTCTTTAAATCGCACAGATGGTCTCCAAATGATTTTTTTAACAAATAATCCTAACTTAAATAAATTAAAATAACAGAAAAAAATATAATGAAAAAATTGTAATTGGGGTCATCAAGTTTTAAACTTTCTAATTGTGTTCACTGAAAGAACCTTTGGCTCTGGTCAGATTTTGTCCAAAGGTTCGTCAATTGACAAAAAATCAAATTCGTGACCTAAATTTGACCAATTAACAAAGATAAAATAGTATATTCACTTCTATTATTTAAAATAATTATAAAAACAAAAAAAATAAAAAAAGTTAACCCCACCCTATAAGAACAATCGAGGGGATTTCTTCCCTATGTTTGCCGGCCCAAACCAGCCCTCTGTTTGCCGACCCAAACCCCAGCAGCAACCAGGGAAGAGAAATCCCCCCGGTTGCACCAAGACCAAGGAACAAATTGGAGAAATCTCCTTAGTTGTTCGGGTCGGGGTGGGGGAAGAAAACCTTTTTTTGTTTTATTTTTTATTTTTTATTTTTCTTTTAATTTTTTAAAAAAAAGTTTATGATTTGTTTACACTTTTTGAAAGATTGGGGATTTCAAATGCAATTCTTTTATTTTATTTTCTCTTTAATTTATTTAAATTAGGGGCACAGTTGTCAAAAAATTTATTTGAAGACTATCTGTCCAAATTAATGAAAGGATGAGAACAACATCTGCAAATAAAAGTGAATGGAGATGATATTGTTATAAAGTTGAAAGAATGATAATTGTGAGTGTAGTTAACTTTCTTTTAAATCATAAACATCGTTTGCCAACTAAACAAAAATATATTTGTTTGCATAAAAATAAATAAGTTAAAAACACAAAAAAGTCTAAATGCATGTTTTGTAGAGATGTAATTATTATTTAAGTGTTTATAAATTTTGATTCATATAGAATGTATGGATAATAAATGGGTAGTAAGTTGTAAATATTATGAAATACGTGAATAAAAAATATGTTTGATCAATTTAACCAATATAAATTATAATTTAAACTTAGGCCAACAACTTTTAAATTATTGCTCTAATAGTCGAATAACAATATAAAACTATTAAAACAATTTTCAGCAGTGTATGTTTAGTGGAGTATAAAAATAGTTTTTTTAGAAGATTTTGAAAAAACTTGGTGAAATATGTAGTTGAAAAGTTAATAAAAGTTGTCAGTCCCATAAAATATGTAGTTGAAAATGAATTTGAGAAAAAAATAATTTAAAATAAACTATACCAAACATATATGCTACAATAATGGGTTAATTTCACCAACAGTCACTGAAGTTACCATAAAATTTCAAAACGGTCACTGAAGTTCAAAAATTGTAGCGGTGGTCACTAAAGTATATATTCATTTCACAAACGGTCACTCTCTTAAATTTTTAACTTGAAATGGTGACGTGGCACGATGATGTGGCATACAATAAACATTTATTTATTGCATAGTAGTTTATATACTTTATGTAATATTTATTTTAGTCCCTTTATTTTTAATTAACTTTCAATTAAGTCTTCCAAAAATTGCATTTTATAGCCTTCAAATATATACATCTTCAAACTTTGGTCTCCTAAATTCTTAATTTTAATGGCCAAAATAAGTGCAATTTTAGTGGTCAAAATAAGTGTACTTTTAGTTAAATTCTTGACTTTACACTCGAATTTTCACTTAAACGAACAAAATAACATAATTAAAAAATAAACTATTTGGTAGAACTAACAAATTATCACTTAGAGTTGACAAAAATATATTTCATTGACAACTCCAAGTAATAAATACGGGTTTTGTACTTATTTTGACCACTAAAATTGGATATTTGTGAGTTTTGTCAAGTAGTTTATTATTTAATTATGTTATTTTGTTCGTTTAGGTAAAAATCCGAATGTAAAGTCAAGAATTTAATTGAAAGTGTACATATTTTGACTATTAAAATTGTATTTATTTTGGCCATTAAAATCAAGGATTTGGAGGACCAAAGTTTGAAGGTGTATAAAGTTGAAGGACCTAAGATGCAAAATTTGGAGGACTTCGCTGAAAGATAATTGAAAATTTAGAGACCAAAGTATAAAGATGTAAAAAGATTAAGGATCTAAGATGTAATTTTTGGAGGACTTAATTGAAAGATAATTAAAAATATAGAGACTAAAATAAATATTATATAAAGTATATGGATTACCATGTAATAAATAAATGTCTATTGTATGTCACATCACCATTTCAAGTTAGAAATTTAAGGGAGTGACTGTTTGTGAAATGAATATATACTTTAGTGACCACTGTTGCAATTTTTGAACTTCAGTGACTATTTTAAAATTTTAAGGTAACTTCAGTGACCGTTAGTGAAATTAACCCCTATAATAATCATAAAATTAATTAAAGGTCCGTTTAGCACAACTGTTGTAAGTAGAATGCTTAGCAATAGAATTTTTGACACTAGAAGTTTTGTTAAAAAGATGTTGACTATTTGGATGTGAATTCAAAAAGTATGTGACTATTAAATTGAGTATTTAGTTGCATAATTATAAAAGTACTTTTGTATAGAATTTTATATTTATTTGAATAAACAGTAATTAATTATTATATATCTCATATTATTTTCTTTTTATAAATAATTTTTTTTTCATGTCTTATAATAACTATTAGAATTAATATCTTAATTAAATCATAGTAACAAAATTATTTTAGTATATATCATATTACTAAAATTAGCTTATTTAAATCAAACATATTATGTATAATTTGTATTATATTATATAACACGTTGACATATAATTTTATTTTATATAAATATATAAAGTGACAATTTGATATTAGTAATTAATGAGGCAAATAAATTAATATTTTTTGATGTATTAATGATATTTTTAATTTTTTTATTAAATGTTAATTGCATCTTCCTATAAAAGCTCAATTAAAGCTTTTTAGAGAAGTTTGGGCTTCTTTAAAACAGTTTTTTAAGATGTTTTTCAGTCAAAAATCACTTATTGACTTTAGTTAAACAATTTAAAATTTAATTAAAAGTACTTTTATTTTTTAAGAAGTACTTTTAAATTCAAAAAAATCTTTCCAAACACACTCTAAATGGTTCACAGTGTCTCGAGTGTTTAACTTATTCTATATTAGGGACCCAAAAGGAGAAAACTAGCAGACCTCCAAACTCGTAAAAATGTACTAAAAACTCAAAAATTATAATAAATGATTTAGAAACAAAATAACTAAAGTAAGTGAAAATTTAAACCAAAAACGATAAGAATTTACGAATAAATCAAACACTTGATGGATATCGATCAATGTTCACTCGGAATGTACCTCATATCACTTTTGGAATTCAATCAGTCATTATTATTCTCTAAAGAAATTATACTATATACGTTCAGATTGCTTTAATTCGTATAATGATATTTGCAATTTGATTGATAACATAACTTTGGGAATGAATTATTTGCTTTTACACTTTAAATTCATTCAGAAGTTTTCATATATATATCACTATTCATATATATATCACTATCAACTTAACAATATAAATATGCAATTACTATTTTTATCGTATAAGGATTGCATTTCATTTGTTCGAACTACATGTCCAAACAATTTGCATTATTTTAAAGAATGAGATTCTGCATATATGACTTATTTTCATTTATTCGAACTACATGTCCAAACAACCTTTTATGGGATATATGTAAATTTTGTTGGAGTTATTTGATTATCTATATCTTGCAATCTCTTAAAGAGTACCACTTCCTTAATCCTACTAAGACCAATTTGAGCTTGAGCATTTACAACTGTAATACGTCTGACAACAATTTGTTCTTATATATTGAACTTTTGATTCACATTACCTTGCGATGATAACCATGCTGCATTTTATAAATTTTTATCCAGCTATTTAATATATCCTTGTAATGTTTAGATAAATATCTCATAAAATAATGGTAGTCAGCAAATTGCCTTGTAAAATATCACCCATAAAGGGACTAAGATATTTTATATAGAAAGGGAGTTCAAATCCAACGTACATTCTCAACCTTCTTACCAAAAGTCAATTGTAATGGAGGGAACAAATAATAATATTTTGGCATAAGGCATACAAGTGTTACCATAGTTAAAATAACATGTCACAAAGTAGAAACACGAAATTTAATTCTCATAGGTATGGTTTGACAATTCCTAATCCCAATTATATTAAAAGAGCCAATGTGTAGGGCACTATTCATAAGAATTGGTCATCCTATAATCCACTGACCTATAGACTTACATCTATAGACTATAATAAAAGAGACATGGGCTTGGGTACTATTTGTAGTTCCCATTTCACATCTAAGCTATATTATAATAGCCATGTTGATTGTTACTGTTCCTTAGAATGACGAATAGGTTGTGATCATTCAATTTTTTTTTTCAATTTTATTCAATCTGACATGCCTTATTTCTCTCTTCTTCATCTGACACACGCAACACTCCCTCCATCCATTTACTTCTCTCTTTCATCTTCTCTCATTTTCTCTCTCTTCATGCAGAGACACACAAACACATCCCATCACCTTTCACCTTCTCTCCTTTTTTTCTCTCTCTCTCTTCCCTCTTTTTTGCACATATTAGGTTTTTTTCGTTTGATTTTGGACCTGATTTTTTTTTTTTTTTTTTGGCTTTTGGTATATCAAATCGTTCGAGCTCCTATGGTTAAATCAAATAATTTCTAGGTATGTTTTTCATTTGCTTTTGCACATATAATGGTTTTTTAGGTTGAGTTTCGATCTGATTTTTGTTAGACTTCGTTTTAGTTTTTTTTGTTTTTTAAGCTTCGATTATTGTGTTGTAGTGGAAAACGATTGTAGATCTCTTTTCTCTCAAACGGTTGCAAACTCATCTCTTTCATTAACCACAATTCACCCCCAAATTTTATCCACTAGCGAAATTCAGTTTCAACAATTATAAACCTTAGATTGTATGATTTTGGTTTTCTTATCCAGTGATTAGAATCAATGGGGTTCGTAGGATTTTTTTTTTGTTTTTTTGTGTGCAATTTCTAGCTATTTTGTTTGGTGAACATTTGATTTAATTTCTTCGGTGTTTAGGCATTGTTCACTAGTTGCTAAGGTATGGTGTTTAGGCATGTTATATGGGTTTTGTTCTTTAGTGTTATTAGAAAACATTTGATGTTTTCTTAGGATGTTTAACTGTGTCTAAAATTTCATCAGGGGCAGGGGCAGGGGCAGGGGCAGGGGCAGGGGGAGGGGGGGGGGAGAGGAGGCATTCTACCAGGTAAATAGCCATTATGATTTTTCCACAATGTCGTCCCCCGTCACTCTTATTTCCTTAAGTTTCAGATCACCTATGGTAAAGAATAAGTTGTATATGCCAGTCTTTTTTATACATGTTAACTTCGTTATTTTCATATGTGTGAATAATATGTTTCCTCTAAAATGAACATTCAAAACAATTAACCAGTATTATCCGTTGGTGATTCAACCTTCCAGTTTGGCAAGATTGGATGTTCAACAAGTAGTCCACCATAAATAAATTGGCCAATATTATCCGACCAGCAGCTTCAAATATTATAACTTAAACCAACCCACTACTGTATTCCACATTTGGGTATTGATCAGTAGCTACTTTACTCCTACAAAATATGATATTCTCATATTGATGTAGGAAGATGAAAGCACGGTATGAGTTCGAATAATAAGCTACTTATAGCTCCAATTGCTACTTTCTACAATTCTGAGAGCAATCATTTTGTTTCTTTTTTGTTTCTAGATTTATTATAGGAAGTGCACAAACAAATCGCAGGAGAAAAGGGATCATAGCTTAGATACTTTCTTTTGGGATTAATTTTTTTTTATGGTTTATAAGTTTTTAATTTGTCAATAATTAACCTTTCATAATCATATACAATAATTTCAAACCAAGTTGTAGAAAGGGATGTGTAATTACAATGGATTATAAGATGTTAGAATCAGCTCCCAAAATTTTCAGTGAAAGTGAAATCTTGGGTGTGGGATGATTTAGATGTGTGTACAAGGGTAGGTTAGAAGAGAATTTGTGCGTGACTGTAAAGATACTCCAAGAGGAAATTCAAACACTACAAGAGAATTTGAGGTACCAATTAATTTTCATTGAAAGTGAAATCTTGGGTGTGGGGGGATTTGGATGTGTGTACAAGGCTGGGTTAGAAGAGAATTTGTGCGTGACCGTGAAGAGACTCTGAGAGGAAATTCAAACGCTACAAGAGAATTTGAGCTACCAATTAATTATCTTGAAAGTTTGTTTGTGCTTGTTCTTTTGTCCATTTGTGTTGCAAATCTCATGATAGTAGCAAACTTTTGCAAATCCAAATGAGTAAAATAGATAGATTGTTTAGCCGAAATTACTTGTTATGTTATCAAATAAAGAAAAAAAAGGAAAATTTTATGGCTATGAAAGGCTGTAAAGTGTCTCACATGCCTAAGAAAAGGGCTAAATTGATCCAAATAACTATTATTGTAAGTTATTTGTATATATGTCAATTAAAATTATTAAAGCACTCGATAATTTTGTTATTATGGTTGTTTTAGTTATCCATTCATATAAAAACACACATTTTCTTTTTTCTTTGTGTAGTTCATAAGCCTTGGAGCATGGTTGTTTGATTTGTACCAAGAGATGTTTGAAGTGAGGGAGAAGAAGACTTCTAAGAATGTACTAATATCATTTTCTATATTGCTTAGTTCTCCTACATTTTATGCCTTTTTTTTTTTTTTCAATTTTTGACTTTAAAAATGCGTTTTTGAATGTTATTTAGTGCAGAAACCTAGATGATTGAAAGCTACGAAAAGCATGGAAGGTGATTCAGAAAATGATAGCTTGGCACAAAAGTAGGGAATATGATAAATGGCAAGTTGTAATAGTATCATAGTTTATAATTTGGAGTTTTTGGTTGGTTTTGCATATCTGGTAGTTCTTGAGTTTAAATCTTCAAATATTATAGCGACAGTTTACGAATGTATTAACTATTAACTAGAAGATGATGCTATTGTTTTTATGTTGTTTAATATAATAATTTTACTATATTTAAACTTTAACTACTCTTTATTAAATATTAAGTAATGTAGCTTGTCAATTCTAATTTACAATCATAAATAGAGATAGCAAAAATATTCGATATGTCCCGAACCCAATGGATACCCGATCCGAATGGAGTAAAAAATACCTGATCCGCGGATCGGCGAGGTGGATCGGGACAGATATTTGTGATCTGCCGCGGATCTTAGGGCGGATCGGATCGGAGCTACCTCGATCCGTCCCCTCCCCCGTGTATTTAAAAAAAAAAAGAATTAAAATATTGAATTTATATTTTATTTTATATGTGATTTGATAATTAAAATATTTTTTGAATAAAAAATTTATCACCTTCGACATATTGTGGACCTTGTACAAGGTTTAGTGAAGAGGATGATGTTGTTTAAACTCTTATAGTATAGTAGTAAAGCTTGTTTCAATATATTTAAAATTTTATGAATGCCAAAAAAAAATATGGATCAGTATACGGATCAGGGCTCTGATCCACTGATCCGCCCCGATCTGTATCCGATCCACCCTGATCCGCTCCGAAAAATGGCAGATCGCAGGGCAAATTTGGATCTCCTACAATTATTGCAGGGCGGATTTGAATCAGGCCGATCCGCCTCGTTGCCATCACTAATCATAAAGTTCCATTTTCATCCGTACATTACAATTATTTAATATATTACTGAAGATACTACATATATTAAAGATAGTTAGTTTGAATTAAATTACTATAAATACTGATATTCGTTATATATTATTAAATACTCAATTAGGACTCTACCTCGTGCAACGGACATCTACTAGTAGTCTTACGAACTTCATATTGTGAATAAATAGACACACATGTAACCAACCATATAGTAGATGCATCTTTTTAAATTTTAATATTAAAATATCTAAATAATCTATGTGGTGGTGGGTGAGTCCACATATCACCCTCGATAATTGTTAAAAATGTAAGGTAATTCAGCCTCAATTTTAGTTAGTTAAGGTTTATCGACCTTTATACCATGACAATAAGTAGCACGTGGGAATTCATTAGATTGAAAAATCTTTTGGTTCCTCAACAGATATTCTCAATAATTATTTGCATCACTATTGACTAAAGATGGTATAATCGATCAAGCCACATAATAAAATATTCAAGGCATTGAACTTTTGGTTCAATATAGTATTAGTTTCAATTGTATTAATATTTTTATTTTATAAATTAAAAGAAATTGAGTAATATAATATTATGTGCAAATTAAAACGATTCTTGAAATTTTGAATATTCAAATAAGTGCACTTAAAAATTTGATAGACTGTTGTAGTTAAAATATGTATTTGTACAAATCACACGAACTTGATCAATGTGTACTGGAAGATAGAGGCACGACCTTCGTTCCAATATGAGGTGGTATGACCCGATTACAATATAGGAGTGATCTTAACGTAATACTTCAAATCTTTACGCATAGCTTAAATACAAAGTTTGATAACTTGATGAGTAAATTTGAATTTCAATTCTTGAGAGACCAAAGTAAATTTTTTGAAAAATAAGGTTTAATTGAAGGGATGATGAACTTAAGGTTTATTAGTGACAATATGAGTCCTTTGAGAATCGAAAAACAATTTTGTTCATAATTGAAATATTTGAAAAGTTCAGAGATCAAATTGTAATTTAAGAATAGTTGCACGTTCATGAATTTCAAACTTGATGTATTAATTAAGGATGATAATAACATAAAATTTGTGGTTTAGAGGCATTGATGCTTATTTGGTAAGTTTGAGGACTTAATTTTCAATTTTGCAAACTATGGGGACTAAAGTGGAAATTCAAAAGATATTATGAATGGAGGTATTTGAGCATAATGTTGTTTCTAAGGTTTAATTTACGTGAAAGAATTTATTTGATTTAGTTTCAGAATTTTCAGAGACTGTTTGAAATTTCTTAAACATCTTAGACTAAAGTTTTGAATGAAGCTTGTGATTATATAATGACAAGTAAGTAGGGATGGCAAAAAAGCAGAGCGGCCTTCCTCGTCCCGATCTCGATTCGGCTTAAAACAAAGTCGGGCGGGAAAAACCCTTGCCTCGTTTATTTTTCCATTAAATTTTTTAATTTAAATATTAAATTAAATTATTAAAATTAATAACAAACACTAAAATAATAAAGACATTAAAAAAATATAACAAAAATTACATTATTTATAGACTTTTCTTTTCTAATATAAAAGAAAAGTTATCGATGTGGGAAAAAATGAAACATCTTAATAATGTTATAACATTTAAACAATAAATATGTGGAAGGAAGGAATCCATATCAGATTCTTTAAATAGGTGTGTTGAAGAAGAAGTCTATAAAATGGACTAATTTATCATTAAATAAATAATGAACTTAATATTTGGATAGGCCATGAAGTTTTGTGGTCTTTTAATTAACATTTAGTACATTAATATTTTTTTTATATTTACATTTTTATTAAAAAAATTATTTTATTATAACTGGTGCGGGTACGGAGCGGGGATCATGTTCTCCGACCCTAACCTGAGGTAGGGATTTATAAAAAAAATTATTTTATTATAATTGTAGCAGGTGTGGGGCCGAGATCATGTTCCCCAGCCCCGACCGGGGCAGGGATTGATGTCCCGACTCCCACTTCCTGTTTTCTAATTAATCGAAATTTTTTTGCTCCATTCGATATTGGGGGAATAGGAGACTTTTGCATCCTTGAGAAAAATCCTTAGGTGATTACTACTTTTCTTGGACTGCATCGCTCGTTCACGAGCTTGTCAAAGGTTTCAATGGGCTTTATGAATCAAATCATGAATCAAATCACAGTTGGAGAAATAATAGTATCTAAACCAAAGACGGTTGGCATGCTTGGGGACAGGGGCAGGTTTACAACATGGCGAGATCCCGCGTCCGCCCGTGCTGAAATCTCGCGAAAAAATAGTGCTGGCTATGTCGCCTCCACTGGATTTCATCAATTTTTTTTCTTCCTGTATGCAAATGGCGTCTGCGTGTATGTATATGTCATGTATATATAAAACTTAAAGGGATGAAGCTGAGAGAGAGAGAGAGAGAGAGAGAGAGAGAGAGAGAGAGAGAGAGAGAGAAAATATGTATTTTAAATTCAAAATTTCATTTGTAGTCCTCAACTTTGAAAAATTAAAAAATAAATCTCTAAGTAAGGATTTATTATTTCTCTTTAATATAATAATTGCATAATTTAAAAAGGAGGGTCAAAATTAAAGAATATAGAAAATATTTATCAGAGTTTTTGCTCTTTTTTTTTTTATATTTGTCATAGATTTGACTTTATATTAAACTTTTTCTTACGTGATGTTGGATGCGAATCAAGTTTGTGGCTGAGACTTCTATCTCTAACATGTTAAAGTTATTCTCATTTCGCAGTTGGATCTAAACCTACAGTCCACGAGGTTTTGGGTGCAACATTTGAATACGGTGCAGTTTTCAAACAATACAACTAGATGGAAGCATCAACAACTGAGCATTATTTTCACAAGTATCGACCGTTAACTAGTCATTATTTTCACATTATTTTTTTTATAAGCATCGGTCGTTGACTGATCAACGGTCAATATATGACCGTTGACCAGTCAACGTTCGCCCTAGCTGAACTTCAACCCCAGATCCGCCACTGCTTGGGGAATAGGGGTTTGACACAATGGGCATAGCTAGTAGTGGGCACTAGAGGTGGGTTGGGGTATATAGGGGTTTGACACAATTGTTTACCCGTTTTACCCTCCCAGAATTGACATGTGCGAGTCACGCCATTTTAACAACAATTTAAATGGAAATTGTCTATTGAAGACTACCAAGTTACAAAAATGAAAGATTGAAGATTTAAATGTCAAAAATTAAAAGTTGGAGATCAACTCTCGAGGAAGACAATAGATCTGGGACGTTTACCACAAATTTCCTTAGCGCATTGATAATTTTGCTAATAGATTATTTCATTGTTCGTTGTTTATTATGGTATGATGTTCTTCGCCTTTTACTGTATGGGTGTATGGGTGCAATGAAAAAGAAAAAAATATAAAATAAAGTTCATCTAAACATAAAAATTAAAAAGAATAAGAATTGATTTGCAGTAAATAGATTAAAATTGAAACATTAGATATGATGTCAGTGCACAAACTTGAAAAATATATATTATTAAATACCTTATTAAAAAGAATAAAATTGGTTATCCTTTATTTTTCAATGTGTGTGGGCATTACATTATAGATTTTATTCACATCCAAACATAACACATAAAATGACTATCGATAGTGAACGACTATGAATAGTATTACTTAATATTTAAAATTGGGTTAGACATGAGCTTTTAGGGTGGGTGAATTTATTTTTTTAAGTCAATTTTATGAAAATTTTGGGCCAATTTGGTGTTGTAAAAGAAATGGAAAACATAGACAATTTTAAAAACTACCATACTTTTCTTTACAAAATGAAAAAATACATCATTTTTCAAAATTTCAATTTTTACGTATACCTATTAAAACTTTTTGAAAAATATTGTATTACTCTTCGTCAAAGCTTATTCTAAAAGAAGGAATTCGTGTATGTTTGGTAAATTTTTTGTAGATTATAAGTTGTAGATTTTACGGAATGTATTGATAAAAATAATATTTGACAAATTTATAAGTTTAAAAACACTTTACCAAATATGCACAAAATATATATGTTAGGGGTGTCAAAATTGATAGATTGACTCGTATTAACCCAACATGCATGTAGGCTCAACACAAGCCCACAGTGAGCCTAAATCAATTAACCTCAATGATATATTTGCAGTCACATTGATAAAATGTCTGTGAAATACAAATAAGCATGTTACAAGTACAATTGCTATCGATTGTATATTTTTTTAATCAATCGAGCCATCTGGGCTGGTCTTTAGGGTTGCTGGGCTGAAAAATCCAACCCAATACGATCCACTATAATTGGCTGACTAAATTATAAATCGGCCAAGAACGATCTGAGTTGGTTTTGATCTGATTTAATAACGGATTGAGTTGTCAAATGTTTCAATTTTGCATTAAAAATCAACATTTTTACACATAACATATTGTATTACCTTATTTTTTTTCATCAATTAAGTGTTATATAACCTTGTTTTACATACACTTTTTTTCCACGAATTACATATTATGTTATCTTGTTTTACATGAGTTGTGTGTTATGTTATGTGACAAAAACACGGGTAAGATACTATGATATATGAATGTTGGTGATAGTTATTCATTTCTTTAAAAGTATGTTTGTATGCGGTTATAAGTATTTATAAGTCAGTCAATTTTCATCTACACATTTCGTAGTACCTATAATTTTTATCCACACTTTTTATATTACTCACTGTTTATAATCTACAAAAATCTTTACCAATCATACTCTAAATAACACGATTATTTTACTTGTGCGGTACCATAGGGTGTTACCGTCTAACTTGTTTCGTAACATAGTATGTTACCGTGTTACTTATAAGGTAACATATTGTGTTGTCTTAATCTACTCAAACCTTATCAAAACTAGAGGTGGGCATGAGTTAGGTTGGTTCGGTTTTGGGCCCAAACTGAAACCGAACCGACCACTACAGTTTGTCGTTTCTCCCAAATCGAACAAAACCGCCTTGTTGGACAAACCGATCCAAACCGAACCAACTAATCATGGGTCGGTTCGGTTTGGTTTAAGGGCTTGCATTTGTATTCTAAAAAAATAATAATAACTCCCATTTCAAAATTTCTTTTGGACATGCAACAAATTATTTACAAATCATTTAAATATAAGTCCCATTTACAAATTAACCAACATTTACAACCATTTTTTTGGACATGCAAGTTATTAATTTTTGGACATTTACAACTGGGTTTACTTTAATTTTTGTTCTTATAAGTTATAATTCGGTTCGGTTTGGATTGATTTGGTTTATTTATCACAAACCGAAACCGAACCAACTCAAATTTATTTTTTAGCTTAGTAAATCAAACCAAATCAAACCGCCAAGATGTGAAAAATCGAACTAAACCGACACGAATCGGTTCAGTTAGATCGATTTGAGCGGTTTATCAGTTTAGATGCCCACCCCTCATCAAAACAATCATTGTTGCCAACAACCACCACCAAGAAAGCCTAAACCCTTTAACACTGTCGCCATTACCATCAAAGTTAGATTATCTCAACCTATTAACCCCCACCATCTATTTGTCATGAAAACTGTTGTGCGATTTATATCCCGCAAGTGGACGGATCGTGGACAAGTAATATAGTGATAAAATAAAGTGTCGAACCCACGAGGACCAGATATTAATTTAACCAATTAATTTATAACCTAAATTTTAACAATAAAAGAAACACAGATTCAATTTGATTTTTGTGATTCTAAACTAATTTAACTATTTTAATTAAACAATAAATAACTTTAAAAAGGCAAGAACGAATTCAAGATCTACTAACTCTAGGATTTGCGAATCTACCAACACTTTTCTTAATCAATTATCCGTTTAACTGTTTTAGCTTATAATTACCATAGATTGAAAATCAGCGTTCCTAAATTAATCGAAAGCCTCTCTCGATGGTCAATCAATTCTATATGTTATGCGAACTTCATTATCTCTAATTAAGCTTCGAACATAAACACATGCATTAAAATCTCAAGAACACCTAAATAGATTTCATAAAGCATAATAGTAATCTCTATCTATTATTGGACCCTATGTTATTCAATACCACGTGCTTAATCTATATTGAATCTCTCGACTTCAATATAGATCACAATATATTCTAATGGTGATCAGGCATTAAAATAATAGAAAAACTGCATAAAGAATAATCAATCCAAAAGCAATTAATTACTAAAACAGAAAAACTTCTAATTAATTAAAAATCATGAGGTTTCATCGTTCATCCTAGAAAAAGTAAATTAGCCGGACATGATTTCGTCAATTATGACAATAATTGACTTCATCATGATCCGGCGAAAGAAAAAGAAGAAGAAATAAATACAACCCGTGACTCCGGCTGAAGAATCCTCAATCCCGAGCCTTGATCCTCGATTCCTCTCTTGTATCTTGTTTCCAAAATTCGTCTCCTCTTCTGGCTATTATCTGTCTTATTTATAATGTTCTCCAACCCTCTAAGATGTGTGTTTAAGTTGTTGTTTTATCTTGGAGTTGTAGAGTTCTAGTCCCATCAGAAAACTGCCAAAACTGGTGCCCGTTATGCCCTTCAAGTCGATTTTCGTCTTTTTGTCAGATTGATACTTGAATTTGATTATTTCCTAAAATAATAAGAAAACAACATGCAATTAAACTGAAAACAACTAATAGTACTCATAATCGTCCCTTTTTGTGAGCCCAGATAAGTACAAAATTGTACTTATCAAATACCCCCAAACTTGAACTATTATTCGTCCTCGAATAAACTAGCTAAAAACAATCATGCACATACTAATAAAAATAATAAAATAGTTATACTATAAATAGCTTGTCGTTTTTTTGTAACAACTTATAATTCATGACGAGTATCCAAGTATTACTATTGCAAATGTGATTATACTCAAACCATACTTGATACGTGTGTGAGACCCGTTAATCTGATTAACTTAAATTCTATGGTGGTGATAGCTCAACCACTGGGTCAACTTTTTCTTTCCCTCTCGTAAGGTACACTTCCCCCCAAAATGATGTTTTCTCTCAAATCCCAAGATTTTGGTTCAAAGGTAACACTTCGCTCATTATTTTCTTGTTCGAGGCTGGTTGAGAAAACTAATAATCGTGACAACCTAGGTATATGAAGATTCTCCAATTTATGAGCACTTTCGACCAGAAAGTTTTTACTAAATAAGTCAAACCCATTAGTTATCTAATCCCCAAATTTACTTTGCAAAGGATTTTTTTTTTTTTTTTTGGGACAGAAATAAAAATTAAATTTAAATAAATAAATAATAAATTTTTTTTTTCAAATATATAGATCTTATGTGCAAAACTCAATCCATTAAGCTTTCTAAATGACGCATGTAACGAGCTTGAGGTCGATGACTTCCAAGTCTTTCGAACCTTAGGGCATCAGGTTTTGAGAAACCCCTACGAACCTTTTCACTCAAGTCAAATAGGCTACGAAATGAGTTATAAGATATTAATAAGGTGCAAAACTCAGTCCATTAAGCTTTCTAAATGACTCATGTAACGAGCTTGAGGTCGATGACTCCCAGGTCTTTCGAACCTTAGGGCATCAGGTTTTGAGAAACCCCTACGGACCTTTTCACTCAAGTCAATTAGGCTACGAAAAGAGTTAAGCAATAATAATAATAATTTTTATTCTTTGCGTGCAATAAGTTCATGCGTGAGGATTAGATTCCTAACATTCGGTCATTACTTAGCATATGTTTGGAGGTGCTGAAATTATAATTTAAGTGCTTATATTATAAGCAGTTGGTAAATGTGTGGATAAAAAGTGGTTGTAAGTTGTGGGTCCCATAAAATGTGTGGATGAGAATTATGTTTGACCAGTTTGACCAGCTGAAATTATAATTTAAGTGGTGCCAAACATATGCTTAGTTTCCTCTAACTGGTCTAAAGTGCTCCACACAAATTTTCAACATACATGGAATCAATCATAACCTAGATAGCCACTATCACAGTTTAATTACCACACTTTCTCACTATATTGGTTATTTGTTCGAGATACGGATGATTTTTAGGTTTAAACAGGTATCCTATTATTTTCAACTTAAGTGCACCAACATAGCTATAAATCATTTTAACTGGCCGACACAACACAATATCAAACATGGTCAAATAGCCTCACATTTAAACAAAAGTAATAATATGTTTACAAGTCATGGATTACATCAGAAATTTTTTAAAAATTCATTATTAGCCGGCAAAGCTATTCATATCACACAAACATGCAAACAATTAAATTTAAATAATAATAATGATAATAATTTTTTTTTTTTTTAAAAAAATAATTTAACAATCAATATCAAGTATTATTATCAGACCAAACATTTTTTCACTACCCCCAAACTTGAAAGATACATTGTCCCCAATGTAAAAATAATTCAAAGGAGTATATAAAGATTAGAGACTACCCGGATGTGGATCGAATGGTGCTGAAGAAGAAGTATGGTATGAACAATTTGTAGAGAGATCTGTACAAGTTGGTCGATAAATCTTTGCTTGAATGTCATCCAGCCAGTCCTTAGGTTGTAACCCTAAAAAGAAAAGAAAAGGAATTTATTAACAGTAATAAAATAATTTTTTTTTTATTAAAAAAACGATTTTTTTTTAAAAAAAAACGAATTTTTTTTTGAAAAAAAACGAAATTCAATTTTTTTTTTAATATAAATTTAAAATAATTGAACAACTTGATTATGCAGGATGACGATGATTGTATCCTCAAAACCTAAGAATTAACAACCTACTTTAAATCCTAAAAACCTAAAACGTGTAAATTGTCAATTGAAATCCTAAAATTTAAATAATACGAAATTTAAATAAATAAAAAGGTAGAAAAATGGGTTGCCTCCCATTGAGCGCTTCTTTAAAGTCATTAGCTTGACTTTGTCGCGGTGATCACTCATGGTACTTTGAACATGGCTTTTGATGACTTGTTTTGTTTGCATCGATTGACTTTGTACCATTTTTCCTTTGTTCTCCAATATTTAACTTTGTACTTCTCATAAAAATATGATTTAATTTGATCACCTTGCTCGAACTTAACTATGAAAATTTCAACTTCTTCAATGACCTTGATCACAAAATCAATTTTAGAAGAAAGATGGGAGTTGAAAAATTGCTTAGTTGGTGCAGCATCATTAAACGCCACTTTTTCATTCTGCTTATGTATGATCAACTTCTCATTCTCCATATACTCTTCTTTTTTTGTTGGTACTTCATCAATTTGGACAACTTGTCTATTTTCCAAAATTTCATGTAGTTGATCCTCACTAATTGTTGTAATGCTTGACATGTCTTCCATCGAGGTGGCTTTAGTGTCACTTGGAAAGGTGCTTTGTGGATTCTCTGTCAGCATCTTAGCCAACTGCCCAATCTGATTTTCCATATTCTTTATAGCAACATCCTGTCTTTTCTGCATCTCCTCCTGTCTTTTCTGCATCTCCTTCAATTCAGTGACAGTTTCTTCCAGTCCTCCTTTTTCTCTTGTAGCCTCCCTTGATTTGGCGGATTCTGGATATTTTGGTTGTTGCCATAGGAGAAATTTTGATTATTTCTCCATCCGGGATTATAAGTCTGCGAGTATGGATTATTCTGATGTAGCTGAAAGTTCTGAGCATATACAGCTTGTTCAGGTGATGATACTTCAGCTTTGGTTAAAAGGCATTCTGATGATTGATGATTTGCCCCGCAAGTTGCACATATTGGTAGAGACATCTGAACCATATTGGCTGACTGAGAGTAATTCAGTGTTTCCATCTGTTTTGCCAATGAATCAAGTTTCGTCAGTATGAGCCAATTGATGTCCACCCCGTGTATTCCTGTTTGACTTTGGTTATTGTACAAAGAGTAATCTGAGTGATTTTGCCAATCCTGATTGTAGGTGTAGGAGTAGGGACAAAAATTTTGTTTGACCGGTGGTTTCCATAAATCTTCCAAGAGCAAGTCATCCTTGTCAATCTCAAAGTCTGTCATCTTGTGTTGTGCTTGATCTCCTAGCTCATCTTTATTCCCTAGTAGCAATGAAATCAAGAGAAACAAGTAGATCAACTAAAAAAAATTTAATAATAATAATTAAAAAATAAATAAATAATTAAAAAATAATAATAATTAAAAAAAAATTTGTTAAAACTAAATTATCAATTAACGTAGTAATTAATAAAACTAGTCCCCGGCAACGGCGCCAAAAACTTGTTGTGAAAACTAATAATCGTGACAACCTAGGTATATGAAGATTCCTCAATCCCGAGCCTTGATCCTCGATTCCTCTCTTGTATCTTGTTTCCAAAATTCGTCTCCTCTTCTGGCTATTATCTGTCTTATTTATAATGTTCTCCAACCCTCTAAGATGTGTGTTTAAGTTGTTGTTTTATCTTGGAGTTGTAGAGTTCTAGTCCCATCAGAAAACTGCCAAAACTGGTGCCCGTTATGCCCTTCAAGTCGATTTTCGTCTTTTTGTCAGATTGATACTTGAATTTGATTATTTCTTAAAATAATAAGAAAACAACATGCAATTAAACTGAAAACAACTAATAGTACTCATAATCGTCCCTTTTTGTGAGCCCAGATAAGTACAAAATTGTACTTATCAAAAACCACCGCACCACTATATGAAAATATGATAAAATGAGGAGACGAAAACCATACAACCGGTATAGGCACAATCAGCTCCTGAAGAATTTATGTTATCGACATATAAATGAACAAAACCAAAACAACATCTCATTCAAACCCATCCACAATTCCACACCAAATCAAAAACATCACATAAAATTTGAAAAAAAGAACTCAATTTTGTATACAAAAAAATAAATAAAAAACAAAGAAGATAGCATATTCGATTTTCCAACTTTTCAAAAATTTAAGAGATAATACCAATAATCTTTAGAAATAGCACCAGATATCTCCCACATTTGAGGAAATAGGCATGGTTGGTTCTTGATGACATAATCTATCTATTTTCTCCATTATCTGATTTAAGTAGACTTCACGTGATATTTAATCAAAAAATAAGTAATTGAAATCACATGAGTAAAAACGTCATAACAAAAATTTAAATATTCATCTTCTCCAAAACACCCCTCTTCTCCTCCACTTCCAATTATACCACCTATTTTTTGCGAAACCACATACAATTTCTACTTTGGTTAACACGAAAGCTAGGGATTTCTCCTAGTTTTTGCGATATTTGAGGTGGTGGTGGTGGTGGTGGTGGTGGTGGTGGTGGTGGAATTGGGCTTTGAGGAGTGGTGGCTGCATCGGATTTTTGTTTGATGGTAGTGGCTATGAGTGTAGGCTTTTAAAATTTATGCATTATATTTCAATTTTTAAATTCCTAGTGGATGAGCTTTGAAAATCCTTTTTCCTGTTTCTGGTGGGGCTATTGTTGATTGTCTAATTGTACTTTTCAATTAAGAATCTTTTTTTTTTTTTTTAATTATGAATAATGAATTATCTCTACCATGGAAAATGCAAACATTGTGATTGGAAGAAAAATGTCCAGAGTGATGATTGTGTTATTAGTAGTAATCTGATATCTCATGTTATTTTTCTGATATTTTTGATGGATCAATTGAGACAAAGGCATATATGTTTCCCATTTCAAACAAAAAGCCTATGAAATCTGCTGTTAAGTTTAGAATAACATTAACATTGATTTTGGGGATAAATAGTTTCTCTCGTATTCATAGTCGATTATGTGATTTTTGTTGTCTGAGACAATTTTATAAATTAGGTCTCCAATGAGTTCCAAACTGTAGTATGTATTATCTTTTACAGAATTAATTGTTAACTTAAAAAAAGAAAAAGAAAAATAGCAAACATCGACCAAAGTAATAAAGATGAGTCCTCTTCAATTTTGGACCATATGTACAAATATTTTTTTGAACCAACTTCAATAATCACAAATAATATATATATATATATATATATATATATATATATATATATATATATATATATATATATATATATATATATATATATATTAATGAAAATGGACCTCTTCGATTTTGTGCTCGGGGCAATTGCCTCACTTGCCCCAACTCAAAACCAAGCCTGCTCGCGCCAATGTCAATTTCTGGTTATCTTTATAATATCTTAATGGGATGCACTGCATTTGGAACTTATTTTGAATGTAATTTTGTTCTGTTATTTCCTGCATTATTGTCTTGTATTTTCATAACTTTTTGCTTCAATTTTTAATGAGAATTCCACTGCTACAAGCAAAAACATTGGACAAGGGGTTGGGTTGGTGGAAAAGATGATTTTTTTTTTTTTGATATAACGTTTTTAATCATGTGATTTCAAGCATTTAATTTTGGGTTAAACATCGCGTGAAGTTCACTTGAGTTAGATCGACTAAGAAAATGGATGAATTCTGTCATCATGGATTTACCATGTCTATTTTTTGATGTCCGATACTATTTTTAAAGGTTAAGAATATACCTTTTATATTTTTTAAAGATTAGAGATTAAATATGTTATTTTCTATAAAAAAATATTAAAATAAGTTGATGGAGAGGTATGGTAATGAATGATATCAATTCATATAAAACCAAATTCCCATTGATTCATGAAAATACCACCAGCAAACTCGCAAAATGGACACTAAAAGTCTAAAATACAATAAGATTTTGTTAAAATAAAAAATAAAAACGCTAGAAAAATAGAATTGCCTGCGACATGGTTACGATGAATACAAAAATTAGAGGAAGATCGGAAAAATCTTTGTTTCCTTACGAGGATTGGCCGCAAGTGAAAAAATTGACAATGTAGGGCAAATAGGAAAAAAGTAAAAAATGAATCAACTGAAAATTCGGGTAATGGAGGTGGTGACCCCTGATAAGTGATTGGATGATTTTGGCATATTGCCGAATTCACAATGAATATGGTATGATTTCGGAAGAGGCGGGTTAATTTTGGAAGCAATGAAAATAAAAATAAAAATAAAAATAAATATCATTAAGAAAATTAATATACTAGTTTCAATCATCATTATCTATAAAAAGGAAGTAAATATAAGTTTTTTTTTTTTCCCAAATCTTAAGTAATTGGTCTAATAATTTTCTCCAAAAATTGATCTCGAGTATGGGCTAGGCTATAGGCACAATTTTCCTCAATGAGGATCCGCCCTTGCATTGATCTATAAAGCATTATTTCTTTTTTAACTAATCATCTTCAATTAAAAGATAATTTTGAATAAAAATAATAATAATATTAACAAAAATAGTTAAAAAAAAGAAAAAAAAAAAAGAAAAATCCAAAAGAAAATAAAAGAGACCAAAAATGGAAAATGAAAGAAATTGGTAGAGAAAAAATGAATATTCAAGAAGATGAGGGACCAAAGAGCAAAACCGCCTTATAACCCTATAAATTACAGAGAAGACACTACGGTGGAAAAGACTCTCTATTGTGTCAGAAACTCAGCCCTCTCTGCTTAATATTATAAAGACCCCTCTTCTCTCTACAAGGGTTTCAATTTCAATCAAATTCTACACACAAAATAAACCCTATTCATACGTAGATACACCCTTTTGTCTCTCTATTGTTCTCTCTGTATAGTCCAAATCCTTTCGATGTGCTTGCATCCACCGCCCCTTTCCATCCACCAGGTCAGCCCCCCTTTTTTACACACGCATACTTTCTCTTTCTATTTTTATTTTTTGTGTAGGAATAATTAATTGATGGGTTTTCAATTTGATTCATGGGTTCATCGGTAGTTAATGAATTTTGATGTTATTTGTTTATGAAGATGAGATTCTGATACTGGTTCTTGCTGGGCTTTTTTTGGTTTCTTTTTTTATTTCAGTAAATAGAGCATCGGAGGTTAAAATGGCTAGTTTAAGATCAAGCTTGCCATCCAGGCTACGCCAACTGCTCTCTAGTGAAGGGGCTATCGGTCCCTCTGTTAAACTCGACTCTGAGCCTGTATTACTTCTCTTAGTTTCTCTCTCTAGCGTTATGAATACTTATATGAATGCATTTATGTATTTGTGATTTTTCAATTGACGTTCAGGGTTTTGTTTTATAGTAATCATTAGAGGGTGAATTGGCCCATTACTGTTTACTGACTTGTTGGTGGTTTAATAGTTAAAATAATATCAGAATATATGTTTTGTAGAATGGCTTTTGTTTTTGTCCAGGATAAATGACTTTTTTCTATTCATTTTATCCTTTTTTATGAGTGATGGGGGTTGGAGGGAAGGGGAAATGGGTGGATGCAGGGTTGGATAAAAATTTTAAATCCGAATTGTTTGTGTTACATATTAATTGTGATATTCTGATTACTACTGATTTATAATTTAATGGTTAATGCTTAATTCTGTTTATACGATGGAAATGAATGAAACTGTTCAAGTGTGATGTTATTCACACTTGACAATAGTTTGTGAATATGCTTATTTTCCATGTTTGCATTGATTGGTTTGATACGGGTGATTGATGCTCCTTTATATTGTATTTGGTTAGTCCTTTGGTAAAGTAAATGGAATTCTGAAATCCCTCTCCCGTTATTACTTGGTATGTAGTTATGGATTTATGTTGAGTCAAATTAACACTTCACATGTCTCAAGGCATATTTGGGCCAAATGGGTACTGAGTGTAGGCATATTGGACCCTCTTTCTACTTAATAATTCATAATGTATTTTGCTTGAATGAGGTAGTATTTTGTTCTATTTTGAACTTAAACTCTACCAGGAGCAGTTTATTGGTATCTTATTGAAGATTTTTTCTGAAACTGCAATTATGTCTAGCTTTCTATTTCATCTATAAAGTAACTACGTACGAAGGCAAGAAGCAGCTTGAAGACATTCTCTCTCGTATTTTTGAACATATGTAGTGAATAAAATGTGAAGACTAATTATATGGTGCTGCCTTAGCAATGAAACTAAATATGGATATGACATAAAATATCTCCTCATGGAATCAGGGGGAGGAAAATCAGGAGGAGGACAAGAAACGGGTTAGGAGGGGGGGTGAATAAGGAGGACAAGACAATCATATTTAAATTTTCTACTTTGTGACCATTCAAAAGAATTAAAACCTAGAAACTTTGCTTCCAGAATCTTAAAATTTTGAAAGACATTTTGAGAAAAACCAAATAGGAATTTTTCTACCAATTGCCTGTTTTATGTGTTCTTTTCTTTTTTATTTATATGTAGCTAAAAAACTAAATATATAAAAGCAGAATACTATAAATCGAAAAATGGGATGAAATACCTGACTGAGATATTCATGTTTTTGTGGAGTTGGGATAGTTGGGGAGTGACTGAAGAATTCTTATCTAAAAATATAAGTTTATTGTAATTGTTCGTATAGCAATTGACGAGTTCATGATCCATTCAGCTTCTTTGATAATTCAATGTACTGAATATAGAATCATTGACTTGATGGTTTTACTCTATTGATTTCCAATATACGTGTATGTCATCTTCATGGAACTGGCGAGACATTGTTGCTTCTTCATGTTTGTATTTAATTGTATTGTGTATTATTAGTTATGTTGGTTATATTTAGTTGACTTTGCTCTTTATTTCTAACATGGCAATTGGCTGCCAATTCTTTTGATTTTACGTTCCTCGTATTAATTCACAGTATTTCATCTCTATCCAATGGAAGAGTATCATTGTGTTTATCAATCCATTTGCTGTACTTTCTTTCTCCATCATGATCTTGATGACACAGATATTAAACTCCATTATAAAATATCAAGCTGTACGATTTTGTTATGTACTCTGAGATCTGACTTGGAGATAAGATGACCTTTTACTTAGTGATGGCAACGGGGCGTATCAGGCCGGATCCGATCCGCCCCGCAATAATTATAAAAGATCCAAATCCGCCCCGCGATCCGCCATTTTTCGGGACGGATCAGAGCCCTGATCCGTACACTGATATGTTTTTTTTAGCTAACTCCAGCCACCTCTAAATTGTAATTTAAGCCCCAAATCTTTCATTTATTTATTATTTAATCATTTTTTTTTTCAAACGGGGCGGATCGGATCAGATCAGCCCCGATCCGCCCCGCCGATCCGGATCAGGAATTTTTTGCTCCATTCGGATCGGGTATCTATCGGGTTCGGGACGGATCGGATATTTTTGCCACCCCTACTTTTACTCTATTGGTGGGACATAGTGGGTGAATTAGCAGAAATTAATTGGTCTGGTTTAAGCAGTGATGTTGAACTCCACTATAAAAATATCAAGCTGTACGATTTTGTTATGTACTCTGAGATCTGACTTGGAGATAAGATGACCTTTTACCATTTTTATGTAATCTGTTTTTTTCTTGGCTAGTTCATTGACCTTGATTGTGTATTTTTCTTTCACAGCCTCCAAGAATAAAGGCATTTATCGACAAGGTGATTCAATGTCCATTACAAGACATAGCAATACCTCTATCTGGTTTTCGTTGGGAGTTTGGCAAGGTGGTTATTAGTCCTCATTATAGTTATTCTTTTCTTGTGTTTCATTGGCATTCCACTTATATTTTGCTTTGTTCCAGGGGAACTTCCATCATTGGAGACCATTATTTCTGCATTTTGACACATATTTCAAGACATATGTATCCAATAGAAACGATCTCCTCTTGTCCGATAATATTTTAGGTGATGTTGGCCCATTTCCAAAACAAGCAGTTCTGCAAATCCTGCGAGTTATGCAATTCATTCTAGAAAATTGCCACAACAAGAGTTCTTTTAGTGGCTTAGAGGTAAGCTGAAGACTGAAAATGATTATTTTCTATTGTGGTTGGATAAAGATTTTATGATACGTCTTTACTAGGTTCCCCCCCTCCAAAAAAACGAGGAGAAAACAAAAAGTTTACACTGCTTTTTTGTATCCTGATGTGTGAGATGAAACTCAATCATGCATAAGTTCTTTGTCCTAAACTTCTTTTCTCTCTTCAGCATTTCAGGCTCTTGCTTGCATCAACAGATCCTGAAATTGTCATTGCAGCTTTGGAGACGCTATCTACCCTAGTGAAGATAATTCCATCCAAACTACATGCAAATGGAAAGCTGGTTGGGTGTGTGTCTGTGAACAGCTGTCTCCTTTCCCTTGCACAGGGATGGGGTACAAAAGAAGAAGGCTTGGGTTTGCATTCATGTGTCATTCTACATGAGAGAACCCCAGAGGAAGGGCTAAACCTCTTTCCATCTGATGTGCAAAGTGATCAGGACAAGTTGCAGTATCGCATAGGGTCAACACTTTATTTTGAACTGCGTGGTGCCAATTCTCACAGCATTTTAGAACCTAATGATGACACAGTTTCTTCTGGGGTGAGTGTGATTAATCTCCCTGATCTTCATTTACGGAAAGAGGATGACCTGTCACTTATGAAGTTGTGCATTGATCAGTATAATGTACCATCAGAGCATAGGTTCTCATTGTTGACCAGAATCAGATATGCCCATGCCTTCCGTTCTCCAACAATATGCAGGCTTTACAGCAAGATTTGTCTGCTCGCTTTCATTGTGCTTGTACAGTCTAGTGATTCACATGATGAACTTGTTTCCTTTTTTGCTAATGAGCCAGAATATACAAATGAATTAATCAGAATTGTAAGGTCTGAAGAAATCATTTCTGGAAGCATAAGAACACTTGCGATGACGGCTTTGGGAGCACTGTTAGCTGCATATTCAGCATCACATGAACGTGCAAGGATATTGAGTGGATCAAGCATCAGTTTTGCAGGTGGTAATCGCACGATCCTCTTAAATGTACTGCAAAGAGCGATCTTGTCATTGAAGAACTCCAGTGATCTGTCATCTGTTGCCTTTGTTGAAGCACTTCTACAATTTTACATGCTACACGTGATATCTTCTTCAAGTACTGGGAGCATTATTCGGGGGTCGGGGATGGTACCTACCTTTTTACCTCTTTTGGAAGATTCACATCCTACGCACGTGCATCTTGTCTATTTAGCTGTGAAGACTCTGCAGAAGCTCATGGATTACAGCAATACAGCAGTGACTCTTTTCAAAGATTTGGGTGGAGTAGAGCTTTTGGTTTACAGATTGCAGATTGAAGTGCATAGAGTGATTGACTTGGCTGACACCGAGAACAAGACTATGACCATTGGTGAATGTAATAAATACAACGAAGATCAATTCTATGCTCAAAAGAGACTCATCAGGGCTCTGTTGAAGGCACTTGGTTCTGCAACATATGCTGCGGCAAACTCTACAAGATCACAGAATTCTTATGATGTTTCTTTGACTCCCACTTTGTCAATGATTTTCAGTAACATGGAAAAATTTGGAGGCGAGATTTATTCCTCAGCTGTAACTCTTATGAGCGAAATGATTCACAAAGACCCAACCTGTTTTAATGTCTTGCATGAATTGGGTCTACCTGCTGCATTTCTATCATCGGTGTCGACTGGTATACTTCCTTCTTCAAAAGCCATTACGTGCATTCTCAATGGCCTCGGTGCAATTTGCCTCAATGCCAAGGGCTTAGAGGCAGTGAGAGAAACTTCAGCTTTACGCTTCCTCATCGATATATTCACCGACAAAAAGTATGTGATGGCAATGAATGAGGGTATTGTTCCTTTGGCGAATGCTCTGGAAGAGCTATTACGGCACGTATCTCCATTGAGAGGTAGTGGCGTTGATCTTATTATTGAAATTGTTAATAAGATTGCATTGCTTGGAGACACAACAGGTTCTGGGTCATCAGAGAATGATAATGGAAACAACGTAATGGTAATGGATTCCGTGGATTCTGAGGACAAAGAAAATTTAGGCGCTCGCTCGCGCTTCCTTGGTACAAAAGATTTGTTGGTAGAAGGCATCAGTGACGAGCAGTTTATCCAGCTGTGTATCTTTCATGTGATGGTGCTTGTTCACAGGACAATAATAAATTCTGAGACATGTCGGTTATTTGTGGAGAAGTCCGGTATTGAAGCTTTATTCAAACTTCTGTTACGCCCAAGCATTACTCAATCAACCGAGGGAATGTCCATAGGATTGCATAGCACCTTGGTATTTAAGAGTTTTACTCAGCATCATTCTGTTCCTTTGGCTCGTGCCTTCTGTTCGACGCTCAGAGATAATCTGAAGAAAACATTGACTGCATTCAGTGTTGTCTCTGGTTCCTTTCTGCTGGACCCTAAGACCAGTCCAGACAGCAGTGTTTTTTCTTCCCTCTCCCTTGTAGAATTCCTCTTATTTTTGGCTGCCTCAAAGGACAATCGCTGGGTAACTGCATTGCTTACAGAATTTGGTAATGGCAGTAAGGATGTTCTGGAAGATATGGGTTTTATTCATCGTGAAGTTCTATGGCAAATTGCCCAACTTGAAGATGCCAAGGTTGATGCAGAGGTAGACTTTGCTGGTTCTGGTGATGATTCACGACCGCCAGAATTGAGTGCTAATGATACTGAAGACCAGAGATTGAATACTGTCCGGCAATTTCTTGATCCTTTACTTAGAAGGCGGACATCTGGATGGAGCATTGAATCCCAGTTTTTTGACCTTATAAATATGTATCGTGATGTTCAGCAACGACAGACAATAGATGGACCTTTAAGTTCGTTGCTAGGAGCCAGTCAAGAATCACGTCAGTCTGGTTCATCTGATGGAACTGGGATGTGTGGTAGAAAGGATAATGATAAGCAGAAATCTTATTATCATTCTTGTTGTGATATGGTTAGATCATTATCCATTCACATCACCCATTTGTTTCAAGAGTTGGGAAAGGTGATGCTATTTCAATCTCGTCGCCGGGATGATATGCTAAATGTGTCTGCTCCTTCGAAATCAGTGGCTTCTACCTTTGCATCGATAGCTTTAGACCACATGAATTTTGGGGGTCATGTCAACCCTTCTGGATCAGAGGCATCTGTTTCAACCAAGTGTCGCTACTTCGGAAAGGTTATTGATTTCATTGATGGCGTGCTTCTTGACAAACCTGACTCGTGTAACCCTGTTCTATTAAATTGCTTGTATGGACGAGGGGTCATTCAATCAGTCTTGACAACATTTGAAGCTACCAGTCAGTTGCTTTTTGCTGTCAACAGAAATCCCGATTCTCCCATGGAGACTGATGAGGGGAGGCAAGATCAAATAGATGAAACAGATAGCTCGTGGATATATGGACCTTTGGCTAGCTGTGGTAAACTTATGGACCACTTGGTGACTTCATCTTTTATATTATCTCCCCTGACAAAGCATTTGCTTACCCAGACTCTAGTTAGTGGGGATGCCCCATTTCCTCGGGATGCAGAAACGTTTGTGAAGATTCTTCACTCTATGGTGCTGAAGGCTGTGCTTCCTCTTTGGACACACCCACAATTCCCAGAATGCAGTTATGAGTTCGTTGCCCGAGTTGTCAACATTGTGAGGCACATCTTCTCTGGTGTAGAAGTGAAAAATGTTAATAATAATGCAGGCCGTGTGGCTGGACCTCCGCCAAATGAGTCAACAATTTCAATGATTGTAGAGATGGGGTTTTCCAGGTCTCGAGCTGAAGAGGCCCTGAGGCAGGTTGGTTCAAATAGTGTGGAGCTTGCAATGGAATGGTTGTTCTCACATCCCGAGGAAACCCCAGAAGATGATGAACTTGCACGTGCACTTGCTATGTCCCTTGGGAACTCTGGATCAAACTCAAAGGAAGATGATGTAAATGAAAACAGTCAAACCATTGAAGAGGAATTGGTGCAACTCCCTCCGGTTGATGAGCTGTTGTCTACTTGCAGTAAACTTCTTCAAATGAAAGACTCCTTGGCTTTCCCTGTTCGAGATCTTCTTGTGATGATTTGCTCACAAAATGAAGGTCAGCAAAGACCAAGAGTCATTTCATTTATCATCGAACAAGTGAAGCTTTGTGGTAGCATATCCAACAGCGGAAACAGAAACATGCTTTCTTCTTTTTTTCATGTTCTTGCTCTAATTCTTAATGAAGATGCAGCTGCACGAGAATTGGCTTCCAAGAGTGGTTTAGTTAAAGTTGCATCAGATCTGCTCTCACTGTGGAATTCTAGTTCACATGACGGAGATACATCTCAAGTTCCGAAATGGGTGACTTCAGCTCTTATTGCCATTGATAGGCTTTCTCAAGTGGATATAAAGTTAAATGCTGATATATTAGAACTGTTGAAGAAGAATGATGTTGGCAGCCAACCATCTCTTGTTATTGATGACGACAAGCAGAACAAATTGCAGACAACTTTGGGGATATTGCCGAAGCATTTGGATATACAGGAGCAAAACCGGCTTATTGAAATTATATGTGGTTGCATTAGGAAACAACTACCTTCAGAAACAATGCATGCTGCAGTGCAGCTCTGTTCTACTCTTACGAGAACTCACTCTGTTGCTGTTAGTTTTCTGGAAGCCGGGGGTTTGCACTTGCTTCTTTCCTTGCCAACAACTAGCTTGTTTGTTGGCTTTGACAATGTTGCTGCTATTATAATAAGACACATCCTTGAAGATTCCCAAACCCTCCAGCAAGCTATGGAATCGGAGATACGGCATAGTGTTGCAACTGCTAATAACAGACAGTCCACTGGAAGGCTTACACCCCGCAATTTTCTGTCTAATTTAAGTTCAGTCATTAAACGGGATCCAGTGATTTTTATGCAAGCTGCTAAGTCTGTGTGCCAAGTTGAGATGGTGGGTGATAGGCCGTATATTGTGTTGCTGAAAGACCGTGACAAGGATAAAAGCAAAGAGAGAGAGAAGGAGAAAGAGAAAACAGAGGAGAAAGAAAAACAACAAACTAATGATGGGAAAGGTGGTGTTGGCAGTGGGCATGGGAAGCACCCTGATACAAATTTTAAGAATTTGAAGATCCATCGTAAACCTCCTCAGAGTTTTGTAAGTGTGATTGATCTTCTGTTGGATTCAGTGACATCTTTTGTACCTCCAATGAAAGATGAATCAATGACCAAAATTAGCTCATCAAATGATATGGATATTGATGTTTCTACTAGCAAGGGAAAAGGAAAGGCTATTGTCTCTGCATCTGAAGAGAGTGAAGCCAGCAGTCAAGATTCTTCTGCATCCTTAGCTAAGATTGTGTTTATATTGAAGCTCCTGACGGAGATTCTTTTGATGTATGCTTCATCTATTCATATTTTAATCCGGAAGGATGCTGAAGTTTGCAGTTACCGGGGTATTCCTCAACGGGGTGCCACAGCTTACTCTGGTGGTGGAATTTTTCATCATGTTCTTTGTAAATTCTTACCATATTCTGAAAATTCCAAAAAGGAGAGGAAAACAGATGTGGACTGGCGGCATAAACTGGCTAGCAGAGCCAACCAGTTCCTGGTAGCATCATGTGTTCGCTCTACTGAGGCAAGGAAAAGAATCTTCACAGAGATCAACAATGCTTTCAATGATTTTGTTGATTCTTCTAATGGTTTTAGGGCACCAGGAGTTGACATTCAGGCTCTTGGTGGCCTGCTCAATGATGTACTAGCTGCTCGCTCACCAACAGGTTCATCCATATCTGCAGAAGCTTCTGTTACTTTCATAGAGGCTGGTCTGGTTCAATCATTCACTCGAACACTTCGCGTGTTAGACCTAGATCATGCCGATTCACCCAAGGTTGTGACAGGGCTTCTTAAAGTTCTGGAGTCCGTGACCAAGGAACATATCCATGCGTTTGAGTCGAACACTGGAAGAGGGGAGCGTTTGACAAAACCTACTGATAACAATCAGCCTAGGGAAGATAATGCTGGTGGCAGCATGTCACAGTCCATGGAAACTACAATCCAAGTTAATGAAAATTCAGGGCCAACCGACCGCATTGAGTCTTTTAGCACAAACCAGAATTACGGTGGGTCTGAGGCTGTCACAGATGATATGGAGCACGACCAGGATATTGATGGCAGCTTTGCTGCTGCTGAAGATGATTACATGCATGAAAATTCCGAGAACATCAGAAATCTTGAAAATGACCTTGATACTGTAGGCATAAGATTTGAAATTCGACCTAATGTACAAGGGGATCTTGATGACGACGACGATGATGAGATGTCAGGTGATGAAGGGGATCAAGTTGATGAAGATGAAGATGGTGATGATGAACAACCCAATGACCTCGAAGATGATGAATCACATCATCTACCACATGCCGATACAGATCAAGATGACCATGAAAATGATGAAGACGAGTTTGATGAGGAGGTAATGGAGGAAGAGGATGAAGATGATGAGGACGACGAGGATGGTGTTATACTCAGGCTGGGGGAGGAAATGAATGGGATAAATGTGTTTGACCATATAGAGGTTTTTGGCAGAGATAGCTTTAGCAGTGAAACTCTCCACGTAATGCCCGTTGAAATTTTTGGATCCCGACGCCAGGGTCGTACTACATCTATCTATAATCTGTTGGGAAGAAATGTTGACAGCACTGCACCTTCCCAGCATCCACTTCTGGTGGAACCACCGTCCTCAGTGCATGCAGGCCCTCCAAGACAAACAGGTTTGCTCCCTATCCATTGTCCTCTCTGTTCATTATTTTCATCAATTTACTTAAATGTTTGTGCGCTGCTACAATTTATGAAAGATGCATCCAGTCTTTTGAACAGAAAATTTCACTCTTGGCATCTATTTTTCCTTTTCTTACCTCTTTGCAGAGAATGTACGCAATGCTAACTTGGATAGGAACTTGGAAGGTCCCTCATCTCGGTTGGATTCATTTTTCCGGACACTGCGAAATGGACGTCAAGGGCACCGATTTAACTTGTGGGCTAATGATAACCAGCTAAGTGGTGGATCAAATTTGTCTGCAATTCCCCAAGGTCTTGAGGATTTTCTTGTATCCAGCTTGACACGCCCAATCCCCGAGAAATCCTCCAATGATGACACGACGATTGAATCCCAAAATAAAGGTGAAGTTGGTCAGTCCCCTGATTCAGCTGTAATGATGTCTGAAACTCCAGTAGAAAACCATGGCAATGTTGAAAGCAGTTACGCGCCTGCTCCCTCTTCAGCAGTATTGGACAACCCTAGGAGTGACCATACCAAGCCTGTTGCAAATGAATCCATCCAGGGCGCAGAAACATCAAGCCAACAACCTCAATCCGTTGAAATGCAGTATGACCATAGTGATGTTGTGCGGGATGTTGAAGCAGTGAGCCAAGAGAGTAGCGGAAGTGGGGCAACTTTAGGGGAGAGTCTACGAAGTCTTGATGTTGAAATTGGAAGTGCGGACGGTCATGATGACGGTGTAGAACGACAAGGTGGTGGTGATTCTCGAATGAGGAGAACGAGTGTATCATTTGGAAATAATACACCAATGGGCGGGAGAGATGCATCACTTCGTAGTGTCACTGAAGTTTCAGAAGATCCAGTCCAAGAAGCAGATCAAGGTGGTGCATCCGAGGAACAGCATCATAATGGCGATGCAGATTCTGGATCAATTGATCCTGCATTTCTAGATGCCCTTCCTGAGGAGTTGCGGGCTGAGGTTGTTTCTGCCCAACAAAATCAAGCACCGCAGCCTCAAAATGCTGAGCCACAAAATACTGGTGATATTGATCCAGAATTTCTTGCAGCGCTTCCCCCTGACATCCGGGAAGAAGTTCTTGCACAACAACGGGCACAAAGACTGCACCAGTCACAAGAATTGGAGGGTCAACCTATTGAGATGGACACAGTGTCAATAATTGCGACTTTTCCTTCCGACGTACGAGAAGAGGTATTTTATCAGTTGTGGCTTCTCTATTTCTTTTCTTTCCTTCATTTAACCTGAGCATCGGATATGGTTTTAGTGTCTGCTGATTTTATTCTTTTGAATCTCTCTCTCTCTCTCTCTCTCTCTCTCTCTGTGCATTCTCAGGTTCTTTTAACTTCTTCCGATGCTATTCTGGCAAATCTGACGCCTGCTCTTGTTGCGGAAGCAAACATGTTACGCGAAAGGTTTGCACGTAGATATAACCAAACTCTTTTTGGTATGTATCCTAGAAACCGCAGAGGTGAATCTTCTAGACGAGGTGATGGGTTGGACAGAACGGGAGGAATCCTTGCTCGTCGATCAATGGGGAGTAAGCCAGTTGAGGCGGATGGGTCACCTTTAGTTGACACAGAAGGTTTGAAATCATTGATTCGGTTGCTTCGTGTAGTTCAGGTATCTGCATGGTATGTTTGAATTCTTCAATGATGTTCCTTGTATGTTTAAGAAGTATTAATTGTTCTAATTCTTGCAGCCACTTTATAAAAGCCAACAGAGACTTCTCTTGAACCTATGTTCTCATGTTGAAACTAGAACTGATTTGGTCAAAATCCTGATGGACTTATTGATGATTGATAAAAGAAAATCATCCAATTATCTGAATGCTGCAGAGGCCCCTTATAGATTGTATGCTTGCCAGAGTCATGTGATGTATTCTCGTCCTCAGTATGTTGATGGTAAGATTCTTTTCTGATTTTCCTCTGGTTAATCTTTCAAGTGAAAGACTAAGGTCAAGTGAAGGTGGAGGCTGGAGTTTCAAAAAATTTAATAAATTACTAAATGTTTAATTTTAATACAGCTTTTGGTGTGTGCCATGTGGCACATGCTAAAAGATGCTATTCTGTAAATATAAAATTTGGTTCTCATTGAATGTACAAATTCCTCTATGGAGGCTCAACAGGGTCCTTATGGAAGAATGCTTTAAGAATACATATACTTCTTCAGTATGCTATATTGATCATAACTTTGGTATTAAGATTCCTGAAGCTTTATCAAGTTTCAGAGGAGGTCTAGTAAAAGGGGTGAAAGTGGAAGATAAAAGTGTGCAGCTGCATACATGATTTCAAGCATCCAGACATTTTTTTTGATGTCCTGATCTTTTATATCTTATTTTGAAGAAAAATAGGTAGGAATTTTCATTTATTTAGTTTCACTTAATAGGTGTTCCACCTTTGGTGTCTCGGCGTGTTCTGGAAACTCTCACCTATTTGGCTCGTAATCATCCTTTGGTTGCAAAGTTATTGCTTGAGCTTCAATTGCCACAACCATCTCTTATGGACTCACCAAGCTCTGATAAAAAACGGGGCAAAGCTGTTATGGTGGTTGATGAGGAACACCAGGACGGACAGGCATCACTTGCATTGCTTTTAAGCCTCTTGAGTCACTCACTTTATTTAAGAAGTATAGCCCATCTGGAACAGGTAATAAATAGTTTACAAACATTTTTAGTATTTGCTACTAAATTTTGAATTGTCCGACTGTTTCTAATAGTGCTTTTGATCCATGTTTCAGCTGCTAAATTTATTAGACGTCGTCATTGACAGTGTTGAAAGCAAATTAAATTCATCTGATGACCCAGGGGCATCTGCGACAGAACAGATGTCAGGTCCCCCGACTTCCACTCCAGATGCTGTGGCGAATATTGGTTTTGGAGCTACTTTGGCGGAGGCTGATGTTACCAATAAAGCCATGGTATCTGGTGCGGATAGAGGGCATGATACTCAAAGTGTTTTGCTTAATCTTCCGCTAACAGAACTTCGACTTCTATGCTCGCTTCTTGCATATGAAGGGTAAGATGTAATATCTAAGCTTTTTTTAATGGCTAGCTGTATTCGTGCAGGACATGCTGTTATTCATTGGGTCGTAAAATGTTAAATTGTGAAATGTTTCTATGAACTTTGTAGATTGGGATTTGCTAAGGTTTCTGGATGTTATGCCCTTGATTATGCGTGTTTGTGTGTGTATTTATCTGTGTATGGTGTGTGTGTATATGGGTGATAGAATGAGCATGGATGGTTCTTTTGATAGGAAATGTAGGAGGCATTTGTGCCTTGTCCATTTTAAGTGATTGTTCTAGTTGTACACTGCTTGCCTGTTGCTTACATACTTTCAGTACTTACTGAATTTTGACTGGGAAACAGGAGTGCTTATGATAGAGTGATGAATATCTAATAAAACGTCCTATTAATAAGATGTACCATTTTACTTGTTGTTTTCCTTGGTGATTGTGTGTGATTGTTATGATTACTTTCTCATGCAGTATTTATATTGGTATTGATTTCTGTTCTACTGTGTCCTTGTTTCTCCAGTCTATCAGATAATGCTTATACTCTTGTGGCGGAGGTACTAAGAAAACTAGTGTCTATTGCACCTGTTCATTGTCATTTATTCATCACCGAGCTTGCTGCTTCAGTTCAAAGCCTCACCAAGTCTGCGACTGAAGAGTTGCACGTTTTTGGAGAAGTAGAGAAAGCACTCCTGACTAGTACTACTTCTCATGGACCTCCAGTGTTCAGGGTGTTGCAAGCCTTGAGCTCTCTTGTTGTTTTACTTAATGACAAGGACAAAAATCACCATGAGAAGGAGCAAGCTGCTGCTATTTCTGTGGTGTGGGACATCAATGTGACTCTAGAACCATTGTGGCAAGAGCTGAGCAACTGCATAAGCAAAATAGAGAGCCATTCAGATACATTTTCTGATCAGTCACCTTCGACATCTGTTACGGTTACTTCTAAACCTCCGGGAGTGATGCCTCCACTTCCTGCGGGTACTCAGAATATCTTGCCATACATTGAATCATTTTTTGTAACGTGTGAGAAGTTGCATCCTGGTCAGTCAGGGTCAGGACACGATTTTGGTATCACTGCAGTTTCTGATGTTGAAGAGGCTGCTGCATCTGCTAGTCAACAGAAGACTTCAGGTCCTGTTATGAAAGTTGAAGAGAAAAACGTTGCTTTCATAAGGTTCTCAGAGAAGCACAGGAAGCTTCTCAATGCTTTTATCCGGCAAAACCCAGGGTTACTTGAGAAGTCTTTTTCACTCATGCTGAAAGTTCCTCGCTTCATTGATTTCGATAACAAAAGGGCTCACTTTAGATCCAAGATCAAGCATCAGTACGATCATCATCACAGCCCTCTGAGAATATCTGTGAGAAGAGCTTACATTCTTGAAGATTCATATAATCAACTTCGCATGAGGTCGGCACAGGATTTGAAGGGAAGGTTGACTGTTCATTTCCAAGGGGAGGAAGGAATTGATGCTGGTGGTCTTACCAGGGAATGGTATCAGTTGCTGTCCAGGGTAATTTTTGACAAGGGGGCGCTACTATTCACCACAGTTGGGAATGAATCAACATTTCAGCCAAACCCCAACTCTGTTTACCAAACAGAGCACCTCTCATACTTCAAATTTGTTGGCCGAGTTGTGAGTAATTTTCATTATCTGGCTGTTGTAATGAGCTTGTGTATGATGTCATGTCTAATGTATATGAGTATTTCACAGGTTGGAAAGGCACTCCTTGATGGGCAACTTCTTGATGTTCATTTCACCCGGTCCTTCTACAAGCATATTCTTGGGGTTAAAGTGACGTATCATGACATTGAAGCTATTGATCCTGATTACTTTAGAAATTTGAAATGGATGCTTGAGGTTGGTTATATTTGAAATTACCTCCTATTTCATGTGCTAAAACCTTTATCTTTCACGTGACATTTATAATATTGATTGTTGATCCGAATCTTTTACTTATTGCAGAATGATATAAGTGATGTTTTAGATCTAACATTCAGCATTGATGCTGATGAGGAAAAGCTGATACTCTATGAACGTACTGAAGTATGTATTTTTCACATTACTTTATACCTTGATGTTTTTCCTATATTCTTTTTGCCAAATTTTTGTGTTGCATTACGTAGGTAACTGACTATGAACTGATCCCTGGTGGTCGAAATATTCGAGTAACTGAGGAAAACAAGCATCAGTACGTTGATTTAGTTGCTGAGCATCGGTTGACAACTGCAATTCGTCCTCAGATAAATGCATTTTTGGATGGTTTCAACGAATTAATTCATCGCGATTTGATATCTATTTTCAATGACAAGGAACTGGAACTCCTCATAAGTGGGCTGCCGGATGTTGATTGTGAGTTCTGCCGATTTTTCTTTGTTCTTTGCTCGGCAATCTGCAAATCAAGTGATCTTGTCATTTTTGCCTTCCCCCTTCTAAATTTTTTATGCTTATTAGAGTTAACAACTAACTAATACAATAAAAAATGTCTTCTAGTGGATGATCTGAGGGCAAATACGGAGTACTCTGGGTATAGTGCTGCTGCTCCAGTCATTCAGTGGTTCTGGGAGGTTGTTCAAGGATTCAGCAAAGAAGACAAGGCTCGCCTCTTACAATTTGTGACTGGCACCTCAAAGGTATATTAACCTTTATCTGTTGTCATTTAACCTTTTTTCAGTGCCAAAAACTGGCTTGAGTTCTCATAATGTTGGTTTACTTCAACTTCACCTTCCCCATCCACACATCCCCTTCGTGAGTGCATAATGAGATTGTTCATTCATGTCAAATCGGGTAAGCTACACTTGGCTCTACACTATAAGATTGTTCCTTCATGTCAAGGGTAAAATACAATTGGTTTCCTCGTGATACCCAATACCGATTGCAAAATATCTGTTGATTTTTTCATGATGGAGTTGGATCAAAATTTCTTGTGAGCATGCTTGTTCTTTTTTTCTGATTTGTCCCCCTGAAAATTAGTCTTGTTCTCAACACATAATAGCGTTCTTAGTATCGTGCTTCACACATGATAGACATTATTTTCCATTTCTGATGATATTGATGATAGTGCCACTTCCACACTTTATTTATTTACGAAAAAGGTTTACTTTGTTGTGTGATGGTATTGAGAAAAATGTTCTTGTTATTCCCCAGGTGCCTTTAGATGGTTTTAGTGCACTTCAAGGCATTTCAGGATGTCAAAAATTTCAGATTCACAAGGCATATGTCAGTGCAGGTCACCTGCCTTCAGCTCATACATGGTAATATTCTATCGCAATGATCTTTTTATTTTTTTATTTTTTTATGCTACAGTTGAGCTCATGTTTGGCTAAATTAACCAACTCCTAACTTTCCGTCAAAAAGTAACTTATTTCAACTCTGACCTGTACAAAAGTTTTATATACTATTTAGCATTTACTTATATGTTGAGCTTAGCCAAACATGTTCTCAAGCTGAGATTGCACAGGCTGTTTCTGAAGTTGTTTAGTTTCGGGTGCTATGGGCCAACCTAACAGATTTTAACTTGCTGTCTGCAGTTTCAATCAGTTAGATCTTCCAGAATATCCTTCCAAACAGCATCTGGAGGAGAGGCTGCTCGTTGCCATTCACGAAGCAAACGAAGGATTTGGATTCGGTTGAGAGCCACCATGCAGATGACAACTATTTTGTATAGATAAAATCGTGTCAGAAAAGAAATAGTATTCATAAGAGAATTCTTGAGGTTGTTTTAATATCTGAATAGACAAATGTCGATAACTGTACAGTCCCATATTTGCTGTTGCAAATTTTCTGGCAGATTTTTCTTTCCCGTCTCTCTCTCTGTCTACAGTTTTTCTCGGTTTAATTTTCTGAATTTGCATGCTGCCATTCTAGTGGTAGCTTTTAGGTGCACATTGTTGGGCCGTGCGGATTGCTAGTCTACTTTCGCATATAGGGAGTGTTTGCTTCAGAATTTTCGTTACCCAAATTTTGTTGATCATAAAGTAAGAGGACTAATTTGTATATTTGATATTCCATTTTATCACACTTGAAAAATGAGAAAAACCCACAATATATTTGTTCACTGTATTTTTTGGAAAAATGTTTGCATATTGTAAAATGAGGTTGCATGATACAAGGTACTATTAATTTGGGATTTGATCTACTCCTCACTATGGGGAGTTCTTGTCCAGTGGGGGATTGGACAAACTATTAATTTTTAATTATAAGAGCTCCTTAGGGTGGGGAGTAGATCAATGCCCATATTAACTATAAAATTCTTGTGTCAATCTTTTCAAAGTCAACTGTGGTGCTTATTTGAACGAGGTTGAGTGCCATAAAGCTATTCTAAGTTTTCTTGGGTTGAATGGGCTTGTTCACCCTGCGAATGTGCTTAATGAGGCATCTCATGCAATGTTCTAAACAATTTTGGAAGTCTTTATAAGCAATTTATGTGGTTAAATAATAATTTATACCTGCACATTTTTGTAGGAAGGGTACACTAGCTTTCACCTTAGAATTGGATACTAGTGTTGATACCAAGGATTCAACATAACCAGACATACTATTTTTATCTATGTTTTATCTATTTATTTTATAGTACCCATTTTTTGTAATTTATAATAAGTTTTATTAAACAAACACTTTTGAACCAATCATGTAGAGATAATACAAGTAAGATTTTTCTTATTTTTGAAAAAGACAACTTACTTGTTGAGGTCGAGTGAGTTTGATCAAATGAGTATATTACTAAACACTACTTTATTATACTCGATTATGGTTGGTTGTAAATTTTTAGTTTGGAGGCGGTAAGCACAGGTGGTCAACGGCACAACGGTAGCAAAACTATTTTATTCTTAAATATGTTAATAAAACATAAAGTAATCAATTTTGACTAATCGAACATTAAAATACAAATAAATAGTGAACGAAATAGAAAAAAATGAATCAACGTTTTATTTAGAAAAGTCAAGGTTTGATTACACAACATTGGAAAATCGAAAAAATTGGGGGATCGAAAGATTATGAGTGTTGTTTTAACCTAAAGAAATTAGTGGTCTGTTTATTTTGTGTATTAAGTGTAATTTATAAAGTTATCTTAACTCATTAATAAAGAGTTTTCGTATAGTTTCAAGTGTTTTAGAGTCGATAAAGTTTTAGTTCATTTTTGAGATTGAAGGAAAAAATTCCTAAACTCGAGTTACATTGATGAAACTGACAAGAAAATTGAGAAAAATTGAGGTTTTGAGGTGGAGATCAAGAGCCAAATATTGGAGGACGACAAAGAAGAGAAAATTGAAAAGAAATAACGTGTTTTGAAGTCATAATGAAAAGTGTAAGTGATGATTAAACACTCGAAAGCAAAGATGAAAGAAGAAGGTCATGCGTGCGGAGTATGTGAGGAAACTAGAGTACAAAGATCTCCCCAAGGAAAATGATATACCATTGGAAAAATAATTGAATTAGGAGTCCAACGTTTTTTTACGAATCACAATTTAGTGTTTTCTACGAGAAGTTATGTGCTCAAAATAGTAAATCTAGACACATTGTAACGATGCTCAATCAGTTTTCAAAATTTAACTTTAGACCAAACATAAATCACCATAAACTAGCAAGTTATCCAACTACGACAATGAAAATCATTTTGACTTAATAAACACTTCATATAAATTGACTCAAACTACCAACGAACTAACACAAAATTCGACTCATTCTCCAAACTTAGAATCAACATTGACTTCAATGTTATGTTGAAACTAGGCTAAAAAATAAGAGATAAAGTATATTAATGCTTTCATGGTGTTTTCCTTTGTGAATGGAGCCTTGAGTACGTTGAAACATCCGTATCGTCTCCTCTAAACTTGAGTTCAAGCCTCGTTTGGTATGACGCAATTTTCTCTTTGAAATATTTCATTGAACTTGTGAACGATATACAAAATCAAGATATATATTACGCGATGCTCAAAAAATTTACTAAAAAACGCACTCTCAAAATTTCGACCTAAACCTACCAACCAAAAAAAAAAAAAAAAAACATAATGTAAAAAGGTAAGAAAATTGGGTTGTCTCTCAATAAGTGCTTGTTAAAAGTCATTAGTTCAAATTTGTTGCAACGATCACATAAGGTGGCTTGAGTCAGGCTTTGGAAGCCTCGCATTGCTTACAATTTCTAGCTTTGCAAGATTTTTCTTTTATCCTCCAAGCTTTTATTTATCATTTTTCATCAAACTTTGTTCTACTAAGACTTCCTAACTTTTCTTTCAACCTGAGCTCTTCACCTCCAATCTTCACTAATGGTATACATGTTACATCACCACTTATTTCCACCATTTTGTCGATCCTAAGACAAATTTTAAGGTTAGATAGTTGCTTGAGGAAAGTGAACACAATGAACTTTGGCTTGTTCATCACACATTTTCAAGGCTAACTTACATTTCTCCACATTGATTAGGGCTTGACTTGTTGTTAGGAATGGTCGGGCCAATTCATTGGCATATCCCGGACTTTTTCAACATCCAAGATGATGAAATCCATCAGGAATATGAATTTGCCTACTTTGATGAGCACATCCTCAACCACGCTTTGAGGATGGTTGATCGATCTGTCAGTTGCCTGGAGTGATACTTCAGTTGCTTTGACTTCTTCCAAACCTAATTTCTTGTAAACAGAGTGGTACATTAAATTAACACTTGCACCTAAATCACATAATACATTAAAATTTATACATCTGCTAATGGTGCAAGGAATTTTAAAGCTCTTGGATCTTTTAAGTTTGTAGGAAATTTGTTCTACAGAATAGTATTACACTCATTTGTTAAAGTCAGTGTTTTAAACTCTTCAAGTTTTTTTTTTTTTTTTAAAACTTTGAGTATAAAGGCATCTTAGCCAATGCTTCTGCAAACGGAATGATGATCTGTAGCTTTTTGAAAACCTTTTCAAACTGCTCGTCTAACTTGTGATTTTGTAATCTTTGGAAAAATGGTGTAGGAGGTACGAATGCTTGACATGAACAATTGCCTTAATCCATGGAGTGTTTGAATCCCGTTCTTGACTTGCTTCTTCTATCTGTTTAGACTGTTCTACTTGTTTCTCGTCAGTAGAAAATACCTTGTTATTGAGGTAACATGCTTTTTCACATGAATTTCTGGTAGTTGAACTCTACTCCTAGTAGTAATTACTTTCACCAATTCCTTTACATTTCAGCATTACCATGTACAGTGCCCATGTTCTTCCTGATAGTGCTACATCTATTTACCCCATTTGAATCTCCATTTTTTTAGTCAATAGCTATTGGTGTTGCAATGTAGTGTCAGTTTTTGTAATATATTGACATATTAATTCCTCAAATGAAGGCTTTTTTCTTGATGTTGTTGAAACCCTGGTGGTTTTCTTAATTCTGATTATTGTTCCATGAGAAATTTGGACGATTCATCCAACCCGAATTGGACATATTGGAGTATGGATTGTTTTGTTCTACTGGCGAGAGAAGTTTTGTGCATAACTGTTATGCTCAGTAATAGCTGCTAATGTAGTGGTTAATGGAAAATTTGAGGCTTGATGATTCAAACCACAATCTTTACATATTGGAATATGACTGTATACCACATTAACTGATTGGGCGATGCTATCCATCTTCTTTGCTAATGATGCCATCTGTGCAAGTAGAATTGATATATTGTCTACATTATGAATTTTGCCAGTCTTTTCTATACTTATACTTTCGTGTTTGATGGCCACATAGCGATTGTTTTGGCCATTCTTTCAAACAAATCATGAGTCTCTTGGACTGTTTTGTTTTGATCTACCCATTTGATGATGAATAAGCTACAGAATGACTGTTTGGAACTAAACCCGTGTAGAAGTATTAGACTTGAAGTCTTTTCTCCGTGTCATGATTAGGACACTTTCTAAGTAGTTCTTTGAATCTCTCCCAGGCTTTGTGGAAACTTTCAAACTCAACCTGTCGGAATATAAAGATGTTATGTTTCAACTTGGCAACTTTAACTAGCAATAAATATTTCCTAGTAAATTTCTTAACTATATCATTCCATGTAGTGATACTGCCCGTATGTGTGAATCTAACCACTCTTTTGCTCCATTCTTCAAAGTGTGTGGAAATAGTCGTATCCTAATGGACTCATTGTTGACATCCTTATATGTGAAGTAACTGCAAATCTTTTTAAAGTGTTAGATATGTGTGGATTTTCATTTGATTTCCATAAAATTGGAAAAGATCATGAAATAAATTGATCACATTCGATTGTAGTTGGAAGTTCGATTTCCAATATGGAGGAGACGCAATGCTAGATTGATTCCGAACACTCGTGGGGTCATGAATTCTCTAGTAGGGAAATCTTCTTCATCTATTTCAATAGTAGAGAAATCTTCTTCATCTATTTCAACTACTAGAACTATTTGAACTTGTGGAATGATCGGTGGGATACCTACTGTCACAAATAGATTTTGTAGAACTTGTTCGTTGCCATTGTGATCTCTCGCTATTTTTTCGGTGCTTTTTCATGTTTTACTCTTCGATGTAGGAAGGTTCTTCTGATCTCAGAATCAAATGGTAAAAGATCAAGATCTTTCAAATATTGCTTACATTGAGTGCAAATGTCTAAAAAGACCGAAAGAAGTATTGAAATATTAACAAGAAAAATAAAAAAATAAAAAATCCAAATAAAGCTAGAATTAATAAAAATCAAACTAAATATCAACAATCTCTAGTAACGATGCAAAAAACTTGTTAGTGAAAATTCTGCATGGTTTCCGTAGACAAGTAATAATAGTAGTGAGAAGAGTATCAACCCATGAGTATTGGGAATTTAGCCTTGATTATATGAAAATTTAAAACTAACTTAATTCGAAAATGCACATATTCTAATGGTTTGGATGTTTTGAACAAACTACTTTATCAATTTCTATGGAAGCAAAGTTAAGAGTTTGAGTTTTTAGAAAAAAATCAAGGAATAAACTTGCAATATGATTCCGACTACACCCAATACTCTATTTTAATTCACAAATTTCTATAATCGACTCAACTCATGCTCATGTTGACAATCAATAATCCTATTTTGTCTAACCATTTCTCTCGAGTAAAATTAAATCTATTTTCATATACGACTCAATAATATCTCTATCAAGGATTAAAAATACATAAAACATTTAATTTTAAAATTATTCAATTAAGATTGTACAAAGCATGAATGTATATCTCTACCTCCTATTAGACGTTCTGTTATTTGTCAAAATGTACTTAAACCTAAATTGAAGCTTTTGGAAGAAAAATAAGTCACGAAATACGTCCAAACATTGATCAAGCATTCAGACAGAATAATTATCTAACAAATAATTAACATTTCATGAAATTGGAAGCAAAAACGAGAATTATTGAATCAAAGCATCATGCAAGGTTTACGTTGTCATCCCGGGAAAAACTAGTTTAGCCTAACATTCTTGAATTATAAAAGCAAATTAAGTTGAGAATACACCAACCGAAATCTATAAATATAAAAAGAAAAACAAAAGATCAATTGCCCCATTTGAATGTTTTCAATAGAGTCTTCAACAGTCTCTCTATCTTACATTTGCTTGAATGATAATAGTTGGGGATATATAGAGTGGTGGCAATGCTCGGCATGACCCATTGCCAACATAGCTCAGCTCGTCCCAAGAAAGTGGGCTCGGTTCGTCCCACGAACTCGTAGGCTGAACGAGCAGAGCCGAGCTGCCCACAAACTCGGCTCGATTTTTAATTTTTTTTTGGATAATTTTAAAATAAAAAAGAAAAAAAGTGTTAGAAATGTTTTATGTTAAAAATTCAAAGTTGAAAACCCTACTCATTTTTCTGGACTTAGGACCGACTACTTTGAACATATGCGGAGTTAAAATTATACACGAATTTGTTACGTGTACAATTTTTTTTTAAAATAAGACAAAAAAAAATCAAATACGTACGCAAATAATACTTACTACAAATTCAAGTATTCCAAATTCAAATTTTTAAGTTTTTCAGACATTATTCTGTCCACTTTGTCTTGGACTTGAAGTTCGACGTCATCCCAATCCTTCAGACACAGTAATCTTTCTAATATGTCGACTTTGAGTCTTGACCTGAAATCAGATAAAATCCTGCCACCTGTACTAAAAGCAAACTCTGATGCTACAGAAACAGACCTTGGTTGGAGATATTTTTGGATGAAGTTCGTAAATTGAGAATTTTCCAACAAGCTCAGTGAAAATTCGGCATTTGCCACCAATTCCGGCAGTCATTCGCGACGCATGCTGTCTTGTGAATATACCCAATCGTTTAGATTGAGATTACTACTAGAGCTGAATCCGAAAGATCCAAACTAGAGTTGTGCCTGATTTGATTCTAAACCTCCGTATTTGAGTTGACACTACTTGAAGTATCTGTTTAGATGGGTCGTGTCTATCCCATTTTGCTAGGCTAACTTCTCTTTATAGTGTTTATACTGTATTTTGTACTCAGGGACTCCGTCTATTAGTTTACCAGTCAGCACAAACTCAAAATGCTGCCAGCATCTAGCATTTTGTTTGGTAACTTTTCGTTTAGTCCTAGAAGCAGTGGTTGTATGTGTGTCGACATCTTCTTGAATGCCATCCAAATCAATTGGATCAGTGCTACCTCCAAAGTCATCAACAATATCATTTGAAATTGAATGTCATTAAGACCACTGAAATCATCATCATTTCGATTGTAGGTCATTTGGAACAAAATAATAAAGAGAAGAATAGAAGATGAAGATGCAGTAGAAATGTAGAGAATTAGTAGAAGAAGTAGAAAATTAGAACTTAAAAGTATAGACAAATATCTAGATAATGAGATTTGAGATAATAATTATAAACTAATATTGAGAGAATGAAATTTGAGAATTGTAGTTGAGTTGAGTATATAATAAATTGAGATATTGAAGTGTGAAAATAATGAGTTTAGAAGAGAAGTATTTATTAAAAAAAAAATACAAGAAACGACGTGCTCAAAGGTCACATTTGTGATCGTTGGACACGAGCTCGTGGACTGCTCACGAGCTAAAAACCAGCCGAACTGGCTCGGCCCTAGCTCGGGGTCGTCTAGGCATTATGGGCCGAGCTTTGATGGGTTGAGCCGGCGAGCCCATGAGTCGCTTGACCCATTTTCCACCATAGGTATATATATGCCTCCATTAGGGCTACAAAATCATGTTTTTAGTTGCCAAATACACCCAAAAATTTACCAAAACAGAAGTTAGCGCACACAGAACTGGGTCTGTCGCTTAAGCGAGAGTCACATACTCTCTAGCAGACAAAATGATTAAAATATTTGCAAAGGTCTACTATAGTGGGCCATTTTGCCGCTCAATCGGACAGAATGTGTCAACAAAACAACAAAAATGAATCAATATTTTACTAAAAAATCAACTTATGATTACACAACAATGAAAAATCGAAATAAATTGAGGATTGAAAGATTATGAGTGCAATTTTAACCTAAAGAAATAGGTTGTCTATTTATTTGATGTACTTAGTTGATTTGGTGTTACAATTTCCAATTTTTTAAGTTTTATTTTTTCTTTTTTTCCCCCCTAAATCAACTTTGGTTGACATTTTCAAATTTATTCATCTATGATGTAGCTTAATAAAATATGCTTAGCTCATGTTTGGCTAAGCTTAAATTATAATTTATCTACACTAACCCACAACTTAAAGCACTTAAAAATAATTCCGGGTAGTGTTCTTGTGTGGGATTTTTTCGTTTTTCGTTTTTTGTTTTTGTTTTTTGTTTTATATTTATTATAATTATTAATCTTTTCATTCTTATATTCAAAGTCACATGTTTGAAATTGTTTCAAAATTGCATTTTTGAAAAACGTTTTAAAAATATGCTAAAAAAACTGAACTCAAAATCAAAAATTAATTTTAACCATATATTTCATGAGATCCATAACTTTTATTTACTTTTCAATCACATTTCATCAAAATTTTATCAAATTTACTAAAAAACTTTACCAAACAAGCGCTTAGTCATTTTAGTTGTAGAAATTGTAGTTTTAGCTTAAATTAGCGGAATGATAAATTTGTATGTATGCAGGCGAGTCATATGATGCTCCATAGCTAATATACATGGTTGATTGTGAAAGCTTTTTGTACGGACCCCCCCCCAAAAAAAAAAAAAAAAAAACAAAGAAGTTGATGGAATTATGTCAAAAAGACAAACTTTGTAAATGGTACTAAAGGTTCAAGACTAAAAATTTCAATTTTAAAGGTTGAGGTTGTATTTGCTTTAGGTGCTAAAGATTAAGGACTACCAAAAAAGTAGATAAAAATTGTAGATTTTATGAAATATATGGATAAAAATAATTTTGACTAGCTTGTAAGTACTTATAATAATCATGTGAGCTACTGCTTAACCTTTCATGTATAAATAGTTATCAAGGTCATAGTTGAAGTTATCTTCTGTAGTACTTCGTCCCTAGAGCATCTTCCTTGATAATTTTGGAAAGTCCACAGGGAAAATCACCAGGCCATAGAACAACATCACTTCCCGAAAGATCCAGCTTAGCTAGATAATCAGCTGCTCTATTAGTTTCACGCCAAGAATGAGAAACGAGATATTTGTCAAACTTCTTCAAAAGTTTCCAAATGTGCTTCAAGCAGCTAGTAGCCTTTGGACCATATGGCTGTTCCTTGTTGATAGTTTTGACAACACTCATTGAATCAGATTCCACCCATATTACCTTGATTCCCAGACCTAATGCAACTACAAGGCCTCTCCAGATAGCCAATAGTTCGGCAAAGAAAATATCATCTCCTTGATATCTCGAGACATATGCACATATAGGATCACCCCGATAGTCACGGAGCAAACCACCAAAACCAGCATTTTCTCTGTCAATAGATCCATCTGTATTCAACTTGGTCCATCCAAAGTCGGGCTTTATCCACACTGACCATCTGTTTGATCTTTTAACCAGGCTTGTAAAACCACCCAAATTTCGAAAATCAAGGCATGTGATTTGGTTGAATCTCCCTAGTATAACATTGGCTTTCTTTTTAGTTACAAAAATGTTTGTTTCTCTAGTTGCAGCCGCATTTTTCTGTTTATTATGTTCCATTTCCTTCACCTTGTGCTTCTTTCCCTGAAAGTGCATCCTCAAATCTTTTTCACTGGTAGTGCTTATCAGACAAAGGGGACAGCTCCATTCCCTCTGAACTTTATTCAGGCAACCTGGCTTTGACAAAACACCTATCATTGTATAGCCGGTAGCTCTCGTTTCACCCTGAAACAAATATAAGAACAGTCTCAAAAACTGCTTGTGAATGCTGGCATTACCAACCGGTGATGATACTTAGGATACTTCATTAATTACAGATCCAGGTTTGTTTCTTAATTTTTCTGCCATCCCAGATAGCTAAAAGCAGAAAATTAAAAGTCAGAAGCTACAAGATATTAGCCAACTGCAATACTGGTGGGTTCGATTCTGAAATAAACGCAATGTGGCACATTAAAACATTTTCAGATTAAAATTTACCTCATAAGTGACGAGGTTTTCTGATTCTTCTCCTCCATCCTCCCTTGTATGACAACCTGCTTGATCACAAAATTCATTCTGCCCAACTATGAGACAACTTTTTGATTCTGGAAGGAGCAACATGTCCCAGAAACACGAATCCTCAGCTATACGAACAAAGTGTGTGTAGACATAAGAAGCACCAGCAAATGAAGGTACTGTGAGCAAGATAGTGGCTACTCCTTTTATATAGGGCCAAAGAGAAAGCCTGAAAGGGAAAAGAAACTCAATGTATGAGACTCAACAGTGGACTAATGATGAATCATATCTACTCTGTTGGAAAATCAGTTTTTGGATTATTGAAGAATCCGATTTTCTTGGCATATTTAATTATAAGTTATTTATTGATATGAGCAAATTAGGATTCAATGATTATCTAGTAGTTGTTTGAAAATTGAAAACTTTAAAGCTATATTTATCACAATCTATTTATAAGTTTTAGTTATTCTAAAACTCTTGTTCCTTATCTGTTAATAAGTGATTGAATAAATTGCATGTTTAAGTTTTCTAATTGAACTAGGTTTCTAAGTAGATAAGATATTACAATATTATCTTTTTATTTATCTACTTAAATGAAAATAAATATCTAGATTTGTTTTCATATTTCTTGTGATTTATCTCACCTTATCTTGTATAAAGTTTATTTAAACTTAAAGACTTATTGTGTCTTATCCATATATAAGATAAATATTAAGTCATTAAGTTTAGAAAAACTTCTTGTACTATAAATAAGACAGGTGGTATTCCAAGAAGTTTACGGACTTTGAAAGCAAAAATACTCAAGAATCAAATAGCAAATCATTTATGAGTTGATAGTTCAAAGAGATATTCAAAAGTCCTAGCCTGATCAAAAGTCTAGTTTTGAGAACGGCTCTGAGAAACTGAGCATACAAGAAATCCATTGTGAGAGAGAACGGCATTTCGGCGGCAAGATAAGGACTGGGTCCTTATTCCGATTTGTGGAATCAATCCGGGGACACACGTGGAATGGACCAAGATCAAGACCGAAGTACTTGACTGCATTCCTGGACTAGTTGAAGAAAATATAAAACAGGGAAGTTTTATCATTGTTCTTAACTAAGTTTTATTTTTTGTAAATTGCTGATAAAGTTTTAGATTAGGTCTAAAATTGTAATTTCAAAAAAGTTGAGACGTGTGTAACCTGTTCTGAAATAGTGGATTTATTTACCCGTGGCATGGGGGCCCGTGGATGTTTCCCTTAGGGGTTTACCACGCTATATCTGGTGTTAATTAATGTTTTAATCGTCTTATATAATAACTGTCTCGAAACTGCCAAGACGTTCAGTGAAATGTTCTGACGTTCAACAAACTTTCATCAATATCAGAACATTAAAGTGAACGTTGTGTTTTTGAAAAAAAAAATATTTACAGTCTTTCAGTAACAACCTATTCAACCCCCCTTCTAGGTTGATTGTTATCTAGATTTAAAACTAACAATTGGTATCAGAGAGGGTTCACTTCTAGAAAGTGAGATCCTATGAATCTAGGTATGGACACTGCTTCGTTTCGACCACCAGTCTTGGATGGAACGAACTATAATTATTGGAAAATCCGTATGACTGTTTACATTCAAGCTCTTGATGAAAAATCATGGCATTCTATCATTAAAGGATATAGTCCTCCCACTATCATTGAAGATGATATTGAAATAGAAAAACCATGTGAACAATGGGTTATTACTGATTTTAATAATGCTAGCTGGAATAGCAAAGCCTTGAATGCTATTTTTTGTTTTGTAAATGCTAATCAATTCAGACTAATATCTAATTGCAGGATAGCAAAGGAAGCTTGGGACATCCTACAAATCGCACATGAAGGAACATCCAAGGTGAAATCATCTAAACTACAAATGCTCACCACAGAGTTTGAAAACCTACGCATGACAGACGATGAAGCATTCAAAGATTTTTATGCTCGGTTGTGTGATATATCAAATCAAGCACATTCTCTTGGAGAAAAATATTCAGAGTCAAAATTGGTCAGAAAGGTCTTACGATCCTTGCCAAATAAATTTCACTCCAAGGTGACTGCAATTGAAGAAAGCAAGGACATAGACGAAATCAAAATTGAAGAGTTGGTTGGGTCATTAATGACTTATGAACTAAACCTTGGCACAAGAAGGAAAGAAAAATCTACAGGCATAGCATTTCGAGTTGAGGAAGAAAAAGATGGATGTGAAGATAGTGATTCAGATATTGATATAGCATTAGTTACCAAACAGTTTGGAAAATTCCTGAAACGATCTCAAAGATATAAATCAGCAAAAAATCAAGGATCATATAGAAAAAAATATCCTGACCAAAATAGACAGAGTTCATCAAATCCTCTAAAGAAAACAGAAAATCGTATCCAGTGTCATACTTGTGAAGGATATGGACACATTGCCTCTGAATGTGCCAACAACAAAAAGAAAAATTCTGGTAAAAAGGCCATGAATGTAACTTGGAGCGAGGATGAAGAATCAACCGATGGTCAATCAGGAGATGGGGAAGTTTCTAATACTCAAGATATCTCATTTACAGCATGCTCTATTTCTGATTCTGAATTATCTGATCTTTTTAATGAACGTTCTGACATAGAATCAAACGTTGGAGCTAATGACATTAGGGTCAACCTAAAGGCTTTAACTACTGTATCCACTAAAGAACAAGGTTTTCCAAATGATAAAATAACTCATTTTGAATTACTGTTGGCTGATAAAGATAAACAATTGTGTGATTTGCAGGAAAAATTGAAACAAAGTAGGGAAGCAAACCAACAATTGACCATTGGAGCTGCTCGACTGAACGAGGTACTAAGCTATGGGAGAACCACTAATATCAGACATGGGTTAGGATATACTCAGTATGGAAAAGATCAAGAAGCAAAGAAAATCACGTTTGTCAAAGAAACAAGTTCTGACATTCCAGATAACGATCTGATGTCTACTAAACCTGTAATCAACGGTCAGATGTTGAAAAAATCGAGAATTACAGAAACTGCTGACAAGGTAACTAAAGGTGAATCTAAAGGTAACATACTCTTATCTCCTACTTGTCCAACATGTGGTAAGACAAAACAAAAGCATGCTAACATCTCAAATCATCTACCTAAGCACAAGAAAACTATCTGGAGAACTAGCATGAACTTGAGAAACCTTTTACCAAATAAAAGAAGTCGAATTAAAATCCGACAAATATGGTTAAAGAAAACTGACTTGAACTGTTATGTAGTTGATTTGGCATTCCATGCGTTTGTGACTAATTCTTGGTATTTCGACAGTGGATGCTCTAGGCATATGACAGGAAATCAATCACTCTTGTCTGATTTTAAAAATTATTCTAGGAGTCGAACCGTCACGTTTGGTGATGGTGTAAAAGGTAAAGTAATTGGGACTGGATCTATAATAATTAAAGGTTCACCACCTTTAACAAATGTTCTCCTTGTTGAAGGCCTAAAAGCAAACCTAATTAGTGTGGGACAAATTTGTGATAATGATCTTACTGTTATTTTTAACCAAAAAACATGCACGGTTGTAAACAGTAAAGATATCTGCTTGTTGACAGGAACTAGAGCTAGTGATAGATGTTATTTACTTGATCATAGTCTTTCATGTCTTGTAGCTAAAACTGATTCCACAGATCTATGGCATCAACGCTTAGGGCACCTTAATTACAAAGATCTGGTAAGATTAAGCCAATGTAATGCTGTAAGAGGAATACCAAAATTGAAGGACAAACCTGAGGGTATATGTGGCCCATGTCAACTTGGTAAGCAAACTAGAGGATCACATAAACAGAACAACTATCTGGCCACCTCAAATGTCCTTGAATTAATACATATGGATCTAATGGGACCCATACAAGTCGAAAGCATTGGTGGAAAAAGGTACATTCTTGTGTGTATTGATGACTTCTCTAGATATACATGGGTTAACTTCTTAAAAGTAAAATCTGACACATTTGAAAGATTCAAAATTTTATATGCTAAACTGACCATTGAAAAAGATAACCATGGACAAAAAATTGGTAGAATTAGGAGTGACCATGGCAAAGAATTTGAGAATATTAGTTTTTCTGACTTCTGTGAAAAACATGGTATCTTTCATGAATTTTCAGCTCCTAAAACACCAGAACAAAATGGGGTAGTTGAAAGAAAAAACAGAACTCTTCAAGAAATGGCCAGGGTAATGCTGAACAGTAGAAAATTACCTGTAAAATTGTGGGCTGAGGCAGTCAGTACTGCTTGTTATGTTTTGAACAGGGTTACCATTAGGACAGGTACTTCTCAAACTCCTTATGAAATTTGGAAAGGTAGAAAGCCTAATCTTAAGTACTTTCACACTTTTGGTAGCAAATGTTATATCCTAAACGATCGTGAACAAATAGGAAAAATGGATCCTAAAAGTGATGAAGGGGTATTTTTGGGATATTCTGAAAATAGTCGGGCTTACAGAGTCTACAACATGCGTACTCAAAACATAATTGAATCAATAAATGTTGTAGTAGACGATACTAATGATTTTGCTGAGTATTCACAGGAACAAGTCATTCAGACACTGTCAGAAAAATCTGAGGCAAGAAGCGAACATCAGAACGTGGAAAAAGACACTGATGCAAGTCAGAACATTCCTAGAGACGTTGCCAAACCTGATACAACTAAACAGACAGAAGAAACTGAACAGAATAATACTACAGCTGATAGTACACACACATTCGAAGATCAGAGCACCCGAAGACAACCACCTACCTGGATACAAAAAGCGCACCCTACAACTAATGCCATCGGGAATTGGGATGACGGTATGGTGACTCGAAGGAAAGCTTCAAATGAGATAAGTCATGTGTGTTATATTTCTCATGTTGAACAAAAAAATGTGAAAGAGGCCTTAGAAGATGAATCATGGGTGTTAGCCATGCAAGAGGAACTTAACCAATTTGAAAGAAATAAGGTTTGGAATTTAGTCCCTCGACCAAAAGATGCAAATGTAATAGGAACTAAGTGGGTTTATAAAAACAAATCTGACGAACATGGAACTATACTTAGGAACAAAGCCCGCTTAGTAGCCCAGGGATATAGTCAAATTGAAGGATTAGACTTTGAAGAAACATTTGCTCCTGTTGCTAGATTAGAGTCTATAAGACTTTTACTTGCTATTGCTTGCCAAATGAAATTTAAACTATTTCAAATGGATGTCAAAAGTGCGTTCTTAAATGGCTATCTCAATGAGGAAGTTTATGTTGAACAACCTAAAGGTTTTGTAGATCCCCATTTTTCAAACCATGTGTATAAACTTGAAAAAGCTCTTTATGGTTTAAAACAAGCTCCACGAGCTTGGTATGAACGTCTAACTACCTATCTTATTGAAAAGGGGTACAAGAGAGGGGGAGTCGACAGAACTCTTTTTATCAAACACTTAAATGTTGGTATAATTGTTGCTCAAATCTACGTCGATGATATTATTTTTGGCTCAACCTCAGAAAAACAATATATTGATCTCATAAACTTAATGAAAAAGGAATTTGAGATGAGCATGGTAGGAGAACTAACTTTTTTTCTTGGTCTGCAGGTTAAGCAAATAGGCAATGATATTTTCATATCTCAATCAAAATATGCAAAAAATCTTATCAAAAAATTTGGTCTTGATAACTCCAAACCAATGAGAACACCTATGGCCACAAATCTAAAAATCACCAAAGATGAAAATGGTACAGATGTTGATTCTAGTCTCTATCGCAGTATGATTGGAAGCTTATTATATTTGACTGCTAGTCGACCTGATATTGCTTTTAGTGTAGGAGTTTGTGCTAGATATCAAGCAAAACCAAAAGAGTCACATGTGGCTGCTGTAAAAAGAATAATTCGATATGTTCATGCCACTGTTGATTATGGTTTGCTTTACTCAAGTGATACTAACTCTCATTTAGCTGGTTTTAGTGATGCTGACTGGGCAGGTAATATTGATGATAGGAAAAGTACCACAGGAGGATGCTTCTATCTGGGAAACAATCTCGTAGCTTGGCTTAGTAGAAAACAGAATTCCATCTCACTATCTACAGCTGAAGCAGAATACATCGCAGCAGGCAGTTGTTGTACACAATTAATATGGATGAAGCAAATGTTTGAGGATTACGGTATCAAACAAAACTCTATCACTATGTTTTGCGATAATACTAGTGCCATAAGTTTATCAAAAAATCCTGTTCAACATTCAAGAACAAAACACATTGATATTAGGCATCATTTCATTAGAGATCTCGTAGAGAGTAAAATCATCACAATCGAACACATACAGACTGAAAATCAACTAGCTGACTTATTTACTAAAGCTCTGGATACTAATAGATTCGAAAATCTAAGAAAAGCTTTAGGGATATGTATCATTGTCTAAATGTGTTGTCCTTGTATATATATATATATATATATAAAAAAAAAAAAAAAAAAAGGTATTTTTTATATATTTGCACATACTCATGAGTTAATTATGCAAGAAATACTGATTTTCCAATGTGTTATTGCCTCTATCATACAATTTGATGATATAATTTGAATCTCGTATATTCATCTCTTGTTTATGCACTTTATAGATGTCGAAATTGGGTTGATAATTTCCTGACAAATTATGTATTCTACCCTCTGATTTACTGACTAAATATGGATTGAAGACCTATGGTCAGTATCTATGTCTTTCGGCTCCATAATATTCTGTCCTGTTAAACAAGCTGGTATATTTGAAGGAGGGCTACCTTTCTCTGGATGATGAGAAGCCATCCTTGATAACATAAAATAAATCATGAGAAAAGGGCTGCCGCCTTGAAAGTGTGAAAGTCACTTCTTATATACTTAACTGGCTATGGAAACACAAAATAAATGTGTAAATTCTTCAAATAAAAAAAAAAAAAAAAAAAAAGAGAAGAAAGCCAGAGTTGAAATAAAAAAAAAAATATATATATATATATTTCACTTACGCTTGGCAGGTCAAATATTTTTTCAAAGAAAAGACAATTAAAGATGATGGCTGGTTTGAAACTCTAGTCTATAAAAGGTTATGTGATTTAGAGGGTGGTGCTGATTTGTTTCGATATTATTGATCTTATTTTGATTATTTATTCACACACTACACTCTCTTTCATGATTAATATATGAGATTTTGAACTATATTATCAATTTTCTATGATCAGGACTGACCAGAAAGATGATTGGGATTTCCTCACAGTTGCTCATGATATTTGCATTTATATTTAAACAAAAAAAATAATAATAATAATAAAAAGAAAAAAAATATAAAAAAAAAAAAACGTTTTTTTAATTTTTTTTCTTTATTTTTTATCTATTGTGCATTCAATTTTTTTAGAATTAGAAGTTTTTTAAAAAAAAAGGTGTCCATTCTTGACAAAAGTCGATTCTTAACAAGAGTCCTTACATGCTTTCCTCTATCAAACAGGGCCTTAAAACCTTCATCTTCCTCTTTATTTAAAACCCTAAACCCCTAATTTCTCTTGTGTAAATTCCTTGAAATCTCTTGATATAACTTGATTTTACAAAAGTGTTTAGAGAAAAATCAATGGCAAGGTCAAAAACCACCACTCACCACCCGGAGATGCGCCGTAGCCGGCGTGGCGCCGCCTCTGCATCGGCCGCAGCTGTTCCACCGGCGTCCACACCATCACCGGTACCGATGGCTTCAAATCCACCGTCTGCACCGCCACCGTCTGCACCGCCGGTTCTGAAACCTTCACTTGCTCCATCTTCTTCATCTCCTCAACCAACAGCCGCCGCTAGTGCAGTTCCCTCCACCGCCGCCATTCCCACACCAGTCACAAGTCAGGGGGAGCTTAATGAGGACACGGGTTCTGAGAATGGAACTGGGTCTCAATCTGGTAGTGAGTCTGAAAACCACTCAGGGGAGTCTCCACAGACCGGGAATCTTGAAGAAGAACAACAGAAATCGGGCTCAGATTTTGCAGATGAAAATGTAGAAGAAGAAGAAGAGTCCTCGAATGATGAAGATGATCAATTAAGTGCTGAAGAATCTGTCCCTGTCAGACTCTCCCGCGCACAGAAAGGAAAACAGAAAATTGATGAACGTTCGAACGTTGGTGATATTCCAACTGAACATCAGAATGTTGGGCACCCATCCTCCGATGTTCCAACTTCAGCGACTCATCCTCATTTGTTCGAACAAAGTTTGCTCCGTAAAGGTAACCACGTCTTCACCCCTCTGAATTACAAATTTGGAACTCTTGATGCACAGACTCAATTTCACAAATTTATTTCAAATCGGGATTTTGTGATGGAATTTAATGTCAAAGAGGATGTCCTTAGAAAAGCTGATCTTGTTGAATTAATTGAGCATTGGGGGATACAAAAATTGTTGGGTTGGACTGGGAGACCTTGTGAAACATTGATCAAAGAATTCTTGGCTAATATTTCTCGACAGATTAAGCAGCCGGGTAATAATTTTAGGTGGTCAGTTTATGTTAGGGGTCGGCTAGTACCTTTTAGTCCTTCCAATCTTCGTCGTTGGCTTGGATTATCACCCATATCTGAAGGAATGGATGATGAATTTGAAGCAGCCACTGATACTTTGGCCTTAGAACTCACTGGAAATCCTTGGCCTACGGGTAAAATGACTGCCGCATTGCTTACCTCTAAGTATAAGTTGCTTCACAAAATTGCCTTGCACAACATTGATCCAATTCAGCATAGGTCAGACATTGGGATGGATAAGGTTGAGTTATTGTACAAACTGGGCACCCTCTACCCGCTAGATATTGCTTCAATTATTTTTGACAAAATTGTGTTCGCGGCAACCCGTCAAGCACACTCCAGAATGTTGCCCTTTCCTGGTTTACTTCATGCCTATCTCCAGCATCACAATGTTCCTATACTTCCGGGTGACACTTTCACTTCACAAATTCCGGTCCTTCGTCCTTCAAAGAAAGTCACTAAGAAATCGACACCTCCTGCAAGGCCAACAATTTCTGAAGATCATACAAGTTCTCTTGAAACTCAGGTGAGGGACTTAACCTCTTTGGTCAATACACTATCTGATAATTTTGAGCGTCATCACAGATTCATAAGGGCCTTACTTGTGGCCTTGGCTGAGCGGACTGGAACTCCTATACCAGAGGAATATCAAGATGCTGCCATGAATCCTCAAAATCCTGGTGTTGGCTCTGATGGAACTCAACATCCTGACGATGGTCCTGAGCATTCTCCACGTACTGACCTTGATACTGGCATATCTCCACATCCAGATGCTACTCCTTTGCCTTCGTCCTCCAAGCGCAAGACAAGAACCCAGACTGGTGGTTCGAAAAAGAGGACCCGCAAGAGCACTTCATAGAGTGTTTTGTGGTTGGGTATTCTCTCCTTAATTTAGTAATTTGCTTTCGGACACTTCGTTAATCTAGTTTTTGCTTTGGCCCCTCTTTCTTACAAAAAGGGGGAGTAGTAGCTTTTGTTTGCTGTTTTTGCTTTTGTTTGCTGTTTTTGCTTTTGTTTGCTGTTTTTGCTGGTATTTAGAAATTGCTCTAAACTTTTGCTTAATTAGGAATTACTTTTGCTTGGTAATTAGGAATTGCTTTAAATTAAATTGCATGTTTAAATTTGCATATGGTCTTGAATCCAATTTGCCTACGTGCTCACCTCAAAAACAACTTGATATAAGTTTTGTAATTAAGAGATGCCAAAGGGGGAGATTGTTGGAAAATCAGTTTTTGGATTATTGAAGAATCCGATTTTCTTGGCATATTTAATTATAAGTTATTTATTGATATGAGCAAATTAGGATTCAATGATTATCTAGTAGTTGTTTGAAAATTGAAAACTTTAAAGCTATATTTATCACAATCTATTTATAAGTTTTAGTTATTCTAAAACTCTTGTTCCTTATCTGTTAATAAGTGATTGAATAAATTGCATGTTTAAGTTTTCTAATTGAACTAGGTTTCTAAGTAGATAAGATATTACAATATTATCTTTTTATTTATCTACTTAAATGAAAATAAATATCTAGATTTGTTTTCATATTTCTTGTGATTTATCTCACCTTATCTTGTATAAAGTTTATTTAAACTTAAAGACTTATTGTGTCTTATCCATATATAAGATAAATATTAAGTCATTAAGTTTAGAAAAACTTCTTGTACTATAAATAAGACAGGTGGTATTCCAAGAAGTTTACGGACTTTGAAAGCAAAAATACTCAAGAATCAAATAGCAAATCATTTATGAGTTGATAGTTCAAAGAGATATTCAAAAGTCCTAGCCTGATCAAAAGTCTAGTTTTGAGAACGGCTCTGAGAAACTGAGCATACAAGAAATCCATTGTGAGAGAGAACGGCATTTCGGCGGCAAGATAAGGACTGGGTCCTTATTCCGATTTGTGGAATCAATCCGGGGACACACGTGGAATGGACCAAGATCAAGACCGAAGTACTTGACTGCATTCCTGGACTAGTTGAAGAAAATATAAAACAGGGAAGTTTTATCATTGTTCTTAACTAAGTTTTATTTTTTGTAAATTGCTGATAAAGTTTTAGATTAGGTCTAAAATTGTAATTTCAAAAAAGTTGAGACGTGTGTAACCTGTTCTGAAATAGTGGATTTATTTACCCGTGGCATGGGGGCCCGTGGATGTTTCCCTTAGGGGTTTACCACGCTATATCTGGTGTTAATTAATGTTTTAATCGTCTTATATAATAACTGTCTCGAAACTGCCAAGACGTTCAGTGAAATGTTCTGACGTTCAACAAACTTTCATCAATATCAGAACATTAAAGTGAACGTTGTGTTTTTGAAAAAAAAAATATTTACAGTCTTTCAGTAACAACCTATTCAACCCCCCTTCTAGGTTGATTGTTATCTAGATTTAAAACTAACATACTCTCAAGGAAATAAAGAGCTCGATTGATATCAACCACCTGAAGTGAAGTAGAAGATTCATGAACATCAGGAAACACTTCTATAATAATACACTCGATCAGTGTGCAATATAATTTATTTAAAATTTATATAAAAACTACTTAGATCAAGTTAGATGTAAAGACATTAAGATTATAAACAATAAAAAAACTACCCTCTCCCTAAAAAGACATTAAAATCTCTACCTAAATTTGGGCGTGCAGATCCAACAATAATATTAGGCTTTGAAGAGGTAGAAATACATCACCTCAATATTTCTGCAATTGTTTCTTTAATTTAATTCCCTTTTAGATTTTACTAATTCTAGAAAGTTGATTATCAAAAGGACAAAATCAAAGAAAATCATCTTAAGATCTTCCCAGCTATGTAAAATCCCAAATAAAAAGAAATATTTAATATAAGAAAATAAATAATTTACCATACAAGAAGCGTTGCAAGTGTTCCCAGATATGTAAAATCCCAAATAAAAAGAAATATTTAATATAAAAAAATAAAAAATTTACCATACAAGAAGCTTTGCAAGTGTACATTCCAAGATTGTGGCCATGGAAAACAATACCCAGTATTTGAGGCATGACTGATAGAATGATTCTTCATCACATTCTATAGCGCGAACCGAAGCATACCTATTTAAACACATTTCAATGCCAACAGACAAAAATGAATAAACATGTAGAATTCATATGGGGGTACTTACAGGGGATACACCAGAGGAATTGAAGGCCTGCAAATCAAACAAAAAGGGCAAAACAAAAAATGTTAAAGATGTATTATTATGAGCAAAACATAATTTTGGTATTTATTGAGGAGCAGTGCAACTTGCCAAGCAAGGACATTGAAGAATTGAGCAAAGATAATGAGAAAATTGATCGAGCCCATGATACTTATACTGATTTTTTTCTCAAGTAGTGTAACGATTTGAGTGAAGGAGGAATTTTATGCATCCATTGTCACTGTACGTAAGCAAAGCAGAGGCCAAGAGATGAAAGATCAGCTTAAGACAAAAGGAAAAGACTTTTAAAGTTAAGGAAGACTTACAGTCGAAGCTACATTAAATGTAGTTTTAAATTAGAAAAATTGCATATTTGGTTCCAACCTTTCAAAAAAGTTGACAATATAATCATAACTTTTAAAAATAACACCGAACATCTCAATATTTAAAAAATAGACATAGTAGTTCATTTATGATGTAATTGCCATTTTCTTTAAATAAACAAAAAAAAATAGCAAAAATTATTTAAAAAATAACCGAATGTACTAAAAAAATAAAAAGTAACAAATTGATCATCTTCTTTATCAGATTTCAAAATCCAAAATCACCACCACCCCCAAAAATCCAAAATCCACCACTACAACCCAAAAAACTCCACCCCATAATTCGTTGTGGAATGTACCACGTCTCTTCTGATTCACCTCATAATTCATTGTGGAATGTATTCTATCAAACTCTCCTCTAAGCTACAAATGGATTCTTCGTACCCAATTTACTAGGAGTCGGAAGTTATGGATCAGTATCAAGAGGGGACATCAGTCACCGTGAGAGTGCTGAATCTCTCAAAAAGTGGAGCTTTGAAAAGTTTCATTGTTAATGTGAGGCATCGAGAAAATATTAGTTATCCGAATCTTGTTAAGGTACTTACAGCATGTTCGGGTGTTGATCTTCAAGGTATTTTTATACGAATTCATGGCAAATGGGAGTCTTGAGGATTGGTTGCACACGAAAGATTCTAGTGCTGGTGAGGAAATTAAAAGCCTAAACCTTCTTCAGAGGTTGCTAATGAAATTGCTTATCACTTGTGTATCTTCATCTATACTGTGAAACTCTGATAATTCAATGAAGTCGAGCAATGTTCTACTAGACGATGAATTGGTCACCCATGTAAGTGACTTCGAGTTGGCAAAAATTGATCATTAGTGGGGAGGAGTTTTTTGGGTTGTGGCGGTGGATTTTGAGCTTTTGGGTTTTATAGATTTTGGATTTTGAGGTTTGATAAAGAAGATGACATCTTTGTTACTTTTTATTTTTTTGTGGTACATTTGGTTATTTTTCAATCTTTGGTCTTGTTTTTTTTTTTTTTTTGGTTTATTTAAAGAAAAGAACAATTTTGTCATATAGGACCTACCATACCTATTTTTTCAAACTTTAGAGATGTCTGATGTTATTTTTAAAGGTTAAAGGTATATCCCCAACTTTTTTGAAAGGTTGTATACCAAATATACAATTTTCTTTTTTAAATTTGGTAAATTTTTTTTGTAGATTATAAAACAGTGGGTCGTATGAAATGTGAGGATAAAAATTATAGATTATACAAAATTTTTGGATAAAAACAATGTTTAACCAACTTACGCCCCGTTTGAGATTGATTTTGGAGTCCAACTTCTGATTCTCAAACAATCAGAAGTTGATTTAAGCGTTTGACAAAATTTTTAAAAGTGATTATAAAATAATCTGACTCACCTAACAGCAGATTTTGAGAAGCAGTAAAAGAGCAGCTTTTCATATTCTGCTTTTAGCTTTTTATTTATATATTATTAAAATATCCATTTTACCCCTAATTAATTAAACTAATTCCTTTAATACATATTTTGAGAAAGCGAATTGATGTAAGTTGGATGCATAAAAAATAATATAAATTTAATTAATTTTTGCACTATATGACTATACTTTTATTTTATAATTTTTATAAAATTTAAAATTTATTAGGTGTTTATTATTTTTATTTTAAACTAATAATAATGAATGCATTGTCTTATTAAAAAATATTTGACTAGGCAAAGAAAATGAAGTTTATCATTCGTGATAATAATAATAATATAAAATAACATTATTATAATCAATGTCTTTTTTTAGTAATTTAATACCGTTATAACAATAAATCACTTTTGTTTACCAAACGCTCAACTGCTGCTTTTGAAACATACATCAATTTTGAAACAAGAGTTTACCAAATACTTATATGATTCTTCCCACATCTGATTTTTTCTACAGTACAGTAGAAGTTGATTCTTTTAAAAGCACAACAATATTAAACCAAGCCTAATTGTATATACTTATAAATATTTATAAGTATATACAAACATACTCTTTCGTCACTCACTCACCTTAATTTTCAAATTAATTAGAATTACTTAATTGAAAATTATATGGTAACAAATCTTCTATTTAATGACGGCATAATTCATTCAAAGTATTATAATAAAAAAATATATTTTCTATTATAATCCTAATTTTATTATTTTCATCTATAGGATGTCAGATTGTGATTATGTTGAACATCAATTATGATATGTGCCAACTAAGTAATTTATGTCTGCTTGAAAGACAATATGTGATAAAATTTGATAAAATGTTGAATTTGACATTAAATTGTAGTTTTGTGGTTCAATTAAAATTTTATTGAAAGTCAATACCACATATGAAATTTACCAAAAATATTGTGAGATTTTATTTGTCGTTGAAAATTTGAAATAATAATAGTACGAGGGTGTCCTCAGATTTTGAATTTTTTTTTATTAATATTTATTAACTACAAATATTAGAGTTCCAATTATATTTTTCGTATTTTAATTTATCGTTCAAAAATAAAAAATAAATAATGTGTAATTAATTTTTATTAGTATTTTTATGTTAAAAAAACATAATAAAATTAGTTCAATATCATAAACTTATATACGCCATTGTGTTATTTATTTAACATAAGTTTTATTCAAGTTTTTCAAATCAGATAGCAATTAAATTACATATATTTAAAGCACTATAATTTTATATTTTTTTCTTATAAAAAATTTAATTGACACGACGATACTGCTAGTAAGATGCTAAATTAAATATTATTTAATAAATGTAACAGACCCTTTGCGTCTTTTGTAAAGATTAAGAATCCAATTACAAATTTTTCTAATTAAAATCAAGGACATATTTGTGCTTTTTTACAAATAAGGACCAATTGCACACCAAAACACACAAATTAGGATCTTCTGAACAAAAAACAAACATTAAAGATCATTTCTGCACTGAGGACAAATGTTAGGGACTATTTGTACCAATTTCCCCTTATCAATTGATTCTTATAGATTTCTATAAATTTTTATGAATTTGTAGTCTTTTTATTAAAAATATAATTTTATATTGTCTTTATTTCAAATAGTTGAAGCAACTGTCTTATATAAACAAATATTTTGAGTAAAATTTTAAAAAAGAAAAATTCTTGAAATATAAAGAATGAAAAACTCTCAGTTTTGAATACAAAAAAAATCGAAATAAGTTTATATTTTCACTTTCTTTTTACTTTTTTTTATTATAAAATGTTCTCTTTCATATTCGATACTAGAAGATGGATATTTAGGATTCTTTATCCTCTTGTATAAAAATTTATTTATGGCTTAATAAAATAATTTGTAGGTGTCACAGTTTACGGGTAGATCTTTCCAAGTTCAAAATTTAATTTTTGGTGCAATATTGATTTTATAGCCAATATCTAATGGCATTATATGATAATTATCTAATTAATATTTACCAATAGATTATTTATATTATTCAACCCAATTCTTTGGTTCAATTAATGGTCATGGAGAGTCAATAATGAAATCTGAAAGACGATGTTTGACAATTATAAAAAAAAAAAACTATTATAAAAATAAGAAATCAAACAATTCAATAAATTTCCATACTAATATAAATTAAAAAATCAAGAACAATAGTTTAGTACATAAATTTGTGGTACGAATAGATGAGATATGCAAGAGAGATAGAGGCAAGATATGATAGTTGGATTGAATTTTTGAGGAAAGTGGCTAGAATTTCTAAAAAAAATTGGCATTTATATTTATAGACTTGAAATCTATGCAAATTTATTTAAATTTTCTAATTAATGAAATATTTAAAAATTCACTAATTATTTGAGACACCTAGATTTTTAAGAATATATTTAAATTCGACTTGAAGACACTTAAATTTTAATTAAATTTATTAAAATCTAAGTTGGAGACACCTAAGTTGATATGAATTTTTAAAATTTATTTAAATTTAAGTTGAGAACACCCTTAAATCTAAATAGAAAAAAATATTCGACACATAAAGTTATCCTTGATGCGTAACTTTCAACCGTAATAAGATTTTATGCCTTTAGTTTCATCTTCAAATCTTCTCCTTGACCCCCTTGAAGATTTTGGATTAAGTTAGGCCGTGGGGTCTTAGCAAATAAGTCAATATATGATGTTTACTTAAAAAACTAATTTTCAGAGGTTTTCTTAAAAAACCTAGCCACCATCCATTCGTGCATCTATCCCTAGGATCTTGTGTATTCCAAGGGCTTTTAAATAGGCCTAGGGCAATACATTTTATTCAATTTATTTCACTTGACCCCAAAGTAAAATATCTATGGCAACTTAATCCCAACCTGTTATGATATCTATAATTTGGTTCTCATCTTCCAGTAGATTCAAAAAAGGGACCCGATTGGATTCACTCAATTCAAACTCCAATAAGTAAAGTCTCAATTTGGTCAACTATTGAGCAACTGTTTTATTAATCTTGTCTCATTCTACTAAAGAGTCGGGATTGCACTATTGGGTTGAGTAATATTACGGAAACTTATCACTATCCAATAACAATATTATTTGATTATCTCGCTGACAAGACAATCCCCGTTTGACTGTCGATATTTTGGAGTCAGACAAAAATGACAATTTTGCTCCTCCTAATATACTTCACTATTTGAGTCTTATTTTCATCATATGGCAATTAATTGTGATCAAATTACACATATAATTCAATGATCCCACTGTTGAATTATTGAGCTCAAATTTGATTGCGCACTATAAAAACACTCGAAGTTACAATCATCTCACAATATGACCAGTAGATTCCATCTTGCAAGTATATGCCCATCAATTGTTTCGTCTCAATTCTCAAAGCACCGAGATATTGATCTTCTAAGTTGGATCTCACTCGTTGGTATCTCAAAGAATTTGAACTAACATTTGAAGATCATTACCCGTTCAGTATTAAGGTGACTCGTTCATAAATCGAGCAAAGTTTTATTCTAAATACATCATTTTTCTTTCTATTGAGTCTATATAAATATAAGTACGAACAATACGATCTTATCAAAATAAAGAGTTCGACTTTATTTACCCATCGCAAATGATTAGTTTTAATCACGTTGTAAATTGTGTTTTTTCTACACTTCACCACTAAAATATAGAATTTATAACAACCCGTATGATCATGAACTTTATAATTATATGCTCAATTTAATTAAGTGAAATGTGATAATTAAATCATATTTTTAGTCATAACGTCGTTTATTATAAAATACTACTCTAACAAGCTCCCACTTGTACTTTAGAGTATATGTGACATATTAAGAATCTTCATCCTCTCGAGATGACCATCAAAACTCTTAGTGAATGGGTATGCAAGAATATCTACTAACACCATCTTGATGAACAATCTCTCTAACAAAGTGGTATTTCATCTCAATGTACTTGTCATGCTGATGACTTATAGGTTCTTTAACGTTGGCCACTATCCTACTGTTATCACAATAAAGAGTCATATGCTCCAACGTCGAAGGTACCACTTCAAGGTTCATAAGAAACTTCCTAAGCCAAACAACTTCTTTAACGACTTCAAAAGCTACTACATATTCTGCTCCCATGATGAAGTCTCAGCAATGCAAGATTAATTTATACTTCTCCATACAACAGCTCCATCTCCCAGTGTCCCAGTGTAAACACCGATCTAGATGTCGACTTTCTAAAGTAGGGAGTCTAATTTAGTATAACATGTAGGAGTCAGATTTTGCCCAGAATAGACAAGCATACAATTTTCTAGTTTGCTGAATATACTTGAGTATAAGCTGAACCGCCGTCCAGTGCTCTGTCCTGCGTTAGACTAATACTGACTAATAATGCCTACAACATAACAAATATATGGTCTGATGCAAACCATGGCATACATGAGGCTTTCCACAGCCGAAGCATAAGGAACTTTCTTCATGTTTTCTATCTCACTTAGAGTATTGGGAGAATGCTACTTAGATAGATAGATTTCCATGCCTGAAAGGAAGTTGTCCCATTTTGAAATTTTGCATTGGAAATCTAACTAATATTTTATCTATATATGAAACTTGGGATAGAACTATGCAGAGATGTTGATTTATCCATGCCTGAAAGTAATTCATTGATTTATTTTCAAGAATGTTGATTGATACAATGGCATGCAGAGATCACAAACTATTATCTAAATATGGAGAGACGGGGTCTGGTAGGCGTGCAATGTTTGCTGATCTTAAGAAACTTATAGAGAAAATCCCAAGTTGTGTGATAAGCTGAAATTCTCCAAGAAAACTAGATTGATAAAACTAATAAAGCTAAGATTTATTTCTTCACTAATTGTATCACAAGCATATTCTTCAGGATAAGATATACATTCAGCATGTTTGGCTTGATATCTTTTCATATAGGGAAAGGAGATGGCTTCTTTTTTAAGAAGAAGTCAAGCCAAACATACTCATTGGCGTTTTTAAAAATTAAATGAAAGAAAAATTTAATCATAAATAGAAAAATTTGATAAGAATGTTTTTATATATGCTTAATAAATCACTAACAGATAAAAAGAAAAACTCTATGTATTTGACATCATACTGACCAACTATTCATTTTATTTTAGTAAATTTATTATATAGCAGAAAACCCACAAATTATTAGGGCAAGATTCAAGGGAGTGTGTGAGTAGGGGCGGAGCCAGGATATGGCAAAGAGTGGGCCGGAGGAGGGGAGGAACCTTCCCTCACGGGGGTTCGGGAGTAGCACCTCCATTTTTTTTTCTCAAACCATAATTACTGAGCCCATTTTTTGAGAATTTAATATTTTCAAATAAGTCATAATCTTTAAAAAACTTACAAGAAATCCGTCTAATCTCACCCATTTTATCTCACACCGTATGCGAATTGTATGCCCGTTTATTTGAAGATATACGATCAATTTCCACTTCTAAAATCCAAACAAAATAACAAAGAAAAAAGTTCCTATTTCGAGTTCCATAATCATCAATAATTCAGTACAAAAATCATAAAATAGGGCAAAAAATCATCAATATTCAAAGGAGGAAGAATCCGATAAAAAAAGGATTGGGCCGCTGGTTTTATTTTTTTTATATCATCAATTGCTAAGGCCCAGCCCTATCTCCGCCTATGTGTGTAAGACAATATAAAAAGCTAGGCACAGAGGCTCCCATATAACGATGAAGTCCCCTTAATGTAAAAGGAAAGAACTACAGTCACCAAAAAATTAAAGGCAGACGAAATGTTATTGATTTGTATCGAAAAGAGGCCAATCTAATATCTCAAGGGTCACCCTTTTCGATTATTATTTTGTTATTTTACCAGATTTTTCTTAATATGGTCACACTATTGATCCATTTTCTATTTTTCACCAGATCCGGTAACCTGACGTTCTCATTGGTTGTGAAGTTCAATCACCGACAGTGACACTATAAGTCATGTTTTTTTGTTTCCAATTTTTTCTAGTTATGTTTAATATTAGTCTTGCATTTTATTTAAGTTTAACACGTTTGACTTTGGAGGGTTTTTAACGAGATTTGAAATTTTATTAGCAAGAATCTGTTTGGTGGTGATCAAAAGTTGATGCAGCTTTGTGACAAGAATGATATGTTTTTGGATTTTGGAAACTTGATAGCCTTAAATAAAGTAATCGGCTGTGGATGCGAAGGAAAATTCGTACGTGAAGAAATTTACGATGGACGTCATGTAGCCGTCAAATGCTTTAACAATAATCATTATGGCTTATACTGAAAGAAGTTTATTGTGGAGTTAGATAGCCATGAAAATATAGTTTGTTACCATGGAAAGAAGGATGCAGCTGAAAGTGGCAAGGTTCTTACACTATGGAAGGATGATAGCTCTTTATCTCCTTTGTTGTTAAGTATAATGAGGTTTGTGCTATTCGTCATCTATTTCACTACAAAGTTAAAATTCACAATATTCAAAGAAATTGTAATTAGATCTTTTTATATATTGGAGATTAACTAAATTAAATACATCTCTATTGTGATTTGTAGGGATAATGTTCGTGGATAGGTCACTTCATGACCACGATATTATACATTAGGACCTAAAATCACAAAATCTGCGCATAAAAAAAAAGAGTCCAGTGTGTGCAAAGATTTCAGATATGGGCAATTGCAAGCACCTAGCTGGAGACTTAGGAGCCAATAATAATATTGGTGATTAATTGTAGAAGTTTTTATGCACGCTAATCTGATAGTTCTATTAGATTAGATTCTGCACAGACTTTATTTGCATTAATTTTGTGTTTTAGCTATGCTGGTAAGGGGACAATAGGTAGGCATGTACCTGAGCAGATAAGTAGTACTAACCGTCATACAATAGTTGTAGATTTGTACGACATAGGTTGTACTTGTATTCTTTTTTACTGCATCACTCAGGGCCATCACCCACTTGGGAGTTTGCCTCTCGACGTAGGGAGGTAGAAAAGCCGTATATTTTTTTTGCTGAAAGACCATGACAAGGATAAAAGCAAAGAGAGAGAAAATGAGAAAGATAAACAACAAACTAATAATGGAAAGGGTGATGCTGTAAGTGAGCTTGGGAAGCACCCTAATAGAAATTTTAAGAATTTCAAGATCTGTCGTAAACCTCCTCAGATTTTTGTAAGTGTGATTGATCTTCTGTGATATCTTTTGACTTTTGTACTTCCATTGAAAGATGAATCCACGAACAAAATTAGCTTATCAATTGATATGGCTATTGAAGTTTCTACTAGCTGTATTCGTGCAGGACGTGTTGTTATTCATAGGGGTCGTAATATGTTAAAAAGTGAAATGTTCCCATGAAATTTGTAGATTGGGATTTGCTAAGGTTTCTGGATGTTAAAACCTTGATTATGTGTGTATCTGATTGTGTTTGTGTGTGTATTCATAAGAGAACTATTTTGTATATATAAAATTGTGTCAGAAAAGAAACAGTGTTCATAAGAGAATTCTTGAGGTAGTTTTAGTAATTGAATACACAAATGTCAATAACAGTATAGTCCAATTTTTGCTGTTGCAAATTTTTTAGCAGATTTTTCTTTTTCGTCTCTCTCTCTCCCTCTCTCTCTCTTCATGTTCAAATTTTTCTCGGTTTGGTTTTCCAAATTTCGCATGCTGCCAATATAGTGGTAGTTTTTAGTTGTACATTGTTGGGCTGTGCAAATTGCAAGTTTACTTTCACATATAGGGAGCATTTGCTTTAGAATTTTCGTTACCCAAATTTTGTAGACCAGAAAGTAAGAGGATTAATTTGTATATTTGATAATCCATTTTATCACACTTAATAAATAAGAAAAATCCACAAATTATTTGTTAGAGTGTATTTTCTGGAAACATGTTTGTATATTGTAAAATGAGGTTGCATGATACCAACTACTATTAACCATCAAATTCTTGTCAATCTTTTCGAATCAGCTGTTGTGCTTATTTGAACATTGTGCTTATTTGAACAAGTATTGAGTGCCAATATAGCTTTTTTAAGTTTTCTTTGGATTGAATGGCTTGTTCACCTACCGAATGTGCTTAACATGGCATCTCGTACTAAACCATTTTGAGAGTGTTTATAAATATTTATAAATTATTTAAACATTAATTTTTATACATATTTTTTAGGATTCATAAATTTTATTTACTTTTTATCTATACATTTTGTAAGACTTACTATTTATAATTTACAACAAATTTTATAAAAAAAGCACTTGTGAACTAATCAGGTAGAAGTAGTACGAATAAGCTTTTGCACTTGAAAAATATGCTAAACAAGACAACTGACCGTTGAGATTGAGTGAGTTTGTTCACTTAGAAAGTATGTTATACAAGGCAACTCCATTCATCGAAGGCATATAATTAGTGATTAGTTAACCTTTTTACTTCAAAAGTTCAAATCACATAACTTGAGTATGGGGAATATGCCCAAATAGAATAGAAGCGAGTTCTTACAGTAAATGGCGTAGATCGGAAATGAAAATATTCTTCAAATTGAACTCGTCGTTCAAAAAGATACGGATTATAATTATTTTTAGAATCATTCAATGCGCGTTAGGTAACGCCCAAGTATTCTTGTCATACCTTTTTTTAATGCCTATCTAATTTTTTTTTTCGATTTTCAATCTATTATAAATATGGCGGTTTAATAAAAAAAATGTTATTCTACAGGCCGAAGATTTCAGAGGTTCTAAAGCACCCTATACTTTGGAATTCTAGTACTTGACTTCAATTCTTGAAAGATGTTAGAGATAAGCTCGAATCTAAAAAGGGTATTTTACTTTAGAGAAGGATTGAAAATATTCGAAAAACTGTTCTCCGTGACAAGAATTGGAATTTAAAGTTACACCACGACTTTATGATGGAAATCGAGAAGGAATCCAAGTCGTACAAGTTTGGTAAAGTACGTGACTTGATAATGTTAATCACAATAAGGCCACCCATTTTAATGAAAGAACATAGTGGGAGGGACTCCTGAAGAATTTGGAGAGTATTTTTTGAAAATATTCTCACGACTTCTATTTGAGGTTTACAAATTGATCTAGAGTTGTTGTGTGAATGATGATTTATTTTGCAAGTATTTTGCTTGAAGTTGTCATTTGGTGTCTGCCAAGTTGAGATGGTGGATGATAGGTCATATATTTTCTTACTGAAAGACCGTGACAAGGATAAAAGCAAAGAGAGAGAAAAGGAGAAAAATAAACAACAAACTAATGATGGGAAGAGTGGTGTTGACAGTGGGCTTGGGAAGCAACCTGATACAAATTTTAAAAATTTCAAGGTGCATCGTAAATCTCCTCAGACTTTTGTAAGTGTGATTGATCTTATGTGATACTTTTGTACCTCCATTGAAAGAAGAATCCATGACCATAATTAGCTCATCAACCGATATGGATATTGATGTTTCTACTAGCTGTATTTGTGCAGGACATGTTGTTATTCATTGGGGACGTAATATGATAATTGAAAGAAGAATCCATGAACATAATTAGCTCATCAACCGATATGGATATTGATGTTTCTACTAGCTGTATTTGTGCATGACATGTTGTTATTCATTGGGGACGTAATATGATAAAAAGTGAAATGTTTCTATGAACTTTGTAGATTGGGATTTGCTAAGTTTTCTGGAAGTTACAACCTTGATTATGTGTGTATTTGTTTGTGTTTGTGTGTGTATTCATAAGAGAACTATTTTGTATATATAAAATTGTGTCAAAAAAGAAATAGTGTTCATAAGAGAATTTTTGAGGTTGTTTTAGTATCTGAATAGAAGTGTCGATAATAATACAGTCCAACATGTACTGTTGCAAATTTTTTGGCAGATTTTTCTTCCCCCCCCCTCTCTCTCTCTCTCTCTCTCTCTCTCTCTCTCTCTCTCTCTCTCCAAGTTTTTCTCGATTTAATTTTTATTCATATTTTTTAAGATTAACACTTTTTATTTACTTTTATTTGTACAATTTGTAAGACTCACTGTTTATAATCTACAACAAGTTTTATAAAAAAAAAAAGCACTTATCAACCAATCAGTTAGAAGTAGTACGAGTAAGCTTTTTCACTTGAAAAATATGCTAAACAAGACAACTGACCGTTGAGATTGAGTGAGTTTGTTCACTTAGAAAGTATGTTATACAAGGAAACTCCATTCATCCAAGGCATATATAGATACTAGAGATTAGCTAACCTTTTTACTTCAAAAGTCTAAATTGCATAGCTTGAGTATGGAGAATATGTCCAAATAGAATAGAAGCAAGTCCTTACATTAAAAGGCCTAAATCGAAAAAAGAAAATACTCTTCAACTCGCTATTCAAAAAGGTATGAATTATAATTATTTTAGAATCATTCAATGCGCGTTATTCTTACTCAATATGCATTTCCAGAGGATCACTTATCTTGTTATTACTCAAATGAGTATATTACTAAGCACCACTTTATCATACTCGATCATGGTTGGTTGTAAATTTTTAGTTTGGGGGTGATCAATAGTGCAACCGTGATCAACGGCACAACGGTAGTTGATAGATAGCAGCATTATCTATTTTATTCAAAAAAGTATGTTAAGATCGTACAATAAAATAAAATACAATAGTGAACAAAATATGAAAAATGAATCTACATTTTATTTAAAAAGGTCAAGTTTTGATTACACAACACTGGAAAATCGAAAAAAGAAATGGAGGATTGAAAGATTATAAGTGTAGTTTTAACCTAAATAAATAAGTGGTCTATTTATTTTATGTGTGATAAGTGTAACTTATACATTTATCTTGACTCCTCAACGAAGAATTTTTGTATAGATCCATGTATTTTAGAGTCTATAACTATTGAGTTTAAGTTTATTTTCATGATTGTAGGACGAAATCCTAGAACTCGAGTTATAATGGTGAAATCGGCCAGAAAAATGGGAAAAATTTGAGGTTTTGAAGTGAGGATCAAGAGTCTAATATTGGAGGACGAAAAAGAAGAGATAATCAAGTAGAATTTAGATGTTTTGAAGTGATAATGAAGAGTGAAAGTGAATGATTAAACACTCAAAGGAAAATGTGAAAGAAGAAGGACATTCTCGAGGAGTAGGTGGGGAAACTAGAGCACAAAGTTTGGTAAAAAGATCTCACAAGGAAAATAATATACCATTGAAAAGATAATTGAATTAGAAGTCCAACACTTTTTATAGATCACAATCTAGAATTTTCTACGATAATTATGGTCCATTGAATGTTAGTTACCCAAGGCAGAATTTCTATATGCTCGAGCAGACAGAAGGTACATTGTAACAATAAATGCTCAAAGTATTATTAAGGCTTACACGAATAAGAAATTTAGAAAACCTAGACAAATTTAAACAATATCAATCATTTTTTCAATAATTAACCTTAAACCAAACATAAATCATCACAAACTAGCAAGTTATCTAACTACGTTACATAAAGAAAATCTTTTTGACTTAATAAACACTTAACCTAAATTGACTCAATCAACCAACGAACTATCAGAAAATTCAACTTCATTCCCAAACTTAAAATCAACATTGTCCTCAATGTTATCTTGAAACTAGGCTAAAAATTAAGATATAAAGTATAGCAATACTTCCCTTGTGTTTTCCATTGTGAATTTAGCACTGAGTACGTTGAAACATCCATACCATCTCCTCCAAACTTGTGTTCAAGTCTCGTTTGGTTTGAAGCAATTTCTTCTTTAGAATATTTCATCAAACACCTTATGGGTGATCTAGCAAATCCAGATATATTACGTGACGTTTAAAAAATTTCACACAAAATGATGATGACCACCTAAACTCTAATGTGCTCAAAATACACTCTAAAATTTTTGACTCAAACCTACCAACTAAAAAAAAAAAGTAAAAAGGTAAGAAACTTAGTTTGTCTCCCAATAAGCGCTTGCTTAAAGGCATTAGCTCCACCTTGTTGCGACGATCATGCAAGCAGCTTAAGTCAGGCTTTGGAAACTTTGCATTGCTTACAATTTTCGATTTTACAAGATATTTTTTTTTCATCCTCCAAACTTTTGCTTACCTTTTTTTTTTTTTTTTGTAATCAAATTTTGCTCCACCAAGACTTTCTAACTTTGCATTCGTCTTGAGCTCTTCACCACCAATTTTCACTTCTAGTAAACATGTTGCATCACCACTTATTTCCACTACTTTGTAGATTCTAAGACAATATTCAAGGTTGGATGGTTGCTTGAGTGGTTAACCAGTGAACTTGGCTTATTTATCCTAGACCCTCAAGACTAGAAATCATTTTTCCACATCGATTAGGGCTCGACTTGTTGCTAGGAATGGTCTGTCCAAAATCACTGGCATAGCTCAGTTTTCTTCAATATCCAAGAAGATAACATCCACTGGGAATATGAATTTGCCTACTTTGATGAAAACATCCTCAACCACGCATTAGAGATGGTTGATCGATCGGTTAGCTAGCTGAAGTGATACTTGTTACCACCCAAATTTGGCGAGGCCTCCACATCAGCAAAGTGGTCCCAACAAAGGCGTCCTAGGTCTTCGTCAAATTCTAACGTGACAGCCAAACTTTCAAATTATGATAAAAGGCCCTTGTATCCTAATACCCAAACAAGCAAAGTCCAGGAACATCTTCGACCCTCTTAACAAGCCTGGGTTCCTTACTATTATCTCGCGTCTTAACAAGATCCTTCCTGGCAATCCAATATTCGGGGTTGGATGGAAGGTAATTAGGGAAATAAGTATTTACTTAATAAAATCATGCTCACAAGGAAACCTCATATGATTCTCCTAAAAATCGATAGCACAATCTCGAAGACTGACAAAGATTAGGAAAAAATCTTAGAAGATCATGGTAAAATTAAATTTGGCCTTATCCTTTAAGGAAAGAAGATCCCATCATATTTCTAATTGTTTGCTTCCCTAAATCAATTAGAAATCTCCTCCTATAAATACAAGATCTTCATTTATTCTAAAGTACGCATTATTCTTTATCTTAAACTCTATCCAAATATTTGTCTGTTTGTCTCTTCCACACCCATATCCTCCTATATATCTTATACTGGCAATTGACTTAATCGTCGGAGTACCAACGACCACCTGTCCTATTTTTCTTAGTGATCTTGATGCCTAATGATTGTCAAAGTGTGTAGGTAATATACATGTTGATAGATGATTGATTGAAAATCTGTTGTCACATGGATAGTGCATATTTCGAGGTTAATAGATTAGCGTCGTTTGTAGAAACTGAAAATAAGTTACATGACCAACAAACTTGTGATAAAATGTGTTTTCTACCGGATGAACATTGAAATAGAGAACTCTCAAGAAAAAATTGAGTCCTTCCAAATGGATCAGCGGTAGGGAAGCATTCTGGATCTCTAGATTGTGACTCACCGCTGAAAAAGGAGACAACGCTAGAAGTGAACGACTGAACAAGACATCTTTGACTTGAAATATGAGAACGCCCAAATGAGGGCCATGATCGAGCGAATGAAAAATCAACACGCCCAGTTTGAGAGCAAGCGCAACCGTGACTGGAGAAGCTCTTCAATGTCCGACTCAGTCAAAATCTGTCGATCTCAGTATGACCCTCCAGTGACATGCGGATGGAACCTCAGAATCTAAACCTGAGGTCCTCGCATGAACAACGACGAAAGAATCTCCCATCAATGCAAGAGAACAAACCTGCCTTATCTGTCAGTGTCTTCGACAGGTTTGGGTCGGGTCTTCTGTATCATTCTCCCAACCACAGAGTAGTCGACGTATTGATCACAACGAGGCTCACCTAGAGAGGAAGAAAGATTCGAGGACTGTGGATGTGAAGTCTGAGGATGAAAAGCAGGTACGTTCATGCGATCTAGATGAAGATGATGAGAACTTCCCATTCTCTAAAGAACTGAAGGCTAGAAAACTGGCCATTGTTTCAAAATGCCTCATATAGAAAAGTGCAATGGACGAGACGATCACACAGACTTTACTAATGTGTACAAGACGATGTTGCAAGGTTATATCTCAGCGGTTAAATGCAGAAACTTTCATACTACTCTCGTCTCCTATGCGAAGAAATGGTACAACAAGTTGAAACCTGTTAGCATCAAGAGTTGAAAATAAGAGAGGCGAAGAAGACATGGTCCTCGATGAAGGCCTTGACCCTTGGATTACTGGTTCAGACTCGCAAGCTTCACCGGCAGAGGAGTTAAAGACATTTTAACTCGTCCGACCCTCCAAAGTACTATAGGTGGCTCAAGCCCTAGAGGAAGGATTAAAGGAGAAATTGAAACAATTCGTGAAGGAAAACCTCGACGTCTTCGCATGGAAGCACTCCAACTTGGTAGGGATAGATCCATCGGTGGCGTGTCAATTCCTAAAAGTAGACCTAAAAGTCTGTCCTAAAATACAAAAGAGAAGGCCATTGAGTGCAGAAAGATATAATGTACTAAAAGAAGAAGTGGAAAAGCTTTCAGCAAATGGTTTCATAAGAGAAGTAGTGTATCCAAAATGGGTGTCCAACCCCGTCTTGGTAAAGAAAAACAATCGCAAATGGAGGGTTTGCATAGACTTCTCTGAGCTAAACCAAGCATGCTCGAATGATAGCTTTTCCCTACCTCGCATAGAACAATTGGTCGACGCCACCCCTGGTCATAAGCTACTTAGTTTTATGGACACCTAATCTGGCTACAATCAGATCCCCATGTTTATAGAGAACGAGGAGCATTAAGTCTGAAAAAAATGATAATTTGTTAAAAAAAAATGTACTTATAAAAAATGAGATGTACGTGAGCAATGGATACTTAGCCAATGGATTGTTTAATATGAATAGAATGCTTGTGCTTCATGATATTGATGAATTTATGTTGCTAAGCACAATTCTACCCAGAATTGTGGGTGTATGATTGTTGTTTGTATTATATCCTCAACTTAAATTCAGATTTAACCCATATTTTTTTGTAGGAGATAGTGTTGTTGTCTTCAAATTAGAGTATTGAAATATTGAAACAACATTAAAATGTTTAATTGTACTATGATGAATCCCTTATTAAACTTGAAAATCGTACGATGTTGTAAATTGGGTATCCAATGCAAAGATTTGAATCTACTAGTAAATATATTTTATTATTCAGGGTGCAGTTGTTTATTGAAAATCTTCCAAATAACTTGAGTATTGAAAGATTATGATATAATTTAAATTTTTGAGCTTTAAATGAAGCTAGAAAGAACTATGATCTGAAGTCCTCAAAGCAACGTGTATAGCTCGATCCACGATGGAATTTGAGTTCATAGCTTTAGATAAAGTTAGAGAAGAAGCAGAATGACTTTGTAATTTCTTAGAGGACATTCCATGTTGGTCTAAGTCAGTGTTTGCTATAAGTATACATTGCTATAGTCAGTCAGCTATTAAAAAACATAAAATAGTATATATAGTGGTAAGTACATTGTAGACACAATACCAATAAACAGTTGATCTCAATTGGTATTATTTTAATTGATTACGTGAAATCAAAGGTGAATCGTGGATTCACTTACAAAAGGCTTACCAAGAGATCAAGTATACTGCTTATCAAAGAGAATGGGATTAAAAGCCTATTACGCATGAGCCTTTGTAATGGTAATCTAACCTTGTTGACTAGAGATCCCAAAATTTTGGTTCAATAGGACAATTAAGTTATGAAGATTTAGTTAAGCACTTAGAAGTTATCTCCTACCCATTTCTATTGTAAGAAAAAGTGTCATTTGCAGAGTGTATGGGGTTAAGTTATAACTTTTAATGATTCTTATAGTTTGGATAAACCAAGTGGAGTGTTTCAGAATGTTCTTAATAGGAGACCACCTATGTAAGTGTAAAGTGGGGCTGCTTCTATGAGAATGTTTTAATGCTAGAATTCTCTAAAGCACTTATGAAACCAAGGTGTTATGGAGGTTCTTGTGTGGGTACCATTGTCTTGGTTTACACCAACGGCTGAACATTAGCCAAGGAAATCCGATAGTATTCTATTAAGAAAGGTTGAAAGCCGTAAGCTACCTATCCTGATGCAGTAGCTTTTTGATTGTCCTCTTCTTTTGTCTTCTTTGATTTGAGTTGGCTTCTTCCATTCATGTGGAAGATTGTTGGAATTAATTGAATTTTATAGGATAAAATCGTTAAATGTGGTATATTTGATTATATGTGCTATTACAATTAATTTTGGGTAAATTGAAAAGTCTCTAATAAAAAGCACGTAATTAATGAATGAGTATAATGAATAGACACATTCATTCATAATTAGTGAATACGTATGATGAATGGACATATTCATTCAAGATTTAATCTGAACCATCAAATAACATAAAAATATGAAATAGTACTATCTAAGGGCTCATATTAATTAGACCAAATAGTGTACATATTCATAAAGAGGCACACCAATTCAAAGAGACACTTCAAAACCTATAAATGGAGACCCTTAAATTCAATTTTTATACATTATATCAATTCTGAATTATTGATTTATAAATTCTCACCCCTTTTCAAAATTTTGTCTAAGTAATTTCTGAGCAAATTTTAGTTCAAATTAGTTTTGTGCAATTTTCTTAAAGTTCGTATTTTTCAATCTATTCGAGAAGAGTACAATGAATATTTTGGTTCGATCGACAAGGTTGGTATAACTGCAATACCGAGTTTGGAAGAAGCATTGTATCTTAGGAGACATACGTCCTTTGATCCTATTAGCACCTTTGTAGGAGACGAAATCTGTCTTAAGGAGATTTGTTAAGGCATACCTTGTTGGAATATTTTCTCAAAATTTGCCAAAATCAAAAGATGCACCAATTGTTGAAAAGGAAAAGATATGATATGATATTATATGATATTATATTTGATGACTAAAATTGAACATGTTTCCAAATTTTAGACACCTTGACTGTCGAAACTTGGAAAAAATTTAGGTCATACGTTAACTATAAATTGACGTGGTTTATTCTCTTTTGTATATGTGACTTGAGGATCTTTGAGAGAAAAATTATAAGCCCAGCATTCCAGTTGTTTTTCTTGTTCTCTTTGTGGGTTGTACAAAGAGTAGAGATTGGTGAGTAGGATAAAGCTTATGATATTATTTTTCTTAAGATACTTGAAAATTTTGGATGAGTGAAATCTATATGATTGTAACGATTTTTCATATAGTGTAAGTTTTGATAGTCTATAAATCTTTCTCTATTTTTTATATTTTTTCTGTCTCGTTATTTTTCTCTAAATAAAGATCTTGTGGGCAATAAAAGAATTGGTCTCAATTTCTAACACTGGTGTCAGAGCATCAAACCATTCAGAGTGTTGGTGCACAGAGAAGATATGTCTATCAAATATGACGTGGAGAAATTTGACAGAAATGTTAGGTCACATAAGCAATAAAGGTCTTCAATTGTTAAACAAACAAGGTGTTTTTAAAAATGATCACATTTCAGACCTTCAATTTTGTAAAAATTGTATCTTAGACAAACAACATATGATTCAGTTTTCAAGTGACTTACATAATATTTCATTTGTGTTAAATATGTGCATTCAGATCTATGGAGTCCATCTAGTACACCAACACATGGAGAAAACAAATACTTCTTCACTCCAGAAAAGTTTAGGTAATTTCATTAAACACAAATCTGTAACTTTTGAAAATTTTAAAATCTAGAAATTGTTAATTGAAAATCAAATTGGAATGAGGTTAAAATGCTTAAGGACTGATAATGGTCTTTAAATTTATAATAGTTCATTTGATGATTTTTGTAGTCAAAATAGTATTAAAAGGCATAAAATGGTTCCTTATATCCCTCAGCAAAATGGTGTTGCTGAGAAGATGAATATGACTCTTTTGAAAAGGGTTAGATGTATGTTATCTAGCTCAGGCCCACTAAACCATTTTGGGTGAGACAGTTGTGATTGTCTGTTACCTAATAAATAGATATCCCTCAGTTGTTTTAAATGGTAAAACACCTGAAGAAATATGGAAAGCCAACTGATTATTCAAAATTGAGAGTGGTTGGGTATTCTTCTTACTCCAACATTAAGGGAAACTTGATCCCAAATCCCAAAAATGTGTGTTGTTAGGATATCATGAAGGGGTAAAGGTACTTGAAAGGTAGTGCAAATGTGGGATTGATTTTCGAACATAGTAGTGAAGGGATAAAATTAAAAGGTTATATTGATGCTAACTATGCAAGTGATAGAGATAATATAAAATCACTCACTTCATATGTCTTAACTCCGTGTGATGCTTGCATTAGTTGAAAGTTTCAGTTGCAGCATATAGTTGTTTTACCTACAACTGAATATGAATATGTAGTTGTGAGTGAAGCAATGAAAGAGGCTCTGTGGCTAAGAGGTATGCTTAATGAATTACATTTCCGTTGGATTCTCTGATAGACAATATGCCATCTAACTTTGCAAGAATCCTGTTTTCCATTACAGGACAAAACACATTGATGTGAGACATCACTTTATCTGAGATGTAGTATCAAAAGGGATAATTAAACTTGAAAAAATTCCCTCACAGTTTAACCCCCCTGATATGGGGACCAAACATCTACATGTAATCAAGTTTAAGTCATGTCTTAGCTTGCTAAACATTGATCCGAGTTGAGGTATTATCCTAAACCTTTTTTTTCCCTTTCTTGTTAGTTTATATGTAGTAACTAAGTTTTTGTTTTTTGCAGGTACCTAGAGGCAGTGAAGCAAATAGTAAAAAGTTGTCTTTTTGCACTAATGTTACCACCACATAGATCAAGATGAGTTTGTTAATAGGCCAAGTGTGACCAGTGATGAATGTATTGCTGTTTTTCCAAGCCCAAGCCTACGATGTTGACCTAAGTCAGACCCATGTCAAAATCTGGTGAAGTGGGACTTTACTTCTGAAGAGATGGAAAGTATGTTTTTGATATGCATTTCTAGTCGCTGATTATCAAGATTAATTCTAACCATTGGAAGGGCGATATAAAAGGTGTGTATCTTCATTCTAGGGAAACCCTTTTTGTGCGCGGCTTTTCATCTCTCTCTTCAATTTCACCTCTTCTTCTTTCTAAAAGGCTGAGTGATTAGAGGATTGTTTCTAGAATTGGTTTCCAGAATATTGTTGCTACAATGATCGGCTTTAGATTGATGATCGTATTGTAGAGTTTGGTGTTGTAGAACCCCTATTGTGGTCCTCTGTAATTTTCATTGGTTGTTTTGAGGCGTTTATCTGACAATCTCGGTGATTTCTGAGCGGATGGCTTGTAAACAACATTCTTCTAACATTGGTTGGTTATTTTAGTGCAAGTGGCTCATTACTTGGTGCATTTAATTTGAATGATGTGGTTGCGAAAAATCATAACATAATTCATACTTCACTAGAATCCAAACCACCATAGATTAAAATTAAATAAAAAATGTTTTCAGACTTGAGAAATTTAATTACGGAAAATAGAAAATGACTTCTTATCCAAAGCTAGTACATAACATTCCTATTTACAAAAGATGCCTTCTGCCAGATTGTGGATACAAGTAGTATTTTGCAAAATAGGTTAACAAATTAGAAATTGGAGAAAAAAGAAAAGAGGAAAGTTAGTCCAATGTAACCAACAAGGCAAGAGGCTGCTAAAAAGAAATTCTCAAACGCATCTAGGTGAATATAGGCATTGATGCCTGTTCCAGATAAGTCGCCTCATGCACATTTGTATAAGATAATCCCTGGCTTATTTTATTCATAATCATGCGAGCTACTACATAACCTTTCATGTATAAATAGTTATCAAGTTCAGGGTTACTTGATGTTATCTTCTGTAGTACTTCGTCCCTAGAGCATCTTCCTCGATTATTTTGGAAAGTCCACTGGGAAAATCACCGGGCCATAGAACAACATCACTTCCCGAAAGATCCAGCTTAGCTAGATAATCAGCTGCCCTATTAGTTTCACGCCAAGAATGAGAAACGAGATATTTGTCAAACTTCTTCAAAAGTTTCCAAATGTGCTTCAAGCAGCTGGTAGCCTTCGGACCATATGGTTGTTCCTTGTTTATAGTTTTGACAACACTCATCGAATCCGATTCCACCCATATTACCTTGATACCCAGACCTAATGCAACTATAAGGCCTCTCCATATAGCCAATAGTTCGGCCAAGAAAATATCATCTCCTGGATATCTCGAGACATATGCACATATAGGATCACCCAGATAGTCACGAAGCAAACCACCAAAACCAGCATTTTCTCTGACAATAGATCCATCTGTATTCAACTTGGTCCATCCAAAGCCGGGCTTTATCCACATTGACCATCTGTTTGATCTTTTAACCAGGTTTGTAAAACCACTCAAATTTTGAAAATCAAGGCATGCGATTTGGTTGAATCTCCCTAGTATAACATTGGCTTTCTTCTTAGTTAAAGACATATTTGTTTGTTTAGTTGCAGCCGCATTTTTCTGTTTATGTTCCATTTCCTTCACCTTGTGCTTCTTTCCCTGAAAGTGCATCCTCAAATCTTTTTCGCTGAGAGTGCTTATCAGACAAAGGGGACAGCCCCACTCCCTCTGAACTTTCTTCAGACATCCTGGCTGTGACAAAACACCTATCATCGTATGGCCAGTAGCTCTCGTTTCACCCTGAAACAAATATAAGAACATTCTCACAAACCTCTCGTGAATGCTGGCATTACCAACCGGTGATGATACTTTCTTACTTAATTAATTACCGTTCCAGGTTTGTTTCTTAATTTTTCTGGCACCCCAGATAGCTAAAAGCAGAAAAATAAAAGTCAGAAGTTATAAGATATTATCCAACTGCAATACTGGTTGGTTCGTTTCTGAAATAAACGCAATGTGACACATTAAAACATTCTCAGATTAAAGTTTACCTCATAAGTCACAAGGTTTTCTGATTCTTCTTCTCCATCCTCCCTCATATGATAACCTGCTTGATCACAAAATTCATTCTGCCCAACTATGAGACAACTTTTTGATTCTGGAATGAGCAACATGTCCCAGAAACACGAATCCTCAGCTATACGAACAAAGTGTGTGTAGACATAAGAAGTACCAGCAAATGAAGGTACTGTGAGCAAGATAGTGGCTACTCCTTTTATATAGGGCCAAAGAGAAAGCCTGAAAGGGAAAAGAAACTCAATGTATGAGACTCAACAGTGGACTAATGGTGATTCATATCTACTCTCAAGGAAATAAAGAGCTTGATTTATATCAACCACCTGAAGTGAAGTAGAAGATTCATGAACATCAGGAAACACTTCTATAATAATACACTCGATCAGTGTGCAATATAGTTTATTTAAAATTTATATAAAACTACTTAGATCAAGTTAGATGTAAAGACATTGAGATTATAAACAATCAAAAACTACCCTCTCCCTAAAAAGACATAAAAATCTCTACCTAAATTTGGGCTTGCAGATCCAACAATAATATTAGGCTTTGAAGAGGTAGAAATATATCACCTCAATATTTCTGCAATTGTTTCTTTAATTTAATTCCTTTTTAGCTTTTACTAATTCTAGAAATTTGATTATTACAAGGAAGGACAAAATCAAAGAAAAACTTCTTAAGATCTTCCCAGATATGTAAAATCCCAAATAAAAAGAAATATTTAATATAAAAAAATAAAAAATTTACCATACAAGAAGCTTTGCAAGTGTACATTCCAAGATTGTGGCCATGGAAAACAATACCCAGTATTTGAGGCATGACTGATAGAATGATTCTTCATCACATTCTATAGCGCGAACCGAAGCATACCTATTTAAACACATTTCAATGCCAACAGACAAAAATGAATAAACATGTAGAATTCATATGGGGGTACTTACAGGGGATACACCAGAGGAATTGAAGGCCTGCAAATCAAACAAAAAGGGCAAAACAAAAAATGTTAAAGATGTATTATTATGAGCAAAACATAATTTTGGTATTTATTGAGGAGCAGTGCAACTTGCCAAGCAAGGACATTGAAGAATTGAGCAAAGATAATGAGAAAATTGATCGAGCCCATGATACTTGTACTGATATTTTTTCTCAAGTCCTGTAACGATTTGAGAGGAATTTTATGCATCCATTGTCACTGAATATGAGCAAAGCAGAGGCCAGGAGAAGAAAGGACAGCTTAAGAGAACGAAAAGACTTCAAAAGTGAAAAGCGACATAAAATTTAGTTGGTGTTTTTGGTGTGCGAATCACCACAAAATAGCCTTTAAAAATAGTCAAGATTTTTGAGACCTTTAACCAGAATTGAAGAGAGATAAAAAAGGAAAAAATTGTTTAATTTGTATTTTTCTATTTTGCTCCTACTTTCAACGTGATTTTAATTCTCATCTTTCATCTCCATCCACTTAACGTCTATCTTTTCTCACGACGTTAGGCCCATTCAAAGAAGCGGAAAAATTGTAACAGCACTGATGTTCAAATTCGACAACATTCTTGTGAATCTTCGAGGTGCAAAGAAGAAAGTGATACTAATTTGTATGGCTGATGCACACTGTATATCTTGTTCTGCTCTATTATGTGCTATAGGGTACGCATGTTTTCTAATTATTTTATCATTATTTGCTACTATTGATATTTTCTTGTGGTCTACTTCTATCGTACTAATGGCAGGTAACGAACCTCTTCTCCAACCAATTCAACCCCAAGGAGCATCAGCCCCATTTGCTTATATGGAGGCATCAGAATTATTTCAATGCCACACAATTCATCCATATCTCGCACACGAAAACCGCCTTGACAATGTGGTAAGAGTGTCCATTGGTGGTAGTAATCATTTTGATCTTTTCTTCTTCAACCCTCATATTTCATTGGCCACAGTGAAGGTGCAGTTAGACGAGCCCATATTTGATGTCTTTTTTGACAAGCATGAACGCAAGTGGAAAGTTTAGGAATACCCACCAAATATTGTTGCGCATTGGAAAGTAGAAGCTTTGCTTAACATGTTTTTGCACCCTTATGAGTATTTTAATGAAGTCTACTCTCGCTATTTAGAGACTGATGAGATGGAGGACAAGATTGAGCAATCGGGTTCAGAGAAAGGAGATTAAGCAGTCAGGGAGAAGAGGATTTGTGTAGGTTGCTTGTGAAGTTTGATTGGAATGGTTGTTACAGTTTATCTTTTTGTTTTGTTTTACAGTTTTGTTTGAATGGATGCAAAATCAGTTTTCAATAATAATAGTAACATCAATTTCTTATTAGAGTTTCACACAATTATGGTCGTAGTGAAAACTGTGTAATAACAATGAACACGAGATATAACGTAAAATGAAAACTCTATGGAATCCCATTGACAAATTGAATCCCAAACACAATATTAATTAACCAACAAAAGTCGTAATCCCATAAGTACATAAGCTTACAAAAGGATCTGCCAAAGTTAGTTCACGAAAGTCTAAAACGAGTACTGATGTTTTAAAACGAATAGAGGAGTTTTAAAACAACAACACATATTTTTGAACTACTGTTGTTGTTCTAAAACTACTGCCATCGTTTATAAACGACTGCCATCGTTTATAAACTATTGTAGTCGTTTCAATATGCTATCAACCTAAAATGTACATCTTAAACAACGTTTGCAACTGCCCTACCCTGATATCAACATCATTAAACTGAACAAAAAACAGATCAAAATAAATAACCAAAACAAACGAGAAATTATTTTTTATGGAGTACAATCAAGGGTGTATAATTCAACAGCCAGTTTTCTCATCCACATCTGCATGTAGAATCCGTTAACTAGCTCTGCTTGTCTGCCGATGCTAAAAAATTCAATGATTTGATGGCGTAAACACCATAATCACCCTTGCAACACAGTTTCGAAGTTGGACATTAATAGTGCAAATTAAAATAGATTATCGCAGTTGAGCAGTTGCTTATTTTTATATGAAACTTAAGAGTTGGATTGTTTCGAGGTTGTCGTTATCTGTTATATTACTAGAGCATCGATGACAATGTTAATTTTCTTCAGAAGCATAGGAAGAATCGTTGTCATAGGCTTCAAGTCAGCTCTAATTTGATCATTCATAGAGCAACTCCTATCTGGATCGTATATGAACATCGTCGATTTGTCGATGTCCACCCCGACAGCATACTTCTGACCATGTTTTGAGAACTCGCCTTCGAGGTAACTGTCAAATCCTTCTGGCAGCTCTGTCAGATGATCTCTTGCATCTAACTCAAGCATAGCTAGCATGCAGTTGACGTAGAAGTTGACGTCCAATATGACGCGCGGACGGCTGAAGGATTTTGAATATTTTATCGTCCGCTGACGCAGCAATTGCATTGCCATATCAACGTGCTTCAAAATATGCAAGTGCTAGCCAAAGTAATTAAGTATGTTGAACATATATTTCACACGTTGAGGCTACTTACCTTATCTGAAAGCCAAGCTCCTTCCGTGAATACATCATTGAACCATTTTTTTAAATCCTTCAACTTTAAATGGTCCAATTGGTGGCTGACACTGGACGTAAATCAATAATAGAAAAAATATGAATGAAGAAAAAACAAAAATAGAAATTACAGCTGTATAAATAAGTCCACTAAGTTGGAAACGATGTTTACCCGTTACCCCACAGGTTGTACCATGCAGAAAACTCCTTATCCTTTATAGGGTCAACATCTCGGAAAAGATCAAACACCGTAGTATCAACATGCTTTCTCTACTGACCTTCAGTCGTGTATGGATACGTCACCCACTGTGAAGGCTTTTTAACACTCGTTTCCCGCGGCTGTTCGTCTATGTCGGGCTTTTCTATGGCTTTCCTCTTACTCCTACGAATGAACACCTTAGATTTTTCTTGTACATCCTTTCGTCTAACAGATTGCCTAGTCCACCTACGTAGTTGATCCACCTCCTCCGTATCACCCTCCACCGTTGTCCCAACCTCTGTATCTGCAGTCGCCTCCGCTTCACCCTCTACCGATGTGTCTACACATGTATCTACGGCCTTCTCCTTCTGATCACTCTCCACTATTGTCCCTATCTCTGTATCTACCGGAGTCTCCACTTCACCCTCGACACGATCTGTCCCGACCCCTGTATGTACGGTCGAATCCACTTTACCCTCCACCGTTGTTTCTACACATGCATCTACCGGCTCCTCCACACTCCCCTGTCCCGTTCCATTTACCCATATATCCAATTCTCTATCATCTGCCTCCTCTGTAGTCCTTTGCCCCTGATCACTAAATGATAGGTCAGCCCCATCTCAATTCATTCTTCTATCGTCGTCCATATATTCTCCATGCAAATGTGGGCTACGATGTCTCCGTTCTTCTGACATGTCCACCTTCCTTTTCAGCTCGCGAACTTGATCCTTCAGTTTTTTTATTTGTTCAAGTATTTACCTCAGCATATTTCCGTGTTCGCAACACGAACGGCTCCTCCGTAAAGGTGCACGAGGTGCTACAGTGGGCGATGATTGACTTGCCTGGACATGACAAAGAATAACAAAAACAGAGCGTTACAAACGAATGTAAATGACAGGATTGGATGCAATTAATTTATTATAGTATACATACCTCATGCTCATCCTGTGCAACTGGAGAGCGTAGGGGGTCATCCTCTCGCACTTGTTAGAATATATCATCGGGCTCTTCATCTCCAGCAGTACCGTCTGCTCCGTCCTCGTGAAGATAGGCATCGAGGATTGGATCTTCCCTTCTAGGGTTGGAGACAAACAATCTCACATACTCTTCTTCCATCTCCTCGGGACTAGAATGCAATGTGCACCAGACACGTAGGTGTGGATCGTCCAAGACTTCTGCAATGTCTCTAGATTCAGGCGTTAAGCGCGAATTCCACGAGCACATCCTCGAGAGTCCCCTTTCCTACATCTGAGCACGGAACAAGTGTGCTATATGTGGTATTGCCTCAAATGCCCAAACCTACAAATAGATGTACTTGTCATTTACTAACCAAATTTTTATATCTAATTTTTTCACTTAATGGAAATTTTAGATTCAGTGACCATTACCTGCACCGCCAATGGGAACCCCCACAAAGAATACCTATCCTTCTGTTCTTCCCAACTTCTCATAAATGCATGCATTGTGAGGTCATAAATCTTCCGCCCCCATGGATATTCATTGAATAAATCCAAGTCGTCAACTAAATCCAATATGTGATTGTCTATCTTTGTGTTCAGTTCTTTGGCTCTCAGTATTGACTCATAGATACATGCCAGTCCTAACTTGTACTTGTCGTCCATATCGTCTTCTTCATTCTCAAATGCTTCATAAAAACAACTAGGGGTGATCTTATCCCCATCTCCAAAGTATTTCTCAAACAATCGCACACTCTGCACTATCCTGTTTTTGTACTCAACCTCATCTCATGGCTTAAAGCCGGTCACGAGCGTAAACTCAAAAAAAGAGAACCTAGCAGCTTGCTCATTTCCCAAACAAAACCAGAGCTCGTCTGTATTTTTTGAACGTACCATCCTGATTAATAGGTTGTGAATTAGCTTTAGAGATATTTGCATAGACCTCACATTGTACAAATTTCCAAAACATGAGTTGAGGAATAGCTATTTGTGTTCATCATCTAATGCATCGTATACTGCATCAATTTTCGGTAGCGTGGATCTCGATGACGACTTAGATTCAGTTACAAAATTTCTGTTTACGAAATACTCCATCCTACAAATAACATAACACAATCAGTTAGTGAAACATCAAGTATAATTCTAGAAAGACCACATACTTTTTAGAACAATAACATTCGTTCTGTAACGTCATGTAGTCGTTTAGTGACAAATACAATCACATGTGAAATAAATACAGTCGCACGTTGTAAACTTGTACAAGTGAGAATATTGTGGACCACTCAACGTCGTTCATCATAGTGTTTGGGACGACTTTCTTAAAGGAATGTCAACAAATGTTTGGAACCCACAACTTTCCAAACATTGAGACATTGTGATTTTACCTAAAAACCCCTAATTTCAAAATCAACTTTTCCAAACACACCCTGTTTTCTGAAACAACTACACAAATCACCTCTAATTTCAAAATTAATTTGACAACCACCCTAATAGTGGAGATTTAGAATCTTTATGACAATTCAGTCACCTGACTCTGCTTCTTGACAGTGAGAGTTAGAGTGTGAAACTTCAATAGTACAGTTGCGTGCGACCGGTGGCGATATGTTACGTCGTGAACTTTCTCTCTTTTTAACAATCATTCAGTGAGTGGGTAAATGTATCGTATACAGTAAAGTAAAATATAAGTACAAACGTATAAAAGTGGTAGTTTTTGAAAACGTCTAGTGTCGTTATAAAACGACGGTGTCGTTTTATACAAACTGCACTATAGTTTTTGAAATACATCTCAATCGAACTCATGTACAATTGACTGATCGACACAATCGAGTTAGACGATTGAAGTAATGTACAATTGATTGATCGACAGGATCGAGTTCGACGATTGAAGTAATGTACAATGGATTGATCGACACGATCAAGTTCTACAATTGAAGTAATGTACAATCGATTGATCGAGATGATCAAGTTCGACGATCGAACTCATGTACAATTGATTGATCGACACGATCAAGTTTTACGATTGAAGTAATGTACAATTGATTGATTGAGAAAATCGAGTTCGACGATCGAACTCATGTACAATTGATTGATCGACACGATCGAGTTTGACGATCGAAGTAATGTACAATTGATTGATCGACACGATCGATTTCTACGATTGAATTAATGTACAATCGATTGATCAAGACGATCGAGTTTGACGATCAAACTCATGTACAATTAATTGATTGACACAATCTAGTTAGACGATCGAAGTAATGTACAATTGATTGATCGACATGATCGAGTTCAACGATTGAACTCATGTACAACTATATGATCAACACGATCGAGTTCAACGATTGAAGTAATGTACAATTGATTGATCGATACGATCGAGTTCAACGATCAAAGTAATATACATTGGATTGATCGACACGATTGAATTCAACGATCGAAGTAATGTACAATTGATTGATCGAACATGATCGAGTTCTATGATCGAAGTAATGTACAACTATATGATCGACACGATCGAGTTCAACGATCGAAGTAATGTACAATTGATTTATCGATACGATTGAGTTTAACGATCGAAGTAATGTACAATAGATTGATCGACATGATCAAATTCAACGATCGAAGTAATGTACAATTGATTGATCGACACGATCGAGTTCGACTATCGAAGTAATGTACAATTGATTGTACATCATCGAAGGGTTTTTTTAAAATTTCTATAGACGTTTAACACAACTGTAGTCGTTCTATACTAAACGTCGGTGGTTGTTTAAAACAACATCAGTCGTTCTATATTAAACGTCATTGGTTGTTTAAAACAACTGTACATGTTATGTTCATCTATACTAACATACTAAATGTCGTTGGTTGTTTTCAATAACAGTATACACTTCACAAGATGTTCAATTCATTGGTTCGTCAACTTTACCAAAAAACGTCTAGTGTTATTCAAAACAACTCTACTTGTTATGTGCTAAACGTCGATGGTTGTTTAAAACGACTGGTGTCGTTATGCAATTTTTAACACGCAGAAGGGATAGTAAGAGCTAAAAAACACAACATCTGTATTCTAAAATAAAGATAAACAACATAAACACAACATCTGTATTCGACATAACGATAAACCAAATATATTACGTTCAATTTTGTTTTCCATACAACAAATTAAAACAAAACCATAAACCTACACTACTCTTCTGCTTTAATGTCACCAATTGGAATATGGTGTGTACATCTTAGACTGTTGTGTCCGATTGCTCCACACTTGCTACGTTTATGCCTCTTGGGAAACTCTCCAGCAGATGGTATCTTCGATGTTCTCTTACGTCCGGCTTGGCGCTTAACTATTGGCGGCAATACTATTAAAGTCCTGATATACTCAGGAACAACCCAATCAACTTCATTAGGCACATGAAATATTGTTTCAGCATACACCGCTCTCCAATAATCAGTGGTATAGTACAACGAACACAATAGATAAACCGAATGCCCACTCACCTTCGTCACGGTAAGCGCTCCAACTGAAACCGTCTACATGTACATGTTTTCTCGTCCAAGTTTACAGTATACCTCGACATTCCGTTGCTCACATCATACCTTATTAGATCAATGGGATCCACCACGTACTTTCTGGCCTTACCATGATTCTTAATGAGTTTTTCTTCCATTGATGGAGTTAGAGTGCTGGTGCAACCTTGTGCAATTATGCGTCTTTTGTAAAACCATTTCTACAACTTTCTTCGGATATTCTCAATCAATCCAGGGACTGGTAACTCTTGATCTTTCTTCAACAACGAGTTGATTGACTCCGTATGGTTCGATGTCATGATGTTGTAGCGGTTCTCCTTAAAGTGTGACCTAGCCCAACATTCATACTTTGATTTCTGTAAATAATCCCAACTACATTTATGTATATTCTTAATTTGAGTCATATAATTGTCACACTCTTCCACAGTATAGGCCTCCGCCGCTTTCTTGAACAGTGATAAAACCTCTAAATTTTTTGTCTTCAGTCTCAAGTTGCCCTTTTATGTGATAGATGCAGTGGCCATGGTACGTGTTCGGGTATACAACTTCGACTCTATTAATGATACTCTGCCCTTGGTCAGATATCAAAACAAGGTCCGATTGGTCACTAGTTAATTCTTTCAACTGTATAAAAAACCAGTTCCACGACGCATCATTCTCCGAATCAACTATTCTCCATGCAATAGGATATATTTGCATGTTTGCATCTTGACATGTAGCAACAATCAGTGTACCTTTATATCTTTCTTTCAGCGATGTTCCATCTACAATAATTACTGGCAGCATGCAATTGTGAAATCCATGAATACAAAGTCCGATAGCCATAAAAAATATAGAAATCTACTATCACTATCAATCTATAGACGTGTTACCATACCAGGATTGTTAACGGACAAGTTGTGAGCATACGAGGCCAATTTAGCGTAGCTTTCCTTAGGTGAACCTCTTAGATCTGTATGCTGGGGTTTAGAAACTTTGGAACTATGTGTCTCCCTATAACCCACAATCTTGCCTGTCTATGATCATTGCCGCGAATGCTTAGAGAGCATGTATGTTCATGTTTGTACTTGCGAACCTTAAAGTAATCACATTGTGCGAACTTCGTTGATTGTCTTCACATTTGCAATTCTGATCGAAGCAAACAATGGTGTATGTCTGCTTGTTTGATTTCTTCACTCTGAATTCAAAGTCATACTTCATTGCAAGCAAGTGCAACTCCAACATCACATCTTTTTTTGACTTAAAGACTTTGTCATTTGGCACATTTTTATTCGTTGGAATCACATGTGTTGTAATAGGTGAAGATAAAGCCAGAAGTTGCTCATTTGTGAACTTATTATCTTCGACCACCTTAGGTCCAGAAGAATAGCTGCTGGCAGTATTCTTAGAATTTTCAGCTGGACTTTTGACATTCTGACCATCTGCATTTATATCCATCCCATCCCGATAATCATCTACATTTTCATCCACTTCATTATCGTCATTGGCTTGCAATCGTATATCGTTTTCTGGAAGTATCTCCAAGTCTTGCCAATAGTCATTCCCTTGTAATTGAACATTGTTGAATGACAATGTCTCCGTTTCGATTTCAAGCACGAGTTCACCCAGTTCGACTGCATCAGTTTTATCATTAACCAGTGATGGGCCTTTGCTCACACGGGTTATGCAAATGGGACGAGGCGGACCTTGTTTATTTAGAACTACATACCAGTGCACGTGTTTGTCTAATGTAATCTGGATTGTCAATGCAAACATTGCATCACCAGGTAGAAGAAACCTCATCTCCAATTCATGCAAGGAGGAGTCAACATTGCACAAGTCCAGTAGTTTACCATACAGCTCTGTATATGAAATCTCAGTAACAATTTCAAGTCCATCCACAACATGACTATCACCCCGTTTTCAATTCTACTTTCCCTGATCATCCCTAACAAACTCATCAAAGTAAAATACAGTGATCCATAATGGTGACTCCATTCTTGCAATTCATTAAAACTTTGATTACTTAATCTAAAAAAAAAATTTGTTTATCAAAAAATCAAATATTGTACTTCAAACAACCTCAACTACGCTGCAATAGTAGTTCAAAATGTGTTTCGTTGTTTAAAACGACGGATGGTCATCTTAAAACAACCACCGTCATTTAAAACGACTCATATCGTTCAACATAAAACAACCACCGTCGTTTAAAACGACTCTTGTTGTTCAACAAGACTACAGTAGTTTAAAACGTTCTACAGTAGTTTCAAACGTTCCAGAAATCAGAAATAATGCAGCTTCTTCTTCAACTCCACCATTCCAGATGAATAACATTCCTCAACACCCATTTCAAACAGACACAAAATAATGCCATGTACATATAAAATAATCAAAAGGAGGAGAATATATTACCAATGACGAATTTGCAACAACAAATGGCGGCAAGTCTTTCTCTTCTCCCACATAAAATGAAGGAAGAAACCCAATATTACAATGGATAAATTGGAGGGAGTAGGGTTTCTTAAATTTACCACTGTCATGTCGTTAACGGAGTGAGATCAACGTTGAGGGTTTTTGGATCTTTTGTGTCAATGGCATTTCAGTTATTATAAAAATATAGTAAGGGTATTATAGATTTTTTCTACAAAAGAGGCCTTAAAAAGATATGAAGAATAAGTTAGGCCTTAAAAAGACTTAAATTGTTTCAAAAGGCCTTTTAAGAAAATACCCCATTTTTGGTGGAGATTTAAAAGTTTTTTTTTTTTTTTAAAAAAAGAGATTTTAAAAAAAGTTTGTGAAATGTATGGTTAAAAAGTTGATAAAAATTGTACATCGTAAAAATATGTTGTTAAAAATAAGTTTGAAAAAAAATATTTTAAAAAAAATTGAGCCAAACATGTTCTTGGTCACTCAACTAATTCACCTCTCTCACTTCTATTTTGAAAGATTAGTCGAAAGAAAAGAAAAAAAAAAATTGAAAAGAACGAATTTACGTGAAAATCGCTGTAGATAAGTAGATAAGGATCGAAGGATATTCATATTTTGGGTGATCTTTCTTTTTGGCTGACATACATATTTTTAAAAGAAGGTAAAGCCAACAGACATATAAAAACTGGTTCTATTGCGGCTACACCTCCCGATTTGTCAGGTATACTACGAAAAATGGCATGGATCGATAGGAAATTCCATTCCGGCCACTACCAGAAAAGAGGGAAATAGCGGCGACATTTGTCGTCGCTGAATGGTCATAAGTCGTCTCTTTAAGGTTTTAGAGACGACATAGTCGTCGCAATATGTCGCCGCAACAAGTTAGTGTCTCTAGAGTTATAGCGACGACATTACGTCGTCTCTATATAATTTTGTATTTATAGCGACGACATTGACGTCTCAATAGAGTCGTGACCATATCTCGAAAACAGATTTATAGGGACGACATAGTCGTCGCAAAAAACGTCGCTATAGACAAAATAATAGAGACCATTGTGTCGTCGCCTTACGTTCATACATTACAGCGACGATAAAGGCGTCCCTAATACAAATAATCTGAATTACCTATAGCGACGACAATGTCGCCGCTATAAACGTTTTGAATTATTTTTAAATTTTTTTTTTAAATAATGTACTTACCTATAGCGACGACATTGTCGCCGCTATAAGCTTTATGAATTTTTTTTAAAATTTTTTTTTTTGTTTCCAAATAATATATAAAAAATTCAAAAAATCTACAGACCCTCTACACCGTCCCCGTCCCCGTCCCCGTCCTTCTCATCCGCAGGCGCAGCTGGTATTTTACTTTTTAGAAGCTCAATTTCACGCAGCATTTGGCGTAGCTGCTCCTCGTACATGGCAAACCGAACATCATTATTCTGGGGGTCTGCAGAGGACTGATGGGAAGTTCCTTGTGGGGCAAACGATGCAGCAGTCGAATCGAGCGAGTGAGAGGTGCCCCTCGGAACCCGACCAACCCCACGGACGTGACCTCGTCGTTCTCCGAGAACCTCCTTTGCAATAGCACGCTCGTCTAATGACGTGCTATTGGAGGCGACTTGTGTCTGTTGAGTCTCTCTGAACTCAAGAAGCTTATCCTGTTCAGTGAAAAAATAATAAAAAATAATAATATCATGCATGTCAGATAAAATTATATTCACATAATTTAAAAATTCTCACATAGTCACCAGCCGCCTGCGAGTTGACCCAATTGCCATCCCGGAAGGTGTGAAACGTCCGGAACGAATCAATAATCCCCGGCCACTTCTGGGTCTCGGGGTCCCGCTACGACAATTTAAACGTGAAATTTAGTATACATTTTTACGTAATGGAGTGAAGATATTTATAATGATATTGAAAATTTATATGTTGTACCTGATCGTAACGCGTGGCAGAGAAGCTCTTCGACCCCTGCACGCTCGGGTATTTAGCCTTACCCCGATTGGCTTTATTTTTGGAGGACCAGTCCTGAAGGTATAATATATAATTGATTAGCAAAAAATGTATTAGTTAAAAGAGTATATAAAATATCGTAAACAATATATAAACAATACTTACCACGAAAGTAGGACTGGTGAAGAAGTCAATGCACTTCTGCCAGTCCTCGGCGGACATCTCTCCGTATGGTCGGCTCGGTCCATGCGCTTTTAAGTGATTATGCGCCTTGAGTTTGTAATCGCGATAACGATCGGCCGCCAGACGATCTACTGCGGCACATACTGCCCGGTACTCGTCGGGCGACCGATCGCCCTGCAGATCGAAGTAGCTCTGCAAGAGTGAAAAAAGAATATGTTAGTGTACAAGTCGTAAAACAAGTATTAATGAAGTGTACTAATAACAAAACTAATTTACGTTCATACCTCAATAATGCTACGTAACCGTGCCCGCTGCTCCTCTGGAACCTCTGTCTATGAAGGGTAGCACGGGGGCACGGTGAATCTCACTTGGTTCCCAACCAAGCGCGTGAAATACTTCGGCTGCATTGTGCGTTCGAGATTGTCGAACGCGATAGGAAGTGGCATCTTCCCATTCACCTGCCAAACCATCTCGAGATTGATGCCTCGAGATATACCCCGTCGCTTTGGCGGGGGTGCTGAAAATGAAAAAATTGAAAAATGTATTGATCATACGATTTTCTTCAACGATATGTATAAAATAATAAATAATTACAATTTGAAAGAAACGTCTTACCAGACTCGCATGCCGAAGGGAGCCGGTGAGATGGCTGCTGTGAAGGATCTCCTGCACTATCACCTCCGTGCGACATCACGTCAGCCATACTAACACATAACATAATTGCGAATATCACGTCAGCCATACTAGCTTTAAATGTATGTGAAAATTTGTATGTATTATATTTTATTTCAATTTGGTCCCTAAACATATTTTATTGCAAATAAGTCCTTAAAATTTAAAATTATGGATAATTTTGAATTAATTATATTTTATTTCAAATTGGTCCCTAAACTACTGTGTAATTTCAAATAAGTCCCTAAACTTTGAATTTATGGAAAAATTTTACTTTATTATATTTTATTATAAATTGGTCCCTAAACTTACTGTAATTTCAAATAAGTCCCTAAACTTTGAATTTATGGAAAAATTTGACTTTATTATATTATATTATAAATTGGTCCCTAAACTTACTGTAATTTCAAATAAGTCCCTAAACTTTGAATTTATGGGAAAATTTGACTTTATTATATTTTATTATAAATTTGGCCCTAAACTTATTTTATTGCAAATAAGTCCCTAAACTTTGAATTTATAGGAAAATTTGACTTTATTATATTTTATTATAAATTGGTCCTTAAACTTACTGTAATTTCAAATAAGTCCCTAAACTTTGAATTTATGGAAAAATTTGACTTTATTATATTATATTATAAATTGGTCCCTATACTTACTGTAATTTCAAATAAGTCCCTAAACTTTGAATTTATGGGAAAATTTGACTTTATTATATTTTATTATAAATTTGTCCCTAAACTTATTTTATTGCAAATAAGTCCCTAAACTTTGAATTTATAGGAAAATTTGACTTTATTATATTTTATTATAAATTGGTCCCTAAACTTACTGTAATTTCAAATAAGTCCCTAAACTTTGAATTTATGGAAAAATTTGACTTTATTATATTATATTATAAATTGGTCCCTAAACTTACTGTAATTTCAAATAAGTCCCTAAACTTTGAATTTATGGGAAAATTTGACTTTATTATATTTTATTATAAATTTGTCCCTAAACTTATTTTATTGCAAATAAGTCCCTAAACTTTGAATTTATAGGAAAATTTGACTTTATTATATTTTATTATAAATTGGTCCCTAAACTTACTGTAATTTCAGATAAGTCCCTAAACTTTGAATTTATGGAAAAATTTGACTTTATTATATTTTATTATAAATTGGTCCCTAAACTTACTGTAATTTCAAATAAGTCCCTAAACTTTGAATTTATGGGAAAATTTGACTTTATTATATTTTATTATAAATTGGTCCCTAAACTTACTTTAATTTCAAATAAGTTCCTAAACTTTTGACTATATCTACAATTAATTGAATAATTAATCATTTAATTCTTCTATCTTTCCTTTTTTTCCTTTTTATTTGTTTACGAAAAAGGGGGCACATGGAAAGAGCAGCATGACCCACACTCCACAGCCAAAGCCACTAGCTATACCCAAGAATTAAATCTAAAAATTGCCAAGAATTCAATCTAAAAATTGCCAAGAATTCTTTGTTCTATCCCCAAATTTCATGATCTGTGTGGTATCTTATGTTGAAACAAGTTATTATTCCAATTTTTTTTTACCAAACATACACTAAATTCAATCAGTATGAAGATAAGAACAATATCATATACAGCTCAAGATATAAATAATATCTTAAAAATCATGCTTTTCACAAATCATATCACATAGGGATGGCAATTGGGCCAAGCCACTCGTGAGCCCGACAATCCGACTCAACAAAGTTTGGCCCATTATGGACCCAAGCTAGGGTTGAGACAAGGAAAAAAGGGCTTAAATTATATGATCCGGCTCGTGGCTCAGCCCAAACTCGCTCGTGTTAATTTTTATTTTTTTTATTTTAACAGTCCAGAAAATTATTGCATTAAAAAAATAATGAGTTGGGCTCGGAGGCAGGTTCGACTAGGCCCATGAGGCCTACATACCATGGGAGAACTGTGGTTGCCTGTGGGAGAGGAGACGAGCCGAGCTCAGGGCTGAGCTCGACTCTATGAGGGTCGAGCCAGGCCCGTGGTCATGGAACGAGCTAACCAACTGGATCTATTGCCACTTCAAATTATCTCATCAAATTCAAGCATTATCATACATATTATTTGGAGACAAAATATGATTATTTAACAATAAACCATAACTCGAAATAAAGACAATATGACACACACTCAAAACGGCAAACTACAACCTAATAGAATAACCGTACATTAATATAGCAATATCTTAAGATAACAATATATCGCATAACATGTTTGTAACGAATAGTAGCATATAGTATCCTATTAAATTCAATTAGTATAAGAACCACATTAGCTGAAAGCATATGCCGGGAGAGGGATATGGAGATGGAGAGGGTGGAAAATGTTAAAATCATAACTCAAAACATTAATAGTATTGCATATATATGAAATCTGAACAATGTCTCGATTTTTCACAGGCAAATCTGGTATTATAACATAAATTTAAGCATGGATTTTAATATAATGCGAAATAATTATCAAAAAAATAGAGAGAATTCTAATATAATGCAAAATAAATATGAAAAAAGAGATATTGCTTCCACATAAATTAAAACCGGGTCTTAACATTCAGCAAAATTACCTTAAGAACTCGTCGATTTAGCTTGAATCAACAACCAAAAAAATTCAATCTGCCCAAAAATTTGGGAGATAGGGGCTGAGATATTTATTATATAAGCAGAGTTTTGTGGTGTTGAGAAAGAGGTACAAGAAAAAGAAAAAGAAAGAAAATCTCGTTTCAGACAAATCAGAGAAGAATGTGTATTTTTGCATTGCTATATGACTTAAAGTGAGATAGAGCGATTGAGAGAGAGAGAGCTCACCTTTGTTGCTTTGATGGTAGTCTCTGGACGATTCTGAGAGAGAGGAAGACGGCGGCGCACGGCAGACGGCGGCGGAGCGACAGCAGGAACGGAAGAAGCACAAAATTGGCAGAAATGAAAAATAAGAATGTTCTGTGTGAATTAAAAGGTCTAACTCAATAGCGACGACATAAAAGGTCTAACTTAATAGCGACGACATATGTCGTCGCTATATAGACCTATAGCGACGACATGTTTTCAGCTTTTTTGAACACGCGCCTTAAAGGTGGCGCCCAATTTTCAGCACAATAGCGACGACATATGTCGTCGCTATTGACAATACATTACAGAAAATTAAATGTTGCTTTCTCATTTGAAAGGGATATTTTAATTGCAATAATTTTTATAATTATTAATTTTCCCGCTTTTTAATATTATGAAAAAATTTTAATATTTAATATTATCAATTATTTTTAATATTTAATATTATCAATAATAATTATTATTATATAATTTTTAATTTTTAATATTTAATATTTATTGAGATTTAATAATATCAATAAAAATTATTAGTATTTAATTTTGAATTTTGAATTTTGAATTTTTAATATTTAATATTTAATGAGATTTAATATTATGAATAATAATTTTTAGTATTTAATATTTAATATTTAATTTTTAATTTTTAATATTTCATATTTAATGAGATTTAATATTATGAATAATAATTTTTAGTATTTAATATTTAATATTTAATTTTTATGTTTTCATATTTATTGATATTTAATAATATCAATTATAAATTATTAGTATTTAATATTGAATTTTTAATTTTTAATTTTTAATATTTCATATTTAATGAGATTTAATATTATGAATAAGAATTTTTAGTATTTAGTATTTAATATTTAATATTTCATATTTAATGAGATTTAATATTATGAATAATAATTTTTAGTATTTAATATTTAATATTTAATTTTTATGTTTTCATATTTATTGATATTTAATAATATCAATTATAAATTATTAGTATTTAATATTGAATTTTTAATTTTTAATTTTTAATATTTCATATTTAATGAGATTTAATATTATGAATAATAATTTTTAGTATTTAATATTTAATATTATCAATTATTTTTAATATTTAATATTATCAATAATAATTATTATTGTATAATTTTAGTATTTAATATTTAATATTTAATTTTTATGTTTTCATATTTATTTGGGTCATTCAACTTTAAACATTTTTCATTTGAGTCCTCTTAATTTTTCTTTTATTTCAATTTCCTTAAATTTTATTTGCAACTTAAGTCCTTCAAGTTTTACGATTGAAGATATAATGGGAAAATGAAATCATGTTTTTTGTACAATTGTAGAACTTTTTTGTTCTACATTATGTACACAAATGTTGAAACTCCATCCAAACTCGCGTTTTGACCAATACCAATGAACCGATGAATGATTGACAAACATTCAAGCCGAAAACAGTAACAACAATTTGAACATGCGTTTTTTTAAAGTAATTTCATTACAAATTTAGTGACGCACAATAACATTTCAATCTGATTCACTATCATGATACGATTGATCTACGTCATCGCCTGACGTCCTCATTGATTTCACTCGATGTTTCTTCATCCTCGTATTCTGCATTTGTATCGTCTTCAACATCATCGTCGTTTATAAACGAAGTTTCTCCTGCACTATCTAACAAGGCTCTCCTGATAACCGATGCATCGATCTCATCAGCTTCATCATCATCGCGGTGCAAGGATACATGCTCTATGTTGCCAAGATCAACGACTAGAGATAAATCGGAAGAGTAGTTATTGTGGAGCAGGTCAATCTCTGTGATGTTAGCTCCCACTGTGTCCCACGTGCTCCTATGATGGACAATTTGTACTACTCGCCAGTTCGGACCACGAGATGGATCTTCAATGTAGAACACTTGTTGTGCTTGGCTAGCAAGTATGAACTGATCATCCTTGAACGCCTCTGCACTGATGTCAATACTGGTAACGTTATTCTCAGTTACCATCCGTCTCCCATCACACCTAAACCACTTGCATCGGAACAGATAGACTGAAAGTTTCGGTCCATATTGTAGCTCCAGTATATCTTGCAGCTGCCCATAGTAAACCTCACCCCCAGTCCTTGGGACGGACACACCACTATTTTGAGTTTTTCTTCGAATATCACGATCATATGTCACGAACCGAACTCCTTTGACAACACAAGCCGTGTATGACATAACCTGCTGGTAACATCCACTGGCCAACGCAAATAACTCATGAGAAACTTGATGGTTGTGGCTTTGGCGCATTGCATATAGCTGCATGACAAGAATTATTCTCAGTTATTGAAAGCAAGTATGTTGAAAACTTGCAATTTTATTCAGTCGATGTTCGTTTACTTTTCTGTAGAACCAACCGTGAAAGTCTCTTCTGTGCACGAGTTCGATGTTTGGACAGCCACTGTTCAGTAGTTCCTGCCTATGTTCCCTGAACAAGGTATTGAAGATCAACGTTCATTAGTTCGTTTCAAATGATAAAGTTAATTCGAGATAAAAGCATAATAATCAAGAATTAAGGCCGTCTTACTGCAAGAATAGCTCAACTTCATAACAGTTGTTCAGGATGTAAAAAATTGCTTGATTTCGAACTTGAGTAGGAAACGTCGTTGGTGACTGCTTTCCAAGTGGGTGACACTGCGATTGAAAAACAGAAAGCTGTGTCTGTGGAACAGTAGCATCCTCGCTTCTGTCTGGTCGATCGAACCTTGTCCCTATGTCCTGGAAGTACCTCGAACAAAAGGTCAATGCCTCGTCCACAACATACCCTTCAGCTATTGATCCCTCGGGCCGAGCTCGATTTCTGACGTAGCCCTTCAATTTCTTCAGGTATCGCTCGAATGGATACATCCATCTCATGTGCACCGGACCTCCAAGGATTGCCTCTTCTGGTAAATGCATTACGAGGTGAATCATGATGTCGAAGAAGGCTGGCGGAAATATCCTTTCCAACTTACAGAGAATGAGTACAAGGTGATCGTGGGAAGCTATCATGTCGCTAACCTTTAGTGTTCTTGCACAAAGCTTTCTGAAGAACGTGCACAGTTCAATAATGACCGTGGAAATTATTTTATTCAAGAACGCCCGACATCCGACTGGTAATAACCGTTGCATGATAATATGGCAATCATGTGACTTCAACCCGATAATACGGCTGTCATTTGGAGCAATATTCTTCCGAAGATTAGAAGCGAAGCCATCTGGAAACTCAACCGATCGGATAAATTGACAAAATTTCTTACGATTTGAAGACGACATGGTGTAACATGCGGCAGGCTTCATCCACTTATTCCCGTTCTGATACAAGTGCAACTCCCTTTTGATCCCTAATTGCATTAGATCGCGCCTCGCATTGACTGTGTCTTTTGATTTGAATGGATCGTCCATAATTGTGCCGAGCAAGCTATCACAAACATTCTTCTCTACGTGCATGACATCGATGTTATGTTTGAGCTCGGTAGAAGTCCAATACGGCAACTCATAGAAAATGCTCTTTTTTCTCCAATTGAGCTCGTCATCACTTCTTCGAATTGTAGCGCCACCGTAATTTGGGTGCTTTCCTGGACTTCTATATCTGACACGACTTAACTGTGCTAAAATGTCTGTAGGCGTTAACCGACGCGGAGGTGGTCGCCTATCTGTCCTCCCATCGAAGTCTAAATTGCTCCGAAAATGATGCCTGGATGGCAGGAACCGACGATGACCCACATAAGCTGTCTTACCTATCACACGGACTGAAGGAGTATCTTCGTTGCACGTCGGACATGCCTTGTACCCCTGACCACTCCAACCGGACAAACTACTTCTCGCTGGGAAATCGTTAACAGTCCACAACAAAGCTGCACGCAGTCTGAATACCGACTTGCTGTTGGTTCCACCGTCTCCTGTGTCAATCCCATCAGCCCACAATTCCTTCAACTCATCCACTAATGGTCGTAAAAATACATCAATGTCCTTACCCGGTGCTTTAGGACCAGGTATCAATAGAGTAAGCATAAGATATTCGGGCTTCATGCATAACCAGGGTGGCAAGTTGTAAACTGTTACAACTACTGGCCACATGCTGTACGACAGACTCATGTCACCGAATGGATTGAATCCGTCTGCGGCCAAACCTAACCTGACATTCCTGATCTCACTTGCGAACATTGGATGTTTCAAGTCAAAATCCCGCCATGCCTTTCCATCAACGGGATGTTGCATTTCATCATCGTCCCTAGACCTTCCTATACTGTGCCACCTCATAAGTTTTGCAGTATCCTTCGTCGCGAACATACGTTTTAGTCTAGGGGCCAAGGGAAAATATCGCAACACCTTATGCGGAACATTCTTCCCGTTCACTTTCCCAGAAGTGTGAACCCAATGACTTTCCTGGCAAATCGGGCAAGTTTGTCTATCAGCATGTTCACCCCAAAACAATGCACAGTCGTTCTTGCAGGCATGAATGGATTTGTAACCCAAACCAAGCTTCGTCATCAGCTTCTTAGCTTCGTAGTGAGAGTCAACCAGGTTCATATTTGGGAATGCTAACTTCAGCAATTTCAATAGATCATCGACAGACTTGTTTGTCCATTTGTTCATAACTTTAATATGCATCAACTTGACTAAAAAATTTAGGGATGAAAATGATGAAACTCCCGGGTACAGTTCTGAATGGAGAGCCTGAAACAGTTCGTCATAGTAACCATCGGTGCTTGTACCTGCATGCTCATCACCAACTACGTCGTCTATTACATCCATCATCTCATCTTCCACACCATCTCGCTCATTCTGTCTATACACATTCGCAGTACGAACATCAATCTCGCCATGATATATCCAAGTGACATAACTCTCCGCAAAACCATTACGAAATATGTGAGCCTCGACAATTTCCAATGGATGTGTGAGACCGTTTAAATATTTTTTGCACGGACATTTAATTCTTCCTCTGTCGTTAACGTATGGCCTCGCCATGTTTATAAATGCTTGCAAACCGTTCCGAAAATCTGCAGACTTTGTGCGATTTCTAATTGTTGTCCAATTTTTATCAATATCCATACTTGTAAAATACTATATTCTTACAAATACAGTACTGATAATAATTGGAGATGATTATGAAGAAATGGAGATGAAAAAACGGAGATGGAGAAGAATTTTTTCTGAAGTGTGTGTAGATGCAATACAGAAATGCGGACATTGGAGGAAGATAAAGAAGAGTCTATAGCGACGACATTGTCGTCGCTATAGACATAAGTCGTCGCTATAGGATCATTCCCATTTTTCGAGGAAAGTAATTATTCACGCGTCTGCAAAATTTAATCAAAATAGTTATAGCGACGACATATGTCGTCGCTATATATAACAATTGGGCGCCAAATTTCCCGCGTAAATTGATGTTGGTATATAGCGACGACTTATGTTGTCGCTATAGACCCCTTCACACTTTACGAGAAAATACATGATTCACGTGACTTACATCATCATCAGCATATCAATTGCGACGACATTTGTCGTCGCTATATATGCACCAAAATGCCGCCATTAGTTCCCGCCCTTTCCTAATCTTAGTGGCGACGACACAGAAAGACGTCGTTATAGCCTCTATACAACAGCGACGAGTTAGGTTTTATAGCGACGACATATGTCGTCGCTATAAGTTTTGTTGGTATTGCGACGACATTTCTTTGTCGTCGCTATTATGTAGAATTAATAGAGGCGATTTTTTGTCGTCGCAATATATGTCGCCGCTATAGACTCTCTTTGTTGTAGTGGGCACAATATGAGGCAGGGAGTCTGTTTATTCTCTCTGTCTGAGCTTTCAAAGATATACCGACCGTAGGTATCTGACCATCAAATATTGACGTCTTCTAAGATTTCCGACTCAAATTAATTAAAATTACTTAATTGAACGTATCTTCTATATAATGACAGTATAATATATAAACTTACATTCACGCCACATCATAAAAGTAATATAATAAATAAAATATTTTTGTACATTTTAATCTAAAGACATTGCTATAACCCTAATTTTATTATTTTCATTTATAGGATGTGAAATAGTGATTATGTTGAACATCAATTATGATATGTGTCAATTAAGCAATTTATGTCTTCTTGAAAGACAATATGTGATAAAATTTGATAGAGTGGTGAATTTGAAACTAAATTAAAGTTCAGTGGTTCATTTAAAATTTTATTAAAAGTAATTTATGAAAATATTGTGAGTTTTATTTTTTCTTGAAATTTTCAGATAATAATTTTTAAGTGAAAGTTGAAAAAATTCATTATCATTTAAAATTTATTACATAAAAGAATACTACGATACAAAATTTTCACATAAAAATATGTTTGAAGAACAATAATACTTGAGTAAATAAAATAATATGAAATGTATAGATTAATTGTAAGTGAAGATAAAAAATAAGAGAACATAGAATAATAGAACGATGAGTTAATAGCTCGTTATATCTTTATCGATTCTTAAAGATGTGTGATCCAAATAAAATCGTAAAAGAATGTTATGCTAAAATATACAAAGAGATACAAAATAGAAACTTGAAGAAAAATTGATACCTTAAATGTGGCCATTGGATATTGGATTTGAAGTGAATTCTATTGATGCCTTGGGTTGGCCATTAATTTTTTGAATTGGCTTCTACTAATTACAGGGCTGGGCATTTAACCCGCGGCCCGAACAACCGACCCGGCCCAACCCGACAAAATCGGGTTGGGTCGGGTTTTGCCTTCTTCTTGGGTCGGGTTGGGTCGGGTAGTTTTAGGTTTAAAATTATATGGGCCGGTTCGGTTAGCAAATAGTGGAAAGCCGAGATTAAAACATTTAAAAAAAAAAAAGCAAAGATCAAAAGCAAATCGGAGATCAAAAATCGATTGTGAGATCCGTGAACCCTATCCTCATCGCGTCATCACCTCAACGCCGAAGAAGAAGATTGAATGCTGAAGAAATAGGGTAAGGAAATACAGCAAATCGGAGCTTCCGCGACTGCAATGGACCCCCGAGCTCCATCAACATTTTGTTCAAGCTGTTCAACATCTTGGTGGAAAACACAGTAAGTTTCAACTCCATCAACACTTTAGATTCCTTTAGATTGCTAATTACTTGGGTTTTATTATGAAATGAGGTATGTATTCTGAATTGGGTTTCAATAAATTTCATTGCTAATTTTTTGGGTGAAATCAAATCAACACTTTAGATTCCTTTAGATTTAACGCCATTCCTATATTCCATTTTTTTTGGGTGAAATCAAATCCTATATGGAAACCAAAAATTTCTTAGAGATCTATTTAGATCCTTTGAATTATTTTATCGAGCATCTTCGATCTTGGAGCTGACTATCAAGATCTGGTTTCTGCACCAGAAGATTTCTGTACTATGAGATAGGTGGGATTGAGTTAAGGAATTGAAGAAGGGAAATGATTTTATGCAGGCAGCGTTATATTGCCATCACTAGTCTTGTTGCAATGGTTTTTGTTTTAGGTTCTTCTTTAGCAATTTTTAGCATAAGTGTAATATGAGGCTCTTAGCATATTTTAATTGTAGTATGTGCACCGTGATGCAACAGGATTTGGACTTGAAATTACAAGGACTCTAGGTAAACAAAGAGGCACTTGAAGCAGGCACTTGAAGCTGCTGCTACTTCCATAGATAATGCACTGGGGCAGAACTGAAACCTATTATCTACCTGAGATTTGTCTACAACAGAGTTTATAAAATAGAAGATATCGAGGTACAGATTTGCAAATTTAAATTCTGAATTTGTTTTTTTTTTTCATCAACAAGTAAGTGAAGAATATAATCTGCACTATTAAATTATATACAACATTTTAAGACGAATTTGCGTATTACATGCATTTTATATATCACTGTAATCTGGGAAAAATAAATTCAGAAATATTTTTACTTAAGTTCATAATTTGTTGCTTTTAAATTACATTAGTATTCTGTTTCGGATTATATACTGCTTCATTATTCTGTTACTTGAAAATGAAAAGTTCTGTTTAAATTTATTCAACAATTAATGCATGCAATACATTTCATATCTTATTCTGCTTCATATTCATGTTCAAACTTAAAGTTTATGTATATATTTAAATGCATGCAAAATAAAGTCCCTGTTAACATATAATGCATGCAAATCAATTCTAATTATAGTTATTGTATGCAAATTTGATTGAGTGGTATTCATCCAGTGCTAAGTTGAATCAGTTTAAGACAAATTTGAATTTTATACGTGCATTTTATATTATTCTATTTTTCAAATCTGTGACTGTAATATGTAATTATTAATAATTGGCATTCTTAATTTGAAATCTGTAATCTGTGATTGCATTATTAATAAGTGGCATTCTTAATGTTTTCGTGTTTGATTGTATAGCTATAAATATGGATTTAGAGAGTGAAACTCAAGCTACCGGAGAAATGGGTGCTACATCTCTTCCCCCACTTCCACCATCATGCTTAGGGAAGAGAAAACATACTAGGAAATCTTCATTTGTATGGGATCACTTCACAATAATAGGAGATCCAAAAGCGGCAGATGTTAGGTGTGCATGCAATTATTGTGGACAGGATTTTGCTTGTGGGGCTAAAAAGTGTGGGACAAGTACTTTAAAAACCCATTTGATTAGTCATTGTAAGTTTTATCCAGGAAGAGTGGAAAACAAAAGACAAAAAAGCCCAACTGGCGGTGGTGGGAGCAATCTTTTAGCTGTTAGCTTTAATAAGGAAGCGTGTAGACTTTCATGTGCTAAGATGATAATATTGGATGAACTGCCTTTTAGGTTTGTCGAAGGTCAGGGGTTTAGACAATTTTGTAGTGTAGCATGTCCTAAGTTTGATCCTCCGTCTCGTAGGACTGTTGTTAGAGATATTTACCAGTTATATTTGGATGAGAAATTGCAATTGAAAAAGACCCTCCAACATCAAAGAGTTTCTCTTACTACTGATACTTGGAGTTCTATTCAAAATATTAACTATATGTCTCTCACAGCACACTATGTTGATTCTAATTGGAAGCTTCATAAATATATATTAAGTTTTTGTGTGATTGCTAATCATAAGGGTGAAACCATTGGTAAGGTTATTGAGAGTTGCTTGCATGAATGGGGTATTGAGAGAATGTTTACGATCACGGTTGATAATGCAACTGCAAATGAAACGGCTATTTCTTATCTTAAAAGGAAGATGACTAGTTGGGGTAATGATGGATGTGTTTTTTATGGAAAATATTTGCACATGAGGTGTTGTGCACATATAGTTAATTTGATTGTATGTGAAGGGTTGAAGGAAGCACATGATTCAATTGTTAGTATTCGCAATGCAGTGAAATATGTTAAATCTTCTCCTGCGAGAGAAAAAAAATTGAAGGAGTGTGCGAGTCGAGAAAAAATTGATAGCAAATCACTTGTGTTTTTGGATATGCCAACTAGGTGGAATTCCACGTATTTGATGTTAGAAGTAGCTTTAAAATTCCAAAAAGCTTTTGAGAGATTAGAGGAGGATGATGGACAGTACTTAAGTTATTTTCTAGAGAACGATGGTGGGAGAAAAAGGGGTGGACCTCCTACAGCTTTTGATTGGGAAAATGCTTATGTTTTTGTTAAGTTTCTTAAAGGTTTTTACGAAGTAACTTTGAAATTTAGTACTTCATTGCATGTGAGCTCTACTAAATATCTTCATGAAGTATGTTCACTTGTAACCGAGTTGGAAGAATGGAGTTCAAGTGGTGATTATCTTTTGGGAGAAATGGCTACTAACATGAAGAAAAAGTTTGACAAGTATTGGGGAAAGATGGAAAATGTTAACCAATTGTTGTTGATTGCTACTGTGCTTGATCCAAGGTATAAATTGGAGTATGCTGAATATTGTTTTGGTGATATTTATAAGGATGATGAAGTTGCTTGTAACATGACCACGAGTTTGAAAGAGAATATGATGTCAATCTATGATTGGTATGTGGGATGTGAAGTAAGTTCTGAGAGCAGTCAAGTATCTCTTGATGTGGATTATATGAGTGGGTTTTCTTCTACAACAGAAAGTCCTACTTCAAGTGTGTCTTCTACTCGTATTTCCAGGTTTAAGAGAAAACAAGCAACAAAAGATTTGGTTGAGATAAAAAATGATGTGGACAGATACTTATTGGATGCTTATGAAGATATAGAAGACAATGATTTTGACGTTCTTAGTTGGTGGAAGGATAATGGAGGTAAATATGGTATTTTGTCCAAACTTGCTAGAGATGTTATGGCAATTCAAATATCTACTGTGGCTTCAGAAAGTGCTTTTAGTACCGGAGGAAGAATTTTTGATCCTTTTCGTAGTTCTTTAACCCCTAAGATGGTGGAAGTTTTGGTGTGCACCCAAAATTGGCTTAAAGATTCTCCAAGTATGGATAGATTCTATATGGAAGATGTGGAGGAATATAACAAATTGGATGAAGGTAATATAACTAATTGTATTTCATTATTATGTTAAAATTTGTGTTTGTATCAATTCTATTGTTAATTTAATCATTATTTTTTGTAGAGCTTTTGGAAGTAGTGAAACCAAATGAAGGCTAAATCAAAGTAAGCGTTTTCTATTTTTTTTAAAGGTAAAGTACAATGTTTGGAAACCATGTGATAAAGTTTATGATATTTGAGTGACTATTATGATAAAGTTTATGATAAAGTTCATGTTATAACACAGTTAGGAAACAAAATTGCTGTTCTCTTTTTTTTTTTCTTTTTTGTGGCCAACTTATTTGATCAACAGCTTTTACAATGATCTGATTGAATGACTTGGACATTTAGCAATTCAAAACTTAATTGCATATTGCCATGCTTCATATGCAACTTGGGAATTTTTATGGGGCTGCCTTATCCGTAAATTCAACTTCAATTCCTTACTTGATAGCAAGAGCATATAGTTGTACTTATTTGTACCATGTTTGAGTTACAGGGAACTAGACCTACCATGTCCTATTAGGCGACGTTGGTTTCTCAATAGATGAACTGCAGGAGCTGGTGCATTCCCTTTCTTACTTTCTTATAGTAAAGAGAAGGCGAAGGATTATTGTATTATTTTCAACTTTTAATTGGATGACTGTAATAATTTTTATTGTTGGATGACTGTAATAATTTTTAATGATTTTTAATGTTGGATGACTGTAATAATTTTTATTGTTGGATTACTGTAATATTTTATTTTAATTCCACTTTTAGTGTTTGATGGTAATCTTGATTTATTTGGGATGTGAAAATGTATTTTTCTATTTAGGCTCTATTATTATTTGTTAATGTAAGAAATAGGATGAGAAGGCCCCCCAAAAAAAAACCATTATTGCCAAATGAGAAGTCTTATTTACATAGAATTCAACCCATCTCAAGAGACGATCGTTGAAGTGTTTTTTGGCACTCAATTGAAAGGAAAAGATTCATTGATAGTAATTTGAGAAAGAAAATATTAGAAATGAAGGATGAAATTTGGGCAGGAGTGATGGACTCCAAGCAGTGAGAAAAAAAAAAAAAAAAAAAAACTATTTGGGCTTAAAATCCGACCCGAACCGGCCCGAACTGGGTCGGATCGGGTCGGTTTTTGTTACCGACCCGGGTCGGGTCGGTTTCAGATCTGGGCCAAATGGTCCAGATCGGGTCGGGTCGGGTTGGTCCAAAATTGGGCCCAACCCAACCCAATGCCCACCCCTAGGAGTATATAATTATTTATAAGTTCTTTTGAACATGAATTTAACCTAATTCATGTATTTTACAATTATTAAATACTTTACCTAAAAATATTCATGTATATAACTATGAATCGCTGATATTTAGAATACATGTATTGAATTATTATACAAGAATATGTTTTACTTTAGCATTCTCGCATGAAATAAATTGCAAAACGTTGGTTTTTGGTAGATGTCCTTGTATGTTTTACTTCACCCACGATGTATGAATTTTTTTCAAAAAAACAACTTAGAACTTTATTAAATCTAAATAATAAAAAAAGCATTTAACACGTAATGTTATATTTGATGTATAGCTTTCAACCCTAATAAGACTTTATAGATTTAGTTTCACCTTTAAGTATTCTCCTCCATCCTCTTGAAGATTTTGGATTAAGTTAGGTTGTGGTACCATAAGAAAATAAATCAAGAGTAATGCTACATGAAGATCAAGTTGGACATAAAATTAGACCATCATATGTAAAATGTCAAATCTGTCCTTTGCAAATACATAATTCAAATTTCTATTTATGGTTTTTCAAATGACAGATTTGACATTTTACACATAATGATCTAACTTTATGTTCAAGTTATTGTTCATCTAACATTTTCTATAAATCAATATATGATTTTTAGGAAAAAAGCTAATTTAGAGAAGTTTTCTCAAAGCCCTAGCCACCACCCATTCGTGCATCTAACCTTCGAATCTTGTGTATTTCACCATTAAAAAGGTCTTTAAACATGCCTAGGGCAATATATATGGTTGATTTTTCACTTTCACCCTAAAGTAAAATTTCCATTGCAACTTAATCTCAACCAATTATAATATCTATGATTTGGCCATTATCTTCCCATGAAGTCAAAAGAGGAATCCGATTGGATTCACTCAACCCAAACTCCAATAAATAAAGTCTCAATTTGGTCAACTTTTGAGCAACTGAGACTTATTCATTAATCTTACACCATTTCATTAAAGAGTCAAGAGAGCATTATTAGGTCAAATGATATTACAGAAGTTCATCACTATCCAATAACAACATCCTCTGATTATCTCGCTAATAAGTCAACCTTCATTTAATTGTCAATATTTTGGAGTCGAGCAAAATGACTGTTTTGCTCATCGTAATATATTTCACTCTTCGAGTCTTATTTTCATAAGACAAATAATTTTGATCAAATGCATGTCTTTAGTGAATTGAGTGATGTTTTTATTTAATCTACATGACATGTAAGACATTCATTCATCATTCATCGAAAGAGATAAAAGTGATACATAAATAAATAAGAAAAAATAGCATATTTGGTCTCCAACTTTTCAAAAACATAAAAGATATGCTCATAATTTTTAAAAACAGCATCGGACATCCCAACGTTTGAAGAAATCGGTGTGGTAGGTCATTTATAATGAAATTGTCTTTCTTTTTAAATAAACAAAAAAACAAAACACAAGGGGGAAAAAAAAGAATAGATAAATAGCCAAATGTACCCGACAAGCATGCCCTATTCTTCATCAAATTCCAAAATTCAAAATCCATCACCACTCCCAAACCCCAAAAATCTCAAAATCCACTACTCCAAAATCTTGTTTGCATATTTTCTTTTCTTGGTCAAGTCGTAACATCGATAGATCGAACAACGGCAACCCTAATTATTGTTAATCCGTTTTCCAAAAATCTCCATGCATTTCGGGCCTGACATTTCGGGCTGGATTAATTACAGTTTGAATAGTGGAATGTTACGTGTTTTCTACAAACTTAGGTTGTTAACCCTTGTTAATCTTAACTTAAAAACCTCTTTATTCGATTGTCTATTTGGTTTAGGGATAGATATGAGTGAATTTAGAGACTCATCAATGGACATGGTGGTAGCTTTCACTTTTTTAAGCACATTGACAACAACCATAAGGCTACAGCGGTCGGTTGGCGGATCCGCGGAGGCGGCGGTGTTTTTGTTTTTTTATCCCTTTTAGTGATTGCAAACGCTTTAAAATGGCTTTCTTTAGCATTTTTTGGTTGTGGTGATAGACGGCAAACTCGTACTCGAGAGCCGTGGTTTCATTGACACTCATTCTTCGAAATGTGGATTGAAGTTCCTGGAGATGATCTTTTACACTACAAAAGACACCCTTTTGAATGTGATAACATGTAAGCACGTGGAGATCAAATACAGAGAGCTTTAGAGATTTAATGACAATTTTTTTTTTTAGGTAGATAGAACATTTGGAGATGGTGGATGGTGAAGCAAAAGGAAAAGTGGAGAATTGAGTGGAAGAGGATATATTCTTTATATTTGGGGGTACAATTATTTGTTTGTTTGTTTGTTTGTTTGGTTTATTTAAAGAGATAGGTAATTTCGTCATAAAGGATCTATCATGCTTATTTTTTCAAACATTTGAGATATCTGGTGCTATTTTTAAAGATTAGGGATATATCCTTTACGTTTTTAAAATATTGGAGACCAAATATACTATTTTTCCAATAAATAATCACTTATGACAATCCTAGAATAATTATTACAACAATAATTAAAGAATTTCATTGGGCCAAAAGCTAGACTAATTCTTCAGTTTCATCTTCCTTGATGTGTTTCAACTAACTAGAGTTTTAATAGTAAAATTCAGGGCCGATCAATGTTCATGGGCTCTTAAGCCATATGACCCAAACTTAATTAAATTAAAATCGTATTTTATTGCTAAAAGACCAATAGGCTCCTGTAATTGCAAAAAGCGCTAATTCAAACACAATACTATTTTATTTTGATACTATTTTCTATAATACTATTTTATTATGATACTGTTTTCTATAATACTGTTTTATGAAAAATGTTTGATACTGTTTTACTTTTAGTATTGTACACTAGTTTTCGTTACATTATAACATGTTTGGCCAGGTTTATTAACTCTCTTTTTCTCAAACTTATTTGCAACCACATATTTCATGAGACCCACAAATTTTATCAACTTTTCAACCACATTTCACCAACTTTTTTAAAATCTCCAAAAAAAAAAAAAAAAAAAAACTACTTTTGAACTTCACCAAATAAACACACATTCAAAATTAAATATTTTATGATTGAAGTAATGATACTATTTCAAAATCCTTCATTAGTAGTACAAGATCATTGATACTATTTTCATTCAACATATTTCATATTGTTTCAATTATGATAATGTTCTTCTATTGAGTTGTAGTTTGTGTATGTAATAATGTTTTATTAAGATAATGTCATATATGATACTAATATATTAAGATACTTTTATTTATCATACTATTTTATTAAGATATTATTTTATTGTGATAATGTTTTATTTAGATATTGTGTTATATTTCTATTAAAACATAATATTTGTGCTCACCTAAGCATGCGTTTGATAATAAGGTGCTTCTGATATTGTTATATTTGTTATATTTAATCATTCAATACTGTTATCTATGATAATGTTATTATGATATTGATACAAATGTGCTTCTTATACTGTTTTCTATAATATTGTTTTTTATAATACTGTTTTATTAAGATACTTTTATTATGATATTGTTCTTTTGTTGAGTTGGAATTTTCTATTTTAAGTGAGTATAATATTGTCCTTATCTACAAAGATACTGATATAATATGCTTGTTATATTTATATAATAATGTGCTTCATATACTGAAATATTAAGATATTTTTATCTATGATATGTTATATAAAGATACTGAAATACTGTTCTTAATAAGATACTATTTGTGATATTGTATTGCAAGATACTGTTATTAATAAGATATTATTTGTGATACTGTTTTGTGATATTGTTTTATTAAGGGCATGTTTGTTTTCAATTTTGATTTCGCTAAAAACTAAAGTCAAACTCAACAATTAATTTTAGCTACACATTTCATTGTCCCACAACTTTTCAACTACACATTTCAACAACTTTTACCAAAAAATCTGTTTTTAATCAAAATCAAACACACCCTAAGATGTTGTTTTCTATGATACAATATCAAACAACACACATGAATGCGTGACATTAACATCCTCAAACATATAAAATATTGATGTATGTTAAACAAATGTTGTTTGCTTTTATTAGACTAAAAAATGATTACAAAACAATTGTGTTTCTATATATAAAAAACAATATCTTCAACAAAAACAACTTCATTAATAAAATAATAAGAAAAAATCATTCATAGAAACTAAATTCACGTACAAAATAACATTCAAAAAGTAATTGATTCCAAAATTTTGCAATATAGAGACTATCCAACACTTCTCAGAATTACCGTTATTATCTGATAACAATAGCAAACTCTTAAAGTTTAAGATTTTATCTTTTACATGATTGGAGAGAAGAAGAACACAAATAAAAAAAAATGTGAATCCACTATTATCACTTATAAAAAACAGTGGGAAAAGTTTGGGTCGCTGGTGGCGAATCGTGAAACGGCGCCGATGAGGTGCAATAGACGGCCGGGAGGCGCGGAAGACGATGATGGTCACGTGTGTTGTTGCACTAAAGTTTAAATATGAGTCACGGGGGTAATTTCGAAATTAATATAAAATATAGCTGAAGAGTATGATTTAATGGCAATTTTGAAAAGTATTTTCACCTAATTTGAAATAGGTCACCTATGAGTGACTTACAAGCAATTTTTGCATTTTTAATTGAGCTTCCTTTGCAAATCTTTACTGCTAATCTAACCACGGTGATGGGCCAAATTCCAAAAAATCAGGCTCATTTAGACAACTCGTTAACATGCGAACCGTAGTCCTAGAGCCACCACGTGAAAATGAAATCGATGTCTCTTGTTCGTCGCACCACTGCAATTAGTCAGTAGCCTCCAACCCCTGCAACAATACCATTTGTTGATTTTGCCTAGAAAAATATAACATCAATTATTTTCTTTGAACTTTTAAAGGCCCAATCTAATTGGATTTCTTAAAAAGAAACTTAGAACTTTATATAAATCTAAATAGAAGAAAATATTTAACATATAATCAGTGTTCTAAAAAAACGTAAAGTATTCCTAGACGTGGAAGTTGAACTTTAAACTTGTTGGGCCTAAACGATGATAAGACAAGAGCGATGCGGGGACAAGTCCTGCGTGACTAGGCGTGAAGGCCGAGTTTCACGCTTATACGAACTTTTTAAAACAACACATATAATATTAACTTCATGCGTAGCTTTCAACCTTACAAACAAGACTTTATAGCTTTAGCTTCACAATCAAGTCTTCTTCTTGAAGAATTTGGATTGAATTAGGTTGTGGTACCCCATGCAAAGAGGCAATCTAAGATTTTTACTTAAAGAGAAAATGTTAATTTTGAAGTGTTTTCTTAAAAAGCCTTGATAATATATAATTTTTCTCCTCCTCCGAGCACGGCGGCGACAGTGGTGGAGACCTGCAAAAGGAGGCGGGGCTTTTTCCCCCGTGGCCACTCCGGTATGATAATTAGTATTTGATTAAAACATATATGCAGAATAACAATATGGAGTGTATGTGAATTGTGTGTTCTCTTTTTACCTGAGGGGTTGGCCTCTATTTATAGGGATGGCCTGCAGTTATTGATGATGGGTGTCCCTTCATCTCCCTCATTTGGTAAGGGTATCCTTTCATCTTCCTCGTTTGATAACGGGTGTCCCTTCATCTCCCTCATTATTAGGAGTTAATGAGGGATGTTTCATCTTCTCAATAATTGGTGGTAACTGTCATTCCATGGGTTGCCTGCCTAGCTAATCTGAGGATAGTTGGGTTGTGCAGTCTATCTGTCAGAAGTGTGCTCATGATACCAACAAGGTGGGCAAGCTGGTGAGGCAGGCGAGTTGTTGAGGCGGGCATATCACCATAGATAAATAACATACATCAACTGTTATTATTTATATCATCATAAGCCCCTCTACTTCCCATAGACTACTCTTCATATACTGTTGTCAATGGGAAGTAGAAATAACTACTGCACCTGCTCTTCTCTAACTTTTTCATACAGAGGTTCATCGCCTTGATTTTTAAACATAGGCTCATCGCCTTGTTTTTTAATCAAAGGCTCATCGCCTTGATTTTTAAACATAGGCTCATCGCCTTGTTTTTCAGACAGAGGCTCATCGCCTTGATAGGCTCATCGCCTTGATAGGCTCATCGCCTTGTTTATCGGGTAGAGGCTCATCGCCTTGATTTTTAATCAGAGGCTCATCGCCTTAATTTTTAAACATAGGCTCATCGCCTTGTTTTTCAAACAGAGACTAATCGCCTTGATAGGCTCGTCGCCTTATTTTTCAATCGTGGCTATCACCTTGATTTTTAAACAGTGGCTACTGCCTTGATTTTTAAATATAGGCTAATCGCCTTGATTTTCAAAAATAGGCTACTGCCTTGATTTTTAAACATAGGCTCATCGCCTTGTTTTTTAATCAAAGGCTCATCGCCTTGATTTTTAAACATAAGCTCATCGCCTTGTTTTTCAGACAGAGGCTCATTTGCCTTATTTCTCAGACAGTAGCAGCTGTAATTGTTTTTGAGCATCTGGCTTTGTTTTTCAGACAGCAGTAGCTGTCATTAATTTTGGGCAGCTGGCCTTGTTTTTCATACAGTAGCAGCTGTCATTATTTTTGGGCAGCTGGCCTTATAAGCCCCTCTACTTTTCATAGACTATCGTTAATGAAAAGTAGAAGTAATCCAATGCACTTACTCATCTCAATTTTTTTTTATTGAGAGAGGTCACCTCGCCTGGAGTGAGGTCTCCTGCCCGCCTGGTCGAGGTCGCCCGCCTGAGTGAGCTCGCCTATTTTTTTTTTGGCTAGGTCACCTCGCCTGAAGTGAGGTCGCCCGCCCGCCTGGTCGAGGTCACCGCCTGAGTGAGCTCGCCTAAATTTTTTTTTTTTTTTTTTTCGCGAGGTCGCCTCGCCTGAAGTGAGGTCGCCCGCCCGCCTAGTCGAGGTCGCCCGCCTGAGTGAGCTCGCCTAATTTTTTTTTTTTTTTTTTTGCCGAGGTCACCGCCCGCTTAGAGGTCACCGCCCGCCTAGTGAGCTAGCCTAAATTTTTTTTTTTTTTAGCTCGGCTCTCTAGGTGAGCTTGCCTGGTTGACTTGCCTCGGCTTGGGCGATGTTGCCTCGTATTGGGTGAGCTTGTCTCTATTATTTTGAGGTTCGGGCTCGTCCTGAATCTTCCTTTTGTTAGACTCATGCTTATTTCGATCATTCATACTCTTGGTAATGAGATATGTTTCTTCAGCGTCCACATACTTATCTCCTCTATTGAGTAACTCATGCATCGTATTCGGCAGGTTTTTGGAGAGTGACATCTTGAAAGGATGACTTCTAGTTCCACTCATCATGACAGTGACTACAGCAAACATCTGCAGATCTTTGATTCCCAGAGTTGCTTTATTGAACCGGGCAATAAAATCTTTTAGCAATTCGTCCTTGTCCTGTGTCAATTGCATAAGACTGATGGCAGTTTTCTTAACACGTTTGCTGCTGGCAAAATGGGTAGCAAAACTCTTGGAAAAATCGTCAAATGTACGGATCGATTTTGGAGGAAGAGTGGCTACCCAGTCCCTGGCCTCGCGCCTAAGCGTTGGAGGAAAAGCCCTGCACATAATCGCATCTGGGGTAGCTTGCAACCTCATCAAGTCAACAAAAGCCCTGAGGTGATCGACAGGATCAGAGGATCCGTCATACTTCTCCATCTTTGGCTGCTTGAAGTCTCGTGGCAAGGGGACTGCCATCACTTCTAGGGAAAAAGGGTCTTCTTCCAGCACCATGGATTGTTGCTTACTACTTTTATTGGACATAGCCTCAGCTATTTGGCGATCCATCATTTCTTCTAATCTCTGTTCCAGGCTTAACACTGGGGTCTCAACCAGCGTAGGCGTGGGCATCCATGACGGTTGCCCCCCGTATGGATTTGGGCCAGATGTCAATGAATGAAAGTGGGGCGCGGAAGGTGGAGCTAAAGAAACTGGAGCCTGTAATGGAGCTGCTGTTGGCAGTGTTTCCATTGTTGGAAGGTTAGAAGTTTGGGGAGGAGCCCCTAGCGGTGAGGGCCCTATCGGTGGATGGCTAGGACTCTGGGGCAGAACCCCTGGTAATGAAGATCCTACTGGTAGAGGGTTAGGACCCTGTGGTAGCTGAGAAACAGCAGCGTTCCGATCTTGGAGTAGAGCCGTTAAGGCCGCCACCTGAACTTGCAGTGCCGCGAGTTGAGTGGCAGAGGCAAATTCTTGTGGTGGGTGATTAGTGGCGGCATTAGACTCGGTGCCTACATCCTCGACAGGGGCTGGTGGAGCAGTTACATTCCTAGCTCTTCTGGTTCGAGCCATAACTTTTTGTGCAGTTTCCCACAGACGGCGCCAATTGATAATATATAATTTTTCTCCTCCTCCGAGCACGGCGGCGACAATGGTGGAGACTTGCAAAAGGAGGCGGGGCTTTTTCCCCCGTGGCCACTCTGGTGTGATAATCAGTATTTGATTAAAACATATATGCAGAATAACAATATGGAGTGTATGTGAATTGTGTGTTCTCTTTTTACCTGAGGGGTTGGCCTCTATTTATAGGGATGACCTGCAGTTATTGATGATGGGTGTCCCTTCATCTCCCTCATTTGGTAAGGGTATCCTTTCATCTTCCTCGTTTGATAACGGGTGTCCCTTCATCTCCCTCATTATTAGGAGTTAGTGAGGGATGTTTCATCTTCCCAATAATTGGTGGTAACTGTCATTCCATGGGTTGCCTGCCTAGCTAATCTGAGGATAGTTGGGTTGTGCAGTCTATCTGTCAGAAGTGTGCTCATGATACCAACGAGGTGGGCAAGCTGGTGAGGCAGGCGAGTCGTTGAGGCGGGCATATCACCATAGATAAATAACATACATCAACTGTTATTATTTATATCATCAAGCCTAATCACCGTCTATTTGTGTATCTAGCCCTAGAATCTTGTGTATTCCATTCTTAAATTGCCTTTAAATAGGCATAGGGCAATACATATGATTGTCTTTATTTCATTTTGAACTCAAAGTAAAATATCCATTGCAACTTAATCCCAACTAGTTATAATATGTATAATTCAGTCTTTATCTTCTGGTGGAGTCAAAATAGGGAGTCAACCGGATTCATTCAACTCAAGCTACAATAAATGGAGTCTCTATTTGATCAACTCTTGATCAACTGAAATTATTTATTAATATCAACTCATTCTACTAAAGAGTTGTGATTGCACTCTTAGGTCGAGAGGTATTGTGGAAGTATATCACTAATATCTAACAAGTCAACTTTTGTTAGACTGATAATATTTTGGAGTATGACAAAATGACTATTTTGCTCCTAATATATTTCACTTGAAGATTCTTATTTTCCTAAGGTAATTAATTGTGATCAACTCACAAATATAATTCAACGATCTCATTATTAAATTAATGAGCTCAAATTCGATTGCTCACTATAAAAACAATTGAAGTGACCATCGTCTCACAATGTAATTAATTGATTCTATCTTGCAAATATATGTACCTTAATTATTTCATCCTGATTCCCATAGCACCGAAGTATTAACCTTATAAGTTAAATATCACTCATTAGTACCTCAAATAACTATCAACAAAAGTTTATTACGAACTCAAGATTAAGGTAGCTCATTCGATAATTGATTATTTTAACGGTCACAAGACTCGATGTCATAGATATGAAATGAAACTTCACACACAGCGGGCCCCATTTTAAGCTTAATCAGGGTGGTGCCCACCGCATCTCTTAACTGTGGCACAATTAGTTCAAGTTCTTTTAGAAGCAAATGCTTTAGAATATTCTGTTCTTGTAGCAAGGCAATAGACGGCATAGCTTGAGTAGAGCTAATAGTTCCTGAATTGCCTCATTATTAATCCTAGCCGGGTTAGAGCCATACATAGATAGAGTTCCATTTTGATAGAGAGAGTTACCTTCTCATATAAGACTCTACATGGTCTCATTCAATATATTTCAAATACATCATTACTCTTACCATCTAGTCTATACAAATCCAAGTACGAAGAATACAATATTATCAAATAAACATCCGACATTATTTACCAAGCATGATCGATTAGTTTCGATTACCTTATAAATTGTGTTTTTCTATATTTAAACACTTAAGTATACAATTTATAACAATTCGTATGATTATGAAACCTTATTATTATTTGTTCAATTTAGATATGCGAAATGCAATAATTAAATCGTACTATTAATCATAATGTTTTTATTACACAATATATACTACTCTAATGACATAAAACAGAAATGCGTCTTGCAATTTCCACATTTTTTATCCAGCATCTACAAACTAGACAACAGTGAACCAGCAAAAGTCATATACATATCAAATTTATGCAGTATTGCATATAACCCCAAATCAGAGCTGCTCAAATTTTGCCAGGCTTAGGAGTTAGGAGTCCTATCATTTATACTTATTATTCAACATTTCAATTTATGCTTCCAAATTCAACAGACATGTTTGGAAGAGGTTGTGCTTATAAGTAAATTAATTACATTATGTTTGGAAATCTACTTATTTTTAAGCAAAATCAATTATGTTGTTTAGTAATTTTTAAATACAAGTGAGAAGATACGAAAATGAAATGGATGTAATTTTCAAATAATATAAGGGTAAAATAGTAAACCCGTGACCAAACATAAAAATAAGCTAGAAAAGTCTGGAAGAGGAGAGTGCTTAATCATTTGCCCCTACTTTTTCAAATTGTGTCTATAAAATAACAGCATGTTTGGCAAAATTTAACCTTTATTAAAAACTGGTCAAACATATACTTTTATCCACACATTTCGTAGGACCTACAACCTACTACTCATTTATTATCCACAAATAACGTGCTTCTTTTTATTCTAGTCTTATCGTTTGAACTTCTTAAAAAGTGTATTTAAAGATTAGACGATACAATCATTGTAGTTGGTTGTTGATTTTTATTATTCAAAGACATTAGATTTTTTCCAATTGCTGTACAATTTGGCACTAGGGCTTTAAACATTCTTGTCAGTAGTGTCTGAAGACGATAGATCAATGCTCGTTGTGATATTCCAGTGGAGGAGATGTTACAATACGAGAACCAAACATGACACCATCAGATTGAAGAACGTAAAGTGCAGATGGCTACTTTCAATGTCGGATCTAGACGGAGGCTAAAAAACTTTAGTCCAAACTAATATATATAAAAAAATTATCATATTAAGAGATAACATGATAGACCAGAGAGAGAGAGAGAAAAGTGTGGGTGGGCAATGACAATTAAGAGCATCTCCAATACACTCCGTCTATTGCTTTTTAGATGTGCCACACAGATAGATGAAATTATAAAAAAAGAATTATAAAAAACTATCTCCAATATTGAAAAATCCGTCTAGCTGATATGACACACTAAAAAATAATCTGTCTAAATTTAAACAAATTTCTAGCGGAGTGACTCAACAAATTTAAATAAAATTCAGCATTTCATTAAAAAAAGAAAAAAAAAAGTTGAATGAGAGAAATAAAAATTGAAGACCCACCGATTTTTTTTTTTTAAAAAAATTAATGCGGAATTCATTGGAGATAAATTTTTAATTTGACTATCTATTCAGACGTAGTGCCATATAGACTGAAAGTCAGTCTATTTCACATGCCATGTACACTACAATAGGCGGAGTGCATTGAAGATGCTCTAGTTATGATAGACAAAAATTTCAGCTCAACTCACGACTGGGCAATGACAACCTAATGTCCTTCCTATCGGAGGTAAGTGTTGGTGGCTTGAGGTGTTTGGGCTATGGGGGCTTGGGTCATCGCCGAGAAGTTTGCGACCAGAGCCTGCTTGCCAAAGGATTTGAGGATGGGGAACATTACAAAGAACCAGTTTTTGACAATGTTTGAAGAATTCGACGACCTCAAGATATCTGAAGAATTCGAGGTAAATTCCAGGTTTGTTAATAACATTTCAGGCCTGAATTCTGTAGGCCCCTGGTGACTTCATAAAATGAAATTAACCATCACTAAAGGAATCAACCAAATAAAGAAACAATGCAAGATAATCATGACCAACACGATAACTTTCTCCTCAAACGGAATTCAAATATCGTCAGAAGACCTAATTACATCATAGCATTAAACGCTCAAAGTCTCAAACACTCAAGCCAGAACCAGAGCCTTTGCGGCATTCAGAGAGCATGTCCAAATAGAACTGACACTTGCTTATATCGCTTCCATGATAGTTTAGGCACTGCAGCATTATTACAAGCAATTAATTAGTAATGAACTTGGTTCATGGAAAAATAGCGACTGACATTATAAAGCATTTATATCATAGGGACGTTAATTTTAGTTAACTAAAACATCTGTGTGACTATATTAAAAGGGAGCCTCTATTCGTGCTTAAACAAAACATACTTGACTTAAACAAAACATACTTGAGCAAAAGCAATTTTAGTTTTTAGATGTCAAATAGCACCCCCACACTAGGTGGCCTCACTTCGCGTGATAATTATCTAGAACCTAAAAAAATGAGCCATCATCACCATGCAAAAACAAATGCTATGAAAATGACGACGTGAAATACACCAGCAAATGCAAGAAAAGCAGTCAAAATTAAGAGGAAACATACATCTTGGAAGGCCTTTGATTGAACACCACATGCATCAGAGCCTCCAACAGTATTCATTGTTGTGGCCTCGGCGGCAGGAGCAGGAGCAGAGGAAGCTACTGACTCATATGTTATGGTCCGAGGACCCAACATAGAGTCTACTGCCCGATGGGCAATTGCGCTTCCACCACCAAAAGCCATACCTATCCATTAACAAGAAGAAAATTTGATAGATTTTAATGTTCAGAGTTTGGATATCTTGAATTTTACAAGCATAATATGTTGTTGGTGCAGTCACTAATCAAAACCTGAAATGTGTAACTAACCTTCAGCAACTACCGAACCAAGTCCTCCACCCACAGGCGCGCTCTTTAGTGGAGCTGGGGGAGGAGCTGGGGCTTGAACTGGAGCTGCAGTATCAGGAAAGCATCAATGGTGAATAAGTTAACAAGATAAAATTAGAGTAACATGAATCTCGAACTTAGAATCGTCGAGGAAAAACAATTTAAAGTTGGACTCAAATTTCACAGATCCCTAATCCCGAGAACATAAAAGCAGAGCAAGTGAAATGTGAATTACTTATACATCATAATAGTTCAAACATGTCTTAACAATGCTGAGTCAAGCAATTAACATGTCATGCACCTTTCCACATTCACGATTATGTATCTATAGACCATAGTTATCAGACCCCACTTGGCCATCAACCTAGCTATAATTCCGAGGACCCGGGACACTGGTTAAACTGGCAAGACCTTACTAAACATACTAATGTATTAAATATTTTAGTTCTAAAAATATTTTTATTTAAATTTACGTTAAAAAATTGAGGCATGACATAAGTTCTGATAAATTAAATAGCATAGTAGGAAATCATATAATTTATTTTTTTCTTTTCTCAAAACATACTAATGTATTAAATAGTTTATGCTTCACTATTACAGTACTATATTAAACGGGAAGAGAAAGTACTGCATATGGATTGCAGTTAAACAGAATTTTAGCCGGTGATCTATTCAACTCCTCGCACGGACAGAAAATGCCCCATATTTATATTACAGGTCTCTAGTTCAAAACTCCACTTGTCTAGTGCAACTGTAAATAATTCACCAAAAACCAGCCGGTTTATATGGTTAACCCAAATTTTGACCAGTTCAAGGTTCTAAAATGCATAATGTGTGACGACGTGGCGAGGTGAAGCATCAAAAATTATAGGTCTAAGCGCGCCTATGCTTTAAAATGCGTGTTCGAATTTTAATAATGTTCAAATTTTAAATTTTAACAGCATAGCCTAGAATATACTAATTTAGAATACAAAATTACAGGCCTAGTTTTCAAAAAACAAATAAAAAATACACGAGTTTTCAAAATTAGATGCATGCTGTAACAATGATGAAAAATTAGATTTATATAAATGCAAATATCATGGTTGAACATATCACATTCAACGTGGTTCAAAATCAAAATTGCAAGATTAATTTTAATATCATAGTCTACAATTAGATTACAAAATAACAGCCCAACGTAATAGTTTTCAAAAGTTAGTAAATTAAAACTACCACAAACATAAACACAAGTTACTCAATAATTTTCTACAATTTTATTACATACCAACATAGCTTAACTTTTGTCCAACTCTTTATTGGATTCTAAGTCAAGCTCTTCTTCTTCATCTAACTCATCTTCCGTGCCATCCGTTACAAAATCATTTTCGTCGGACTCCCTTATTTTATCTTGAGCATTTCTAGCATCTCTTGTAGATTTAAAAAAATTTTATTTTGGCCCAATCTGAAAATAAATTTAAAAAGAGGCTTGCTTGCTATAATGCGTGTTATGCGCGATTATTTGCACTTATTCTCGCCTAATCGCGTTTATTCTCGTATATTTTCGTCTATTCGTGCCTAGGTGGTCAATAAAAAGAGTTGACCGCATTTTTACGCGCATACCCTCAATGCGAAGCGTTTTGCAAATGCATTGAGTTTAGGCGCGCTTAAGCGAGGCCTAAGCGGGCCTTTTAAAACACGGGTTCAAATACGTCCATCAATACAAACCGGACAGGTCTGTAGTCCGGTTTGCTGGTTTCCCAGTTGGATCAACAGTCCAGCCCAGGTTCTATCACTATGCTACAGACTACAGACTAGACAGACAAAGCGTGTCTAAAGTGAACCAGAAAAAGAAAGTGACTTCACAATTATTCACTGCATATAACACCAAATTAGAGCTGCTCAAATTTTACCAGGCTTAGGAGTGCTAGCAACTGGGCGAGGAGCTGGCCATGATGACCTACCTGCAAAATTCGGAATCATATTTTACGTACATCACCAATGTCAAATTTTTTTAACATGGAATCATATAACTGAAAATGTATGAAAAGAAAGAAAAATGAGTCCATAATATCATATTCATTGCTATATTAGTCCGGATGAAACCCATTCTAAGTTACAGTGACCTCAAACCAAACCACCGCATACAATTCCTTGAAATTTACAGCAATGGTGCAAGAAAAATACCTTTTTGCAAACAAAATTTCTAACAAAAATTTCAAATCCACTTTAACTACCGAAAATTCATCTCCGTCAAAAATATCACGTTCTCAACAATCAAGCAAAAACTCTATAATCAAATTTATTCAAAGCTAAAAACCAAGTAATTCTACACATATCATCCTTAAATTCAACCCTACCCACAGATCTAATAACATACGTCATAAAGAAAAACAAAAAAAAATGATATACATAAAAACATTCACACGCATAAATAATTAAATAGACGTAAAACAGAGAAAGCGCGAAGGGGATACGGACCTCCAGAGCTACGGCCACTGCTTCGGCGAGGCATGATTTCTTCGTGAGATTGATGAAAATCGATATGGTAGAAAAAAACAGAGGTTGCGTAATACAACAGAAACTTGAGAAAAAATAGATGAATTGTAAGAGGAGAGGCGATCCTATTTATACGTAGTGCGGGGTCGGTGTAACTTGGGGAACAAGATGGCTGAGCCGAACCTGATTTGCTATATTTCTCGACTATTCTAGAATATGGGAAATTTGGACCCACAAACTTTGGATTCTTGTAAAGAAGCCCCATATTTTAGATGTTGACGTTCAGATACTTTTCCCCACTTTTCATCACATTTTGAGGCAATTACTCCTCAATTCCAACCGCCATACATCAAAATCCATGATAAAATATTGTAAAACGAAAAATCAGGTGTATGTTTAGTAGAGTTTAAAAATAGTTTTTTAAAAAAATTTGAAAAAATTTGGTGAAATGTGTGGTTGAAAAATTGATAAAAATTGTGGATCCCATGAAATATATGGTTAAAAACAAATTTAGGGGGAAAAAAGTTTATTTTAAACTCAACCAAACATGTAGTAAGTGTAGCAATTCGGGTTAATTTTACTGGGTAGTCACTGAAATTTTAGCGACATTATAAAACGGTTACCGAAGTTACAAAATTTCAGTGCTTGTCACTAAAATATACTAATGAGTTTACCAATTGTTACTCTGTTAAATTCTCAATGTAAATTGATGACGTGTTACCGTTAAGTGTTTATATAGCACACAATCGATCGACATTTTGACAAAAATTGATGCCACGTGGACTTAATGTACTACTAATAATAAATTTGAATCACAAATGATGAACATAAAATATAAGGACCCAGCTGCAATTTTTGGACAATATCTAAGCCAGATCCCCAAACTATTTGCACAACCCAATTTTCCCCCCAAAAAATCCCAAACTCTAATTTTCCCCCCACCCCCACCCCCACTAATTGGTTAAATTGGGTTGTGCAAATGATTTTGTGATTTGATTTAGATATTGTTCAAAAATTGCAGCTATGTACACATATTTTAGGTACATCATTTGTAGTCTGAATTTATTGTTATTAATACATTAAGTTTATGTAATGTCAATTTTTGCTAAATGTCGATCGATTGAGTGTCACGTAGACACTTTACAGTTACACGCTATCAATTTACACTGGAAATTTAACAAAGTGACCGTTGATTAACGCAATAGTATATTTCAGTGATCGACACTAAAATTTTATAACTTCAATAACTGTTGTGTGATTTAATTGAAAATTCAGTGACCGCCAGTGAAATTGACCCGTAGCTGTTCATAACTTTTAAAAACTTGAATAAATTTAATTTACTGGAAAAAATTTGTGGCTAAATGAAATAATAAAAACAAAAATTAGCTACAAAAAAGTTAATAGGTAGACAATAATAATTAAACATTAACAATTAACAATGAAGTTTATCATCCTTGATAATTTAAAAAATATCTTAATAAATTTAATTTACCCATAAAATATCGTTCATTGAATAAAGTAATAACAAATTAATTATTACCTTGAGAAAATTATCTCGATAATTTAATAAAATTAAAAATAATTCATGATTATAAACGGATATTTTGTTAGCAATACTAATAAAATTAATTTATCGATGAAAATTTAGTAAATAAATAAAATGATAGAAATGTAAAACATTAAATACTGATGATAAGAAATTTCATTAGGAATAAAATAACATTTAAAAAATAACTTATTTGTAAAATAAAATATATCTTAAGTTACTAATGTAATGTTCAAAACTTATTTAAAAAAAGGAAAGTATTACCAATTGTTGTGTCGACAATACTTCTGGATAGGGCTGGAAAAAAATCGGCTCAAACCGTTCAACAAGACGGTTTGGGTCGATTTTTTGCTTAAATGGACTGGTTTTTGGATTTGAAATTTTAAAATTGAGTCAGGTTAGGTTGAGTTGTGTTGTGGGTTACATGCCCAAATCCAACCCAACACAACCCAATCCTACCCAATAATTAAAAAAAAAAAAAAGAAAAAGAAAAGAAAGAGAGGCTGAAATCAAAAAATAATTTGCCCTAAAGGCTAAATGGCCTAAAGTCCAATTGTCCAAATAAGAAAACAGAAATTGAATAACAACAGCAGCTGCGTCACCTGGTTCCATTTTCAATTTGCTGGCCTATTTCCATCTTTCGATTTGTGTCCGTCCCTCTCCATCTCTCTCTTGTGCGCACTCTTCTCTGGCGAAGTTGTCCCCACTGAAGCCGCCACAAACTGCTAGAGTTTCCACCCATGTTAGAACTAAGAACCTTTCAACCGACCCATGAGATTCAAATGTGATTTTGAAAAATAGTTATTTTCTATATGACTTGAAATTGGTTAGGGTTCAAATTTATGACAAATTTTGGAAAGAAAAAAAAAATTGAGCCCAAAACACATTAGGGTTTTCAATCTTGTTGATTGCTTGTACCAATTTTGAATTTTTTTTTTTTTTTATGATTCCTGATTTCATGATTTCTGCTTGACGCTTTGTATTGACCTTTTTTTTTTTTTTTTTTTTTATGATTTCCAAAGTTTGATTTTTATTTGGACTGATTTTATGATTTCTATTTGTGCTATTTGTTCTGCTTGTGGACTTATTTTTTTATTGGTATTTAATCATTCATGTAGATATCTTCGTTAAGTTTGCCATTTCAATTTGAGTTCCAATCAAGGCTGTTCCAGGGATGCCATTTGAATTATGGAAAGTTGGAAACTGAGTTTGCGACATATGCGCGTTTGGGGATGCTCGTCTGAAGTGAGGATTTATAATCCACAAGAGAAGAAGTTGGACCCAAGGACCATTAGTGGGTTTTTCATTGGATATGCCGAAAGGTCTAAAGGGTACAGATTTCATTGTCCATCTCACCGCACTAGGATTGTAGAATCAAGAAACGCCAAGTTTCTTGAGAATGAGTTTATCAGTGGGAGCGATCAAATCAGAAAGAAAGTTCCTGAGCACGATCATTTAGAATCTCAACCTTCTAACTCAAGTAATAGATTGGTTATAGTTCATAGCATCCCCAAGTACCAACAGGTGTTGAACAACCATTCAATGAAGTTCCACAAGCCGCTAACGACATTCCAGTGGATCAAGTAGTTCAGTAATTACCAGAACCTCCTGAACAGCCAGTTGAACTACAAGCTTTATCAGGAAGATGTTGATACAACATTAAGGAGATCCACTAGAACTAAGAGGTCAGCAATTCCTAGTGATTATGTAGTGTACTTACAAGAATCTGACTACAATATTGGAGCCGAAAATGATCCTGAGTCCTTTTCACAAGCCATGAGCTGCAAAGAGTCAGAATTATGGTATAATGCCATGAAGGAAGAAATGCGTTCTATAAAGAGTAACGGAGTCTGGGATCTTGTTGAGTTGCCTGATGGTGCAAAAGCCATTAGCTGTAAATGGATCTTCAAGACTAAAAAAGACTCATTAGGCAACATTGAGAAATACAAGGCAAGACTCGTTGCTAAGGGATTCACTCAAAAGGAAGGAATCGATTACACCGGAACCTTTTCTCCTATTTTTAAGAAAGATTTCTTGCGCATTATTTTGGCAATAGTAGCCCATTTTGACATTGAGTTGCAACAAATGGATGTGAAAACGGCATTTCTTAATGGAGATCTAGATGAAGAGGTTTATATGAAACAACCTGAAGGATTCCCTTCTAGTGGTGGTGAGCATTTGGTTTGTAAGATCCAGAAATCTATATACAGTCTAAAACAAGCGTCCCGTCAATGGTATTTTAAATTCCATGGAGTAATTTCTTCATTCGGATTTGTTGAGAATCCTATGGATCAATGTATATACCAAAAGGGTCAGTGGGAGTAAGATTTGTTTTCTTGTTTTTTATACGTGGATGACATTTTGCTTATAACCAACGATAAGGGTTTGCTACACGAGGTAAAACAATTTCTCTGTAAAAAATTTGATATGAAGGATATGGGTGAGGCATATTATGTCATTGGCATTAAGATTTATAGAGATAGATTTCGAGGCATCTTGGGTTTATCTCAAGAAACCTACATCAATAAAGTTTTAGAGAGATTTCGGATGAAGGATTGTTTACCGAGTGTATCTCCTATTGTGAAAGATGGTAGTTTCAATCTGAACCAATGCCCGAAGAATGATTTTGAAGGGGAACAAATGAAGAACATTCCATATGCTTCTGCTGTCAGAAGTTTGATGTATGCTCAGGTCTGCACAAGGCCTTGCATTTGTTGTAGGAATGTTAGGACGATATCAGAGTAATCTAGGTATGGACCAAGAAAGTGATGAGGTACCTTCAAGGGACCAAATACTACATGCTTATGTATAGACGAACGAATAAGCTGGAAGTGATTGGCTACTCAGATTCTGACTTTGCTGGCTGCGTTGATTCATGTAAATTAACATCAGGGTACATTTTCATGATGGTCGGTGGAACTATATCATGGAGGAGTGCCAAGCAGACCTTGATTGCTACTTTTACTATGAAAGCTGAGTTCGTTTCTTATTTTGAGGCTACTTCACACGATGTATAGATCAAGAGTTTTGTATATGGGCTTAAAGTTATGGATTCCATTTCTAGGCCACTGAAAATTGCAACATTCAGCTGCTGTCTTTATGGCTAAGAACAACAAAAGTGGAAGTCTAACTAAACACATCGACATTAAATACTTATCCATAAGGGAACGTGTTAAAGAAAAGAAAGTGGTCATTGAGCACGTCAGCATTGAGTTGATGATTGCTGATCCTTTGACTAAGGGCATGCCACCATTGAAATTCAAGGATCATGTAGATAAAATGGGACTTGGTCCCACTATATGATTGTATATATTTGAATGAAACTCTTATTTATTGTGATATTTTCTCATATTCACGTGCACCTTAGTTTATTTGAGAAAATACATTTGTATAGGACTAAGAATAAACATAAGGTTTATTCATTAAGTAATGTTGCCATATAGAGAATAATACTTGAGAAACTGAATGCAATGTAATACATGAAAGGTAATACTAGTTGTTAGAGGACTTACCACCATGATTCATGTATTTATTTCTTAAGAAAAGACAATCAATGAGATTAAAGTTGAGACATAGGTTAAATATATGGACCAAGTGGGAGAATGTAAAACTTTTCCCCTTTTTTCCTTTATTATCATCCAAACGTTTCGAACCCCTTAATGTGCCTTAATTCTCAAACTTCTTAATGTGCCTTAAATTTCAATCCCCTCGTAATGTGCATTCAATTACAAACCTCTTAATTCCTTCATTTACAAACCTCTGAATGTGTCTTCAATTACTTCCTCATTGATTGTGCTGAAAAAAATTGGTAACGAATGAACGTTCTTGATGGAAGGATGTGCATAAATACATGGTTTGGTCCCTAAGTTCAAGCACCCTTTTCTTATTTGTCATACACCATCATATTGGGTGTTCTGAGGGCTTAGAAGCGCCAAAATCAAAAGAAACTCTATATCAAGAACCCAATGAGAAAGACAGCAATGGCGGGAGGTAATCTTCGATTTCTTTGCGCAATGATCTAAGTGTTGTTTAGATGTTTTGAAGCATGTTAGTTTGTATTCTAGCCTAACAATTTACACTACGAATATGGAGACAAGATAGAAAGGGTGAACTATAGTTTCTCTACCTAATAGAGGATATTCATGAAGCACGTGATCTAATCTCTCGATTACAAGATCATAACCCAAATTTGAGGTAACGCTCTAGTGTTTTCTTATCATACATTTTTTTACTGCTCGTCCAATATTTTTCTATTTTAAATTTTTTATAAATAAATATATGTTATTTTGGAGGTGCTGAAGCACTCTATGCTATAGAACTTTAGAACTTGACTTTCATTTTGGCATGACGTTACTAATCTGCTCGAATCTAAATAGGAATATGAATTTTTACCAAAAATGGAAAGTATTGTGATAATAGAAATAATGATAGCTGTCATATGTTGTCTGCCAATAGTGGCACGTCCTGACACGCCTGCCTCACTGACTCACCCGTCTCGTTGGTATCATAAGCTCGTCTCTAACAGATAGATAACAATGACCCAACTGCCATTAGGCAAGTCAGACAGACATCCCATAAAATGAGAGTTACCATCGATAATTGGAAAGATGAAACACCAACAATTGAGAAGATGATATATCCTTCATAAACTTCTAACAATGAGGGAGATGAAAAGACACCCGTCATCAATAATTGCAGGCTATCCCTATAAATAGAGGTTAACCCCCCAGGTAAAAATAGAACACAGAACTCTTATACACTTCCTATTGCTATTCTGCACATATATTTTAATCATATACCGATTATCACACCGGAGTAGACACTGAAGAAAAAAGCTCCGTCATCTTTTGCAGGTCTCCACCAATGTCTCAGTTGGGCTTGAAGGAGGAGAAAAATATATATCATCAATTGGCACTGTCTGTGGAAAACTGCACAAGAAGTCATGGCTCGAACTAGAAGAGCTAGGAATGTAACTGCTTCACCAGCCACCATCGAGAATGTAGACATCGAGTCTAACGTCGCCACTAATCACCCACAACAAGAATTTACCTCTGCCGCTCAATTTGCATCATTGCAAGCTTAGGTGGCTATCTTAATGGCTTTACTCCAGTATCGGAACGTTGCAGTTTCCCGGTCACCACAGGGTCCTAGCCTTTCGCCGGTAGGATCATTAACACCAGGGACTCAGCCCTAGGGTCCTAGCCATCCACCCATAGGGCTCTCACCGCCAGGAGCTCCTCCCCAGGCTCCTAACTTTCCAGTAATGGGAACACCGCCAACGGCAGCTCCAACGCTGGCTCTAGTTTCTTTGGCTCCACCTTTTGCACCCTACTTCCATTCATTGACATTTGGCCCAAATCCACATTGGGGGCAATCGTCATGGATGCCCACGCCTACGCTGGTTGAGACACCAATGTTAAGCCTGAAACATCGATTAGAAGACATGATGGGTCACAAAATAGTTGAGACTATGTCTAAGAAAAGTAGTAGGCAACAATCTATGATGTTGGAAGAAGATATTTTTTCCCTAGAAGTGATGGTAGTCTCCTTGCCACGAGACTTCAAACAGCCAAAGATGGAGAAGTACGACGGATCTTCTAATCCTGTTGATCACCTCAGGGCTTTTGTCGACTTAATAAGGTTGCAAGCCACCCGTCACCTCTGATGCAATTATGTGCAGGGCTTTCTCGCCAACACTTAAGCGGGATGCCAGGGATTGGGTAGCCACTCTTCTCTCAAAATCGATCTGTACATTTGACGATTTTTTTCAAAAATTTTGCTGCATACTTTTCCAAGCAGCAAATGTACTAAGAAAACTACCACCGGCTTGATGCAATTGACTAGGAAAAGGACGAACTGCTGAAAAATTTTATTGCCCGGTTCAATAGAGCCACACTGGGAATTAAAGATTTGCAGATGTTTACTGTAGTTACTACCATGATGAGTGGAACTCGAAGTCACCTTTTCAAGATGTCAGTCTCCAAAAACCTGTCAGATACGATGCATGAGTTACTCAAGAGGGGGGTTAAATATGTGGACGCTGAGGAAGCATATCTCATTACCAAAAGTATGAAAGATCGAAATGAAACTGAGTCTAACAAAAGAAAGATTCGGGACGAGCCTGAACCTCGAAATGATAAAGGCAAGTAGAAAATAAACCATCTACGGTGAATAAATGATGAATGTACCAAGGAATGATCCGACTAGCTGGGAAGTCCTAGTGTACCTATTGGACCCAACCTGTGACAAAAATGTCTTCAACTATTGCAACGGTCATACGAGGGGGACAAAGCCTTGGCTAAAAAAAAAAATTAGGCGAGGCGAGCTCACCCAAGACGAGGTGACCTAGCTGAGCCAAGGTTTTAAAAAAAAAATTTGACGAGGCGAGCTCGCCCAAAAAAAAAAAATTAGGCAAGGCGAGCTAACCCAATCCGAGGTAAGCTCGCCCAAAGCTTTAAAAAAAAAATTTGGCGAGGCGAGCTCACCCAAAGCTTTTAAAAAAAAAAAAAACAAGGCTAGACAATGAGCCTATGTTTAAAAATCAAGGCGATAGCTATTGAAAAACAAGGCGATGGAACTTATGTTTAAAAATCAAGGCGATAGCCTCTATTTAAAAATTAAGGCGATAAACCTATATTTATCATCAAGGCGATGAGCCTCTGTATGAAAAACAAGGCAATGAGCCTATATTTAAAAGTCAAGGCGATGAGCCACTGTTTGAAAAACAAAGTGATAAGTCTATGTTTAAAAATTAAGGCGATGAGCTTCTGTTTAAAAATCAAGGCGATGAGCCTCTGTTTGAAAAGTTTAGAAGGAAGCAGGTGTGGTAGATTATTTCTAGTTTCCATTGACAATAGTCTATGAAAAGTAGAGGGGCTTATGATGGTAAAAATAATGACATCTGTTATATGTTGTTTGTCAATAGTGGTACATCCTAGCACGTCCGTCTCACCGACTCGCCCACCTCGTTGGTATCATAAGCTCGTCTCTGATAGATAGATAACAATGACCCAACTGTCATTAGGCAAGTCAGACAGACGACCCATAAAATGACAGTTACCATCGACAATTGAGAAGATGAAATATCCTTCATTAACTCCTAACAATGAGGGAGATGAAGGGACACCCGTCATCAAATGAAGAAGATGAAGGGACACCCGTCATCAAATGAAGAAGATGAAGGGACACCCGTCATCAATAATTACAGGTCATCCCTATAAATAGAGGCCAATCCTCCAGGTAAAAACAGAATACACAACTCTTATACACTCCATAATGCTATTCTGTACATATGTTTTAATTATTTACTGATTATCACACTGGAGTGGACACGGGGGAAAAAAGCCCCACCATCATTTGCAGGTCTCCACCACTGTCGCAGCTGTGCTTGAAGGAGGAGAAAAATATTTATCATCATATTGGAAAGCTGTTTTCTGTGGCAAGTACTGGAATCAAAAGATATAGAATGTCTCTCTAACGGACATCAAGAAGGAATCTAAGCACACCTACAAATTTGGTAAAATACGTGACTTGATAAAGTTAATTCGGAACAAGTCCATCCACTTTGAACTTGCACAAAACATTAAAGAAATAATGGGGATGACTCTTGTGAAATTGGAAGAGTATTTCTCAAAAAAATATTCAAGATATCTATTTGAAGTTTACAATGTCATCCGAGGATCTTGTAAGAATGATAATTCCTTTCGCGAGTATTTCGACTGGAGTTTGTCTTTCGTTTATTTGTGCTATAGTCATGAAATATGAACAGATGATAATGTCACTTGTTCATACACGAGAACAGCGCCCAAGAACAAAAGGCCAATTTCAATTGAAGTACTTGCAAAAAGAATTATCAATTTTAGAAGATTCCATGATGGCATTCTGAACATTAAATAGAAATCTTGGAAATTTCTTCGACAAATACTCTTCAATTTCCTTACGAGTCATTCCACTATTTTCTTAGTGTTCTGCGCATGTTCATTAAAATGGACAGACTTATTGCGAATTAACATTATTAAGTCACGCACTCTACTAAAATAATAAGGGCGCTTGGATTCCTTCTTGATATCCGTCAATCAATTCTAACATATGCTACAGCAAAAAATCTAACTGATACTTCCCATTTTTGGAGTTTGTGTTTTACTAGTTATTATTTTTTCTTTGTTCTTCGTCATCTATTTCACTACAAAATTGACATTTACAATATTCGAAGAAAATTGTGGTTAAATCTTTCATATATTGGACATTAATGCCACGACTATTTCAAATTCATGTGACTTAACTAAATATCATATCTATTGTGACTTACTGTGTGCTAACAAACCAATATGTATAAACACACTTACGGTGTGCTAACCAGTATTAATATTGGTTGTGGAATCTCCAACTAAGCGCTTACTGGTGCCCATATTAGAAATGTTAACGCACACTCGACTCTCTTTTCTTATGAACATATTTTGAGGCGATAGGTCCTGGTATATAACATTGTGGTGATGTAAATGACCCACTCCACGAAAAATATCATTGTAAGTCACATTTGATATGATATTTAATTTAATTAAGTCACATTTGAATGTGGAATGATGATAATAATCTCTAATATATGAAAAACAAAACCACAATTTCTTTGAATATTGTGAACGTCAACTTTGTACTCAAATACATGAGGAAAAGCAAAGTAAAAAAAGACAATAACTAGTAGAACACAAACTTCATTATTCTTCCACAGTATAAGCACGTTATTTCCAGCCGAATCCTTCAGCGACTCAATCAAATATTCTAAAGTACAATAACACCACTCTTGAGCAATGTATGTGATTTGTGTAGTAGATTTCTTTTCATAATAATGAATTATGTTTTCATGCTTATCTAAATCCATAAGAAATTGAAATTCTTTTGGATCAACGACATGATGAGTTTTGTGCATATGGCTATTACCATACGTCCATCATAAATTACGTAAAACTTTTCCATCGCATCCATGGTGCCTCAGGGTGGGGTAGTCAAAAATCGCATTGAGGTGCATATATAATAAGGGTTGAGTGAGGCTTACGCCTCATTAATGAAGAAGTGTGCGCCTCATAAATAAATTAAAATTTTAAATTGGTCAAATTTTGATCATGGGTATAATTTTTTTGTTAATTAAAGGACAACTGGACAAAATATGTAGAGACTCTAAGAGCCCGTTTGTTTTCAATTTTGATTTTGCTAAAAAGCTAAAGTCAACGTCAACAATTAATTTTAACCACACATTTTTTGGTCTCACAACTTTTTAACCACATATTTCAACAACTTTTATCAACTTTTACCAAAAAATCTGATTTTAATCAAACACATTTTTAATGTCATTTTGGTGAACAAAATTAAAAGTTTCGGGACTTGATGACACATTTTTTATTATTTTAAGTATAAATCTGTAAAAAAAAATAAAAATATTTAGGACTTATTTGTATTTTTGAAAAGGTTTAGGAGTTATTTTTAATTTATTTAAGTTAGGGGTAAAATTGTCAAAAAAGTTTGGGGTCATATGTGTTAGGATTAGAAAGTTTGGGGACTTTTCGACACTTTTTGAAAGATTAGAGGCTTTTGCTGCAAATTTTCCTTTACTTTTTAAATCCAAAATTGTCCATCGTTAAATTTGACGGAGAATTGGATGGAAATTGACAAAAAGGACCATTGCTGCCAAAAATATTTGAAATAGGGGCTAATCTGTCAAAAATGAAACGATAGATCCTCAACCCTCAGTAAATACAAAAGTCAGGGACCATTTGTGCAAAAAAGCCAAATTATATGTATAACAGTTTTTTTAATTAGTGTTAAACTTCAATCATAGTATTTTTATGTGTTACTATTACATTTAGTGATTTTTATTTTTTGTGACTAACAATTTTAAATCACCTTATGCAGAAGATGAGGAACAACATAGAGGATCCTGCTTAGAAATACGGAAAAGAAGCGATTGGATCAGAAATGGAGAAAAGAACCTATAAATATATCCAATGCGTATTTTGCAATAAAACTATCACCGGAGAACGAAGGATCATTGGCATGCTCACATAGAATCATAGCACCGTGTCCTAATGTTCCTCAAGAAATGAAAAAGGAAATTAATGATTACTTGTTAACCAGAAACATGAAAAGGCATCTGCAAGAACAAAATTTCGAACACATGGTCGAGTCTGATTCTTACTTCAGAAAGGTAAGAGCTTTTGATGATTTTGATCCTTCTGATGGTGATAGAGTTCATGTAAGAGGGATGAGAGGGCATATGGATAGATTTGCGCGAAACATTGGTGACAGTGAAGAAGCAGATAAGACAATCATGAACCCAAAGGCTCTTTTTTCGCATTGACTGCAAAGGAACTGCGTATTCAGGCATGTTTTGATATTGGATGGCTCTTTTTTGAAAAGGCTATCCCTTTCCATGTGGCAACAAGTCCTTTCATTTATTAACATGATTCGATTCGTTGGTTCATATGGTAGAGGCATTAAACCCCCTAAAATGTATGAACTTCGAACTTGGATTTTAAGGCAAGAAGTGATCACTACTCAGAATTTAGTCACCTAGATAAAGAAGACATGTGGACAAAACTGGGGTTACAATATTATATGATGGTTGGTTGGATTTGAGAAATCGAAGTTTGATTAATGTTCTAGTTAATAACCAACACAATAAAGTTTTCCTAAAATTAGTCGACGCTTCGGATGCAATTAAGGATCCAGATTTGTTCTTGAAATTACTTGATGACGTTGTTGAAGAAGTGGGAGAATATATTTGTTGTCCAAGTGGTGACAGATAATGCAAGTGCTTATAATGCAGTAAGGAGAAAATTGATGGAGAAAAGAAAACATTTATACTGGATTCCATGTGTTGCTCAGTGTATAGATTTCATGCTAGAAAAACTTGGGGAGTTGCCACACCATAAGGATGCCTTGTTAAAGGCAAAGAAGGTGAGAAATTATATTTACAATCATACATGGGTGTTAGCATTGACGAGGAAATTCACAAATTTGGAGATTGTTCGACTGGGTCCTTCTAGATTTGCCACGTCATATTTGATTTTCAAAGGAATCTTTCAATTGAAGCAACCTTTGGAGTCAGAAGTGGTAAATTTAACTTGTGCTAATAAATTCAATGGTAAAGAAATTCGAAAAATCATTGTGAATGATAAGTATTGTTGGCCAAGAGTTTCTTATGCATTGAAGTGTACAAAGCCTTTAGTCTTGATGATTTGGATTAGAGCCTGCTATGGAGATCATTTATGGTGCTATGGATTCCCCCAAAAAAAGAAGAGAGCAAAACATTTGGGTGGAGATGAAGCATCATATAAGAAGATATGGAGTATCATTGATGAGAAATGGGATTTTTGAATCCTCATTTTCAATATGACGACAACTTTTCCCATCATTCTGTTTGGGTTTATACAGTTGCATGAAAAGACTTATTCCAGACCGAAATGAAAGGAACAATCCAGATCTCCAAATACACGAGTTCAAAAATAGAAAATGTTTTTTTGGTCTTGGACAAGCTAAATCATCTTGCAAGAAACATTCTCCACGTATTTATTTATTTGGTTTATCTATATATATATAAAGAAGCTCAAAGACATGCGTTTGAGATTACAGAAACTCAAAGAAGAAGAGGATCGGTGAACGTTAATCAAACACATTCAATATAGATGATAATGATCTGTATATCAATATTTTTGGAGCACAAGGAAATGGAAGTGCTACAACTACACAGCCAACCTAAGAGGAAAGGTACTATAAAATTGTGAAATTGAAATTTGGGATTGTTTTATTTACTAAATTCATTGATATTTGATAGATATTTTGTTTTGCATTTACAACAAAGAGCAAGGAAAAAAAGAGTATTGCAATTGTAGGAAGAGTGGGAAGACTTTGATAGTGATGTGGAAGATGATATACGAAATAATGATTTTATACATTATCGTTTTTTTTTTTAGTTGCAACTGTCTTTATTTATTTATTTTATGCTTGTTTGCATTGATACATTAAGTTAATTCATTGTTTTTGGGACTTATTTTTGGTTTATGTCATTACATGTTAATTTTTATATTTTTTTACTAATTTTTGCTTCACGGTGATGCTTACACCTCAAAGCGCCTTGAGGGGTTACCCCTGCCTCATGAAGGAAAAATGCATTAGTACCTGGTTTTCGTCTTTTTAAACTTTGATTGCGTCCACTACCAATTAATTTTTTATAGACCACCAACTTTCTAAAATCCAAAAGCACTTCATTCTTGTTATAAGGCTGCATCAACCATCGACCACCATTAGGGTATGATAATAAAATTTCAAATCTTGTTAAAAAACCCTCCAAAGGCAACCATGTTTAGGAAAAAGTTTGGAAAGTAAATAGGAATGTTCGGTGTTCGACCTTTGGAACCTCTGAGAACTTCGAGGTTGCCAGGTGAAAAATAGAAAAGGGATCAATAGGGCGCCCCTTTTAAGAAAATTCTGGTAAAATGATAAAATAATAATAAAAAAGAGTTATTCTTGAGCATTTTGTTTGACTTCTTTTTAAGAGAGAAGCCAGCTTCTTCCCCTATTTGAAAAGAAGCCAAGCCAAAGATGCTGAATTTTTATCTTAACCAAAAAGAATATTCTTGTGATACAAATAATGAAGAAATGAACCACAGCTTAATTAGCGTCATCAATCTAGTTGCCTTGTAGAAGTTCAGGTAATCACACAACTTAAGGTCTTCCTCTATAAGCTTCTTAACATCAGCAAGCATTGTACTCATAGTAGATTATGTCTCTCCAACGTTAGATAATAGTCTGTAATCTCTGCATGCAGTGGCGAAGCCAGACATTTTAAGTTGGAGGGTCCCCTGTGAAGTTTTTTTTTTTTTCAAACCACAATTACTGAGTCTATTTTTATAAGAATCTAATGTTTTTTTTTTCATAAGTCACAGTCTTTAAAAAACTTACAAGAAGTCATTGCAAAAAAAAAATGCAAAATCTAAAACTAGTCAAACTCTTCTCATTCACGTCGCCTTCTATAAAATTATCCTCTAAAATAGAAAGATCCGGTTCACAAATAAAATTAAATATTACTCAAGCTCAAAAGAAAAAAGAAAAAAATCAATTGAACACGATATGTATTAACAAGCAAAGTGCCTTTATTAATTTTGTATTATCATTTGAGGAATGGACCAATCATTTGTAATTTTGTATTATTAATTTTATTAAGCCAATATGTCCCATTGCGTTACATTAAATTGATATTAAGTGAATGGATCCAATTGCCATCCATTAAATTGATATTATGCCAGTTAAATTGCATATTAAAAAAAAAAAATTCCAAAAAAAGTGGGGGGTCCAGGTCTCCCCTGACCCCCCAAGCTCTGCCACTCTCTGCATGTCATTGTATCATTCTTGAAAATAAATCTCTGCAATTTGCATTCAAATTCATATGAATTCAGGAGAATATGATTATTGAAACAAAGTTGACAATATATATTCAATGATTTCAAGAAATAAACTCACTTATACCGGGCTTCTAGGTATTTGTGTACGGAACTCAAGGTGGATTTTCCTAGAATAGTTGTTATCATCATCGTCAGAGACTGTGAACGCGGATAGGTAATTTTCCACCCCGTCCCAATTTCTCTTTGTTACCATCAATAATGATCTAATGCCCCCCATGTGGGCAAAATAAGGTGCCCACATGCTGCTACACAGCAGCATGTGGGCACCTTATTTTGCCCACATGGGGGGCATTAGATCACCCCCCTTGTTACCATGTCCTCAAAATAGCTCATGTTGAAGTAGATTCTTGATTCTTGTTCCAATCTTAAATCACCACAAAGAATTAAACCATTAATCAACTAATTAAATAAAAAACAATCCCCCTGGCGAGCTTTGAAAAAATAAACATATCTACAATATTCAACACGAAATATAAAATTATTATAAACAAATCTTGAATTTTTGAACACCCATTTAAAATTTTCTTCCTTCTTTTTTTAATTCAAAGTAAAAGTACAAAAGACCTTTTACACAAAATTTAACAGCTAAATGAACAAAAGTTGAGTGAATAGACATTTTGAGTGACTTACAGACAATGGTGCAACGAAAATAATAGGTTGGGACTTAAGTGTCAAGAAAAAATAGAACGAGGACATGTATGCTACTATGTGAATTGTTGGGGACTGACGCTGCAATTTCTCCAATTCATTAATTATTCTGGGTAAAGAACAGTCAAGATACAATTAACCACAATTATACAAGAAAATTAGATTTAAAATAAAACCTAACAACACAAAAAAATATTGCAAAATGAAAAAGGAATTGATTAAAAATAAATATTGAAAATTCAATTTCTTACTGGCGAACAGTTAGTGTCAAACCCGCTTCCTCCAGAAACTAATGAACCGAAAACAACTTCTCTAAGTGGCTAACTTGAACATTTCCTGTAAAATTCTGTTCGGGAACATTCTCTACGGTTTTTTTTTTTGCCCAGAAACCGAACAGGTCCAATCACTAACATGGGAAGAGACATGCTAGAGTTCCCTGCCAAAAAAATATTAAAAGAAATGAAAAAAGAATGCAAACACCTAATACAAAACGAACAAAAAGAAATGAAACTCTATGGCACGAATTTCATATTGGAGAGAGAATATGAACATTTCTGTCTTGTTTTTCTGCTTAATGGCAACACACATTACGTTTAAAAAAAATTACCAGAAAAAAATGGTGGTGGAGGTGGAGCCGCTGGGTTTTTTATATTTTGGGGAGGATGGGTTTGAGAAATGTGAGATTTTGATTTCAGAAAGGGATTGATTTTAGGGAAAATTTAGTCACAATACCTTTTTTTCTTAAATAAAAGTTGATATATATCCTATTTTTAAATTTAATAATTTTTACCCTAAATTAATAAACTAATTGCTGAATTTACCTCAATCTAATTAGATTGCAAAACAAATTCCAGTTCTCATTCATGTGCACGTTGACTTTAAAACACTCAAACTCACATCCACATTATCAAACACCCACCACCACGACTATAAAATCTTTGATTTGCTGTCATCACCGCCACCGTCTCCTTAAACCGTCATTGTTACCTCATCTTCATCATCTTCCTCCTCTTTCTTCTAGATCTAAAACATGAACTTGAGTGGAGTCACGATTAGAGTTCGCACCTACCAATCACCACCACTATAAAATCTCCGCCGCCAACTCCCCTTTAAACTGCCATTGTTACCTCATCTTCATCCTCCTTCAAGATCTAAAATATCTCCGCCACCCTTTGTGCTATCTAATTATAGATATGTGAGTTGTTTATGCAGTTCAAATTTTAGTGCAAATAAAAAAGACCAATGTTTTTTTATTTTTTCTCAACCACATTTTTGTTTTCAACATTGAACAGGTAATTAGTAGAAATGGAGGCACATGTCATTATGGCTGCAAGAAATCCAAAGGCAGCTAATGATTTGATAAAAAAGTGGTAGAATGAATGGTCAGGAAAGAGCCTTCCTCCTCATATTGAGGTAGAATAAAAGATTGCGAAGCATATATATTTGAAAAAGAAGAAGAAGAAGAAGAAGAAGAAGAAGAAGAAGTTTTAATCATTAAAAACATATCAGGAACACCAAAAGTTCTTTTTATGTGATACATGTTTGAATATTACTCTATTGATAATACGGATCCAACATTTGTTTGAATATTACTCAGCATATGTTTGAATATTACGGTCCAACATTTAATATTATTAATATTGCATCAGTTTGCTTTTACTGTAGGATTGACTTTTGGTTTTAGGATTAGTAAGAAATCCAACTTCTAAATTTGTAACCTCTAAAGTTGATGCCCTAGTCACTCAACTTATAGTGTAGTTTCTTTTGGTTACTGAATTTTATTTAGTTATGATATTATGTTTTGTTTCAGTTTGGTTACTTGGCTTAAATATGATGTAAGGACTTCCATGTTGATTACTTGGCTTATATACTTGTGATTTTATTCTAATTTGGTTCTTGATAAAATCATGATGCTTGTGATTTTGAAATTTTATTCTACATATTTAGCATCCCTTTATGTATTACAGTACGAGTAATACATGTGTTATCCTAATTTATATAAGTGGTGGTGGTAGTGGTGGAGCTGCGCCGTGGTGGTACTAGTTGTGTTCATAACTATTATGAGATAACAGGATTCTATTGCACACTTTATATTCATACTAAGCTGATAGTAGCATTTTAAGAATTAGTTAGTTTTTGTGTACTCATTTAAGTTATTTCTCCAACGGATTACTTTGAAAGTTTCAAAATTATGAAAACGCACTGAAGAGAGAATGGTTTTTGCTGAGAGGGAAAAATTGAATATTTAGTTTGAGTTACATACCAAGTATACCTTAATGTGTCTAACTTGTATTGTTACTTGCTTTTTTATTATTGATTTTCTAATATAATTGACATGTTAAGGTAATTTATTGCCTTCGGTAACATGATATGTTATATGTGCTATAAAATTTAATAAACATATGTTAGTTTGTATTAAAAAGGCACGAATCATGATTATTCATCTTTAGTAACATGTGTGTTACTATATGTTTCTTTGTGCATGTTGAATTGAGTAACACATATGTTACTTTGTACTAAAAATACATGAATTATAGTTCTTTTTCTTTAGTAACATATGTGTTACTATATATGTTACCATATATGCTACTATATAAAATTTTGAAGTGAATAACATATCATGTGTAGTGTGTCTAATTTGTTATTGTTACTTGCTTTGTTTTTGTTGTTTTTTTTAATATAATTAGCATGTTAAGGTAATTTATTGCCTTCGATAACATGGTATGTTATATGTGCTACATAGAGTTTAATACACATGTTACTATGTATTAAAAAGGCATGAATAATAGTTATTTTTCTTTAGTAACATGTATGTTACTATATGTGTTATCGTATGAGTTACAATATAAAATTATGAATTGAGTAACATACCATGTGTACCTTAGTGGTGGTGGTGGTAGTGAAAGATAGTGGCGGTGGTGGTAATGCGTGTTACCTTACAAGTAACACATGTGTTACTCTAATTTAAATTAGGACAACACATGTGTTTCCATAATTGGTGTTGGAGCTGTGCGGTGGTGGTGGTAACACATGTGTTACTCTAATTTAAATTAGGATAACACATGATTTAAATTAGTATAACATATGTGTTACCGTAATTTAAATTAGTGGTGATGATGGTAACACGTGTCACCATACAAGTAACACATGTGTTACCTAGTTTTGGTAGAGGTGATTTGGTCTTGAATGATAGTAGAGGATCTGAATTTGATTGTGGTGGTGGTGGTGATGAGATAAGACGAGTGATAGTGGTAGAAGGCAATTGGTAATGGTAAGTAATACGTAACTTGTGTACAAATGTTGTTTTCAAATAAAAAAAAATTAAAATATTGATTTTAATTTTTTAAAAAAATTAAAAATTGATATAAATTATCAAATATTGATTTTAATAAAAATGAGAAAGTAACATAGGCAAACACATATGTTAAACATTGTTTTCAAATGAAAAATTAAAGCATTGATTTTAAATGAAAATAATGTATTTTTAAATAATTATGAAAAGAGATGAATGATCAAATATTTATTTTAATGAAAATGGGAAGTAACATAATGTAACATATTTGTTACCCATGTAAAAATATTGTTTTAAAAGACAATAACATATTTTTTTAAATAATTATAAAATATTAATTTTATTGCAAATGAGGAAGTAACATATGGTAACATATATGTTACCATTGTAAAACTTGTAGTTTTAAATGAAAATTTGAAATTTTAATTTTAAATTAAAAATAATGTATTTTTAGAAAAAATAATAAAATGAGATAAATTGTAAAATATTGATTTTATTGAAAACGTGGACATATGTTACCTATGTAAAATTCTTGTTTTCAATTAAAGAAATTTTATTTTAAATGAAAATAATATATTTAAAAAAAATTATAAAAGGAGAAAAATTTTAAAATACTGATTTTAATGGAAAAAAAAATGAGGAAGTAACATATGGTAACATATATGTTACCCATATAAAAATGTTGCTTTTCATTGAAAATTTGAAATATTGATTTTAAATAAAAATAATATATTTTTAAAAAAATAATAAAATGAGATAAGTTGTAAAATATTGATTTTAATGAAAATGATGAAGTAACACATGTTACCCATGTAAAAATATTGGTTTTCAAATGAAAAAAAAATTAAAATATTGATTTTAAATTAAAATAATGTATTTTTAAAACAATTATAAAAAAAATTGTAAAATATAATTATAATTACTATTATAAATGAATAGTATACCCATAGGAAATTTTTAGATGATAATAATAATAATAATAATAATAATAATATAGTTTTAGATAAAAATAATATAATTTTAGATAATGAAAAACTGAAATATTGATTTTAAAAAAATTAATATAATTTTAGATAATGTAAAACTAAAATATGGATTTTAAATAAAAATAATGTATTTTTTATTAAATTATAAAATTTTAATTTTAATGAAAATGAGGTCTTTTTTAAAACAAATCATGAAAATAAGGTATTTTTTGAAAAATTAAAAAAGAAGGTATTAATCAATTTTTTTACAAAATGTAGGGCTCTTGTCAAGTTTCCCATACAAATTTTAACAATTTTTGGGGCCCAATTCGCTGGACCCTATTTCTTTATTTTTTGGTCAATTTTTTTGATGTGAATATTAAGGCCTCCACCTTTTCTAAAATCAATTTTTGAAATATACTAGTTTTAAATAAGTTATTTATATTTACTTAATTTATTTCAAATTTACTAGATATTAAATAAATATTATATTATTAAATATATGTAACTAAATCGATTATTCTTAAAAATTAGGGGCCAAATCGTAACAACCGATGTTAATAGAGAAAATCTTGCCATTTTCCAAATTTAATCACATTTTTCTAGGCTCTAATGAAATGTCTTTCAATCTCTTACGTTTCATAATTTCTTCTTCCCAAAAGCCAAGAAATCTTCTACAATATTTATCCATTTTCTGTGCTTCAACCGACGAAATTAAAGAAATTTTTTCATATCAACGTGATTTCCATCGGAGTAGAAGGCAGGTATGTAAATTGGTTTCACCTCTTCGTTTTGATTTCACTATTTTTAGTTTTTTACCCATTAATCGCTGTTTATACATAGATTATGGAGCAAAATCTCTTTATTTTGAATAAATGGCAAAACTTCCATGTCCAATACTCATTTTTTCCGTTATTCATCATTTCAGATAAATAAGCATGTCACTCAAACGTAATAGTACCAAAAAAAGAAGCAATGGCAAGGGTAAAAGAAAATTTTCATCTGGCAAAAAGAAGAAAATAGAAATTAATAAATTGACCAGGACAGAGAAGAAGAAGATAATGATATCGGTGCAGGAAGGGAACGAGGTATTTTGAATTTGAATTTTTTTGTTAATATTTTTGGTCATCCTGTTGTTACATGCACGTATGAGTAAGTGATATTTATTTTGAAATGGGTTTAAATTGAATTACTTTTCAACATAGATGTTGAATATATATAATTTTTTCGGAGATTCATTTATTATGTCTTCATATTATTATTTATTATGTAATTCGTTTAATGAACTCGTATATCTGAAGAAATGTTTTACGATGTCTTTGCAAATTATCACAGAGGTCTAGTTAATTATTTTTTTAGGAGATGCATGTTTACATTTTTCAGTATAATGTACACTGTTGAAAACTTACACATGTACAAACTATCACCGGGTATGTTGTTGAACTTATATACAATTTGATTAGTATTCAAGTAGTTGTAGTATAGACAGGGATTACATTGTTAATTAATGATGCTACAACATTATGGAGCAACAAGTTTGTTTTGCATATTGGTTCTTAACAGTGATACGATAGGAATTTAGTGTGTAAATTGATAGCTATAATGTGATGCCATCATGTTACTTTCTTATGTTATATGTACATCTTTTTGAAGATTTTATTTCCGTTATATTAACCACTCTTGGTGCACATAACTGTTACTATATAATGTTACATGATGAAATTATTATCCATTAAGTTAACTTATCTGCAATGTTTTTAACAAGGAATTTTGTTATTCCTTCTTAATATTAGGTTTGTTACAATATTCAAAAATGTGGTGGATATTTGATAATATGATACGTTACTACATAGTTATTTGTCATTCGCAGGATTGGGACTTCATAATGCACCCTGATTATGTATTTTCAGGGTGTTACATTGTTCAAAAATGTGGTGGATATTTGATAATATAATATGTTACTACATAGTTATTTGTCATTCGCAGGATTGGGACTTCATTATGCACCCTGATTATGTATTTTCAGGGCGTGTTACGTTGTTCAAAAATGTGGTGAATATTTGATAATATGATATGTTACTACATAGTTATTTGTCATTCGCAGGATTGGGACTTCATAATGCACCGTGATTATTGGTCTCTTGGAAAAGTAAATGCATACTCCAAGGCTAAAATTTTCAGTACACTAGCTAGTAGGTTTACTGATGATCGGAAAGCAATTTTCAGGGAGACTTGCTTTGCCCATTATTTGGACGCGAACGAAATAGCCTTGAATCATCAGCCACCAGTTTCTATTGAGAGGGGTTAGGCAGCCCAATCCGGATGAAATGTGGTTCAATATTGGCAGCAATCTATTATGCTTTTACATAAAGAAATTTTGTGTCATTACCGGTTTATTGTGCAGTGGGGACCTTAATCGCAATAATTATGATAACATATATTGTAGAATAAAACACCAGTACTTTGGCCACCTCTCATGTATATCGCCATCAGATGTAGCCAATCTATTCCTGCGAATGTCAGATCATAATGATCAGGATGTGTTGTTATTATCGGAATTCTATTTTTCCTGACATCTTTGATGTTAACAACTACATACAAGAGATCAGTCGATGAGTCTTTAATGATTCTTATCGACTCTGACGAGTTGAATTCATATGCATGGGGCAAAGAAATATTTAAGGTAACAATTTCATCACTGAAATCTGGTTTGAGGAATAAATCGTTAATAACTGATGGTGGTGCCAAACCATACATTCCTTATAGGGTTGGTGGATTCCTTATCGCATTTCAAGTTTGGATTTATGAAACAATACCAGTGTTGGGAGGGAATATTTGTACCAACATAGTGGCGCAATGCCCACACATACTGAATTGGACGTCTAACGTACATGGTGACTTGCCTAAACTGAATTTGGGAAAGGACGTTTTCAGTAGGAGGCCTGATGTAAGTGTAACCATCATATTGTTAATAGTCCAATTCACTATACATTAGTTTATTTAGAATATATGATTAATAATAATTTAACTATTAATATTTTTTGTCAAGTTGTCAGCTACTCCTATTGTCTTTAATGAAGAAGAGAAGCAACAACACTACTTTTAATGTTTATTTGAGCACATTCCAGGAGAGGAATTCGACGATAGTGAAAATGAAGATACCACACATTTGTTGTATCATTTAGTTCGTCTTTCCGACAAGAATAATGACTTGGATTCGCGAAGTGAGGTGAGCGTATGTCACATTGTACCTATGCTGGATTTGTATAGATTTCATTATAATATATCTGATCCTTTAAGTTTAGCACAATACTTCATAAATAATAGATGAACCATTTTGATTTCAAATATGTTTAATATTTGTATGGGTGTTTCCCATTAATCCCCACTCAAAGCTGGCAGAGGAGCAGATAAATGGTTCATCTTCATTACATGTACCTGGTGTTCAGATTGTCACTGAAGATATTCGACCTGCTGATTGCCATGATGTGAGTGACATCCAAAATGAACCAATTACTAACAAGAAACATATCATTGAATTCAGCAGTGATGTCCATACTGAGGATAAACGACACTTTATTCAGGTTTGGTTCACAAGTATAATAACATCCTTATTTATGAATATTGACATACTCTTGTAACTAACTCCTTTCATCATGATTGTACAAGGAATCCATTACGAAGCGAGTCAGAGATATACAAATGAAGCACGATAATGTAATATCTCATCATTTTAATCTCAAGATGTCGAAAGAACGGTTGCTAACTGATTTTGGAAACATCACTGTTAACACAATTCAAGATCTCACAACAAGAATTAATAATATGCCTGCTAATCAGTCTGTAGCAGATAATGTTGCTAATACAAAACCAGATACTATGACGTCAAATGTACAAAATATTTTACGACATGATTTTTATATTCTCGTTGGATCAATATTTAGCTGAATCTTCATTCAAATACTTACATGTGTTCTTATGTTTAATGACAATTCAATGATCTGAATGATTGTGAACCTCAAGGTGGCTCGTATTCTAAAGAATGTAATATCGAACAACGTATCTACTCAACAAGTGGTGAGATTTACACTCCTTCATTCTATTTAGGTGTAGATTATATATCTAATGAATATTCCCGTTATACTAGATGATGGAATAATGTTTACGCAGGATGACTTCTGGGTGATAGATGAGACGGTGGATAATGTGGTTAGTTTATTGAAAATTAGTCATAATTGCAATATATTTATGGTAAATTTATCACTTACTGTCTTTTGTAAACAATTATCTTACAAGTGGTGGTTGTTTCAAGTTGGTTGATTCAGGATATAAGTTAGACTTTATTAATGAATGAGGCACAACACCTATTAAAAGTAGCAAGAAACGGAAGATGGTTAGTCAGCTGAAGGATTCTGCATCTGGTATGGGTTCTGAACATAAATCACCAGATGATGATGATGAATATGAACACGACACCGTCTTTAGCGAATAAGATCTCAAGAAGATAGATGAATTAGCTGTGACAATTAAATTTTCTGATCAGGTTGTATTATTTATTGATTTAAACTTCATGGATATTAACATAATTATTTGTTATATTTTCTTGCTTTATTTGATGATCTACGGTGTTTTTATGTAGGTAACTACACTAGTCCAATTCAACCTTGAAGTTTCCGTCCCTCATGGAATATTGCAGAAACGAATACCCAAACTATATGCTTGCCTTCAATCTCCACATGTTAGAAGTTACAAGTCTGTTGAAGCCGAACCATCTTCCTGGTGTCATTTTACACTTCAATACAAATCATGCTTCGACCCCACCTAATCCATCTGATGCTCTTGCTTTCAATAATTGGTACCATCAAGGACTGCGACTCGATAACAAGTGAGCATGTACCTCCACCTTTTCCAATATTCAAGTCTTAGGTCAACGATATATATATATATATATATATATATATATATATATATATATATATATATATATATATATATATATATATATATATTATCATTTTTTTCATCACATGACTAGGAAATTCCACGAAGACCACTACTCATAACACCTCCCATAGATCTTGGACCATTAATAATTGACTCAAAAAAGTGGTGGTACGAACTTCACCAGGTTGCAACTCCGCTCAGAGATAGTGTACGTTTTTTAATTGGATTATCTTATTATTTATTTTATAACGAGAATCAATGTTTCTTATGTACTTTCATTTTGAATTTTATTGTAGCACATGGATGCGATGTTTTTCTTTCTTAGAATGCTTATGAAATTCTGTTCTGGGAATGGATTGAGAGCAACGTCAACTGATTGCAATTTCGACACTAAGATCAGGGGTATATTTGACAAGTTCTCAAAGAACCCCAACACAATTTCCAATCAGAATTCTCACATGATGTATCTTTCTGGTCTCAACCTTGAGTTTGGCACTAATTGGGGAGATGTCGACCATGTTTTCATTTCGATCTTCATGGACAAACGGTGTCATTGGATTTTGGGACATTTCGACATATCAAGCTGGTGATGGGATGTTTACAACTCCTGTTACAGATCTATAAGAGACGTTGCCGTCTATGCTGCAGTTGAGCCAATTCGGAATATTATTTCATACCTACTGTGCCAATCAAAAGTGTTGAAATTCAAAGCATTTGAGGAGCCATTGGGATGTAGAATTGTGAAAGAAATCCCTCAGCAAACAAACGGGTGTCGACTTGGATAAAATTTTAATTCATTGTTTTTGGGACTTATTTTTGGTTTATGTCATTACATGCTTATTTTTATATATTTTTTACTAATTTTTGCTTCACGGTGATGCTTACACCTCAAAGCGCCTCGAGGGGTTACCCCTTCCTCACGAAGGAAAAATGCATTAGTACCTGGTTTTCCTCTTTTTAAACTTTGATTGCGTCCAATACCAATTAATTATTTATAGACCACCAACTTTCTAAAATCCAAATGCACTTCATTCTTGTTATAAGGCTGTATCAACAATCGACCATCATCAGGATCTGATAATAAAATTTTAAATCTTGTTAAAAAACCCTCCAAAGGCAACCATGTTTAGGAAAAAGTTTGGAAAGTAAATAGGAATGTTTGGTGTTCGACCTTCGGAACCGCTGAGAACTTCGGGGTTGCAAGGTGAAAAATAGAAAAGGGATCAATATGGTGTCCCTATTAAGAAAATTCTGGTAAAATGATAAAATAATAATAAAAAAGAGCGATCCTTGAGCATTTTTGTTTGACTTCTTTTTAAGAGAGAAGCCAGCTTCTTCCCCTATTTGAAAAGAAGCCAAGCCAAAGATGCTAAATTTTTATCTTAACCGAAAAGAATATTCTTGTGATACAAATAATGAAGAAATAAACCACAGCTTAATTAGTGTCATCAATCTAGTTGCCTTGTAGAAGTTCAGGTTATCACACAACTTAAGGTCTTCCTCTATGAGCTTCTTAACATCAGCAAGCATTGTACTCATAGTAGACTATGTCTCTCCAACGTTAGATAATAGTCTGTAATCTCTGCATGCAGTGGCAGAGCCAAATATTTTAAGTTGGAGGGTCCCCTGTGAGGTTTTTTTTTTTTTCTCAAATTCCACAATTACTGAACCCGATGAGAATCTAATGTTTTTTTTCATTAGTCATAGTCTTTAAAAAACTTACAAGAATTCATTGTAAAAAAAAATTCAAGATCTAAAACTAGTCAAACCCTTCTTATTCACTTTGCCTTCTATAAAATTATCCTCCAAAATAGAAAGATCTGGTTCACAAATAAAATTAAATATTACTCAAGCTTAAAAGAAAAAAGAAAAAAATGAATTGAACCCAAAATGTATTAACAAGCAAAGTACTTTTATTAATTTTGTATTATCATTTGAAGAATGGGTCAATCATTTATTATTTTGTATTATTAATTTTATTAAGCCAATATGTCCAATTGTGTTACATTAAATTGATATTAGGTAAATGGATCCAATTGCCATCCATTAAATTGATATTAGGCAAGTTAAATTGTGTATTAAAAAAATTAAAAAAAAAAAAAATTCCAAAAAAAGTGGGGCCCCAAGCTCCGCCACTGTTTGCATGTCATTGTATCATTCTTGAAAATAAATCTCTGCAATTTGCATTCAAATTCATATGAATTCTGGAGATTATGAATATTGAAACAAAGCTGACAATAGTGATTTCAAGAAACAAACTCACTTATACTGGGCTTCTAGGTATTTGTGTACGGATCTCAAGGTAGATTTTTCTAGAATAGTTGTTATCATCGTCGTCCGAGACTGTGAACGCAGATAGGTAATTTTCCACCCCGTCCCAATATCTCTTTGTTACCATGTCCTCAAAATAGCTCATGTTGAAGTAGATTCTTGATTCTTGTTCCAATCTTAAATGATCACAAAGAATTAAACCATTAATCAACTAATTAAAGAAAAAACAATCCCCCAGGCGAGCTTTGAAAAAATAAACATATCTACAATATTCAACACAAAATATAAAATTATTATAAACAAATCTTGAATTTTTGAACACCCATTTAAAATTTTCTTCCTTCTTTTTTTAATTCAAAGTAAAAGTACAAAAGACCTTTTACACAAAATTTAACAGCTAAATGAACAAAAGTTGAGTGAATAGACAGTTAAGGTGTCAAGACGGGTGGGTCGACCGAACCCGCATCGGCCCACCCGTCTCGACCAGGAACTGCCGGTCGTTCACAGGCTGAAGAGGATGAACTGCAGGCCGTTCACAGGCCAAGTAGGTCGAACCGCGGGCCTGCCCGTGAACCGGGCGGGCTGTTAACTACACGGGCGATTCGGCCTTTAACCGCTGGTCTATTTTGATTTTTTTAAAAATAAATGGCAAAGAGCTGTTTAAAGTGAAAGATGTGATAGATGCGTATTGTTTTAGTCTTTAAATATATATATAAAAAATAGAAATTGAATTAAAAAATTAAAAAATGTGAATTTATCATAATTATTTATTTTTATTAAGTAATTTAACACATTTTTTGTCATATATGTAAATAATTTTTTTAATTACAATAGGTAACTAAATTGTTTTAGTAATTTCAAAAAAAAATTAATATTTTATTCATACGAGCCGAACCGGGTTGAACCGTGGCCCACATGGGCTCGACCCGGATGGGTCGACGGGTGGGCCGGGCTTGTATTCAATTTTTATGGGCTAGGTTGACCCGGTCCGCAACCCGCTATGGCGCGAGATTTTTCTAATGCGGGCCGTCACCGGGCTTTATGGTCGGCCCGCCTGACCCGGATTGACACCTCTAGACAGTTTGTGTGAATTAAGGACAATGGTGCAACGAAAATAATAGGTTGGGACTTAAGTGTCAAGAAAAAATAGAATGAGGACATGTATGCTACTATGTGAATTGTTGGGGACTGATGCTGCAATTTCTCCAATTCATTAATTATTCTGGGTAAAGAACAGTCAAGATACAGTTAACCATCAATTACACGTGAAAATTAGATTTAAAATAAAACCTAACAACACAAAAAAAGACTACAAAATGAAAAAGGAATTGATTAAAAATAAATATTGAAAATTCAATTTCTTACTGGCGAACAATTAGTGTCAAACCCGCTTCTCCAGAAACTGATGAACCGAAAACAATTTCTTTAAGTGGCTAACTTGAACATTTCCTATAAAATTCTGTTCAGGAACATTCTCTACGGTTTTCTTTTTGCCCAGAACAGGTCCAATCACTAACATGGGAAGAGACATGCTAGAGTTCCCTGCCAAAAAAATATTAAAAGAAATGAAAAAAGAATGCAAACACCTAATACAAAACGAACAAAAAGAAATGAAACTCTATGGCACGAATTTCATATTGGAGAGAGAATATGAACATTTCTGTCCTGTTTTAAAAAATTACCAGAAAAAAATGGTGGTGAGGTGGAGCAGCTAGATTTTTTTCCCCCCGGGGGTGGGGGGGTGTTTGTTTTGAGAAATGTGAGATTTTGATTTTTGGGAAAATTAGTCACAATACCCTTTTTTCTAAAATAAAAGTTGATATATATCTTATTTTTATATTTAATAATTTTTACCCTAAATTAATAAACTAATTGCTGAATTTACCTCAATCTAATTTGATTGCAAAACAAATTCCAGTTCCCATTCATGTGCACGTTGACTTTAAAACACTCAAACTCACATCCACATTATTAAACACCCACCACCACCACCACTATAAAATCTTTGTTGTTCCAGCCGTCGCCGCCACCGTCTCCTTAAACCATCATTGTTACCTCATCTTCATCATCTTCCTCTTTTTTCTTCTAGATCTAAAACATGAACTTGAGTGGAGTCACGACTAGAGTTAACACCTACCAACCACCACCACTATAAAATCTCCGCCGCCACCTCCCCTTTAAACTGCCATTGTTACCTTGTCTTCATCCTCCTTCAAGATCTGAAATATGGACCTGCGTGGAGTCGCAATGTGGAGTTCGCACCTTCGTCATCACCACCGTGTCCGATCAATAAAATAAATTGCATTGAGTGCTTCAAAATGGAATTGCACCATCATCAATTGCAGCTTTGTTATAGGTTTAGTTATAAGTAGGAATATTTACAATTATTTTGTCATGCATGTATATCTCTAAATTATATTACGGTAATACAAAATTCTTTGTGCTATCTAATTATAGACATGTGAGTTGTTTTTGCATTTCAAATTTTAGTGCAAATAAAAAAGATCAATTTTCTTTTATTTTTTCTCAACCACATTTTTGTTTTCAACATTGAACAGGTAATTAGCAAAAATGGAGGCACATGTCATTATGGCAGCTAGAAATCCAAAGGTAGCTAATGATTTGATAAAAAAGTGGTAGAATGAATGGTCATGAAAGAGCCTTCATCCTCATATTGAGGTAGAATAAAAGAATGCTAAGCATATATATTTGAAAAAGAAGAAGAAGAAGTTTTAATCTTTAAAAACATATCAGGAACACCAAAAGTTCTTTTTATGTGATACATGCTTGAATATTACTCTATTGATATTACGGATCCAACATTTGTTCGAATATTATTAAGCATATGTTTGAATATTACGGTCCAACATTTAATATTATTAATATTGCATCAGTTTGCTTTTACTGTAGGATTGACTTTTAGTTTTAGGATTAGTAAGAAATCCAACTTCTAAAATTGTAACCTCTAAAGGTTGGATTTTTTATCTCTATAATGAGCTGCATATTGTATTGCAATTATATGAGCTATCTAATTAATAGGTCTATTAAGTGATCTGTTGATTGGGCCCTCGAAATATCTGAACTGAGTACGGACTTTGTAATGTGTAGAGACCGAATCCTAGTCTAATTAGGATTGATGGACTTCTAATTGAACTAGAATATAAAGAATATAATAAATAGGGTTATGGTCCCCGGGTCAATCACAACTTTTTTTCTTCTCTTCTACACCATTATAGACAAAGATTCTATTGAGCATTATTGAGGTGATTAGACTGCGGAATATCCAACCCTCTCGATTTCAACACCAATGGAGACATGTATTTTTCTGAATTAATCATACTTGGTAATTTTGACATGATATGTGAATTCTTTAATTATGTGTATCTAATTAAAGAATATGGATTTTATTTCCAACAACTGGTATCAGATCCAATATCATGTTGAATTATCAGTATGATAATTGTTTTAGTCAATTTATTAACTGCTCAATTCGTACACATGAAGAAAAAAGTGTATGTCAGATCTAGCTTTATATTTTTTAATTTTCTGCCAAAATTGATATAGAGATGTTATAACTTGTATATATATCATTGCTGGAATTATGATTTTTGAACATATAGATTTAGATTTTTATTAATGAATGTTTTTGAATCGTTGAGCATGAATCATCATTTGGTGTTGTTGGATTGGATTGAAAATAAAGAATTAAAGAATTTTTTGGCTTTTTTTTTCTGAGGAAAAATCTAGAATTAAAAAAAAAAAAAGAAATTAAGGAGAAACAGCAACACTGCCGGCGCTGTTGCAAAGATCAGTAGCGCCCGACTGGAAGGAACAGAAGCGCCGAGTCTTGCACTGCTGGGCGAAACAGCAGCGCCCGTGGGCGTTGCTGGAAGGAGCAGTAACGTCCGCGTGGCACTGCTATGTTTGTTGCAGCGTCGGTCAGCGCTGCTTTTGGGGTGGCGCCGCCGTCCCCACCAGATTTGGAGGGGCGGCGGTGGCTGGCGGCTAGGGTTTCGAACCCTAGCTGCAATTTTTGGAAACGGGACCTCAAATGTAAATTAGATTAATTGAAGGATTAGGGTACAATTTTGAAGATTTAGGTTATATTGCATATCAAGTCCCTACAGTTTAAAACTTAATTATTTAAATCCCCCAGGTTATGATAATTTAAAACTAAGCCTTAAAGTTTTAAATATTAAGTAATCTAACCCTACAGTTATGGGATTTTAATAATTTAGCCCTTAAGTTGAAATTTTTCATAAGTGGGCCACTAAAATTTTAAATTTTGCAATTTTAACTCTAAAGTTTTAAAATTTCTTCAAAGAAAGGCCATTAAAGTTTTAAAATTTAGGATTCAATCTCAAAACTTCATAAATCCTAAATTTTAAATCTCTAAAGTATTAAAATTTCAACTTTAAGGTCATCTAAGTTTTAAATCTTAAAGTTTTTTCTCTGAAAATTCTCAAATTCTTGATTCAAATGTCTTATATTTCGAAGTGAATAATATTAATACGATATGTTGCTAAAGTAACCTCTATTGTATTGATTTGTTTATTTTACAATATAAAGATGAGTATATCTGTTACTTATGCGAACAATGATCGGTCTAAAGGAAGGTTATCATTTGGCCAAATAGCAGACATACATGTGGTAGTAAATATGTGATAATTATAAAGATTTCATGTGGACAATAAGCCGGTCCAAAGAAAAGCTCATTGTTTGACAGATTTGTTATATATATTTGTTACCGCACGGAGAGTACTACTTACAATTGATGTTTCTGTCCAAAGACTAAATGTCAATGTTGTACTAGGTATCTTGTGAAGGGCCTACCAATAAAATACATCTTTTTTGGATATTCAGATTTAGTCCTTAAAGTTTTAGATTTTAAATCTTAGGTCATTCACATTTTCAGATTTTAAAATCTTAGGCCCTTAAAGTTTAGAATTTTCAAATTTAATCTCTAAAATATCTTTAGTTCCTCGAATTAATCTTCTTATATTTCAAAATATATCAATCAAAACGATACGTTGCCAAAGTAACCTCTATCGCGTAGATTTACTTATTTTGGAATATTAAGATGCGTGTGTCTGCTGTTTATGCGAACAATGACCGGTCAAAAGGAAGGTTACTATTTGGCCAAATGGCAGATATACATGTGGTAATAAATATGTGACAATTATAAAGTTTTTATGTGGACGATAAGTCGGTCCAAAGAAAGGCTTATTGTTTGACATATTAATTATCAATATTTGATTACTACATAGAGAGTACCACTTACAAGTTGATGTTTCTGTCCAAAGACTAAATATCAATGTTGTGCTAGGTATCTTGTAATGGGCCCACCGTTATATAATTTGTCATACATATGTTTTGACATAATAATTAATTGCGAGCTTGAAATATTATCTTGTTTTTAGTTTCTGCTTTTGCTTCTACAATATCTGCCAACATTAATTTCATCACAGTGCTTAATAGCACAAATTTCAAGAATTGGAAAGAGAACGTTACGATTGTTCTCAGTTACATAGATCTTGACATTGCGCTTCGGACAGAACGACCTCCTACTCTCACTGATAAAAGTTCCACTCAGGATAAAAGAGACTTATAAAATTGGGACCGTTCTAACTGCATAAGTCTTATGATCATGAAACGTTCCATTCCAGAAACATTTAGGGGCGCTATGTTTAAGGAGAAAAATGCTAAGACGTTCTTTAAAGAAAATGAAAAGCGTTTTGCCAAAAACGAAAAGGCTGAAACAAGTCCTCTTTTGGATCATCTTGTTTCAATAAGGTATAAAAGAAAAAGGAACGTAATAAAGTACATTATGAAAATGTCTAATCTTACTTCCAAACTAAATGCACTAAAGTTAGAGCTGTCTAAGGACTTGCTCGTGCATCTGGTTTTGATTTCCCTTCCTACACAATACGGTCAATTTAATGTAAGTTACAACACCCAAAAGGATAGACGGACTCTTAATGAGGTCATATCTCACTGTGTGCAAGAAGAGGAAAGACTTAAGCGTGAGATGACTGAAAGTACTAACTCATTTACCACTTCTCATAACAAGAAAGGAAAAAGAAAAAAGTAAGATGCAGTTGGGGCACCACAACATAAAGTGCAAAAGAAACAGGATAAGGAGTTCACTTGTTACTTTTACAAAAAGGGTGGACACATAAATAAAGAATGCCCCAGTTACGTTACACAGCGTGTTAAGAAATGTATGCTTCTTGCTATGGTTTGTTCTGAAGTTAATTTATTTAGCTTCTGTACGTAGACACACTTGGTGGATGGATGCTGGTGCTACCACTCACATAAGTGTGTTTATACAGGGTTGCCTGTGGAGCCAACAGCCAATTGATGCTGAAAGATTCATTTTTGTGGACGACGACAATGTAGTTGCAGTTGAGACTATAGGAAGATTTAGGTTATTATTAAGGACACGGTGAGAAAAATGATTAGTCATTCTTCTTTACCAAAATCCCTATAGAGAGAAGCACTAAAAACTGTAGCATACATCCTTAATAGGGTTCTAAATAAAATAGTAACTAAAACCCCTTATAAACTTTGGATCAGCAAGAAGCCTGGTATAAGGCACTTGCACATTTGGAGATGTCCAGCTGAAACGAGGCCTTATAAGCTACATGAAAAGAAATTGGACTTAAGAACTGTAAGCTGCTATTTTGTTGGATACCCAGAACGGTCCAGGGGTTATAAATTCCATAATCCCTCGACTAGGTCCTTTTTGGAGACTATAAATGTAAAATTCTTTGAGGATGTTGAGTTGGGAGGGAAAGATAAGGTTAAGAACATCGTCTTTGAAGAGGAACTCGTTTCTCTTACTGCTGTCACTATTGACAATGATCAAATTATTGACATTGTTCACGAAGTGAATTCAGATTATCAAGACAAAGTCGACAACTTTCCTATCCAAAATGAAGTTGTCGCTCCTGATGAGCAAACTCAACAAACTCAAGAACAAATGCCAGTGCGAAGATCTACTAGAGAAAGGAGAATGGCGTTTCTGGATGACTATATCGTCTTTCTCCAAGAACATGAGGTTGACATAGGAGTGGTGGAAGATGATCCAATCAACTTCCATCAAGCCAAACAGAGTTCTAATTCTCAAAAGTGGGTTGATGCCATGGAAGATGAGATGAAACCATGAAAGACAACGACGTTTGGGATCTCGTCAAATTACCTGAAGGTGCGAAACCCATTGGTTGCAAATGGATATTTAAGACCAAGAGGGATTCAAAATGCAATGTTGAGAGATATAAGACTCGTCTTGTTGTCAATTTCACTAAAAAAGAAGGCATTTATTATAAAAGAGACATTCTCTTCAGTTTTATCGAAAGACTCTTTCAGGATAGTAATGATATTAATAGCTCATTTTGATTTGGAGCTATATCAGATGGATATAAAGACTGCGTTTCTCAATGGTGATATTGAGGAAACGATATATATATAGTGCAGCCAGAAAACTTTGTATCAGGTGATCCAAAGAGAATGGTCTGCAAATTGAAGAAATCCATCTATGGTCTCAAGCAAGCTTCCCGTTAATGGTTTTATAAATTTCATCAAGTCATTATCTCGTTTGGATTTGAGGTAAATACAATTGATGATTGTGTGTACCATAAGTTCAGTAGGAGTAAATATATCTTCCTGGTATTATATGTCGATGATATACTGCTAATTAGCAGCGATATAGGCTTATTGCACAAAACCAAGAGATTTCTAACTAAGAATTTTGAAATGAAAAATCTTGGGGACGCCTCTTTTGTATTAGGCATACAGATACATCGAGATTGCTCTCGGAGTATCATTGAGTTATCACAAAAGAGCTATGTCGAAAGGGTACTTAGTAGTTTTGACATGAAAAATTGTAAACCGGAAGATACGCCTATTGCTAAAGGAGATAAGTTCAGCCTCAGTCAATGCCCCAAGAATGAGGTTGAGGTGAAAGAAATGCAAAAGATTCCTTATGCATCGGCTATAGGAAGTCTTATGTATGCTCAAGAGTCTTATGTATGCTCAAGTATGTACGCATCTGGATATAGCGTTCATAGTGGGATTATTAAGTAGATATTTGCGTAACCTTGGGATGGATCATTGGAAAGTAGCCAAAAGGGTTATGCAATATTTACAGAAAACAAAAGATTTCATGCTCACCTATCGGAAGTCAAATCATTTGGAGATCATTAGGTATTCTGATTCTAGTTTTGCTAGATGCCAATACAGTAAGAGATCTACATTGGGCTATATTTATCTACTGGCTGGAGGAGCTATATCTTGAAAGAGTGTTAAGCAGACGCTCATAGCTCCATCTACCATGACAGCTAAGTTCATTGCATGTTATGAGGCATCTAATCATGGGATATGGTTGCGAAACTTTGTCACTGGGTTACATGTTGTAGATGGTATTAAAAGACCATTGAAGACATATTGTGACAATAAATCAGCTGTACTATATTCCAACAACAATAGAAGCTCTACGATGTCGAAGCACATAGACATCAAGTTTCTTGTTGTTAAAGAGAGAGTTCAGAGTAGTCAGGTATCTATAGAGCATATTAGCAAACTCCATAATTGCGGATTTGCTCACCAAGGGTTTACTGCCCAAGGTGTTTCACGAGCATTTTGTTCATACGGGTGTTGTATCATTTGATGATGTGCTGGTTTTGTGGAAGTTTGTATTTTGATGCTTTTCAGTAATAGACACACTTTATGATTATTTTCTGCAGAATAAAGTATAATGGTTGTTACCAATCTCTGAATTTGGTCTTTCTATTTGTGGTTTAACATTAAGATTGAAAAGCTTTGGCATGATCTCACTAAAGAATAAAGTAGGACCAATTGGAAATAGACATGGGTTAAGATCACATTTCATGTAATTTCCATGTTACATATCCATACTCGATCTATGTCATTAAATATGTTGGTATGATGACCATTGATGGGTTTAGTTGATGAAGGCCGCTTTGATCTCATGCTGATATAGTAGATGGACCAGATTGTACGGAAATGTTTCAAGCAAGATAGCAATTTAAGTGTACACATAAAGTTTAAAATATAATTGTTTCGGATAACATATGTAGCTCAAGTGGGAGATTGTTGGATTTTTTTATCTCTATAATGGGCTACATATTGTATTACAATTATATGGGCTATCTAATTAATAGGGCTATTAAGTGATGTGTTTATTGGGCCCTCGAAATATCTGAACTGAGTACAGACTTTGTAATATGTAGAGACCGAATCCTAGTCCAATTAGGATTGATGGACTTCTAATTGAACTAGGATATACAGAATATAATAAATAGGGTTATGGTCCCCGGGTCAATCACAACTTTTGTTCTTCTCCTTTACACCATTATAGACAGAGATTCCATTGAGTATTATTGAGGTGATTAGACTGCAGAAGATCCAACCCTCTCGATTTCAACACCAATGGAGACAGGTATTCTTCTGAATTAATCATACTTGGTAATTTTGGCATGATATGTGAATTCTTTAATTATGTGTATCTAATTAAAGAATATAGATTTTATTTCTAACACTAGTCACTCAACTTATAGTGTAGTTTCTTTTGGTTACTGAATTTTATTTAGTTCTGATGTTATGTTTTGTTTCAGTTTGGTTACTTGGCTTAAATATGATGTAAGGACTTCCATGTTGATTACTTGGCTTATATACTTGTGATTTTATTCTAATTTGGTTCTTGATAAAATCATGATGCTTGTGATTTTTGAAATTTATATAAGTAATGGTAGTAGTGTGGTAGTTGTGGAGCTGCAGAATTCTATTGCACACTTTATATTCATACTAAGCTGATAATAGCATTTTAAGAATTACTTAGTTTTTGTGTACTCATTTAAGTTATTTCTCCAAAAGATTACTTTGAAAGTTTCAAAATGATGAAAACGCACTGAAGAGAGAATGGTTTTTGTTGAGAGGGAAAAATTGAATATTTAGTTTGAGTTACATATCAAGTGTACCTTAAAGTGTCTAACTTGTATTGTTACTTGCTTTGTTATTAATGGTTTTCTAATATAATTGGCATGTTAAGGTAATTTATTGCCTTCGGTAACATGATATGTTATATGTGCTATAAAATTTAATAAACATATTTTAGTGTGTATTAAAAAGGCACGAATCATGATTATTCATCTTTAGTAACATGTGTGTTACTATATGTTTCTTTGTGCATGTTGAATTGAGTAACAGATATGTTACTTTGTACTAAAAATACATGAATTATAGTTCTTTTTCTTTAGTAACATATGTGTTACTATATATGTTACCATATATGCTACTGTATAAAGTTTCGAAGTGAATAACATATCATGTGTAGTGTGTCTAATTTGTTATTGTTACTTGCTTTGTTTTTGTTAATTTTTTAATATAATTAGTATGTTAAGGTAATTTATTGCCTTCGATAACATGGTATGTTATATTTGCTATATAGAGTTTAATACACATGTTACTATGTATTAAAAAGACATGAATCATAGTTATTCCTATTTAGTAACATGTGTGTTACTATATGTGTTATCGTATGTGTTACAATGTAAAGTTTTGAATTGAGTAACATACCGTGTGTACTTTAGTAGTGGTGGTGGTGGTGGTGGTGGTGGTGGTGGTGGTGGTGGTGATAGTGGTAATGCGTCTTGCCTTACAAGTAACACATGTGTTACTCTAATTTAAATTAGGACAACACATGTGTATCCATAATTTAAATTAGTGGTGGTGTTGGAGTTGTGCGATGGTGGAGAAAGATAGTGGTGGTGGTAACACATGTGTTATTCTAATTTAAATTAGGATAACACATGATTTAAATTAGTGTAAGATCTGTGTTACCGTAATTTACATGTTACTGTAATTTACATGTAACACGTGACACCATACAAGTAACACATGTGTTACCCAGTTTTGGTAGAGGTGATTTGGTCTTGAATGGTAGTAGAGGATCTGAATTTGATTGTATTGGTGGTGGTGATGAGATAAGACGAGTGATAGTGGTGGAAGGCAATTGGTAATGGTAAGTAATACGTAACTTGTGTACAAATGTTGTTTTTAAATAAAAAAAATTAAAATATTTACTTTAATTTTTAAAAAAATTAAAAAATGATATAAATTATCAAATATTGATTTTAATAAAAATGAGAAAGTAACATAGGCTAACACATATGTTACCCGTGTAAAAACATTGTTTTCAAATGAAAAATTAAAGAATTGATTTTAAATGAAAATAATGTATTTTTAAATAATTATAAAAAGAGATGAAATATCAAATATTTATTTTAATGAAAATGGGAAGTAACATAATGTAACATATTTGTTACCCATGTAAAAATATTGTATTAAAAGACAATAACGTATTTTTTTAAATAATTATAAAATATTAATTTTATTGCAAATGAGGAAGTAACATATGGTAACATATATGTTACCATTGTAAAAATTGTAGTTTTAAATGAAAATTTGAAATTTTAATTTTAAATTAAAAATAATAAAATGAGATAAATTGTAAAATATTGATTTTATTGAAAACGAGGACATATGTTACCTGTGTAAAAATCTTGTTTTCAATTAAAAAATAAAATTTTTATTTTAAATGAAAATAATATATTTAAAAAAAATTATAAAAGGAGAGAAATTCTAAAATATTGATTTTAATGAAAAATGAGGAAGTAACATATGGTAACATATATGTTACCTATATAAAAATATTGTTTTTCAGTGAAAATTTGAAATATTGATTTTAAATAAAAACAATAAATTTTTTAAAAAATAATAAGATGAGATAAGTTGTAAAATACTGATTTTAATGAAAATGATGAAGTAACACATGTTACTTATGTAAAAATATTGGTTTTCAAATGAAAAAAAATTAAAATATTGATTTTAAATTAAAATAATATATTTTTAAAACAATTATAAAAAAAAATTGTAAAATATAATTATAATTACTATTATAAATGAAATAGTATACAAATAGGAAATTTTTAGATAATAATAATAATAATAATAATAATAATAATAATAATAATAATAATAATAATATATTTTTAGATAAAAATAATATAATTTTAGATAATGAAAAACTGAAATATTGATTTTAATTAAATTAATATAATTTTAGATAATGAAAAACTGAAATATGGATTTTAAATGAAAATAATGTATTTTTTTTATTAAATTATAAAATATTGATTTTAATGAAAATGAGGTCTTGTTAAAAACAAATCATGAAAATGAGGCATTTTTTGAAAAATTAAAAAAGGAGGTATTATTCAACTTTTTTACAAAATGTAGGGCTCTTGTCAAGTTTCCCATACAAATTTTAACAATTTTTTGGGCCCGATTCGCTGGACCCTATTTCTTTATTTTTTGGTCAATTTTTTTGATGTGAATATTAAGGCCTCCACCTTTCTAAAATCAATTTTTGAAATATATTAGTTTTAAATAAGTTATTTATATTTACTTAATTTATTTCAAATTTACTAGATATTAAATAAATATTATATTATTAAATATATGTAACTAAATCGATTATTCTTAAAAATTAGGGGCCAAATCGTAATAACTGATTTTAATAGAGAAAATCTTGCCATTTTCTAAATTTAATCACATTTTTCTAGGCTCTAGCCTCTAATTACATGTCTTTCAATCTCTTACGTTTCATAATTTCTTCTTTTCTTCTTCCCAAAAGCCAAGAAATCTTCTACAATATTCATCCATTTTTTGTGCTTCAACCAACGAAATTGAAGAAATGTTTTCATATCAACGTGATTTCCATCGGAGTAGAAGGCAGGTATGTAAATTGGTTTCGTCTCTTCGTTTTGATTTCACTGTTTTTTGTTTTTTACCCATTAATCGCTGTTTATGCATAGATTTTGGGGCAAAATTTCTCTATTTTGAATAAATGGCAAAACTTGCATGTCCAATACTCATTTGTTCCGTTATTCATCATTTCAGATAAATAAGCATGTCACTCAAACGTAACAGTACCAAAAATAGAAGCAATGGCAAGGGTAAAAGAAAATTTCATCTGGCAAAAAGAAGAAAACAGAAATTAATAAATCGACTAGGACAGGAAAGAAGAAGATAATGATATCGTTGCCGGAAGGGAACAAGGTATTTTGAATTTGAATATTTTTGGTCATCCTGTTGTTACATGCACGTATGAGTAAGTGATATTTATTTTGAAATGGGTTTAGATTGTATTACTTTTCAACATAGACGTTGAATAGATATAATTTTTTCGGAGATTCAGTTATTATGTCTTCATATTATTATTTATTATGTAACTCGTTTAATGAACTCGTATATCTTAAGAAATGTTTTAGGATGTCTTTGCAAATTATCACAGAGGTCTAGTTAATCATTTTTTTAGGAGATGCATGTTTACATTTTTCAGTATAATGTACACTGCTGAAAACTCACACATGTACAAACTATCACCGGGTATGTTGTTGAACTTATATACAATTTGATTAGTATTCAAGTAGTTGTAGTATAGATAGGGATTACATTGTTAATTAATGATGCTACAACATTATGGAGGAACAAGTTTGTTTTGCATATTGGTTCTTAATAGTGATACGATAGGAATTTAGTGGATAAATTGATAGCTGTAATATGATGCCATCATGTTACTTTCTTATGTTATATGTACATCTTTTTGAAGATTTTATTCCCGTTACATTAACCACTCTTGGTGCACATAACTGTTACTATATAATGTTACATGATGAAATTATTATCCATTAAGTTAAAGTTTAACTTTTATGCAATGTTTTTAACAAGGAATTTTGTTATTCCTTCTTAATATTAGGTTTGTTACAATGTTCAAAAATGCGGTGGATATTGGATAATATAATATGTTACTACATAGTTATTTGTCATTCGCAGGATTGGGACTTCATAATGTACCTTGATTATGTATTTTCAGGGTGTGTTACGTTGTTCAAAAATGTGGTGGATATTTAATAATATGACATGTTACTACATAGTTATTTGTCATTCGCAGGATTGGGACTTCATTACACACCTTGATTATGTATTTTCAAGGTGTGTTACGTTGTTCAAAAATGTGGTGGATATTTGATAATATGATATATTACTACATAGTTATTTGTCATTCGCAGGATTGGGACTTCATAATGCTCCCTGGTTATTGGTCTCTTAGAAAAGTAAATGCGTACTCCAAGGCTAAAATTTTCAGTACACTAGCTAGTAGGTTTACTGATGATCAGAAAGCAATTTTCAGGGACACTTGCTTTGCCCATTATTTGGACGCGAACGAAATAGTCTTGAATCATCAGCTAATCCACCAGTTTCGGTTGAGGGAGGTTAGGTAGCCCAATCTGGATGAAATGTTGTTCAATATTGGTAGCAACCTATTATGCTTTTCCATAAAGAAATTTTGTGTCATTACCGGTTATCGTGCAGTGAGGACGTTAATTGCAACAATTATGAATTATGATAACATACTTTGTAGTATAAAACATCAGTACTTTCGCCACCTCTCATGTATATCGCCATAAGATGTAGCCAATCTATTCCCGCGAATGTCAGATTATAATGATCGGGATGTTGTTATTATCGGAATTCTATTTTTCCTGACATCTTTGATGTTAACAGCTGCATACAAGAGATCATTCGATGAGCTTTAATGATTCTTATCGACTCTGACGAGTTGAATTCATATGCATGGGGCAAAGAAATATTTAAGGTAACAATTTCATCACTAAAATCTGGTTTGAGGAACAAATCGTTAATAACTGATGGTGGTGCCAAACCATACATTCCTTATAGGGTTGGTGGATTCCTTATCGCATTTCAAGTTTGGATTTATGAAACAATACCAGTGTTGGGAGGGAAGATTTGTACCAACATAGCGGCGCAGTGCCCACACATACTGAATTAGACGTCTAATGTACATGGTGACTTGCCTAAACTGAATTTGGGAAAGGACGTGTAAGTGTAACCTTCATATTGTTAATAGTCCAATTCACTATACATTAGTTTATTTAGAATATATGATTAATAATAATTTAACTATTAATTTTTTTTTGGTCAAGTTGTCAGCTACTCCTATTGTCTTTAATGAAGAAGAGAAGCAACAACACTACTTTTCATGTTTTATTGAGCACATTCCAGAAGAGGAATTCGATGATAGTGAAAATGAAGATACCACACATTTGTTGTATCATTCAGTTCGTCTTTCCGGTAAGAATAATGACTTGGATTCGCGAAGTGAGGTGAGCGTATGTTACATTGCACCTATGCTGGATTTGTATAGATATCTTTATAATATATCTGATCCTTTAAGTTTAACACAATACTTCATAAATAATTGATTAACCATTTTGATTTCAAATATGTTTAATATTTGTATGGGTGTTTCCCATTAATCCCAACTCAAAGCCGGCGGAGGAGCATATAAATGGTTCATCTTCATTACATGTACCTGGTGTTTAGATTGTCACTGAAGATATTCAACGTGCTGATCACCATGATGTGAGTGACATCCAAAATGAACCAGTTACTAACAAGAATCATATCATTGAATTCAGCAGCGATGTCCATACTAAGGATGAACGACACTTTATTCAGGTTTGGTTCACAAGTATAATAACATCCCTTATTCATGTTACCATTAATTTTGACATACTCTTGTAACTAACTCCTTTCATCGTGATTGTACAAGGAATCCATTATGAAGCGAGTCAGAGATATACAAATGAAGCACGGTATGTAATATCTCACCATTTTAATCTCAAGATGTCGACAGAACGGTTGCTAACTGATTTTGGGAACAGCATTGTTAACGCAATTCAAGATCTCACAACAAGAATTAATAACATGCCTGCTAATCAGTCTGTAGCAGATAATGTTGCTAATACAAAACCAGATACTATGACGTCAAAGGTACAAAATATTTTACGACATGATTTTTATATTCTCATTGGATCAATATTTAGCTGAATCTTCATTCAAATACTTACACATGTTCTTTTGTTTAATGACAGTTCAATGATCTGAATGATTGTGAACCTCAAGGTGGCTCGTATTCTAAAGAATGTAATATCGAACAACGTATCTACTCAACAAGTGGTGAGATTTACACTTCTTCATTCTATTTAGGTATAGATTATATATCTAATGAATATTCTCGTTATACTAGATGATGGAATAATGTTTACAGAGGATGACTTCCGGGTTATAGATGAGACGGTGGATAATGTGGTTAGTTTATTGAACATTAGTCATAATTGCAATATATTTATGGTAAATTTATCACTTACTGTCTTTTGTAAACAATTATCTTACAAGTGGTGGTTGTTTCAAGTTGGTTGATTCAGGATATAAGTTAGACTTTATTAATGAATGAGGCACAATAGCAAGAAAAGGAAGATGGTTAGTCAGCTGAAGGATTCTACAACTGGTATGGGTTCTGAACATAAATCACCAGATGGTGATGATGAATATGAACACGACATCATTTTCAGCGAAGAAGATTTCAAGAAGATAGATGAATTAGCTATGACAATTAAATTTTCTGATAAGGTAGCATTATTTATTGATTTAAACTTCACGGATATTAACATAAATATTTGTTATATTTGATGATCTACGGTGTTTTTATGTAGGTAACTACACCAGTCCAATTCAACCTTGAAGTTTCCGTCACTCATGGAATATTGCAGAAACGAATACCCAAACCATATGCTTGCCTTCAATCTCCATATGTTAGAAGTTACAAGTCTATCGAAGCCGAACCATCTTCCCAGTGTCATTTTACACTTCAATACAAATTATGCTTCGACCCACCTAATCCATCTGATGCTCTTACTTTCAATAATTGGTACCATCAAGGACTGCGACTCGGTAACAAGTGAGCATGGACCTCCACCTTTTCCAATATTCAAGTCTTAGGTTAACGATATATATATATGACCACTACTCAATAACACCTCCCATGGATCTTGGACCGTTAATAATTGACTCAAAAATGTGGTGGTACGAACTTCACCAGGTTGCGACTCCGCTCAGAGATAGTGTACGTTTTTTTAATTTGATTATCTTGTTATTTATTTTATAATGGGAATCAATGTTTCTTATGTACTTTCATTTTGAACTTTACTGTTGCACATGGATACGATGTTTTTCTTTCTTAGAATGTTTATGAAATTCTGTTCTGGTAATGGATTGAGAGCGACGTCAGCTGATTGCAATTTTGACGCTAAGATCAGGGGTATATTTGACAAGTTCTCAAAGAACCCCAACACAATTTCCAATCAGAATTCTCACATGATATATCTATCTGGTCTCAAAATTGAGTTTGGCACTAATTGGGGGAGAGGTCGACCATGTTTTCATTCCGATCTTCATGGACAAACAGTGTCATTGGATTTTGGGACATTTCGACATATCAAGCTGGTGTTTGGATGTTTACAACTCCTGTTACAGATCTATAAGAGACGCTGCCGTCTATGCTGCAATTGAGCCAATTTGGAATATTATTCCATACCTACTGTGCCAATTAAAAGTGTTGAAATTCAAAGCATTTGAGGAGCCATTGGGATGTAGAATTGTGAAAGAAATCCCTCAGCAAACAAACAAGTTAGTCGACTTGGATAAAATTTTAATTAATCCAAATGATGTTTCCAATACAGTTGTGGAATGCAGAATCATGAAGGCACTAATCGGTTTGTGTTATATTGCAGTGATGATTGTGGAATATTCGTCATCAAGTATGACGAATACATTTTTAACAACAAGTTTAAAGAAATATCAAAGAACTTTGATACGAAGGTTGCTTGATCAAACATGGCAATCCAGCTCTACAAGTATGTTAGGGAGAAGCCCAATCTTCTTGTCTCCGGGAAAGACCTCTAGTTAATGTCGCTAGAACTTTCAACATACTATGATATCAGCCCCTTCAAGCTTTTGGAATTAAGACAATATTAAGTTGTAACTTTTTGTTATGTTGAATATTATAAATCAGTATGTGTGGGTATTAGTTTATGAATTATGATATTATATACGCTCCCTCGATAACCTTCTTAGTAGTACATATGATCACTGATTGCTAGTTATCATCTAGATGCTTAAATATTTATAAGTTTTTTGTTCAATTCCAAGTTGTCGTATTATTGAACCATTTATCATTTCAGTTTGATCGGAGTGCTGCATGTTAATTGTGGATGATACATATAATACTATTACTCATTCATGTTAACATATCGTATTATCACTAGTATACGATACCACTTAATAGTAACTGTTAATGATACCCACTTACACGTGCTTAATAACGATAATTACCAACCCAACAGAAACTATTAATTCTTAACAATAAGATTAATCGATATTACATATATAAGTCCAAATGACTCGCCATTGATACTAACATTTGATAATATAGTAGTTGAAACCTGTTAGTGTTACGTCTTTTACCTATCATTTATGGGGGATAATTATTTGGCTTATCATCTCGTATACGTTATTCACATATGTTAACTCTGACTAATAATGGCTATTGATAAACCTTCAATAGATGATAGAGTATCGGTAACACTGCAAACATCATAATATATTATTTTCAATAGACACCCCGTCATTATCAATGATGGATCTAAAACAAATATTGCATTGATGCCATAGTAATCATATATTTGTAGTCATACCATAAAGTACTTTTTATTCATAGAAATGAGAAAACATTATCCAATATTGTTACTCAATACAATTCATAATGTTTTATCACTTAGAAATCTGCATCTTCAATATAAAGTTTACTTGGACTTCATTCTTCTCCTACGATGTATGATCCCACAATTGTATATTCAGATCCCTACATAGAGTAGTTTAACAAAAAAATAAAATCATGCATCAAACCTTAAAATACATAAAACATCAAATTAGACGTAATTTACAAAATAGAATATAATTAATCTATTCAAAGAAGATAGAACAACGAACTAAATGATCGAGGGAGACATTTGTTTTCTTTCTCAAAGGGACTGGATTCTTGCAATTTCGTCTATTGTGACCATATTGAGAGCAACAACCACACTTTGAAAACTTCTTATTCTTACTCACCGATTGAAATCTCTTTTTATGTGGTCGACCAGAACTTCTCTTTGTTGCAGGAGCCAGTACCAACACGCTATTAACTTTGGTTGGTACGTTCAGTCTGATCTGTTACCAAAGGGGTATACTATTCCATTGTATGCTACAATATATGATTCTTTCTTCTGATAATCTGAGCAATATTTATACAAGGACAAGTTGTTTTACTAATTATGGCTACCGCATGAGGACATGGAATCTTGTCAAATTAAAACTGCCTGCATGAGCAATTCATTTCCTCGAGATTCAACAAGTATGACGTTGTCTCGTCCTTTACTTGGTATGCACTTATGTTCAACGATAACACTTGTGCATAATTGAACATAAAGTATAGATAAAATAACTCAAACATATAAATTAAAGGGCTTTGTAGATAATATCAAATAACATAAATATACGCATAATAAAATGTTTTGAAACTAAAATCTCCAATCTCATTGATTCTAGCGTCCTATCCCTTAACATATTTTCAAATCTTGTTCCATGTCTTGTGAACGTTGACCTTGCGTTACTTAAATTCTTTGAAAACCACCTTTGAACCATGCAGTGCAAGGCCTCGAACAAAGCTTCAATTGGGAAATTTTTTGCCGATTTTATGACTGAGTTAACGGATTCAACAATATTTGATGTCATCGTGGAGTATTTGTTTTTCTTCATGTAATCCCTCGACCATTTATGGTACCCAACATCATCATGTATTAATAAAATAAGTATATTGTCAAAAATTGTACTTGTTTTTACCCATCATATAATTGGTTGTTAATGCAATTAATGCAAACCATACCAGGTAGTTTCGTATATCCGCATCGATAATATCTAGATGGCTCATGTGAAGTTCATATTTCAGAAGTTGTGTAGGCTCTCACTGCTGCATTGAAAGGCTGTCTTATATATTTATCCTTTTTCTCGTAAGTCTTCTTCAAATTTTGTAGTAGATGATAAGAACACAACCCATGCATCTCATTTGGATACACTCTCTTAGCATTCTCTATACTACAATGTCTATCGAAAATGATCACAAGACCTTCACGTTCTCCGTAGGCTTCTTTTAACCTTAAGAAAAACCACTGCCAAGAGTAATTGTTTTCAGAATCTCCCACACCAAATGCAAGTATGAAGATGTTGTTATTTGCGTCTTGTGTACATGCAGTGAATAATGTCCCATTGTAACAACCTGTTAAGAAAGTACCATCAAATACAATAACTAGCTTGCAATGTTTCCAACCTTCTATCGATGCCTCCAACGCAATAAAACTGAACATGAATCATTGATGCTCATCTGTCTCCATCATTGTGTATGATCCCGGATTAGTAACCTTTAGCATATGTAGGTAACTAGGAAGTCTTCCATAGGATAGTTCTGGATCCCCCTCTTATCATCTCTAGAGCACGTTCACGAGCTCTCCAAGCCTTCCCGTAACTAATAGATACTCCGTATGTTTTCATCATATCACGCACAATGTCAAGTGGTATGTATATTGTCCTTCCTGTTACAAACTTGTATTTGATGTAGCTTGCAATAACTGAACAAGTTGCTTGCCTATGATCTCCTAAGATTATGTCCATTGAGCATGTGTGATTATTCTTTATATTTCTTATATCGAACATGCTTGTCATACCTATTTTCGAAGCTCTAAGACTCCATTTGCACTCAACATCCAAGCACTTCAACACGTACTCATTCTTGTCTGATTTATAAACTCTGTACTGAAACCTTAAATGTATTGCATACAATGATACACTTGTCATTAACAACTCTTTATCTTTGTAAATCGTATCCTTTTTAACACTGTCGATACTAGGTTGGGTGATGACTCTGCTCTCTCCCTTGTCAAAAACATTCATGATTTGTTCTACATAATTATAAATTTCAAATCCCATCTCTTCAATTGTAGGTAGCATCGGAACCAAAGAACTATCTGACGGGCAGTAACAGTCTTCATCTAAAGGTAATGTGTGGCAGAATTCCAATGTATAAACATTTGATATTGAATTATTCTGGGTTGGGAAACTATAGCCATTGTTTACTACTTCTTCAATATTAACACACAATGGAAATCTTGTCAAATCGTTTTCATTTTTTCTAACTTGTTTATAGAAATGTAGATGAACTATCACTACAAATTTTCAATGAGAGTCCAGCCAAAACAACCTGATACTGAATCGTTGCAGCATATCTGGATTGTTCCTTTACCAACTCTTTCATGATCATTTCAACTAAACCTGCATAACTGCAATTCAATGGAAATACTATTCTCACGATAGAGTAATCATTATAGTTATGTGAATTATCCCATTCATCCCCATAGTAGACCAATGCATTAACACCATCCATTCCTGAAAAAATTTGTATTCAGATTACAAAGTATCATACAAATTCCAATAATTATACTATGAACAAAATAATTCATATCATATACTAGTACAAAACGTATTCAAGTTGATGTCATATTTATTTATGCACAAACATCCATAAATAAAAAATATCTAAAAATGATGCAGAATGATGAATGGATAAATACAACTTACACAATTAATGTTAATATTAAAAACTTGGTAAAATGTAAATATGATTAACATATAAACCAAATTCAAGATAGATATCGATGAAGTTGCAGATCCTAGATTCATGTCATTTTTTGTCTATCATAAATCGCCACCGGATAATGATTTTTGGGTAATGTTACCTACCGGAAACATATTAATTTTATGAATTCCAAAAATACAGGCTTCGAGTGAGTTATTCGCCAAAAATGATGAATGGATACATACATTGTTAAACAAATATTATTATGTAGAAAATATCCGAAGAAGATTAGCCCTAATGATTATGTAGTCTGAATAACATCTACCAAAGAAATGGTGATAATGAAGATGCAAAACACTACCAAAATGAAGTTGCCGTCATCCTGGATTCCGTCACCGGTGAACACGACATTTTCTTCATCCTGGATTCCGTCACTGGTGTGCTGTTACTTGTCAAAAATGAAGTTTTAAATTGTTAATCGCCAAAAACAGTGTGCTGTTACTCGCCAAAAATCTACCAAAAGCTAGAATGCAGAATTTTCGGAACTAGCTAATTTTGGATTCAAGATGAAGATGGATGATATGTATATTTGAATTTCAAAATCCTATTAAATCTGGGTTATCTTATTTTCAATTAGAAAAGGATGTAACGAATTTCAGGGAAGGTAACAAAGAGAGATTTCAGGCTAAATAATGATCCAATAATTGACCCAAAATTGAAGATAAAAGTAGTATTTTTTCATTTTTTTTGGACATCTAGTACATTTCCAATTTGATTAAAAAAAAAAAGGCATATATGTAATTTTCCAAAAAAAGAATTATACTGGATTGTACACAAAATCATACTGGATAACTAAAAGTGGATGTTTTCAATTCCTATCCACACTCACGGTCATTAGACCAAATGAGATAAGATCTAGAGATAATTGTGGAAAATTCAAAATTCAAAGTGGAGAATCATAAATCGTTATCAAATTGGGGACTGAAGGATGGGATTTTGTAACGCTCTGAGAAAATTGCAAATTGGGGGCTATAGAACCGACTGTTTTGAATTTTTAAGAAATTAAAACTTCTGGTAACATTGAAGAGTTTCGATCTTGTTTCATTAGACATTTTAAGAGGTTAGTTTTGTTTCTCGCATGAATAATCGGTCGGAATCGTAACTCTTTTCATTATATAATTTCATCGTGTTTTCATATAATTTCCACTTTTTTATAAACATACGGAATTGTTATCAACCTATAATATGGTGGGTATTGATAATTTTTTGGATATATGTAAAGAACCCTTAAGCAATCAGATAAAAATATTATATCAATAACATATGTATGGGCTTCGATTTTATATATATATATATATATATATATATATATATATATATATATATATATATATATATTGGAGAATCTGTTACTCACAATTGAATGCCTTTTTTTGTTATATATGATGTAAAATGGAATTGATTGTGAATTTTGTAAATATGAAATTCAATAATAATTGATATGATATTTAGCATCAATCAGTAGCTTATATTTTAAAAAATGCGTAGTATACATTGTTTTGCAATTTATTTATTTTTTTGGCTTGGAGTATCATAAAATCTTGATAGTTTACAGTCTATTGAAATTTAATAGTTCATTACTTTACATTTAGCATCATTCATATATGATCATACAGTTTTCTATGTGGTTAATTAATATTGTTATGCAGATATGGATGGTATTAATGTGTTGATTTATTACGATGGACACTGGGATGAATCGTGTAATTATAATGATTACTCAGTTGTTGGAATTATTGTACCATTAGATTGCAGTTATGTACATCTAGTTGATTTGATAATGAAGGAGTTAAACGAGAATCAAGCACACTATACTGTAACAATACAGTACCAAATTGTATCAAACGGACCCTCATTAGGATATCAGGTGATAGTTCAGTAACATTTTACAAATGGATAAAAAAGAATGAATCAGATTTGATGAAATTTCCATTGTGTGTTGATATCAAGATACCGTGTAATTATAACAATATGATGACATTGGGTACTGTGATTTCAGCACATGAAACATTAGAACCGAATCATAGCTTGAAAATTATATACTATGATAGGGGTTGTTCAGATAATTCATTGAATACGAAGTTGCCAATGATTGAAGAAATTGGTTTAGAAATATGTGAAAATGTAACATGTGATGATGAAATAATTAGAAATTCAGATAGCAATGTCGTCTGCCAACCTAGTATTGAAAGTATTGGCATTAATGCAATTTTCAAGAATAAAGAGTTGTTAACAACAAGTCTAGCTCTGCATGCAAATTCATTATCAATATCATTTTAGGGTGTACAAATCAGACAAGAATGAGTATGTTTTGAAGTGCGTAGATGGAAATTGCAATTGGGGTATTAGATGTTCCATTATTGGAAGGACATCAATATTTAAGATAAGAAAGATTAAGAATAGTCACACATGTTAACTAGATATAGCATTAGGTGATCATAGACAAGCAACATGTTATGTGACTACAAACTGCATAAAGTACAAATTTACTTCTGCGAGAACAATATACACACTAGCTGACGTTGTTAGAGACATGATGAAAACTTACGGGGTATCTATTAGTTACGAGAAGGCTTGGAGATCCCGTGAACGTGCTTTAGAGTTAGTAAGAGGTGATCCAGAGAAATAATATACAAGACTACCAGCCTACTTATATATGTTCAAACAATCTAATCAAGGTTTCTACACAAGAATTGAAACAGATGAGTGTGACAGGTTATTGTTCAGCTTTGTTGCAATATGAGCATCAATAGAAGGATGGAAATACTGCAAGCCCATTATAGTGGTTGATGGTACTTTCTTAACAGGTATTTATGGTGGTACGCTATTCACAGCTTGCACACAAGATGCTAATAATAACATTTTTAAACCTGCGTTTGGAGTAGGAGATTCTAAACACAATTTATCGTAGGAATGGTTCTTATTAAGATTGAATGAGGCCTATGGTGAACGTGATGGTCTAGTAATCATTTTAGATTGGCATAGTAGTATAGAAAATGCAATATTGAAGGTATACCCAAATGCGATGCACGGTATATGTTGTTACCATCTGTTCTAGAATTTAAAAAAACAGTTTAGTAAAATGGTTAAGTTCATAAGCAACCGTTCAATGCAGCAGCAAGAGCATATACAAAATCTGAATTTGAAATACAAATGAGATAGTTCGACAACATAGATGATGACATACGAGGATATCTAGTATGTAATTATGTAGTTTGTGAATTTATAATAGCGCGTAAATAATTTATTGTTATTTTTTTAAAAAATAATTTATATTACATGAACGCATTGGTTATCATAAGTGGTCGAAGGCGTATATGACATCAAACATATTCAACACCATGGCATCAAACATTGTAGAGTCAGTTAATTCAGTAACAAGATCGGCAAAAAAATTTCCAATTGAGGCACTGTTTGAGTCTTTACGTTGTACAGTACAAAAGTAGTTTTTCAAAAACTTAAACGATGCAAGATCAACATTTACAAGACTTGGGTCAAGATATGAGAGCATGATGAGAAAGAGGTCTCGGAAATCAATAAGAATGGAGGTATGTGTCATGTTTGTATTCGTTGTTCAAATTGTAAACCCGATTCACATTAATGTTATTTTATATATGTACATACCATTGTGTGTATGAAAATGAATATATTTAACTGTTTAACTATTGTCAATTTATCTTGGTTGAAACAGGTTATACGATCAAGTGAGAGTACATACCAAGTTAACGATGAAACCTCATCGTTTTTGGTAATAATAGATGAGAAGACATGCTCCTATAACCATTTTCAATTTGATGAAATGCCGTGTTCTCATGCAATAGCAGTAATCACTAGAAATAACTTATTGGTATACGACTATTGCTCACCTTACTTCAGCAAGGATTCGTATCTTGGGGCGTATATGGGGACAATATATACTCTGGGTAATAAGTCTGATTGGAACATACTGAATGATGTGGAGTATGGTTGTTAAGCCTCCTCTTTCGAATGATGTGGAGTATGATGTGGAGTATGGTTGTCATCCCTTTGCTGGTCTTTTGGTACATTTGGACAGCTAGGAATGATGCGAAGCATCGTAGGATTGGCATGGAGCCCAATCGTATCATCTGGCGGGTCTATCACACTATTTCTTTACTACATATGGGAAGACTCTTTCGATTTGTGCATTGGCGTGGGGACCTTGATCTTGCCCCACATTTTGGTTTTACTCTTACTTCTCCTACCCCCAGCCCCCCTACTTTGGTTTATTGGCGTGCTCCATTGGCTGGATCTACCAAGATCAATACTGATGGATGCGTCAGTGATGGATTTGCGAGTGGCGGGGGTGTTATCAGAGATCACACTGGGCGTTGTATCAGGGCCTTCTCTACTGGCTACGGAGACATACTTATTTTGGAGGCAGAGTTGAGAGCCATTTTACAGGGCATTGAGCTTGCCCGACGGATGGGTCTTGTGGACTTATGGATTGAGACTGACTCTACACTCGCTGTTCATTGCATTTCACGTGGTGGGGGGCCGTGGGTGATTCAGTCAATACTCAGACGCATCCGACATCTTCTTTCATTCGATCGAGACACAATTTCTCATATTTTTCGAGAGGGAAACCAGGTCGCTGACTCTTTAGCTTCTGAGGGCTGGGACCAACGACATTATCAGGAGTATGGATCTTCAGACTTGCCACGTCGTTCGCGTGGACTACTTCAGACTGACAGATATGGCCTTCCATCAGTTAGAGGTCTTTAGTTTTTTGTTAGTTTGGTTTTCATTTGCTTTTGCTTTTGCTTTTCAGAATTATGCACCGGAAGTAGTATCTCTTTATTTGCTGTAGTTTGAGGAATTTTTTTTCATTCGTTGTATGCTTGGAGGTCAGGTTCATATCCCCCTCCTGTGTACTACCATTTTTATATAAATACAGTGGTAGGGGCATCCAAACCCCCACCAGTCTGTCCTGGTAGAGGCCTAAAAACCATACTGGACTGTGCTGGTGCTTCGAATAAAAAAAAAAAAAAAAAAAAAAAAGCCTCCTCTTTCGAAAAGAATGTCAGGCAAACCATGTGAAAAGAGATTTTGGTCAGTGTGCGGGGTAAAGAAAAGCTCAAAATATGGACGCTGCTTGGAGTACGGACACAACAGGACTAACTGCAAAAATCCACCTCATTTTATTGTTGAAGAAGATCGGAAAAGAAAGTCTAAGATTGATGCAGGATACAAGGTAAATCTTCGTAACTGTTAATAGATAAAAACAATGAAAATATAAATGTTGTTAGAAACTGGAAAATTTAAATTCAATCATCCTCAAAGTAACTTAAATTATATTGGAATGCCTAAAATTTCAAATGTGTTTGTTAAACCGGTAATGTTGAGATGGATTTGTTGTAGGACTATTCATTATTTTATTTTACAATAAGTAGATTCCATTTATTGATGCTTGATAATGTTAGAAGTTCTGATTTTTTGACAATGAAGATATATAAGTGAAGCTTTGCATTTTCAGTAGTATTGGTCTAATATATTTTATTTGTTTTTGAGTGCATACTCAAATGGTTGTCAAGACTCATTTTTAGTTCACTTACCATAAACTCCATATATTGATCAGCAAAAGGATATTCATATCTAAAGTCAGCGAATGGGATGGTTTATCTTGACACATATAGATAGTTTCATTCATCAAGATAATTTCATTTGGTATTCTAATGTTGATAAAATAATTGGATTCAACAGAGGACATATTTCTTGCAAGATTTGTAATTATTTTTGTCCAGAAATTTATGATTTTTAAATCATTGTTCGAAAAATGTGGAACCAGACATTGCATTGTTATAGATATATTAATATATGATGAAGAGATTTTGGTTGCTTATAACATGGGTAGCTAGATTATGTAATATGATATCAGGAAATTCACCTATTCAATCATGAGAAAAATGGTAGGTCACCGTGAATGTATTGGATATTAAAACCATTTTAGGATTAAAACACAAATTTCATATATGCAATTAAAATGATTAACCACAAAATGATAAATGAATGTTGTCATCTCATACGAGCAAAATAAAATTTCGTAACATAAATTTAATGGTAAAATTAAGAGATAATGAATCAATATTCATTATCATCCACAACATGTTATAATGGAAATGAAAATAACAGTTGCGATCATCCAACACAATAGTATCGGTTGAATGCTTCAAAAATTCGTAATGTGACAATTATTGGTTGAATGACTAATTTATCTAGGCTCTATTATTTACAGTAATGTGACAATAAACGGTGTTCGTGCGGGATATCCCAAACTCAATAAGATTGAAAGAAAACGCCAGTGTCGAATATTAGAATGCATAAGATGAAATGGAAGTTTACATGCATGCTGCACAAAATGAGATGCTCCCTCTGAGGGTGGTAGTACAAGTTCTCTTCTATGAGCAAGCACGAGCTGCAACATCTGGTGGCCAAGTAACAATGCTTCTTAGCAATATCAAAGCACTTTTATCGATCATTAAGAAACTAGGAAAGCCTACATGTTCATTTAGTATTACTGCAACTTTTAGCAGATGATATAAGTTTCATTACATACAACCTCGTCCAATGATATTAAGTATAACCATAATGTATTTACATATTCCAAAAAATGAAATTTTGAATGATAGCAATGGGTAGGAAATTGATAACCCTTAAATATATGCATTGAAATTAAATTTCAAAATATCATTGTGCAGGTTCAATACGAATTACAAAACAGACCAATCCCGTAACAATATGTGAATCGGATTACATAAATGATACTACATCTCTACTATACCAATGGTTCAGCCAAAATTAATAAACAAAATATTTAATGAGATCATTCAAGTTGGAATCATTCATGTAGCCTTGAATACATGATTGTAAGTGACTATCCGAAAAGGTGTAAGTATGGCTTCTCACAAGCAAACTTGTATAATTGAGTAGCCATGTTGAGACGTGCAAGTTTGGTGTTAAAGTTTTTCGGCATCTCTTTAATCTTGTTCTCAGATATATACTCCGCAAACTTTATCACAAATATCCCACATTCACCACTGCATACATTGAATTAAATGTGATTTGTATATTGTTGATCAATCTTTAATGTAAGTCAGTAATCCATGAGAATTTCTATAGATTAACATGATGCAAGTGTGTAAAATACCAAATAGGTACTAATCTATTACTTACCCATTTGTTAGATGTGGAATTTCTTTGCACAATAAAGCGGTGACTGTAGAAGTTCACGACTCAGCACTTTAGATTGGCGAATAATGTGTGGAATCAGCTGACGTAATACCTCAACGGCATCCAATATAGAAACGTCTCTGATTGTCTTGAACGATGAATTATTAACATACAAATGCCAGTTAGCAATATCCAGATCATCTAATATCCAGTGAGCTTTTTTGTCCATGAATAATGGAATAAAGACATGATCAACTTCTCCCCAGTTAGAGTTGAATCTATTATTCTACCCATTGGGATATATGAGTAAAGGAGTTAACTTTTCGACATAACTGGAGTCATTGGTGTACCTTTCGTGTATGCTGTTAACCTTAAAATCAAAGTAGCAATCAGTACATGTCGCCCTGATTCTGTTAGAAGTGCTGAGCTTCAACCTCATTTTCAAGAAAAATAACATCACATCGATGTGCTGCATCATAATAACATGTAAACAAAATTGGGATCTGTCAAAGAGTATGGCTACATTTTATAATAAATTTGATCAACAATACCATGGTGTTTAAAGGTGTTGCGACTTGTTTCAAGTTGTACCACCACATTTTATCTCTAATACTCACTGGACCAAGTTCCATTGGTGGGTGTGTTGCGAGATCCTCTTTGTAAAATTTCTTCAAACTACATTGGATGGCAAATTTGGTAGATCAGTTGATAATAATATCACTAAGAGTACATTTATGATGTAACGATGAATTACTCACTTGTTACCGGGCTGGAGGCCAATGTTGTACCATTTCAGAAAGAGTTGAACATCCGACGATTTAGGAGACTCCATGCAAATTTTGTATTGAAATGGAACAGTTAAGGGCTATGTCGAGTTTCTTGTTTGCGAATGAAAACTTCTAACAAATGGAGATCTAATGCATGCTGCTGGTTTGGATGTTCTCTTTTGCGGTGCAGGTGTGATACCGCCTTCAATATTGAATGGGATCAGGATAGTTGCCCACAAAGAAAAACGATGATGGAGATATCATCATATAGTATTACAATCGATCAATGTATAAGTGATTAATAACAATTTAGATATTTATGTAAATATGACCTGAGCAGGTCGCTTTTAAGCACGCAAGAGGGTTTTTTTCTGCTGATTCGTCCATGTGCCTAAAATCTTCTTCACTAAATAAAATTTCATTATCCAGCAAGCTTGGTGATGTATTTGTATTGACTTCATTTCCAAATTTGTCGTTACTCTCTTCATCTTGACCAATCATTTTCCGTTTCTTGCTACTTCTTTTCGGAGTATCAGCCCTAATGTCTTAAATTGTTCCAGAATTTGTTCACTACTATAGAGAAATGGAAATGAAAATAACATTGTGTAAATAATTATGTAACATAATTTAACTACGTGGGATAAGTCCAGATCAAATGTAAATAAACAAAATGTAAAGAGAATAAAAACAACATTAACCTAATTATTTGGTAACATTACAAACTAATAATTATTATTCACAATAAAATATTACAGCTTGAACAGAGATGAAAGCTACCAAAATGTAAATTTATCATCATTACCCTTGATGCATCGGTATCGTCTATCTTCTTGATGCCATCTTCATTAAGGATCAATCCATCTTCTAGAACAATACAAGGTTCATGTGATTGCGATTCGATACCTAGATCAAAGCTAGGAATGTCAATATCAGAAATTATGTTGGGTTGTTGTTGTCTCGTAGCTCTGCGAGGTGTTGCTGATTGTCGACTCACGCGTGCTGTCTTCCACTCAATAACCTTGCATTCAAATATAAAATGGGTTGATTTGATAACCCTTTTTAGAACGATAGTTGAAACAATAAATAGTAAGATATCAAGACATCTATACTATGATGAAGGAGCAACGATGACGTATATTATGTAACATATATGAATTGTGCAAGGTGTGTCGAATTACAAGATGGATAACAACATCCAAATTGATATAGTAATTGTGATATTTCACTTACATTCTTACCCCCAGTTTACATCTCAGCTGGCAGATCAGATTCATTGGATTGATTAACAACGATTCTTGAACTTACTGCTTCAATACCATCCACGATTGACTTTCCAAAATCAGTGAAGAAATTTTGAATTTCCATCTTAAGAACAAATTGATCAGAAACTAATTGCTCGTGCTTTGATTGTATTGCATTAATACTCTTCATGATCAAATCTTTTGAAAAGCAACAATCCTGGGATACAGATGAGGCTCATTAATCTTGTCACACAATATTTGTAGTTCAAATAATTTCTAATTTTCACACATATATGTAAGATTATTCAAACCTTCATATCTGGGTTTCTACCAAGACTGCCTGATGAAAAATTGACTGACATCTAGATTGTTTTAATTGCATGCTTGTAGTTGTTATTCAAAGCTTGATGATGTGCAGTATCTTCATCAACTGATTTGAGATCTAAATGGCTATTGTTACTCCATACATTGCTAGTCATTTTTTCCAAGGTAGAATGATCATCGAAAATCATCATCTACACAATAGCAAACATCATGAGCAACTGTTATGCCAAATATACCAATTTATTAGTAAATGTTGGACTTGGAAAATGAAATAACCCATGTGGTTTGTCCTTCTGCTGTGAAAGTCTGACTACATGTAGCATCTTCGGTCAGGTTCTTTGATTTTGTTCGAGGACGTCATATTAGAGGAAGAACGAATTCTTCATCAGTATCTTCAACTTGCTGAACATGGCCATCATCGTATAACCCATACGTGTATTGTTGCTGCTTCACTTCAGTGTGGGCTATGATTTTGGCTGCTTTTAACTAATTGAAAAAGAAAAAATTAAATTATAGACAATATAGGTGAAAGATAATGATTCAACTTATGTAATGTTAGAAAATTTAATAAAATTAGCAATCATACAAGTAAACTTACATCTGGACGGCTGAAAATATATTTCCCCACATTCAGCTTCTGGTTGAATGTACCGTTGACCCTAGAAGTCCAATTCAAAATTTGTGGACAGCGAGAACTGATGTTGGAACAGATCTTTCCATTTAGTATAGGTGTAGTTTCGTAAATCCAAACTTGGAATGCAATTACAAACCTACTGATCTGATAAGCTAAGTATGGTTTACCATCACCCTCTACTATCAATGATTTATTCCTTAAACCAACTTTTAATGAAGACAAAGTAATCTTAAATAATTCCTTACCCCAGGCATACGTATTCAGCTCAGGAAAGTCTACCAATACCATCAACAATTCATCAACCGATCTCTTATATGTTGCCATGAACATAAGATTGGTCAACAAATATAGTATACCAACTTTGACAACATCCTCATCGCACAAATAAGCACTGTTGATGAAAAACTGAGAAATATCTGATGTTGATATGCTTGATAAGTGACTAAGATACTCATTTTTTATCCTATAGTACCTAGAATCAAATATAGATTGTTTGTCTTCTCTATCAACTCGTAAACCCGTAATTAGACAAAAATCCTCAATCGTGAAGCTTACTATACTGTCATTGAATTTAAACCACATCTCGTCTAGATTAAGTTGCTTCACCTCCCTCAACAGAACTTGGTGTATAAGTTGATGATTTACAACAATATCTTGTACATCCAATAAGTGAGCAAAGCAAGTTTCTGAAAAAAAATTATTTTGTAAATCATTCATTCTTCAATTGAGTGAGCTAAATATCATAGTATTAGAGAATGCATTCACTTTCCCAAGTGCCCATTTGTCAGGGGCCATGAGATAGTCTCATTCCTGGTCAGATCAATGTAGAATTCATTAGTCGGATTATTATCAAATAAGATAAAAATAATTGAGAAACATGATCTACCAAATATCAATTCAAATTATCAGACAAAAAGTTTGAATATCATATATATACGTATCTGGATGTATTTACAGCATCTAGATGAATCGGATTAGTATCAAATATCAAATACAAAATTGAGAAACATGATTTACAAAATAACAAGACAAAGTACCGATCAAAAAGTTAGAATATCATACATGAGTATCTGGTCATATTTACATTAATACTGAAAATTAAGAAAAACAAGAAGCAAAAACATTCAACAAGTTTAAACCATTGTCTACATTATTAAATTTCAAGGGAATATAACTGAATATGATTTCATAGATATTCACATTAACATGATCGATAAACACAACCTAATGTTCACATGACGTAATAACAATAAATATCATTGAGAAATATCACATCTGATTATTAGACATTAAATATTAGATTGAAAATGTAAACGTAATAAAGTAACGAAGTTAATAGAATTCAGCATCGATTAATCATCTAATGTTAACAAAAAAAATATTATATAACAGGTAGAAACTTATAATAACACCTAACATTTTTATCAATTTAGATATCATTATCTCTTAACACTTGCAAAAAAAAATATATTAAGCAAATACATCATATAAACATGTAAAATTAGCACATCTATATTGTTTTAGGGAACGCAGATTTAAAATTCTTTATTATTGTAAGCACCATTGCAAACATGCTTGCTTGAGATCAAGATATCATCTAACATTCTTTGAAAAAAAAAAATACCATATTTAGAAGTATAGTCCAAATTAACCCAATTTTTTATTTATTTATGGAAATTTTTATAGTGATTACACAGATGTATATGCATCAGTATAAAAATGCACTAACAAAATCATAATAAGAAAATGTGTTATTTAATGCATTTTGACCCAAAATAGAACGGCCAAAATGAGTAATAAAATTCAAAAATAATCGAGATATTGTAGTAAATATGAGGTGAAATACTAATATACAAAATAACCCAAAATCAATCAATTCCCAAACAAGGATTGAATTTCAAAACATGAAATATGGAATGAAATCATTTTTAAGAATATAATGACAAAGACAAGAGTAGAAAAATTGTACCTTTTGTCCTTCAGGCACTGGAATATTGACCTTCTTCTTCACGGGTTTAGTTGTACCTTTATTTATTCCCCTATTTCTCTTTGATGCAGAAAAATTTCGTCTTTTTTTAGTTTTGTGCCTAGATTTCGAGTTGCTATGCAATGGTGTCATTCTCTATTTACGGAGCTTTGAGATGCTTGTCTGCAATCAACGCCAAAAACTAGGATTGAAGATTATGAAGTTGAAAACGAAGCAATAACAAGTTACCGGAACTGAATGTGAAAGAAAAATGGATGATTTCTCCACAGTTGATGTTTAGGGTTTTCTCCGATTTTTGTGATGTGGTGATGTGAGTTGAAGATGTAATAGATAGGTAAGATGAAATGGGACTCTATATTCACATTAATTACGATAATTGCTCCATATTTTTAGATTAGATATATTTAATCTCTGAATTTGAGCTAAAACAGTTACATAATGGACTAATCTCTATATTTAAATATAATGTCTCCAGTAAAATATATATATGATATATAGTAATATTGACTTGAATATTTTAATCCAGTAAAATTCAAAACATTACAAAAAAGTTGGTGGAGGGCCTAATTTTCACTTTTTCGACTCGTCTCTAAGAAGTCCAGTCCAAGTCCATTTAAGGCCCATTATGAAAAAAGTCCATCTAAAGCCCGATAAAGAGAAAAACCCAATCCAATTTAATAAAAATAATTCTATTTTTGTCCATGAATCAATTTACTTATTAGTTAAATAATGAATTGGATTTAAAGCAAGAAAGTAACTGATTTTTAAAATAAACAATTATGAATTCATGAATGCTACAAACTTCCTAAAATTAAAAGATTTAAATTATTTTTTTGCATTCACTTTAATTCCACACATTTTAAATATGTCAAGTGCAAGATAAATGAACCTCCTTTTTATCTTTTTACCTTGTCATAGAATGAGCACACTTTTTTGGAAAAAGAGCAAAAATTCCTCCCTTCTCTCTCCCCTCGCCCCAAATTCACACAAACATGCACAAGCACTTCCAAAAAAAGAAGAAGAAGAAGTTGAAGCATTTTCTAAAAGATTTTCTTCAAAACAAGGTAGGATTATCATTGTACAAGAGTATTTTAATCTTTTTTATGTATTAATATTATGTGTAACTTCTATGCTAAAGATCATATTTAGGGTCATTTCGGATATTAGAATTATAATCCACGTGGTTATAAAAGAAAGAAAGAATTATTTCATGATTAAACACAAGTGTATTTTACATCCCACAGCTTCGGTAGATCACTTAACACCGTTAGTGATACTGTAGATAATTCCCTGCGAATCATATATACTAATTTTTATCAGAATGAACAACAACAGTATTGTTGGTGATCATTGAAAAATTTGTGTAGCTCATCATTTGTGTAATTTTATATTTTAAATTATGATGTTTGAAAATCGCCCCCAATATGTTTCACGTGCCTCTGACTTTAGGAAAATGGTTGAGGTGGGGTTGTTGACATTTTGAAGCAAATCTGGTTACATTTTTCTAAAATTAATTTTAAAATGAAAATAAAAAAATAAAGAAGGGACAATTGCTACCACTAAACCCCCATCCCTCTTGGTAGCCCAAGAACAACTAACCAAGAGGGGGGTGAATTGATTTTTTACAAACTTTTTCGAAATATAATCTAAAAATAAGAGATTTAAGAGATGTGGATTAATCAAGTAAAAATGTTAGCACAATATAAGTAAATAAAAGTATAGAGAGAGTGCAAACGATATATTTATGGAGGTTCGGACCAAACATTGATCTATGTCCCCCATTACCAAGCTCTCCGTCACGAGCACGGCCTTTTCATTATATTGATTGACTTATGGTGCAATAAAAAACTCTTACAATGCTTATGGTGGTTTACAAACAAGGAGCACTGATCCTTATACAATATTGAGCTTTACGGGACATCAATATGACCTAAAGATATGAAGACGTTAATTTAAGATAGTATTCATCTCTTAATAAATGATAGATACAAGTTAGGTACCAAGAGAGAGACTAACACTTCAATAATTAGCAATAGATAAAAGCTCAAGTGTTAGAAAGAAACTTTGATGAAGATGATGATTCAAGAGTTTGATTTGATCAATCAAAATTTTTCAATGAATGATTTAGAAGATGTAAATGCAATGAAAGTTTGAGTGATTTTTCTCAAGATGATTCTCTCTTTTTATGCTCTTGTGAATGTCTAAAATGATAATGAATAAATGGCAATTTATAGGAACAATTTTTAGAACTTTCTATCCATTCTGATGACAAGTCGGTCGACCTTCAAAAATTCGGATGACTAAAAATAGTCGTTGGAATAATAAAAATCAGAACGGTCATAATTTTTGGACATTGACGTTCAATCGGTCGACCTATTGGCTTAACCAGTCGACCGGTTTAACGTTGCGGTCGACCGAAATATTTTTGGATTGACCGGACCTTGTGTCATGTAAAAAATTGTCTAAAATGTTTTACGCAATTGATATTGTCGTGGTTTTTGGTGCATAAAAATATTTTTGAGCTTTTATCATGTTGGTAAAGATCAAAGAACTAGTACCTTCACATTTGATCTAAAAAATTTAATCGTCGATCTTGAAATTTGACTCTTGAACTCTTGTCTTGAATGATTGAATTTGATCTTGACTTCTTTGAGAGTCCAATTTGTAATATAGTCTTCATCTTGATCTTTATACAATCATTGATTTGAATGCTTTGAAGATTACTTGAAATCAAATTGTTAGTAAACAAGATTAATTTGTTTTTTATGATTAAAACATTAAGGTTAAAGTTAACCATTGGTCATCAACTTCCCCATTTTTGATTATGACAAGCAATATGATGTGCAATAGAGTATATTCCCCCTATCTTTTTCAAGTAAGCATGATTGATAAATTTATTTTCTTTTCTCATAGCATGCGAATTGTTCAATTTAACTCATCTCAATATTTATCAATTCAATCCAACAATTCAATTCAATTCAAAATATCTATCATATTATCATACATACCCTTCCCCCTTTTGGCATAAACAAGATAGCTTGAATGATGAAAGACATGATCAAAACATTTGACTTCAATGAAAGAATAATATCCCCCCTTAAGTAAACAAAAAATGCAACTTCTTTCATTAAAACAACCACAAAAAAATCCAAAAGATTGTTTCTAAACCACATAAGCTAAAACAAAAACAAAAACAAAAGAAAACTAGTTCTCCAGAGGAGGAGGCGGAGGAAACATCATATCGAAACAGGAGTTGAGCGTTTGTTGAGAGGCTAGAATTTGTTGAAGTAATGAGGTCAAGCCATCAACTGAATGTTGTAGACCACCAACCAAATGTTGTAGGCCACCCACCGTGTGTTGTAGGCCACCCACCGTGGATGTAAGTGAGTCGATCCGGCCATTAAGGAGATTATAGTGGTCTTCATATAGGAGAAATCGGATGTGGAGGATGACGGAATATGGGAGCTTGGTACATCACTAGGACGAGACGGAGGAGGTGCATCCTCTTCATCTTGATCATTTTCACTCATAGCTTCACCTCCTTCAAACGGTAAAGTGGAAGGCCCCGACTCCGCGTCCAATTCCCTTGACTTTGCCACCCATTGCCCATTCTCTTTTACCATCTTCATTCGTTTCAGGGTATGGGTATTGATACTGTCGGTGGATTTTGGATTAATGACTACTTCATCATAAAATGAGATTTCAAAGTGGCAAAATATCTTGGTAAGGATCATCCCATATGGTAATGCTGTAATCCTACGGGCGCGATGAATGGTGTTCATTTGGTTTACCATAATAAATAGAAAGTCAATTTTCCGACCGACTAAGAAAGAGTTGAGAAGGAAGAGGTAGAAAAGAATTACCTCATCTAGATGTCATTTCCTAGGAATGATTATATGAGCAATGATGTTATGTAAGACTCGACAAGATAGAGTGAGTTGATTGGAACTAAGTTTTATGGCACTTTCAACAGTTTTACTGGTGACTCGACTATGAGGTTCAATAGGTTATATTCTTCAAAATGAGGAGCAATCTTTTGTCAAAAGATACGATTTTCACAATCCTCAAGTTCAAGAATGGTTCGAATGAAAGTTCATGTAATTTTAATTCATTTTCCCTTGAGCATACAAGTAAAACCCGACCCGGAGAGTAAATCATAGTTTGGTAAAATTCTTTCATGAGGTTTAAGTAGGCTTTTTCATCGAGGGTAAAAATTGACATCCAACACATAGAAACGAAAAAATATTCAACATGAAAAGAAGGAGCACCGTAAGTAAATGAAACAAGGTCGACATTTTTACCTGTGAGAATAGGGCATTTATCCACACGATTTTTCGACAATGGGTCGTCGTCAGAAGATGGTGATGGTGGTCTTTCCCTCCTTGGTCGTTTGGTAGTCATTTTAACTCGAGGCATGTTGAAATAAAGGAAATCGGATTTGTAGTTCTTAGGTTTCGGATGTCCGATTTAGGAAATAATTTTTGTGATTTGGTGGATGAAAATTAGGGATTTTTCAGAATTTTGAGGTGATTTGGTGAATGGAGAAAGATTTGAAGACAGGAAGTCGAAGTTGTGCGAAATGGGTAATGAGAAATTTGAAGAATTTTGAACTTTAAAACCTGATTTTCCATCGAACTGGTCGACCGACTTAAACGAAACAGTTGTCCGTGTACAAAAATGATCGTCTGACATAACGAGCCATTTTAAAAAAAAAAGACCCTGGACAGACGGATGAGGTAACGGTCGACCGATGGAAATTAAACAATCGTCCATTTAGCAAAGTGGTCGTTCGACATTATCTGTTATTTTTTAACTAAATTTCCTGGACAGATGGATAAGGTGATGGTTGATCGACTTAAGTTAAACGGTCGTCCGTTTTAATTAAACGGTCGTCTTAAATAATCTGTTAATTTTAAACCAAATTCTCTGGACAGACGGACGATCAATTGGTCGTCCGACTTAATTCAAACTGTCATCCGATGTTTATAACGGTCTACCTACTGGGCAGATTTAATGAAAATTTCAATTGATTATCATCATAAAGACTAGCATATGTTACGTTTTAGCCACATACTTCACATTCGTCAATTATGTCTAAATTTCTTCGAATATACGACAATCTTTCGAGTGCTAATGGTTTTGTGAGAATATCGGCCAATTGTTTTTCTGTATTCACAAACTCTAAAATTATCTCCCTTTTGTGTGTGATCTCGTAGGAAATGATGTCTAATCTCAATGTGCTTGGTTCGAGAATACAAAACGAGATTTTTAGACAAATTTATAGTACTAGTGTTATCACACATGATAGATATATTTTCAAATGATAAGTGATAATCACTTAGAGTTTGCTTCATCCATAGAATTTGAGCACAACAACTAGCGGCCGAGATATATTTGGCTTCGACGGTGGATAAAACAACTGAAATTTGTTTCTTACTAAATCATGATACTAGTGCAAAGCCTAGAAAGTGACAAGTTCCACTAGTACTTTTACAGTCAATTGTGCAACCGGCCCAATCGGCATCTGAATAGCTATGTAAATCAATATAGGTACCCTTAGGATACCAAAGATCTAAGGATCTATTGCCACTAAGATATCCAAAAATGCGTTTTACGGCATTAAGATGAAAGTTCTTAGGATTAGATTGATATCTTGCATATAAACACACACTAAACATAATATCGGGCCTATTAGCAGTTAAATAGAGAAGGGATCCGATCATACCTCGATATTTAGTTATGTCTATGAGAGTACCTTGATCATCTTTATCTAGTTTGATTGATGAGCTCATTCGAGTATTCGTTGGTTTCAATTCTTCCATTTCAAACTTTTTGAGCATATCCATAATATACTTGGTTTGACTATTGAATATTTCATCATTAGTTTGTTTGATTTGGAGTCCAAGAAAGAATTTAAGTTCTCCCATCATACTAATCTCAAATTCCTTGTTCATACACTTAGAAAATTTTTCACAAAGCGAAATGTTAGTAGCACCAAAAATAATATCATCAAGATAAATTTGTACAACAATTATATCATTATTTTTTGTTTTTATAAAAAGTGTAGTATCCACTTTACCCATTAAAAAACTATTTGATAAAAGGAATTTGCTCAATCTTTCATACCAAGCTCTAGGAGCTCATTTTAATCCATAAAGAACTTTTCTAAGTTTGAAAACATGGTCCGGGTATTTATGATTTTTGAAACCGGTAGGTTACTCAACAAATACTTCTTCTTGAATGACACCATTAAAAAATGCACTTTTGACATCCATTTGAAAAAGAGTAAAATTTTGTGACAAGCAAATGCAAGAAGCATGTGAATTCATTCTAATATAGCAATCGGTGCAAAAGTTTTTTCAAAGTCTATACCTTCTTTTTTATTGTAACCTTATGCCATTTTCATCTCTTTTATTTCGAAAAACTCCTTTAGTACCAATAACAGTTTGAAAATTTGGTCTCACAACTAAGTCCCATGATTTCTTTCAAATTGATTTAACTCATCTTACATAGCTAGAATCCAAATTCATCAAACTCCACTTCTTTGAAATTCTTTAGTACAATTTGTGAAAGAAATGCACAGTAGTTAAGAAAATTCCTAGTGGAATTTCTATTACTTATACATTTGGATAGATCACCAATGATGAGATCTTTTGGATGAGAAGTGACAAACCTCCATTCTTTAGGTCAAAATGAAATATTTTGTTTTTCAAGAGATTCTACCCCATTTTGTTGCAGGGTTGTTTTCTCCTCATGTTGATTTTCAACATTGTTGGGATTCTCCTTGTCTTGATTTTGAACACTTAATTGTTCAAATAGAATTTCCAAATCTACATCATACTCAATATTTTTCTCATGTTCAAAAAAGTTAGTCTCATCAAATACGACAGACATGGATTCTTCAACTACTATCCAAGAAAAACTCTATAAGCCTTGTTAGAAAACTCTATATAGTCTCTTTTGTTAAAAACTCTATAAACCTTGTTAGTAGATGAATATCCAAGAAAAAATCCATTATCAGATTTTGAATCAATTTTCCCAAATTTTCTTTTGTATTTAGGATAAATCATTTACAACAAAAAACTTTAAAATATCCTATATTGGGAATTCTATTTTTCCAAAATTCGTATGGAGTTTTAATTTTCTTTCGACTAACCAAAACTCTATTCAAAATGTAACATGAAGTAATAATGGCTTCGGCTCAAAAGTATTTTGGTAAATTATTTTCATTTAACATAGTCTGAGCCATTTCTTGTAATACACGATTCTTCCTTTCTACTACACCATTTTGTTGATGAGTTCTAGGAGCCAAAAAATTATGTTCATATCCAGTTTGCAAAACTTATCAAATGCAATGTTTTCAAATTCTCCACCGTGATCGCTCCTAATTGTGGTAATGGTGTATCATTTTTTCGTTTTGAACCTTTTTGCAAAAGTGTTTAAATGAACTTAAGGCTTCATCTTTTAGATTTAAAAATATGACCCAAGTAAATCTTGAGAAATCATCAGCAAAAACAAAGGCATAGTGTTTACCACTTAAACTTGTGGTTCTAGAGGGTCCAGATAGTTCTGTGTGGAGAAGCTGTAAAGGTCTTGTAGTATAAGAGAATTGTTTAAGTTTAAAATAACTCTTTACTTATTTTTCAAATTGACACGCATCACAAATTTTGTCTTTCTCAAATTTTAATTTTGGCAAACTTTTTACAAAGCAATTTTTAGAGATTTTGGAAAGTAAGTCCATGCTAACATAACATAATCTTTTATGCCATAGCCAAGTGTCATCTTTTATACTTGATAAGTACTTTATCTCTCTTTCAAGCTCAAATTCAATGTTTATGATATAAATATCCTTACTTCAGCTTCCTATGAACATTATCTCTTTAGATATAGCATCCTCAATAAGGCATTTAGAAGAATCAAATTTAATGAGACATAAATGACTTATACTCAGCAAGTTATGCTTGAGATTATCAACTAAAAAAACTTTTTCAAGAGAAGGAGATAAGTGATTACTGATATTTCCAATGCCAATGATTTTTCATTTAGCATTATCTCCAAAAGTGACATAACCTTCATCCTTTCTGATGCTATCCATGCGAGCCATGGACCTTTGTTACATTTGACTCAAACTAAAGACTATATTGAAGGTATATCGGAGGCTAATGGAAGATTGGAGGGCCAAAATGAGCATGAGACAAAGTTTGGAGGTCAAAACAAGAGAGCCAAAAAAATAGCCTCGGCGATCGCCTAAGGCCACTTTTTGGCAGTAGAATTCAATTGGCTAAGCCTTGGCGATCGCCCAGACTTACATTGGATGATCGCCCAGGCCTTTTCGAATAGAAATCTGGATTTTTTGAATTTTAAGTCCTTTTTCGATTAGAACTCTATTTTTATTAGTTTTTAATTATTTCCAAATTAGACTAGGATTTCTTTGATGTTTAACATATAAACACTTGTCATTGTAAAGAACTTCAATAACTTTGATTTATTTGAGAGATTCAGATTAAGTAAGATCCACTCATTTCTTCTTTGTTCTTAATTGAACTAACCTAAAACTTATCAAAGACTTTGCAAATCTTTGTGGCATTTATTACTTTGGTTCTTTGATTCAAATAATCATCAGGTCTTGCGACCAGATTTTAGCTTTCTTGGGGTTCATATCAATATTGGTTGTGGGTTCCGATATTCAATTTTTCGCAGGTTCGCATCAGTTGGTATCAAATCTTTGGCTCTAAAATTAGGTTCTATTGTTTATTTTTATTTCATCAGATTTATCTTGAATTATATAAAAAAAATTATCTTTCGTTATTCATCATCTTCCATAGAGTCTTTTTATTTTCTTGTTAAGATTCATCATATCGTGCAAATCATTCATATATATATATATATATATATATATATATATATATATATATATATATATTCTTGTTCAGCTTTTTTCTTCCACAAAAGCTAATTCTTTCTAGTTCTTGCTTTGTGATTATTATTTTTTTCGTTTTTTGCGTCGGGTTGAAAAAAAAAAATTCAAGACAAGTCAAGAAACGCATTCTTTTTAGTTTCTTGTGTCATATTGTCATCCGGTGCTTAAATCTTATTCTTTTTGTAATTTTTCATCTTGATCGTTCTCGTTGTCTTTTATTTTCTTATTCTTCTTCTTGAACGTTGTGGAGATTGAATTCCTGATTGAGTTTGGTAAGTTCTTTAGAAAACTTGGGAAGAAAAACAAAGAGAGGTAAAAGACAAGAGTGGTGAGATTATTGTCAAAAAAAAGAGTGAAACACGAGTGTAAACACATGAGGTTAAATTTTTCTTTCAATCCTAATTTCTATTTTTTTATCCCAAAAATGTCTAATAATGAAGAAACAACACCTAGGAGAGAGAACAATCAATTCTTTTTGTTAAAAGCCATGCAACAACAATTTGAACGGATGAACATGGTGTTTGACGAGATGAGGGATAGTAATAAAGAGATGATGGGTAGGATGGATAGGCATGATACAGTGATTACAACCTTACTACGGGAGCAACAACACGGGATTCCTAATGATAGGAGACGGGATAAGTGTGATCATAACCCTATGGCTGAATTTGAGGATGACGATGATTATAGTTATGTAGCTGAGATGGGTAGGATGAGGTGTAGAGGAGATATGTGTGAAAGGGCACCTAGAGGAGGAGACTTTCGAGGCCGTGATGGGGTAGATAGAAACCTTGAGAATATAAAAATGAAAATATCTTCCTTCCAAGATAGGAATAACCCTGAAGCCTATTTAGAGTAGGATATGAGGTTTGAATTAATATTTGATTTCCATATCTATTCGAAAGGTGAAATTAGCAGTGATTGAGTTCAGTGACTATGCTATAATGTAGTGGGATCAATTGGTGACAACTAGAAGGAGAAATCACGAGAGGCCTGTAGAAACTTGGGGTGATTTAAAGGCTCTCATGAGGAGGAGATTTGTACCTAGTCATTACTATAGAGACCTCTATTAAAAATTCCATAGCCTTACTCAAGGTTCAAATAGTGTAGAGGATTACCATAAGGAGATGGAGATGGCTATGATTATGGCTAATGTTGAGGAGGATAGGAAGGTCACTTTAGCCAGATTTTTGAATGGGTTAAATAAGGATATATCCAATATAGTTGAATTACAACATTATGTGGAGTTGGAGGACATGGTGCACATAGCTATGAAGGTAGAGAGGTAATTGAAAAGAAAAGGGATAGCTAAGTTTTCTTCGGGATCTAACCCTCATTGGGAACCGAAGTGAGATAGTAATGATGTGAGTAATAGGACTGTTTCAAATGGGGGAAACCAAACTACCTAAGGGAAAAGAGGAGGTACCTAGCAACAATAAATCCAAGTTCGATTTCCAGCCTTCTAATAATAGGGATATCAAATGTTTTAAATGTTTGGGTTCCGGGCACATTGCATTACAATGCCCAAACAAAAGGATAATGATTTTACATGATAATAAAGAAGTGGAGACTGAGGATGATAGTGATAGTGATAGTGATGAGATGCCTGAGTTTGAAGATATTTGTGTAGAGTACCCTGTAGATGGTGAAATCTTATTTGCGAGGCATGCTCTTCATGCCCAAATTAAAGTAGAGGATTTAGATATGCAAAAAATGACAACGATGGAGGAAACAACAAATGCTTTTGCTAGTACACAAAGAATCCCACACTGTACAATGAAAAACTAACCAATTCCTCTCCAGATTGGCTATTTCTTTACTACAAGAATTGGAAGATGTATTTTCAGATGAGATGTCTAGTAGGTTATCACCTATTCGAGGCATTGCACATCAACTTCACTTTGTACATAGAACTGTTCTTCCAAAACAACCAACCTATAGAAGCAATTCAGACTAGACGAATGAACTTCAAAGACATCAAATTAAAGCAAACAAAGTTTGCAGATTCATCTTTGAGTCTGGTGATTGGGTTTGGGTGCATATGAAGACAGAATGTGATCGTTATCCATTTGATGCCGGTGATGATTCGAGGTCGAATCCTTTTGAGGAAAGAAGAGATGATGCGATCCATTCGAGCCATGGACCTTTGTTACATTTGACTCAAACTAAAGACTATATTGAAGGCATATTGGAGGCTAATGGAAGATTATAGGGCCAAAATGAGCATGAAACAAAGTTTGGAGGTCAAAACAAGAGAGTAAAAAAAAAAAAAAGCAAAACCTTGGGCAATCACCCAAGGCCACTTTTTGGCAGCAGAATTCAATTGGCTAAGCCTGGGCGATCGCGCCCAGGCCTTTTCAGGTGGAAATCTAATTTTTTTTGAATTTTAAGTCCTTTTTCGATTAGAACTCTATTTTTATTAGTTTTTAATTATTTCCAAATTAGATTAGGATTTCTTTGATGTTTACTATATAAACACTTGTCATTGTAAAGAACTTCAATAACTTTGATTTATTTGAGAGATTCAGATTAAGTGAGATCCACTTATTTCTTCTTTGTTCTTAATTGAACTAACATAAAACTTATCAAAGACTTCACAAATCTTTGTAGCGTTCATAACTTTTGTTCTTTAATTCAAGTAATCATCGGATCAAGTTCTTGCTGTAATAATTCAGTCAACTTGGGATTTTCTTGGTCAACAATGTCAAGCCAACTTATATATATATAAAAAAAGGCTGCACATTTGAAAAGTCAGGCGGTGGATGCATTGATATCAATCTCTTCCATTTCCTTTTTCATTTAGCTTTTCAACAAAGAAAGAAAAACGGCAGCCATTATTTTCTTCCTTTTTTCCTTAATCAAATCACACTACAGCTTTGAAATCGGAGAGAAAAAATTGGAAAGTGGAAAAAAAAAGTGATGAAACTTTAAGCTTGGAAGATTAAATTCCTGCTTTGGCTACGATACGGGGTAAGAAGAGAAACTTTGATTCTAAAAATTGGTTTGATTGTGTGTTTATAGCGGGTTAAGAATTAGCAATTCAATTCTTAGCTTTAATTATTGGATTTTACAAGAAGGAGAATTATAAACGAGTTTTGATTTGGATAATCCTATTGTTATCTCAGGGAGCGATTCAAATATCGGGACAATCTATCAACTGAGTTAGTCTCCAAAAGATAACTTTGTGAGTGGAAAAATTAAATATTCTAGAGAATGGCAATTAATTATACTATTATGTTACGTATGATTTTAAGAACTTATTGGTCATTTTATGTGATTATAATTAAAGGTTTATTTCGTATATTAATTGTGAAATTATAAAGATTGTAATTGATTGCTCATGAAATGGAATGTGAGAAACATGTGATATTGAAAAATACTAGAAAAGTGCCCATGATTTTATCTATTCTAGTGCACTGAGGGGTCTTGGTCGTGTTCTATATTACACTGAGGGGTCTAATTGGCCATGTAAATATAGTTTCACTGAGGGGTCTTGACTGTGTACTATGATGTATTGTTAGAGGATTTTGGGACCTAGTTTCGTACACTAAAGAGGCCGTAAGCCTGTGTATGGGAGTGCCTAGTTTTGAGGGCAGTTTACACATGCATGACTATAGTACCGATTTTAATTAGAAGGTACATTTCAGTGATATTTTCCATTATACTGTGATATGATGAAGTGGTAGTATATTTTAGCTGATGAATATTCTACAAATATGAGCTGATATTACTTGTTGAAATTAATGTGATGTAAATGTTGATTTAGATGTTGGGCTCATTTACGTTATGGGAAGTTATAATGTGAATTGTTAAGTGACGTGAGCTCGTTTTCGATAATATCTATAAATGAAAAGAGTATAATTATTTTCAAAAATCTCCACTCATTGAGCCTATCAACTCATGTATTTTTCAACAATGATATTTCTTATCAGGTAGCGGTTGAGTTTCTGGGCAGTTTTTGGATATAAAGCTTTTGAGTTCAAAGTCAGAGCCACACGACAGAGTTAGTTAGTATGACTCATTTCATAGAGTATGTAGTCATTATATTTTGGGGATACATGTTCATTTTTGGATATCATTTTGCATCACATGTAAATAGTTAGGTAGGCTCACTATGTATTTTGTATCCGTATGTACAGTTTATGTTAATTAAATAGTAAAATTTTTATGATTCGGCTAGTCTCTACCACGTTGTTTTGTTGTGGATATTGAAAGGAAAAATGGTCCCATTTGGTTGTGAATATAGTTTGTTGGGATATGTGGTATTTTATTTCATGTTGGTTAATCCAAATTACAAGGGAGATAATGCCAAAATTTTCTTTAAAATAAGTATAATGAGTTGTAATTGTAGTAGCCTTGGTGGTGGGTCCAACCCTTAGTTGGTATCCACCATCGTCGCACATCACGTCCCAGGTATATAAATATTGCTTGTGATGGGTCTTGTCACTTGCGACCAGATTTTAGCTTTCTTGGGATTCATATCAATCTTGGCTGTGGGTTCTGAGATTCAATTCTTTGTGGTTTCGCATCACTTTCTTTTGAGGCTTAATAGCAATGTTTAATCACCGATCATATGCTTTGAGCAATCACTATCCAAGTACCAATTGCTCTTCATTTTCCTTGGTGCCTACAAAAATTATTTTAATTTTTGATCTTTGGTACTCACATAACTTTGGGTTCTTGATAGTTAGTATTAGTGGATTCTTTTACCACTTATGTTTGTTTTCAAAGTGTAGCCTCTTTGATTAGACAATTAAATTCTACATGACCAAGTTTCTTACAAAAGCTACATGTCACATTTTGTTGAAAGGAATTGGATGATTTGATAAAAATATTTTCAAGAGATTTTTGTTTCAAGAATGGTTTGTACCCAATACCTCATTTATCAAAAACACATTTTTGTTCACCAAGCATTAATTCAAAAAAAATTATGGGTAAATTTTTGAACAATGTTTGTCATGTCTACAACTTTTTCATTTAAAGAAAGATTTTTTTTTTAATTAAGAGATTTTGATTATCCTTCTCTTTTTAAAAATCTTTTTGTGCCACTAAAAGTTTCTTAACTACCTTTTTCAATAAAGAATGTATATTATTAAGAATGGAGTACTTTGTAACAAGTTTTTCAAATTCTTCAAGAATTTCATCATAAGAGGTAGACAAATCATTATATGATTCACCGTTATTTAGACTCACCTTATTTTCAATAGCCATGAAGTACATGTTGTCAACTTCCTCTTGATTTTCATCTTCTTCATGGTCTTCTTCATCACTATCATCCCACGTTGCTTGGAGTGCTTTCTTCTTGATGAATTTCTTCTTGTTTGGACACTCGATTCTTTGTGATCGGGTTTGTCACAATCATAGCAAACAATTTTCTTACTTTTCTCTTTACCTTTTTCTTCTTTCTTTTGGAATCGACGATTGTTGCGCTCCATTTCTTGACGAGAAAAACTAGATCATCAAGTTTTTCGTCACTCATGTTCATACTTGAGGAGCCTTCATCATTTGTTGATTTTAAGTCAATTTGTCACCTTGGAGGCTCCTTCATTTCTTCTTTGCTCTTTCTTGTCTTCTCCTTTGTCTCGGCATTGTTTAGCTCATAAGTCATCAATGTTCCATAGAACTCCTCCAATGGATATGTTGTGACATCTTTTGTATTTTCAATCAACATCCTTAATGAGCTCCAATCTTTCGAGAGAGACCTAAGCATTTTACTTACAAGTTCACCGTTAGTAAATTTTCAATAAAAACCTTTAAGGCCATTAATAATGTCAGTGAAACGAGTAATCATATCAACTATAGGTTCATTTTGTTTCATGAAGAAATTTTTGAAATCTTTTGTTAAAAGATTTATCTTAATTTCTTTTACTTTGTTAGTACCTAAGTGAGTAATCTCTAAAGCATGTCAAATGTCGAAAGCAGAATCACATGTGCTAATAAGATAGAATTCATTTTTATCTAAAGCACAATAAAGTAAATTTTTGGTTCTAACACTTAAAGATAATTTTCTTTTATCTTCTTCATCATATTCCTATCTAGATTTTGGAACGATTTTGTCCGGTTTATTAACTTTAATAATTTTTGTTGGCACATAAGGACCAAATTCAATGACTTCCTAAATATTATAATCTATTGATTGTATATATATCATCATTCTAGTTTTTCAACAGTTATAATGGGTGCTATTAAAGAAAGGAGGACGATTTGTAGAATGCCCCTCAAGATTTTGAATTTTGTGGTTAGCCATTACTCAAGATTGCAAATTCTTACTCTTAAAATGAGCACCTTGCTCTAATACCAATTGATAGCCCAAGGTCAACTAACCAAAAGGGGAGTGAATTGGTTTTTTACAAACTTTTTTGAAATACAATCTCAAAATAAGAGAGTTAAGATATGTAAATTAATCAAGTAAAAATGCAAGCACAATTTAAGTAAATAAAAGGGTAGAGAGAGTGCAAACGATATTTTTATCGAGGTTCGATCCAACCAATGATCTACGTTCCCCGTTACCAAGCTCTACGCACGAGCACGGCCTTTCCACTACATTGATTGACTTATGGTGCAATCAAAAACCCTAACAATACTTCTGATAGCTTACAAACAAGGAGCACTGATCCTTATACAATATTGAGCTTTACGGGACCTCAATATGATCCAAAGATATGAAAAAGTTGATTTAAGATAGCATTCGTCTCTTAATAAATGATAGATACAAGTTAGGTACCAATAGAGAGACCAACACTTCAATAATTATGAATAGATGAAAAGCTCGAGTGTTATAAAGAAACTTTGATGAAAATGATGATTCAAAAGTTTGATTTGATCAATCACAGTTTTTCAATAAATGATTTAGAAGATGTAAATGCAATGAAAGTTTGAATGATTTTTTTCAAGATGATTCTCTCTTTTTATACTCTTGTGAATGTCTAAAATAATAATGAATGAAGAGAACAATTTTCATAACTTTTTGTCCATTCGAATGACGAGTTGGTCGACTTTCAAAAATTCAGATGACCAAAAATAGCCGTTGGAATAGTAAAAATCAGAACGGTCACAATTTTTGGACATTGACGTTCAATCGATCGACTTATTGGCTTAACCGGTCGACCGGTTTAATGTTGCGGTCGACCGAAATGTTTTTTGGTTGACCGGATCCTGTCTCATATAAAAAATTGTTCAAAATATTTTATGCAATTGATATTGTCATGGTTTTTGGTGCATAAAAATATTTTTAAGCTTTTATCATGTTGATAAAGATCAAATAATTAGTACATTTACATTTGATCTAAAAAATCTAATATTCGATCTTGAAATTTGACTCTTGAACTCTTTCTTGTATGATTGACTTTGATCTTGACTTCTTTGAGAGTTTGATTTGTAATATAGTCTTGATCTTGATCTTTTGACAATAATTGATTTGATTGTTTTTGAAAATTACTTGAAATCAAATTGTTAATAAACAAGATTAATTTGTTTGTTATGCTCAAAATATTAAGGTTAAAGTTAACCATAGGTCAACACCCCTCTCTCCTACCGATATACACTTAGAGCCTGTTTACAAGGATTTAAAAGTAGTTTTTTAATAAATTTTGAAAAAAGTTTTTAAAATGTGTAGTTGAAAAGTTGATATTAGTTTTGGGTCCTATGAAATATGTGGTTAAAATTGAGTTTGGAAAAAATAGAAGGGAAAATTGCCTATAAGTCACTTACACATGACTTGTTTCAAATTAGGTTAAGATATTTTTTAAATTGTGATTAAGTCATACTTTAAGCAATATTTTAAATTAATTCCAAAATACCCCTCTGATCCATATTTTTCATCGATGCCTTTTTCTATCTCCACAAACCTCTTCTGCAGAGCTTGTAGTCAGAAATTATAACTTCAATTTCGGCGACTGTGTGTAGTGGTACCACGAGAATGGATGGTAGATCAATGATACCACGAGAATGGGTAACTTCAATTTCGGCGGAGGCGGAGGTGGAAGTGGAGGTGGAGCAATGGTAACTTTAATTTCGGAGGAGGTGGATCAGTGGCAACTACAATTCCGGCGGAGGCGAAGGCGGAGGTGGAGGTGGAGCAGTGGTACCACGAGAATGGGTCTGCCTGTGAACAGGTTGTGAATTCAGGGAAGCTTTTAGAAATATTCATCCGCTACTAGTTATTCTAACTGTTAATTCTTTGAATGCTGGTAGTCCGTCATCCTTGTCGGGTAGTGTAGTTAGTTCTCTTCCTCTGGAAGATGTTTTGTCTCTCTTAAAAAAATGCTACTAACGTTGCCATTTGAACAAAATGTGAGGACAACAAAATATGGGATGAGCGTATAAGTTAATGTTTAGAAAGTATATTTGTTGTGGCCATGATTTGTTGCTGTTAATAGTAGCTTGAATTTCTGTAAGGATGAATGCTGGTAGCCCTTAGATTATTTCTTTGTGTTGTTAGTCATGTATGTTGTTTGATACTGTATTATAATAAAACAGTATCACAAAAAGTATCATAACTGAAATTATATAGAATTTGCATACGTGCTCAGAATTTCTATTATAATATGTTTTCGAAATCGTCTCGACGAACCAGTCAAGACCAGTCGCTTTGCCACTGCTAATGATGAATTTTAGCCATTTGAAGTCATCTCTTTAGCTTAAAACAGAAATCTTTAGTTTGTAATACTAAAACAGTATCACAACAAAAATGGGCATATAATTCGCATATGTGTTTGATACTGTTTTAATTCATGATACTGTTTGAATCTATGTGGAATGAGTTTTATTTATGATACTGTGATTTTATCTTTGATATTGTTTAATTATGGTAAGGTTTGAACATGTAATACTGTTTGAATGTCTTAGTGTCTATGATATTGTTTTAATCTATGATATTTGTTTAGGTAATGTGCATTAGTATATTTTGATACTATTTTAATCCATGATACTGTTTTAATCCTATGATATTGTTTGAATGTCTTAGTTTTAATCTATGATGCTATTTTATTTAGATAATGTGTATTAGTATATTTTGATACTATTTTAATCCATGATACTTTTTTATTCTATGTAGAATGAGTTTTATTTATGATACCGTGCTTTTATTCGTTGATACTGTTTAATTATGGCAATGTTTGAACCTATGATACTGTTTGAATGTCTTAGTTTTGTCTATGATACTGTTTTAATCCATGATACTATTTTGTTTAGGTAATGTGCATTAGTAATTTTGATACTGTTTTAATCCATGTTCTAATCTATGATATTGTTTTGCATAATACATTATCAAACAACACACATAACTAATTAAACAGTATCAAAGATAAAAGCATGCTATCATAGTCATGTGTGTTGTTTGATACTGTATTATGCAAAACAGTATCACAAAAAATAGTATCACAATAGAAATGAACATAGAATTCGCACACATGCTCAGAATTTTTATTATAATATGTTTTTGGAATGGTCTCGACGAGACGATCAAGACCAGTCGCTTTTCCACTACGTGTGATGGATTTTACCCATTTGAAGTCGTCTCTTTAGCTTAAAATGACAATCTTTAATTTTTTTTTGTCAAAACAGTCACAAATCCTCTAAAACAGTATCACGGATAAATGTATCTTTATTGAAGCCACCATTCATCTTTCTCTTGTTGAACATCATTTGAACTTGATCCTTTTTCATTAACACTCCCAGTTCTCGATTGATCAGATCCCAGTTCTTAATTATCACTACAAGAATCATAAAGGTTCACTACAAAAATCATAGGGTTGACAGTATCACAACAAAACAGTATCACAATATATGCAGACTAGTAGTTGGTTAAAAGAAACCATTGTATATCAACATTTTGCTAAAATCTAAATAGAATATAACATAAGAAAAGTGGAAAGAATTGGCGCACCTTCCTCTCAAGAAATACAAAAGAACATAACCAAGGGATTCAAGATCATCACGCCTGCTTTGTTCTGCAAAACAAGAAAATATGATCCACATGTCATCATGCAGATAACCCATCATTTATCTTCCTCTTCTCCTGATCTAAACGAAAAAGAAGTGGGTAGGAGTACTTTCTTAAAAGAAAGGCCAGAAAAAATGCCCATCAGCTCACCAATTCCAAGATGAGTATTACAACTTGCATAGCGTGCAGTCCCTGTTAAATTTTTGTTCTCCCTGCATAGAGAAAAATAAAGCAATGTAGACTCATCTTTATATCTTTGTTGTTGAAAATGAACTCGTATAAAACTATAAACCAAATCATATCATCACTCAAGTAGTAGCCACAAAAAAGAGTTAATATCTTTGTTTTTTTTTTCCAACATAAGTGTGAAAAGAAAATGTTTTCTAACCAAATAAGATAAGGTTCAGAAACACTTTTGTATCTGTAAAACAAAACGGTATCACAACAAAACAGTATCACAAAAAATAGTATCACAACAAAACAGTATCACAATTAGCGTTTTTTACAATTAAGGGTATGTTGGTTTTTTAGCTCTAAAATGTGACTTTAATTGAATGAAGTTTTGAGCATATGACTTTAGAGCCCATAAGTACCCAAACAGTGACCGACTTTGAATTTACCCAAAATAGAATTTAAATAAATCCACACCCTGACATACTCTTAAGGGGTTAGGGGTGTTTTAATAAAGATTTTGATTGATTTTTTTTTAAGTGATTGATTTTAATATATTTTTATTAACTTTTGTAAATTTTAATAGATTTCCATAGAATTTTAAAGATTTTTATTTTGGAAGATTTTTCTAGGCTTTCACATAATTTTATGGATTTTTATAAATTTTTATTTTTTCAATAAAATCTTGAATATAAAATATAATCTACCACATATAAAAGAAATCTAGTAATAATTTATTTAATTGCATTAATATTATTAAATTTATTTAACTATTTATTTGCTGCAAGTAAACTACGTCAAAAGTCAATGACATCAATTATTAACTTACTCTTTTTTTGTTCTTTTAGATAAATTTATGAACTTCCAAATAGCTTATGGATAAATTCAAAAAAATATGGTATGCAACTCATTTAAAAATATTTTCTAACAAAATGAAGAGAGAGAAAAATATTAATATTTTTTTTTCCTAAAAAGCATTGGTGATTAATCATGGATTTAGAATTCGTAGAAGAAAAAAGAAAAACGAAAAAAGAAAAAAATATTAATTTTTTTTCCTAAAAAAAAGTTGGTAATTGATCACAGTTGATCTTTAAAACTGGAATAATCAACACCCACTTTATAATTAAATCCATTTTAATTAGAATCCAAGTTACAAAAAAGGATTGAAGGAATTCTTCGATGTAAAGCCAAAACAAATAGTGTTTGGGGCGGATTTCCTAGCTCAACCTGTTTAATAAAAAGGTTTGATTTCACCCGTCCCATAAAATGTAGTTTTTGGAAAAATTGGTTACATCACCCTATGTCGTGTATACAATGCTCATGATTCCCACCAAATACAATGCACAAGATATATCATATATAGAAAAGTGAAGTAAGTATATCACGTCAGTAGCACGTGAAAAAGTATATAGCATCATTCTTCTTGTTTTGGCCAATTGAGCTGCACCTTATGCCTCCGTCCTATTCCCGCCATCTTTTCATCTTTTCCTCTTTGGGGTCAATCCCAAGTATATGCCAAATCTACAACCCATTTGCTGTAGAACATCAAGAATATTAAGTCTAGCCAACAAATTCCCTTGCTTGCTAGACTGATCTTGAACCGTTCACACTTAATTTTTAAACCCACTTCACATTCACATATTTGAAGATCAAAAGTATTCACGTATTCCACTCTTTGGAGTCAATTCCAAGTATATGCCAAATCTACAACCCATTTGCCGTAGAACATCAAGAATATTAAGTCTAGCTGACAAATCCTCTTGCTTGCTTGATTGATCTTGAACCGTTCACTCCTAATTTTTAAACCCACTTCACATTCACAGATTTCAAGATCAAAAATATTCATGTATTCCACTCTTTGGCTTGTTTGTGCAATTAAGCACTCATCAGCCCTATTATTCTAAAGTTTAACACGTACGTAAAAATACCAAAGTGTACAATCACTTGTGTGTGTGATAAACACACATTGTCCCAATACCCAAGTACAAGTATTTAAATACAGTATATGAAGCTTTTTTGAATTGATTTTGAAATCAACAGAAAGTTAGAAACCCCAAAAGTTCATAATCATCTCCAAATATACGCAATTATCCTGCGATTAACTTGAACCTAGAGGAATAACATCCGTGGTCCAGTTAAAACATGTCCTAATTAAAACAAACAGAAATTTCAAAACCCAAAAACCCAATTCCTCAAAACTCGACCCAGTTAATTATTAATAATATTAAGTAATATTAGACCTGAAAATAAAATAATAACTCAAAATTAGTACTTAAGTAACTCGAGTCAATTAACAGTATTCCTCATCACGTTAGAAAACAAAGTAAGCTTAGTTTACAACAATGCTAACACATTAGACGAAATACAATGACAAGTAGGTTTTATATGTAACGACTGTCATTTTTAACTACTTTTTTTTATTGACATTGGATAAGAGTGCATCATCTAATATAAGTACAATTATAAAATAAATCACCTCCCTTCCAGAACTAATTTTTGTTGCCCCAACAATAATCCTCTTAGACGAAGAGAAGAAAAAGAACAACAACACTAAAGAATCTCCATATCCCCATGTTTATTTTACAAGTTTTAAATAAAAGTAAGAAAAAAAAATTCCAACAGATCATTTGTTCATGTAGGAGGAATACTTAAAACCAATGTTCTAAAAAGCGGAAAGTGTAGCTAGGCGTGGAGGCCGAGCTTCAAGCCTAGGTGGAGCTTAAGCGAAGATTATGCGGGCTTTTTACAACAGTGCTTAAAACTGACCACTTAATATTGTCATCAAACCATCCACAAGTACAATAAACTAAGCTGCAACATAGAATTCATAAATAATTCAAATCAATCCCAGAATGTAAAAGGTGAAAAAATTAAAATAAAAAAATCCTCCGATATTTAAAAAATGTGCATTTCTGTGTTTATGTGGCAACCACACGAGTACGACACTAAGAAACAAAATGCCAACTTCAATCGAAAGACTTTCGAAAGAAATCACAGTTCTTAGAAAATCCCCGAACGACATTGTAAACTCCAAATAGAAGTCTTGGAAATTTCTTCGAGAAATACTCTTCAAATTCTTCAATAGTCATTCCCACTATTTCTTTAATGTTCTGCTTAAGTTCATTAAAATGGACGGACTTATAGCAGATTACTCTTATCAAGTCACACACTATACCAAAATTGTAGTGCTTAGAATCCGTCTTGAGGTCCATCACAAAGTCATTGTGTATCTTTACAATCCATGTTTTCTCATCAAAAACAGTTTTTCTAATACTTTCTATCCTTGCCAAAAGTTCAGATCCACGTTGAGATTTGAGCAGATTTGGGGTGAGAAGGAATTGATTTGTTTGAGTAATGGGTTGGGTTAGTAGATGTTTGGAATGAGTTTTTTTACCAAGATTGGTTACCCCAAAGGATGCGTCTGTTACATCTGTCCAGTTTATTTTTGTTCAATTTTGTGTTTTTGTGATTTTAACTGTTAAATAGGTCAATTTTTTTTTTAACAGGCGTTGAGGTCAGCTATGGCCAATTTTGGGCCTGTTGACACATGTTAACATGTGTGAACACCTATTAACAGACTATGGATTTATTAACGCGGATTTATACAATTATAATTGATTTTTTCAATTAATCCATCTCAAATCAACTCAGATTTGTAGAAATTTAAAGTAAAAATCATAATTCATACTCAGATTTATACATATTATCATGATTTTTACAACAAAATCTACAATTTCTACCGTGAATTAAAAGAAGATGGTGGAGAATGATGAATTTCTATTACATAAATAAAATGGGTTGGATTCTAATATTAAAATGGGTTAGATTCTAACATTGAAATATTCTCTTTTTTCACAGACAAATAAATTTGAAATCGTTTGAAATGGTTATAATCGGGGAAGAAGGCAGGGTTGTATTTTGTAATTTACACACGAAAATTGGTCAACGGCCATTTTGGAAAATTGGCCGGGTCCATTCAGCACCATTCCCACCATTGTCTATAGATGCTATGAAATATGTGGTTGAAATTAAGTTTAGAAACAATAGAATTTAAATAAATCCACACCCAGACATACTCTTAAGGGGTTAGGGGTGTTTTAATAAAGACTTTGATTGATTTTTTTTAAGTGATTGATTTTTATATATTTTTATTAACTTTTGTAAATTTTAATAGATTTCCATAGAATTTTAAAGATTTTTATTTTGGAAGACTTTTTTAGACTTTCACATAATTTTATAGATTTTTATAGATTTTTATTTTTTCAATAAAATCTTGAATATAAAAATATAATCTGCCACATTTAAAAGAAATCTAGTAATAATTTGTTTAATTGCATTAATATTATTAAATTTATTGAAATTTTTTTGAATTTATAATGTTATATTTATTTTCTGCAAGTAAATTATGTCAAAAGTCAATGACATCAATTATTAACTTACTCTTTTTTTTTTCTTGTAGATAAAATCATGATCGAACTTCCAAATAGCTTGTGGATAAATTTAAAAAAATATGGTATGTGGCTCATTTAAAAATATATTCTAACAAAATGAAGAGAGAAAAAAATATTTATATTCTTTTTGCTAAAAAAAACATTGGTCATTAATCATGGGTTTAGAATTCGTAGAAGAAAAAAGAAAAAGAAAAAAAATATTAATCTTTTTTTCTAAAAAATGTTGGTAATTAATCACAGTCGATCCTTAAAACTGGAATAATCAACACCCATTTTATAATTAAATTCATTTTAATTAGATTCCAAGTTACAAAAAAGAATTGAAGGAATTCTTCGATGTGAAGCCAAAACAAATAGTGTTTGGGGCGGATTTCCAGGCTCGACCCTGTTTGATAAAAGGTTTGATTTCGTCTGTCTTATAAAATGTAGTTTTTGGGAAGAGTGGTTACATCGCCCTATGTCGTGTATACAATGCTCATGATTTCACCAAACACAATGCACAAGATATATCATATATAGAAAAGTGAAGTAAGCATATCATGTCAGTAGCACGTGAAAAAGTATATAGCAGTATTCTTCTTGTTTTGGCCAACTGAGTTGCACCTTATGTCTCTGTCCTATTCCCGCCTTATTTTCAGCTTTTCCTCTTTGGGGTCAATCCCAAGTATATGCCAAATCTACAACCCATTTGCTGTAGAGCATCAAGAATATTAAGTCTAGCCGACAAATCCCCTTGCTTGCTTGACTGATCTTGAACCATTAAACCCACTTCACATTCACAGATTTCAAGATCAAAAGTATTCATGTATTCCACTTTTTGGCTTGTTTGTGCAATTAAGCACTCATCAGCCCTATTAGTCTAAAGTATAACAAGTACATAAAAATACCAAAAGTGTACAATGTCCGTGTGATAAAACACACACATTGTCCCAATATCCAAGTACAAGTATTTAAATAAGGTATATGAATCTTTTTAAATTGATTTTGAAATCAACACAAAGTTGGAAACCCCAAAAGTTCATAATCATCTCCAAATATACTCAATTATCCTGTGATTAACTTGAACCTAGAGGAATAACATCCGTGGTCCAGTTAAAACATATCCTAATAATTAAAACAAGCAGAAATTTCAAAACCCAAAAACCCAATTCATCAAAACTCGACCCAGTTAATTATTAATAATATTAAGTAATATTAGACTTGATTATAAAATAATAACTCAAAATTAGTACTTAAGTAACTCGACTCAATTAACAATATTCCTCATCAAGTTAGAAAACAATGTAAGATTAGTTTACAACAATGCTAACACATTAGACGAAATACAATGACAAGTAGGTTTTATTTATATGAAATGACTATCATTTTCAACTATTTTTTTATTGACATTGGATAAGAGTGCATCTTCTAATATATGTACAATTATAAAATAAATCATCTCCCTTCTAGAACTAATTTTTGTTGCCCCAACAAGAATCCCCTTAGACAGAGAAGAAAAAGAACCAACACTACTAAAGAATCTCCATTTCCCCATGTTTATTTTACAAGTTTTAAATAAAAGTAAAAAAAAAAAAATCCAACAGATCATCTGTTAATATAGGAGGAATACTTAAAACTGACCACTAAATGTTGTCATCAAACAACCCACAAGTATAATCAACTAAGCTGCAACCTAGAATTCATAAATAATTCAAAACAATCCCAGAATGTAAAAGGTTAAAAAAAAAAAAAAAAAAAAAATCCTCAAATATTTAAAAAATGTGCATTTCTGTGTTTATGTGGCAACCACACGAGTACAACACTAAGAAAAAAAATGCCAACTTCAATCGAAATACTTTCGAAAGAAATCACCGTTCTTACAAAATCCCCGAACGACGTTGTTGTTTTAAAACTAAGTAATTTGTGTAATAAAACTAATCAGTATATAATTAACAAAAAATAAATAATAGAGTTAGAAATGGCTGGCCTTAGAGAGTCGCGAAAGTCGCTGTCCTAAAGTCGTGTGGCCTTCCCTTCGTGCGGGTATTGTCAGCACTACACTGCTCCAAGATAAAACCCTTTTAGCTCACAGCCGATTCTCCTTCTATGGGCACGACCAAATGGAGATAAGAACGAGCCTTTTAACTAGTTGCCAAAAAACAAGAAAATAAATATAGTGTAGAAAGTATTTTTTCTAATCTTATTGTCTTGTGTTGTGTCTAAAAACATGAAAACTACACCCCTTTTATAGTAGAAAAATCAACCCCCACTTTGATGAAAATTTATGTCATTCAAATTGGTTTTAATCATGAAATTAAGGAGTTTTGAATTTGTTTAAAAACTGAAAATTAAAATTAAAACTGAAATTAAATCAATTAATTTGGATGTTTAAATCTTTAGGTTACAACAGTCCCCCACAAGAATTAAACATTCAAACAAATAAAATATATATATGTGGCAACATTATACTGTGCAATAGGTGTAGGTGTCTTCAGGACTTGAACCTCACTTAGTGATGACAATTTCCATTTGAGGGAGCCATAATGGACCAAGCCTTGAATTAGGTCCCTTTATCCAAACTTCAATTGCCCCACACACAGTATTGAATTAGGCTCAGTTCATAGCGGGTAGCACTGTTAATGGCCATGCGCTCTTATCTTGATTCTAGTAAGAGTCTCTAGGGAATAGCCCAATCCCATAGCCACGGCCTCATGGAAATTCTTACATAGGTGAGTCCTCCAGGGGCACGTGTGACCCGCACCTCGCGAGAGTATTCCCGCCTCGGTACTCATTCAGTGTTAAAACCCTTCCTAACATCATATAATATAGCACTATCACCATAGGGATGAGCACAAATAATATAGTGCTATCTTAAGTCAAGCAGTACAGGTTGTTTCTACCCATTGAACCTTTTTCATGGGATCTCCAATCACAAAGGTTGGGTTACTCCCGTAGGTGACTCCCTTGTGGGCTTAAGCCCATCCCCCTCGATGATTCATCAACACCTTTTTTGTGTAAACCCTTTGTTAACTTGTCTGCCAAATTCTTCTCAGATCTTACAAAATTTAGAGAAATCACACTTCTCTTTAATAAAGCCTTAACTGACTTATGCCTTGCTTGTATATGTCTATTTACCTTCTTATCCGAATGAGATTGATTTACAAGTTCTATTACAGATTTACAGTCACAATGTATAGAGATAGTTGGAATTGGTTTACTTATTAAAGGTATGTCTAGTAATAGATCTCTTAACCATTCAGCATTGGTACAAGTAGTATCTAATGCTATTAATTTCGATTCTAGAGTACTTCTCGATATAATAGTTTGTCTTTTTGAACCCCAACATATAGCCGCACCACCTAACATAAATACATATCCAGTAGTAGACTTAATATCCACATTGTCAGTTATCCAATTTGCATCACTATATCCTTCAACCACATTTGGAAAATTTTTATAACAAATAGAATAATCTAATGTACCTCGAAGATATTTAAGAACTCTTTCTAGTGCATACCAATGTTCCTTATTTGGATTGTTCGTATACCTACTAAGTCTCCCAACAGCAAATGATATATCTGGTCTTGTCCTATTTGCTATATACAACAAAGACCCAATTAATTGAGAATACTTCAACTGTGAAACTGGTTCACCTAAATTCTTTTTCAAGTGCACATTTGAATCATATGGAGTAGATACTTGCTTAATATCATAATACCCAAACTTTTTTAACATCTTTTCGATAGCACTTGACTGATTCAAAAGAATTCCTTCAGATGTTTTCCTTAATTCCATTCCTAAAATTATATGAGCTTCTCCCAAATCTTTCATCTCAAAATTTTTAAACAAATATTTCTTCACATCATTAACAACACCTATATTTGTCCCAAATATTAATATGTCATCTACGTATAAACAAAGTATCACATGCTCATTATTATATTCCTTGCAATACACACACTTGTCATGTCCATTGACCTTAAATCCATATCCTAGTATAACTTTGTTGAACTTTTCATGCCATTGTTTAGGAGCTTGTTTTAACCCATATAATGACTTCATCAATTTACATACCTTATGTTCTTGTCCTTTAACTTTATAACCCTCTGGTTGATCCATATATATTTCTTCATTTAAGTTACCATTCAAAAATGCAGTCTTAACATCCATTTGATGAATAATCAACTTATGAACACTAGCTAATGCTAACATAGTCCTAATAGTAGTTATTCTAGCAACAGGAGAATATGTATCAAAATAATCAACACCTTCACTTTGAGTGAATCCCTTTGCTACTAACCTAGCTTTATATTTATCAATATTACCATCAGGTTTCAACTTCTTCTTGAATACCCACTTACATCCTATAGCCTTACTTCCTTGAGGTAAATCACATAAAACCCTTATTTTGTATAATTGATTCATATTCATCATTGATAGCTTCTTTCCAATAAGGTGCATCTATAGATGACATAGCATCTTTATATGTTTTAGGTTCACCTTCAACTAAATATGTGAAGAATTCTTCTCCAAAACTTTTTTTCGTTCTATTCCTTTTACTTCTCCTAAGTTCAGGTTCAGCTTTTAAAGATGAACTAGATGGAGTATTATTTAAGATCACATTTCTAGATGTAGATGGTTCACTTGGAATCCTAGTCTTAAAAGGAAAAATATCTTCAAAATAGGTAGCATCCCTAGCTTCTATAATAGTATTGTTCGAAATACTACTAACTTCAGAGTTTACAACTAAAAATCGATTCGCAGAACTATTTTGAGCATATCCTATAAAGACAGAATCTACAGTTTTCGGTCCTATTTTCTTTCTTTTAGGATCAGGTATAATAACTTTAGCTAAGCACCCCCACACTTTCATGAAACTTAACCTAGGAAACCTCTTTTTCCATAACTCATATGGAGTTTTAACATTGTCTTTAACAGTCACTCAATTCAATATATAACAAGAAGCTAGAACAGCTTCACCCCATAAATTTTCGGGTGCTCCAGAACTTATCAACATAGCATTAACCATGTCCATTAAAGTTCTATTCTTTCTTTCAGCAACCCCATTAGATTGCGGTGAATAAGGGGGTGTAACTTCATGTATTATACCATTATCTTCACAAAAAATATTAAGACCATACGCAGTATACTCTCCTCCTCTATCAGATCTTAAGACTTTTATCTTACTCTCTAATTGATTTTCAACCTCAGCTTTATAGATTTTGAACTTATCAAAGACTTCATCCTTAGTCTTTAATAGATAAACATAACAATACTTAGAATTATCATCTATAAAAGTTACAAAGTACTTATTCCCAGCTCTAGTTGGAGACCTATTAGAATCACAAATATCACTATGAATCAACTCTAAGAGATTTGTATTTCTTTGAACCGATTTATAAGGTTTCTTAGTTTGTTTAGCTTGTACACAAACTTCACACTTTCTATTATCAACTTGAGCTTTTGGAATCAAATTTAGATCCATTAATCTCTTGATCTTCTTATGACTAACATGTCCCAATCTTTTATGCCACAAACAATTAGATTCAACATTAAAAACAATAGAAGAATTTTGATAATTTTCCTCAACAACATTCAACTTAAACAATCCATCACTAATATAGCCTTTTCCAATGAATACATCATTCTTGGTTATTACAATTTTATTCGACTCCATTACAACCTTAAAACCTCTTTGAATAAGATAAGATCCACTAACTAAATTTCTTCTAACTTCAGGAACATGTCGAACTTGATCTAAATCCAAAGTCTTTCCAGAAGTCATTTTAAGCTCAATTCTTCCAATCCCCAATACACGAGCAATCGTATCATTTCCCAAAGTTACGCTTCCTCCACTTGAAGTCTGATAAGATTTAAACAAACTTTTATCAAAACAAACATGGATATTTGCTCCAAAATCTAACCACCAATCATTACTTTTATAAGTAAAATTGACTAAAGGGATTAATGATTCACACCTAATAGAAGGTTCACCGTCTTCCAACATATTCACTTGATCTTTTTGAGATTTAAACATAGGCTTGTACTCCTTAGTTTTCCTGAAGTAACAGTCTTGCGCCACGTGATTCGTCCTTCCGCACACAAAACTGCCATCCCTAGTGTAATTATTCTTTAGCTGGAAATTTTTCTTATTACGGTGAAAGTTTTTCTTGAACCTAATATTTTGAGACTTGAACTGTTTTGGAGAATTAGTAGAATTTTTAAAATTTTCAACCAAATTTGCCTTAGCCTTCATCCCATCACCTTGGCTTAAAACCTTTCTATGTTGTTCTTCTACTCTCGAAGAGTTAAAAACTTGGTTTAATGTTATAATCTCTTGCTTATGTCTAAGACTTTTAGCAAAGTCCGACCAAGAGGGTGGAAGTTTATCTATAAGGCATGACACCTTATAATCTTCACTAAAATTTGACCCCTTCTCTTCCACAAGTCGTAACAAATCTTGAAATTCATGAATTTGTTCATTAATAGATTTTCCATCAACCATAAAATATTTATTAAAGGTTGATGCATTAAACCTATTTACGCCAGCATCATCAATTCCATATTCATCCTCTAAAGTTTTCCAAAGCTCTTTAGAACCAGTGATATTTTGATAAATATCATAAAGCCTATCGGAAAGAGCACTAAGAATTCGATTATGACAATGGAATTCTATTTGATCGGAGTTAAACCATGATGTGGACACTCCACACTCCACCTTCATTGGTTTCTTCTATGGCAGAAATTAATCCAAGAACAATCAACCAATATTTCATTTGTTTTTGCCATCTCTTAAAGTTTTTTCCATCAAAATTTTCAGACTTAGCACTAATTGTATCTTCACGAGATGCCATTTTTTTTACCTAGGAATTACTAAGGCAAAGAAGAGAAAACTGTATAGATATAAGTTTGTCAATATAACAATTAACTTATTTAAAGTAATGTGTATAACAACAATAATAAATATCACAATCAAGCCAATGAAATACGTAATTAAATCAAAATTAAAGTTTCAAATAAAACCATAACATCCACTAGGAAATTAAAGAACAATTCTAAATGGCAAATAAAATATTTATTAATTTCTAGTGATAAAATATTAGTAGCACTTAAATTGAAAATGAAATTTAAAAATTCAATTAAGTGCAAACCTAAATGAGTTACTAGTGAATTAAAGCACACTAAATTGAAAAAAAAAAAAACTTAAACACATGTCAATTTTTTTTTTTTTTTCTTAGTCTAATCAAAGAGTAATGTAAACAAAATTAATAATTTGAACAATACAAAAATGTTCAAGTCTACAAAACTATTTAGTTATACAAGTATCTTTTATATACTAAACAATAAAAATTAACTTAATAACAAGATATCTTCTTTTCAAACAAAAGCACTAAGTTATTAAAAATAAAATATATGCTTAACTTAAAATATTGACGGAAGTGCAATATTGTCAATGAAAAGAAAGTTTATATAAGTTTTCACAATAAAGTTTATGCAGTAAAGCAATTAAAATTTTTTCAACATTCTAAAAATTGATAACTTATCAAAAATGAATTTTACTACACAAATTACCACACACGACTTTAGATTGTTTTAAAACTAAGTAATTTGTGTAATAAAACTAATCAGTATATAATTAACAAAAAATAAATAATAGAGTTAGAAATGGCTGGCCTTAGAGAGTCGCGAAAGTCGCTGTCCTAAAGTCGTGTGGCCTTCCCTTCGTGCGGGTATTGTCAGCACTACACGGCTCTAAGATAAAACCCTTTTAGCTCACAGCCGATTCTCCTTCTATGGGCACGACCAAATGGAGATAAGAACGAGCCTTTTAACTAGTTGCCAAAAAACAAGAAAATAAATATAGTGTAGAGAGTATTTTTTCTAATCTTATTGTCTTGTGTTGTGTCTAAAAACATGAAAACTACACCCCTTTTATAGTAGAAAAATCAACTCCCACTTTGATGAAAATTTATGTCATTCAAATTGGTTTTAATCATGAAATTAAGGAGTTTTGAATTTGTTTAAAAACTGAAAATTAAAATTAAAACTGAAATTAAATCAATTAATTTAGATGTTTAAATCTTTAGGTTACAACAGTTGTAAACTTCAAATAGAAGTCTTGGAAATTTCTTCGAGAAATACTCTTCAAATTCTTCAAGAGTCATTCCCACTATTTCTTTAATGTACTGCTTAAGTTCATTAAAATGGAAGGACTTGTAGCAAATTACTCTTATCAAGTCACGCACCCTACCAAAATTGTAGTGCTTAGAATCCGTCCGGATGTCCATCACAAAGTCATTGTGTATCTTTACAGTCCATGTTTTCTCATCAAAAACATTTTTTCTAATACTTTCTATCTTTGCCAAAAGTTCAGATCCATGTTGAGATTTGAGCAGATTATCGACATCTTGCAAGAATGAAAGTCGAGTTCTAGAGTCCCAAAGCATAGGGTGCTTCAGCACCTCCGGAATCCCCAGCCTATATAATAACATATTTTTTGTGTTAAGCCACAATGTTTATAAAATATTGAAAATTGGAAAAAAAAAAAATTATCTAAATAAGACACGCAATAAAAAATAGTATGACAAGAAAGCACGAGTGGCGTTACCTCAAATTCGATCGACGATCTAGCAATCGAGAGATAAGATCATTTGCTTCTGGATTGTCAACTATTTGGTAACGTAAGTATGGATTACCCGTACATACCCTCACATTAGGTTCGAAAATTGAATCCTCAAATGGGTGACGGCCCCGAGTCATGCAGTAAAAAAGAACACAGCCTAAACTGAACAAATCCATATCTATCGAATGACGTTCAATACTACTAATGTGCTCATGTAAACTGAACAAATCTAAAGCTACAGAACGACGTTTAGTACCACTAATTAGCTCAGGTGCTTGCCAACATTGAGAGTCCCGAACTGCAAAGACAAAACACAAGATTAAAGAAAATAAACACTATGCAAAGTCTAGTATGATAGCATTAGCAGGCCAATGTGCATAAATACATCTATAGTGTACTCACAAATATCATCCTCGGTTGTAACAAAGCACTTTCTAATGCACATATCTGAAATCTTTGCGCTCATTGGACTCTCTTTTGTAAAGAGCACATTTTGAGGCTTTAGGTCCCCATGTATAATATTGTATTTATGTAAATAACTCACTCCACGAACAATATTCCTGCAAGTCACAATGGAGATGCTATTAATTTAGTTAAACCACATATGAAAGAAATTATGGCAATGATCTCCAATATATGAAATATCTATTTAGTTAAAATAGATGACGAAAAGCAAAGTAAAAAGAAAAAATAATACGTAGAACACAAACCTCATTATACATAACAACAAAGGATATGGATAGTTATTATCCTTCCACAATGTAAGAACCTCGCCATTTCCAACCGCACCCTTCGATGACTTGATCAAATGATTTAAAGTAAAAGAACACCTTTCTAGAGCAATGTAGGTATATTCTAAAGTAGATTTCATCCCGTAATAACGAACTATGTTTTCATGCGTACCTAAATCCATAAGAAACTGAATTTCATTCGGATCCACACTATGATGACTATTCGCAAGGCATTTGATGGCTACAGGATGTCCATTGTAAATTCCTTCTTGTACAACTTTTCCATTGCGTATTTTTGTCGTGATTTGTTGATCATATATAAAAACATTCTTAATAAATTTTTCTTGTGGATAAAATTTTGCTTTCATCTCATTTTTAAAACGCCAATGAGCATGTTTGCTTTAAGAAGTCAAGCCAAACATGCTGATGATTATCTTAACCTCAAAGAATATGCTTATGATACAAATAGTGAAGAAATAAACCTCAGCTTCATTAGTGCCATCGATCTAGCAGCCTTGGCGAATTTCAGCTTATCACACAACTTGGGGTTTTCTTCTATAAGCTTCTTAAGATCGGCAAGCATTGTACGCCTAGTCGACTCTGTGTCTCCATAATTCAATAATAGTTTGTCATCTCTGCAAGTCATTGTATCAAATCAACATTCTTGAAAATAAATCAATGAAAACTCCCATACATGAAGAAGATAATAATGACAACCAGGACAACTACTCTCTCTCGTGAAATATTGAGAAAACAATAATTTTAAATCTGTGAAAGACGTTACTGGAAGTATTTCCAAATCCGTGAAAATTTCCGAAGCTTTACGAAGCTCTTTCCCACATTTTGCATTAAAATTCATATGAATTCATGAGAATCTGAATATTGACACAAAGTTGACAAAATATTGAATCTCAAGAAACAAACTCACCTACATAGGTCTTCTAAGCACTTCTGTTTTCGGATCTCAAAGAAGATTTTCTTTGAATAACTGTTATCAACAGGGACAGTGAACGCAGATAAGTAATTTTCCACCTTGTCCCAAATTCCCTTTGTTACCATGTCCTCAAAATAGTTCATACTGAAGAAGATTCTTGTTTCTTGGTCAACGGCCATTTTGAAAAATTCACCCGGCCATTCAGCACCATTCCCACCATTGTCTATAGATGCTAATAGAGTTGACAAAATAAGTCCAACTTGATGGGCCAACCCGCATGGTCTGAATTTTGGGCTGGGCTAGCTTGGCCCAATAAAAATGTTTCGACAAAAGAACAAATATGGCTCAGCCCAGTTAAACCACCAGGCTGGCCCTTTTTTTTCTTTAATCAATGGAGTGACTTGGCCCAAAATCAAAATGTGATGACCCAACAAATAAATTGATGAGTCTATTTGGTAGAATTTAAAAGTAGTTTTTTAAAAGATTTTGAAAAAAGTTGATGAGATATGTAGTTGAAAAATTGATAAAAGTTGTGATCTCATGAAATATGTGTAGTTGAAAATGAATTTGAGAAAAAAATAGTTTATTTTTAAACTCTAATAAACATGTGCTTAATTTCAGCCAATTAACCCTGAATCCTATTGTAATACTTTCATCCATTTTCATTCCCCACTCAATTTTCTCAAATACAAGCTCCAATCACCCAAAATCAGTCCTAAATCCGTTAACCCAGTTGGCCAATTCCGTTTCTTTTCTTCCCTACCAGCGACTGCAAAGTTTGACGGGTGAGTGTTGAGTGTCCGACCAACGACTACAATGTTCTTCAACTATTACTTATTCTGTGCATTTAATTATGCCTCCAACAATATTGTCCGTGTTTTGATTATTTTGGTGCAAAAGTTCTATCCTAGTTTTACTTCTACTTCTCCTACTTTCAAGATATTTATATTTGAATAGACAATTTTATATTATTTTATACCATAAGACACATGTTTATGTTGAGACATTTGAAAGTGTTCTTGTTGAATTAATGGTTCAAAGAAATTATTAAGTTTGTGAATTTACGGTCACTTAATGGTATTTTATTTTCTAGTAGAATTTGACATAATTGATCCAGATGTAGATTGATTTGGACTTCATTTATTGGAAGGCTGATAAAAACAAATTATTGGAAGTAATGAAACGGAGATTATTAGTATTAATATTAGTATATGTAAGTGAAACTGCAGAAAATTGTGGCCATGCTCGAGTTTGATTCATGAAGGAACAGAAAATTATTCTTGGAGATGCTTGAAGTAGGATGTGAGCCTGATGAAGTTGAACGTAGGTCCAAGTTTTGTTCATATGCTAGATGGGGGCGTCACAAGGCTATGCTCTCATTTTATTCTGATCGATGTACAAGAGAGTGGGATAACATAACGCCTTCAATTGCAGTATTCAATTTTGTTGTGCTTTGGACTTTGAAGAAGAAATCACTTCACGAATATCTGGTGGCAAATGATTGATAAATGTAATATCCATCTTCATTTTACTTGCACAGTTGTCATTTTCTCACTTTTGAGATTTTTAATGATATGAAGAATTTTGAATTTGTGCCTCAAGAGCCAACATATAGCCTTGTGATCATTTTATACTCCGAAAGAGGTCGACAGAGATGAAGCTTTCAGCCTTTACGAGCTTTTAAATTGATGTTCAATTTTTATTGCTTTTTAAAATTGTGGTCGAGCTGGGCTGGTCCAGCAATTTACTGGGTCTGGGTCAGCCCGACCCAGTTTCATGTGTGGCTCATCCCATTGTGGGCCCGGCCAATCCATTTGCCACCTCTAGATGTGAACAAACCTCCAATGAGACTATGAGAGAGTGTTGTTTTAGGTAGAGAATTACGATATGCAAAAACATGTATACTTAGAAGAAGTAACTCACTCAGCTTAAGAATATTTTATTAAAAAATTGACAGTTTGCTAAAAAAAAATATAGTTGATAATAAAGTTTGTTCAAATTCCGCATGTGAATAGCAACATATTCCACGTGCTAGTAAATTAAAATACAAAGCATCATATTTAAGTTCATCTAATTAATAAACTTATTAAGAGGCAAATTTAGAATCTATAGGATGAGGTCATCATGTTTTTTCTAACAACTAGTGGATTGCACGTGCAAAATACGTGTTGTATTTTAATTAATTATTTAATAACTTGGTCATTGTTAGTGTATTTTTTTAATAATTTTTTTTGTTTATTAAAGACTAAGAGCTTGTTTGTAATAGGTGTTTGGGCAAAAAAAAAAAAAAAAGGTTTTTCTAGCATGACAAATTTGACTTTTCAAAAGTTTTGAAGTTGAAATGACAAAATTATTCTAAATCAACACAATTTCATTTCAAAATAGTAAAGGTAATTTTGTCATTTCACTTTCAAAACTTTGGAAAAATCAAATATGTCATGCTAGAAACTAAACAACTTTAATTTTCTTTCCGATTGTCAAATTCATGTAGAAAATCTTTGATCACTACCAGCTGAAAATCAATACATGGTGATTCAAGAAGCAATGAGATCTTGAACTCAAATTCAAAAGATTAAACTAATGTCTATTTCATCAACATATATAGTACATGAAAGACTTTCTGTTTGAACAACAACATATATCTTCAGGAACCAAATTAAGAAATGCCAATATGGAAACATTTGAATAAAAATTTCTCTATCATCAATCTTACCTATTGTAGAGGCATTAGAGTCTCAACCAGCCAAATCTTCATCACTTGCATTCATATCTTGGACAAATTGTTAACAAGCTGAATTAACGGGATCAAAAAAGCCAATACATCCTACTCTTGCTCACAGACAAGAAGCAGTAGAATGGTCATACCAAAGTTGTGTTTATAGGCTAGATATGAAGTCAATTGTGGTTGAAGTGATGAAAGTCAATAATTCATATAATAATGTGCCACTTAACTACTTGAGTGATGTACTAATGTGATTTACATTGTTGCATCATAACAATGTCAAACCTGCATTAAGAATTCACACGTGCTGGAGAATTCTTCTCAATGATAATCGCCTTCAACGTGCAGAGTCTATCGTAACATGAATAAACTATTAGGAATAACCACTAAGATAGTTCAATGAATGCTTTATTTCAACACCAATCAGAAATGAGAATATATCCCACCCCCGCTTATAGTAGTAACTTACTATTCATACTCCTAAAGGAATGATTCCATATCTTTCCAAACCCCTAGCCTACAACAAGGATTCATTGCAGAATACCCAATTGATAAGAATTAAATTTCACTGAATTTAACTACTTGTTAAAATCAATTGGATCCAAATGTAATAAAAGACTTCTAACTTCCATGAAAAACATCTCCATGATATACAATAAATTAATCTAGTCAGAAAGAGCATGGATGGCATATCTAAACAGAAAACCCAACTCAGCAACAAAAGATGGGGAAGGCATCTATGAATACCCACAAACTCAAGGACCCCTAAAAACAAAGGACGTTCCATTAAATTTCCAAGACCAAATCAAATTAAATAAAACTTGTAAACCCAATTTTTCAATTGATAAGCAAAATTTGAGAAACATGGTAAAGAAATTTAAACCCAAATTTGCATTGCTCCATTGACGAGCATCGTATTTCATACCTGGTAATAAGACGCTTCAACACCGATGAGAGAGAGGAGAGGCAGGTGATGAGAAAGAAAGAGGGAGAGATACAGAGGCATATGAGATGATATGAGATGGGGTTAGTTAGTGGGTAAATTTTTTAGGGCTTTAATATTTGGAATTTTCAATTTTCCGGCGGCCAAAGTCGTCTTTTCCTTGTGTAAAGAGTTAGGAGTTCTTGCCCTCCTCACCTATATTGGCAGTGAATCGTTAAATGGGCTGAACTTTCTGTTATAATTTTACAACAATTGGCTTAATAATTACAAACTTGGGCTTCGGCTACAGATTTTCGGTTGCTGGCGAAAATTGAAAATTTTAAAAAAGAGTTTTGCTACGTTTTCGGTTGCCGATGAATTATTAATTTTTTCATCTATTTTATTTATCTTTTAACTTTAAATAATTATCAAAAATTTAATCGATCCGCATACAAGCTCTGCTAAAGACAATAACAAAGCTCCATAACTTAACACCAAGTTGTCGTTAGCAAGAAATGAGAATAAAACTTTGTTTCAATATTTATTTTATTGTGTTAACACTTAAACTTAAAATATCACATTGTTCAAAAAAAAGTCATTGTTGTACAAACTCTATGAAATGATGATAAATATTACTTAATTGCTTTCACATTTAAACATGAAATGCTCAACTAAAGGGATGTCGACGTACAATAGGTAAACTACTACACATATGTTTTCTTCGCATGGGATTAGTTTGAATCTTTTATATTTTTGTAATTGAATAACTTCGTTGTAGAAAATTCGAATGTTAAATGAATGAAACTTAATTTACGGTTATTCCTTAAGTGCTTGTTTGATAGAGATTAAAATTGGTTTTTTTGGTCAAATATTGCTGTTGGTTTTTTGGGTCAAAAAGCTAAAAATGACTTATTACCTCTTCCAAAATTGCCCCCGCTTGGGTCAAATGTCTTCAGCCTTTTGTGGGTCAACAATACGACTCCTTTGTCTGCAAAAGGCTCATTTTGGTAATTTTATTCCAATTCTATCTCCCTTGTCAGGTTGTTTTAGTTTGGTCAAAAATTAAAAAACCCAAAACCCAAAAAAAAAACCAATTTTAATCTCTATCAAACAAGCACTAAGTGATTAACCTTCAACTCCATATAGTTGAATCTTTTTTAATTTTCAAAATTTTCTTTACATTACTCATAGAAAATATGTGGGTAACAAGATTTACTCTTCATCAACATACTTTTCATAGCTCAATAGTTGAAATATTAATATCACATACGGATTATCTGTAAGTGATAGGTCGAAATATTTTTTCGACTTATGAATCACTCTTCCCCAACGAATATTCCATTGGTGAAAGGTCAAAAAAATTGGTCTTCAAAATTGATTAATATCACCTTCAGAATTTTCGTATGTAATAAAAATTACTCATTACGTACGGATAATTTGTAGCTGAAAGGTCAAAATATTTTTTGTTCATATGAATTACTCGTCACCTATTGATTTTTCGTAGGTGATAGGTCGAAACAATTTTTGGTCATTAAAAATGGTTAATATCAACAACGAAAAAGCCGTAGGTAATATATATTATTCTTTTAGGCACAGAAAATCCGTTGGCCAAAAGTTATTACTGTTGCCAATGGAAAAGCCGTTGTTGATTACTGTAGGTCGGCCATCACCTTTGCCAACGGATAATCCGTTGGTAAATTTCCTTTGGTGAAAATGCGATTTTTAGTAGTGTATATAACAAGAAATCACATTAATAATTTCATTATACTTTAGAAATTATTTCCTTCAAAGCCTGAAGATCGCAACATAGGATAATTGACACGGTCAGTGCACCTCCACACAAGAAAAAGGAAAAAAGAAAAAGTAATAGCAATTCAAGCTAATTTTCATTTACAATTATATCTTACCTGAGAGCACATGTGTCCATCCAGTGAGAGAGATGAGAAAGAGCAGAGGTATTCCGATGAGATGGCCGACGATGCGAGGGTTTTGACAACGTCTTTCAATTTGGGAACTGGGAAGAGTAGGGAACTGTATTGGATTGTCTTTCTATTGTTGCGCTTGGGCTTGGGCTTGGGCTTGGGTTTGAATCAATCTTAATTATTTTAATTTTTCAAGGAAAAATATTATGATAATAAATTTTGGAAAATATGAATCTATTTAAAAATTTATAAGACAATATTTTAAATTTTATTTTTGGACTCAGGCTGTTTTCAAATTGGAGGATAGCCTCAAATTTAAAAGTTATATTGATTTATTAAAATAATAAATTAATTTAGCTTAAAAGTCTGGTTAACGTATTGTTCACGATTACAACAATGATTTGAAAATAAGATGATGATGATTAAATTTGAAACAAGATAGTATAGTTAAATTAGTTTAAATGTCAAAAGTATTGGTCAATCATCACATTTATTCAGATAAACATACGGATTTGTTACTCGATAAAGTGAAATCAATGTTTTGTGTGTTGTGTTTGTGTATATATATTTGCGTATTAATTAAGAATTGTACGATTAAATTGTGGTATAGTTATTATATCCAATATTGTTACTATACCAATTAAAATGTCAAAACTAGCAATAGGCATGGTCCAGCTCCAAAGAGAAATGAATAAAACAGAATAGCAATAGGTATTTTACAAAGCCTATCCTCTGTCAATATTGTCACTTAAAGAAAAATATACGATGCATTTGTCTTCTCCTTTGACCATCGCTTTTCCGTTTAACTCTTCTTCAAAATCGATTCACAGTATCATTTAATTGCAACCTCAGACTATGGATCACGACCTCTTCCAGTTGGAGAATCGGGGTAAGGTCGGGAAACATGGTCTCGTCCCAAATAATATTTTTTATTTTTGTTATTTTTTTAATTTAAATTGATTTTAAAAAATAAAAAATATTTAAAAGGTAAACGGGGTGGGAAATAGTATTTGTAATAGTATCTGACGAAAATGCTCAACTTAATTTCCTAACTACTCAACCAACCAGTTAGAGATGCACCACTCTTAATTTTGATAGAAGTACAAAAGAAAAGTGTGTAAAATCATCTAGTGGCTATCGAACTTTAATCAAGTTTCTATTTAACCACTAAACTGTAAAAAGTATCTCAACGTTCACCAAACTTTCAACTAAAATTTTCATCCATCACCCGTTCCTCATTCTCTTGCAATACTAGACAGAATATCCTACGTGGCAAACGATCTTCCAACGTGGCATAGTAACAGTGTTAAATCTCTCACAGTCAACAAAAGTACACTACTCAAACATGTCTAATTGACATGAATTTGGTTGGGAAAACCTGAAATTGTTATCAATTTCTTTAAAGAATGGCATGTTTGAGTAGTACATTTTTGTTCGTTGGAAGAGATTTAACATCATTACTACGCTACGGCAGAAGAGTATCTGCCACGTAGGATATTCTGTTAGGTATTGCAAATGAATGGGTAACGGGTGATGGATGAGAAACTTAGTTAAAAGTTGAATGGGCATTAACATACCTTTTAAACTTCAGTGGTTAAGTAGAAACAATGTTAAAGTTTGGTGGCTACTCATTGATTTTACCCAAAGAAAAGTCTCAATAGCATATGTAATTTAACATCACAAGTTTTGAGAGAGCTATTGGAGGAAAATCACAAGTTTCAATAGTGAAATTTAATTTACGTAAGTTTGAGGACTGTTTTGCACACTTTTAAAACTTGAGAAGGATCAATAATGGATAAATATGGAAATTCAGGGACTAGTATAAAAGCCTGTGGGTGTTGTGGGATCACTGCTGAAGATTTGGAGTTTAAAAGACCAAGCATGTACAAAAATTTAAAATAGGGACCAAATCACAAATTTTGGAAACATGGCGATGGGAACCATCGTGCGGAGGGAAAATTTTGGATTCATGTTATTATTTTTTAATTCATCACCCGTCCGAACAATGTTTAATTTTTTTCAGTTATTTGGCTCATGATTTTGGAGGGAAAATTGTTGTTTTCCTCTTCTGTTTTCCTTTTATTTATATTAGTAGCGTTCTCCTGCCCCCAAGATGTAAACACCCACCTGCTGATGTGTCAGCATGTGGGTTGTCCATTTTGGGACAATTAATTTCTATCAATTTCTTGGACAACCCACCTACTGACACATCTGCAAGTAGGTGTTTACGTCATGCCCCCAAGGGGCAGGAGAACACCACTCTTACTTATATACATGTTTTTATTTTTATTTTTGACTAATGTATTTAGAGGGAATATTGTTGTTTCCCTCTCTTTTTAATGCTTAGTTTTTTTATAGGAATTTTTTTATAGGACCTGTTTTCCATTATTTTACCCTACTTCTTCAATTTAAAATTCTATACACCCTAGGTATGCGCATTCGATCTCCAATCTAATGATTTTTTTCTTTTTTCTTTTTTAATTTTGCTTTTTGGTTTCTTAATTTAATATATTTTCAATTCTTGGTTTCATGTTGATTCTTTCTGAATTTCTTTTTGTTATTTATCAAAGATTATTTAATAAACAAATTGACGACTTTTTTTGTTTTGTTTATAGAAACGATTTCAATTCAAAAGTTTCTACTACACACATAAAGTAATGGGAGTAGATTTTGTCCCTTGGAAAACCGGTCAGCTCTTTTCTGCTTTACATGTGTGCATATTTTCCCGATTTGCATATGTATGTATTTCTTTTATTGTATATGTATATGTATATGCATTCATCTTGTGTTTTAAGTTTTGTTAGTTTTTCACTTTTCTAACTTATGAATTATTTGGTTTGTGAGGGTAAACTAATGTTCATTTGGGTGATTAAATTTATTTCATAGGAAAACGATATAATTAGAAAAAAAAAGTCATAATTTAAGTTTCAATGGATGGTTTTGGGCTGGTGCTGAAGTAAACACTTGATGATATGAATTGCTACATTTTGTATGCCTGTCTTGTCAACTCCAATGTGTGAATATGATATTATGAATTTTTGGATGGAGAAGAAAGCCTACTTTATCCTATGATAGTAACTCTAAATAAGCTATTACAAATATGATATTCAATATAACTCTTAATCATAACCAAAATAATCTTGAATATAACTCTTAATCATTGGTCAAAGGACATTCCGTACACTTTAATAGTTTCCTTCAAGTTGCCATGCTGGCCTATAATCAGTCCATAGACCATCCATCCAGCGCAAATCCAATAGCACCATATCCACCACCTGGAAATACTCTGACATTTCGAAAGAGAGAAAATTGAAAATTGTGCTCAATTTTACGATCATTAGATTTCAAATTTAATAAAAGATAAAATATTTAGCAAAACAAATGTAAAGGAGAAACGAGTGATAAAATCTTTAAATCATGCTCCTCAATCGGTGTTTAACAAATATCTAACCAGAAATACCAATAGTGATACTCAAACATAAATGAGCATTTAAATGAAAATGGTGACTAAATTGAAATTACTCAAAAAAGAAGAACCACGTTTTTTAATTCACATCTCTGCCTTCCGTATCAAAATATAGAAATTACTTATTAACTACTAGATCCAGATGAATCACAAAAGAAGAACAAAAGTTTTGCAACAAAGAAAGCAAAACAAGAACTTCCCATCGGCCAGAGAAGGTACAAAAGCATATATAAATTCTTTGTTCATAAGAAAGGAAAGCCCAAGAAACGTTTTATTTCAAGCTAATCTTGCCTTCCATTACAATTCATATAATCGTTCTTGATACTACATGCATATGAATGTGTGTGTATATATATATATATATATATATATATAAATACATCCGCACTGACTAGAGAGAAGAAATGAGGAACTGAAGCTTCCTTGTTGGTATAAATATTCATTACAGCCTTATGAATCCTATACTCATTACATAATAGATTTCAAGGTGATTTACATGTTTTTTGGAAGGTTATTTATTCTCATTGTTCTTGTTCTACAAGGATATATGTCTACATTCTCCCTTCACGTGAATATTTCTTCTACATTCAGCACGATCAAGTTCCTAAATATCAGAGGTGCAACATAAAAGCTGCTTCAAGACTTAACTTCTGACCTAACTCACAGAAGCCTGTCCCATTCATTTTCTTCTTTATTGCTAACCAAATTATCATCCTTCCTCTCAAAACTTTGTGCATGTGAACCAAGCATGTCAATCTCTAATTCTGATTCAGCTGTCTCCGGTGAATCAGATTCAAGGTTTGAGCGGTCAACATTTCAAAATGGAATTACACAATCTTGTTAACAACATCAGTACTGTTGGCTTGTATGCCCAAATATTATAATTTTGCTGTGATGAAATGACAATTTCATATTGAATAAAACATTGGTTTGTATTCATTTATTATTATTGCATTTGTTTAATAATGAACATGTATATAAAGTGCCAATGATCAATTGTGATAATATAAGTTGGATGCTTGCGTTGAGAAGCATAGTGTGACACAACTTATATTTTAATCATGAATAAAATTATTCACAACTAATGTATAAGGGTTGGCGTTTTATACTAAAAGGTTGTAGTGTTGACTATTTAATTATTCGGGTATGCGATTTGTCCTTATCGTAGAAATAGTTTAATGGTGACACTAGTACACTTGGAGTGTATTGAACGGACCACGTGTTGAATTTAATTATATAGCATGACCGTACAAATAATTAAATTCTACTTGATCACCGGGTATTTCATCTAAATTCATTGACATGATTGTGTATATCTTTTCGTTAGTTTGATGGTTCTTTGATTCACCAATGAGTGAGATGATTTTAGATGATCAAATATCTCGGTGAGTTGGGAGCTTGAGAATGAGCGAAGTAGAGAACACGAATTCGTGTCGGGAACTATCGTCCTGAAAAATGGGTCGAGTGACAACTTAAGTATTTTCTGTTGAATGGTTATAAATCTGAGCTCAGTGTTTAGCGACAGCTAAACTTCGACATCTGTGAATTAGTTCACAGGACCGTTGAAGAAAATGTAATTTAAAGTTAGTGAGAATAATTAGAAGGGCAAAACGATCATTTATGCTCATACCTAATTATCGGAGCTCAGACAGAGATGAAATATATATACGGTAGGTCAGAGAAAAGTATTACAGCTTCTGTAATCTTATATATTCCGAGAGTGCAGTCTCTTGCCTTTAGTGGAAAAAGCAAAAGACTAATAATTAGATCGGGCAGTCAAGGGTCGACTAGACAGTCTAATTATTGGAGCTTGGAAAATATATGTCCGTACACGTTCTTGTGGTAGCTCTATAAAGTCTTGGGCTTAATCATAGTTACTATGAAAGTTTTGGACTTGACTGTAATTATGATATAAGTTCAAGGATTACATGTGTAATTAAACCAATGAGTGAGATGATTTTAGTTGATCAAATATCTCGGTGAGTTGAGAGCTTGAGAATGAGCGAAGTAGAGAACACGAATTCGTGTCGGGAACTGTCGTCCTGAAAAATGGGTCAAGTGACAACTTAAATATTTTCTGTTGAACGGTTATAAATCTGAGCTCAGTGTTTAGCGACGGCTAAACTTCGACATCTGTGAATTAGTTCACAGGACCGTTGAAGAAAATGTAATTTAAAGTTAGTGAGAATAATTAGAAGGGCAAAACGATCATTTATGCTCATACCTAATTATTGGATCTCAGACAGAGATGAAATATATATACGGTAGGTCAGAGGAAAGTATTACAGCTTCTGTAATCTTATATATTTCGAGAGTGCAGTCTCTTGCCTTTAGTGGAAAAAGTAAAAGACTAATAATTAGATCGGGCAGTCTAGGGTCGACTAGACAATCTAATTATTGGAGCTTAGAAAATATATATCCGGACACGTTCCTGTGGTAGATCTATAAAGTTTTGGGCTTAATCATAGTTACTATGAAAGTTTTGCGCTTGACTGTAATTATGATATAAGTTCAAGGATTACATGTGTAATTAAATCAATCCTAAACTAATTGGACTTGGATACAATCAGGACTTTTGTCGTTATTTACAGTCAGAAGGCTTGCTATATTTATATCACATTGCTTGTGACATAAATAATTAGAACAATTAAGAAAAAGAAGAGTGAAAATTCTGAAATCTTTGTTTGACTTGAATTTTAGTTTCTTAGTTTTCTAAATCTGACCAGTCCAAAAATTAGTTTTTTTATTAAATTAAAAAGGTGCCCACACGCTGGTGTAATCTATACTTGGAGTATTTAATTATCATAAACACGTGAACACTTAGCAAAGATCCTGATTTTATTGAATTAAAGAAATTTTTTATTTTCTGGCTAATTCTCGTGCCAGTTTCCAACAATTAGTATCAGAGAGGTCTAGATCGTTCACGTGTTTTGTTATGTTATCTAGATATGATAATTGCATATTCTAGTCGAGCGATGTCTAGGATTATCGATTTATACGTTGATTGAATAATTGGTATTATTTTAAACTGTGATCCAATTATTTTGTAGCCCCACTTGTTCATTGTATTTTGTTATTTCGAGTCTGTAACAACATCGGTGGATTACGACTCCATCATCTTGATTTATTTTTTAACTGCAAAATAGATTTAAATTGTGAGCCCTAAATTGGGACATATTTATTTGTGTAATGTTGAAGATTCAAGATCAGACTGACGAAAAGGACAAATTAGAGCGCTAGATGATCTGTGAGAGCACAGATCAGGCGTCGTCGGAGATCTGCCATCACGCAGATCTGGCGCACGTCGCGCGCCACTAGATGATCTATGCAAGCGCAAATCTGGCCATCGGATCTGCGAACGTGCAGATCCAGCGATGGATCTATGCACAGCAGCAGCGCGCAGATCCAGCCAGATCTGTGCATGACCGACTCGCAGATCTCGTGGGATCTGCGTCGCCGTTGTGGATCGGTGGCCTCACGATTGGGCTGGTGGCCTTAGCAGATGTGTTGGCTGTTTTGATTTTTTCCTGGTGTTTAGACAAGTAGAAATCTTTGAGGAAGAAGAAGATTCCTGTTTGGAAACTTGGATAGCTTCTGTTTGGTTCCAAGAATAATGGCTATTTGGTTGCTGAGATATATTCTGTTTGGTGCCATGAATAGTGGATGTTTGGTTCAATGGATAGTTGCTGTTTGGAAAGTTTGAGCTGAAGATTTAATTTAAATATTGGGTTTGGACCAATTGGCTTTTAATTTAATTCTTGAGTCTTGTTTTGGGCCACAAATAATTGTTAATTTATTACTAATGTATGCTTTAAATATTTATATAAAATATTATTGTTCTGTAAATCATGACATATAGAATTAATTTTGGTATCGCTCGTGAAACTTAGAATAGAATGCATTTCATTAAAATATTAGTTTTCCCTAGTTTCATTTAATTTAAATTAAATTTTTCTTGAAAAGGAAATTTGTAATAATTAAACTGTATGTTGATTTGATTAATGTGAACAGTTGGTAATTATTTAAATTAAAATCCATTATTTTAAAATATTGAGTGGGAGAAGGAATTTATTTAAATAAAAACCCACGGTCTCCTTTTGTCAATCCATAAGCAACAGAATACGTTAGCCTCGTGCCGGTAACGCAACGGACTTCCTATAAGAGGGCTGCGTGATTCGAGTTGTTTGATTGGATTCTTTTTTGGTAAGATCGTCTAGATTGAATATAATTTAAGATCATCCTATAGATGGTGGGATTATTTTTCAAGTATCTGGAGATCTAGACAAATGTTATACACTCAAATCGAGATAATCTATGAAACTCTTATAGAGGCTCTCGTTTATGATCTTGGTGACCAAATAAAGCGATACTGGATTTATCTAGACATTTATTGTCAAGACATGATTTGTCTAGTAGGAGGGTCCCAACTTAATCAGTGGACACAGTGACCTTTCCTATAGAGAGGTATGTTGGATCGCCAAGCTTAAGTAGTCGTTACATTGTTGTAGTTTTATGGATCTACATGTGCATTTATGCATCATATGTTAAATTCGCTACTCAATTTTAATATGCAATAATTTTATTATTTTTCAGTAAAATGTCTCTTAGTCCATTTTCGGTTATCCTAAAACAAAACCAACTTATTGGAGAAAATTATGTGGATTGGAAACGTAATCTAATGATTGTTCTCACCGTTGAGAAAATTGATTTTGTGCTTGAAGAAGATTGGCCTGAGCAACCTACTGAGACTGCAAGCAAAGACAAGAGAGATTCTTTTGATAAGTGGGTGGCTGCAGACAAGTTGGCTCTCTATTACATTTTGGCATCGATGTCGAATGTGTTACAGCAGAAGCATGACAATCTTGAAACCTCTTATGACACAATGAAAAGCCTCAAGGACATGTTTGCACATCAAAGTAGGAAAGTTCGGTTCGAAGTCATTCGTACCTTATAGAACATCCGCATGAAACTCGGAACGCCAGTGAAGGAACATATGTTGACCATGATTGGACACTTGAATGTGGCGGAAAATCTGGGTGCAACTATTGATCAAGATACTCAGGTTGATGTGGTATTAAACTCTTTACCTGATATGTTTTCATAGTTTACTGTGGACTATCACTTACACAAGATGGATATGCCATTAACTAAGCTGATGAATGAGTTGCAAATTGTGGAAAGTGGTCTTAAATCTAAAGGTGGTGATGCTTATGCAGCAATTGGTAGCTTCCCTGTTTCCAAGCCAAAAGGCAGAGATGGAAAGAAAATGAAGAGAACTAATAAGAAGCATGAAGGCAATAAGACCAACGTAGATGGAAAGTCGAAAGGTAAGTGTTTCAAATACGGACAGAAAGGACACTGGAGGAAAGACTGTCCTGTTGCACTTACTAAAAAAAAAAGCAAGATGCTGATGATTCAGGAGAGCAGAAAATTTAGTGAAGACCAATTTGCTATTATAGTCGGCACATGAGCAATAGTATCGGCGAGAGCTGTAGGTGTAGTTTATTTTATTTCAATAGTGGTAGGTGTTTAATTTTTAAAGACTGATACTATGGCCCATAGATAAAGTGGAATATAATTATCCTTTTCTTGTTAATAGGACAAGGTTATTCTCTTATTTTGCACTAACGCGCTTTACTTTTGATGAACAAAGCTCTACAAACCATAATAAACAAAATGCATACCATACTAGTAATACATATCTATGGCTCTTAGACTTGGACACATCAACATTAACATGATACAAAGACTGACAAGGAATGGTACCCTCAACTCAATTGAGGTCGAACCATTGCCAGTCTATGTAATTCTTGTTTGGAAGAAAAGATGTCTAAGAAGTTCTTTTTTTTTGGCAAAAGAATATAGAGCCAAAGAAGTATTGGAACTAGTTTATTCTGATGTATGTGAACCCATGAGTACACCCGCGAGAGGGGCTATGAGTATTTTATCACCTTTATAGATGATTACTCTAGATTCAGATACATTTACCTGATGACTCAGAAGTCAGAGGCTTTTGAGAAATTCAAAGCATATCGGACTAAGGTTGAGAAACATTTAGATAAAAGTATAAAGACATTTCAATCATATCGAGGTGGCGAATATCTCTCAGGAGAATTCAGGGATTACTTAATAGAAAATGGTATAGTTTCTCAACTGAATGCGCTTGGTAGACCCCAACGGAACGGCATTTCAGAAAGAAGAAACAAGACATTGTTAGATATGGTTATGATGATTTTTTTCAACTCTACCTATCTCAATTTTGGGATGTGCACTGAAGACACCTACGTATATTCTTAACTTGGTTTCATCTAAGTCTGTTCCCAAGACTCTCTTAGAATTGTGGAATGGGCGCAAACCAAATTTGCGTCACATCCAAATTTGGGGATGTCCGGCTTGTGTGTTGAAAGGAAAGACAGAAAAGTTGGATTCTAGGTTATAAATATGTCTATGTGTGGGATATCCTAAAGGTAACAGGGGATATTAATTTTTGATAGTTCTCTAGATAGGAAGGCTTTTTGTCAGTATGAACACACCCTTCCTAGAGGATAAATATATTAATAAATGTCAGTCTAAGAGTATGTTTGTTTTGGAATAAATGAGTGGGAACGATTCTACAATATTAATTCCTGAAACACAACCTAGTGACAGATGACCAGTGGTATCGTAAACACCTAGGGAACGTTATCTGAGTGGGAGAAATGATTCTTCATCTAATCCCATAGATCAAGAAAATGTTCAAGGTAATGAGGGGGTATTTGTATAACCTGAAGGTGATACCAACATTGATGAAAATATTACGATTCAAGATCCATCGTCTATTAGGCAAAGTCAGAGGATCATCAAAAAAATTTCTAGGTACTTGTTAGTAGGAGAATCCAAACAGGCGATCTCCGTATAACAAGTAGATGATTCGACTTCATATAAGGAGTCTATGGACAAAATGATAATTTTCATGGTGCTTTATGTGGACGATATTTTACTCATATGAAATGATGTGGGAATGTCATTATCTACGAAAGCGTGGTTGGCCCAACAGTTTTTATATAAAGGTTTTGGAGAAAGCTAGATGTGTTCTAGGGATTCAGATCTTAAAAGATCGAATGGAACAAGCTGGTAGTTTTAACCCAAGCTATATATATTGACAAGATGCTTGTCAGATTGCCATGCAAGATTCTAAGAAGGGCAATTTGCTTTTCAAACATAGAATCTAACTATTTAAGGAGTATTCCCAAAGAAACTCCTGAAGAGATATATGACATGATTAGAATACCTTATGCGTTTGCAATGGGTAGTCTCATGTATGCTATGCTGTGCACTAGACCTTACATTTGTTATGATGTTGGTATGATAACTCATTATCAGTCTAGCCAGACAAGAACATTGGGTGAATGTAAAGCATATCTGTTGACGTCGGAACCTGCAACGTTCACGTGCCAACAGATCTCCAGTCACTCCTCTGCCAACTTGTATGTTACCTGCACACTCGGACAATCGTTAGGCACCAAGATCTCTGGAGAAGAAGGGTCCGGCGATCATTGGTACTCCAACGATCAAGTCTACTGCCGATATCAGAGTAATACACGGTGGGCAAAAGTAATTGGGTGTGGGAGAGACAAGCAGGCAGAGATTTGAACAGAGTTTAGGGTGGGATTTTAAGTACAAAAAGAGCGTACTAAATATTCTGAGTATTGAAAAATGTGCGTACCTTAGAATAACCAGAATCTGATATTTATAGGGGGAGAATCCTAATTGATTTAGGGAAGCAATCAATTAGAATTATGTTGGGATTCTCTTTCCTTATCAGATAATGTAGGTTCCAATCTCACCGTGATCTTCCGAGATTGCATCCTAATCTCTCTCAATCTCTAAGATTGTGTTGCTGATTTTATTGGATTGGGATATGGTTTCCTTGTAACAATCAAACACAATCTTCCCTAGGATATCCTTTTAGCTGTCCCAAAATATCGGATTATATGCGAACTATAATAAATACGAAGCCCGGTGAGGCTCTCTGGGTCGGCAATGAGTGTCGAGGTCCTTTGTGGGCCTCGCAATACTTCGACTAAGATGTTCGATGGGCCTTCGAGGCCTTCTGAAAATTTGCGAGGCCTTTGCTGGGCCTCCGAGGCCTTCACCGGGCCTATGGGACCTTTATGAATCTGGAAGAACCCCGTTGGGCCTAAAGGTCTTAGCGAGGCCTGAATTAGGCCTAGATGAGACTTTTACTGGGACTTTGCTGACGTAGAGGCCTCACCAAAATTGGGTGGTAAAAATATCCTTAAGTACCTTCGAAGAACAAGGAACTATATGCTAGTTTACTCTTTACCATTGGGGTATATGTATTTTAAGATTATACTCTAGGAAAAGTGGTAAAATTATTGGGTTGTATGCCCAAATAGTATAATTTTGCTTGATAAAATGACAATTTTATATTGAATAAAATTTTGGTTTGTATTCATTTATTATTATTGCATTTGTTTAATATTGAGCATGTAAATAAAGTGCCAATGATCACTTGTGATAATATAAGTTGGATCATGGATGCTTGCGTTGAGAAGTATAGTGTGACACAACTTATATTTTGATCATGAATAAAATTGTTCACAACTAATATATAAGGGTTGGAGCCTTATACTAGAAGGTTGTAGTGTTGACTATTTAATCATTTGGGTATGCGATTTTTCCTTATCATAGAAATGGTTTAATGGTGACACTAGTACACTTGGAGTGTATTGAACGGACCACGTGTCGAATTTAATTATATAGCATGACTGTGCAAATAATTAAATTCTACTTGATCATCAGGTATTTCATCTAAATCCCTTGATATGATTGTGTATATCTTTTTGTTAGTTTGATGGTTTTTTGATTCACCAATGAGTGAGATGATTTTAGTTTATCAAATATCTCGGTGAGTTGGGAGCTTGAGAATGAGCGAAGTAGAGAACAGGAATTCGTGTCGGGAATTGTCGCCCTGAAAAATGGGTCAAGTGACAACTTAAGTATTTTCTGTTGAACAGTTATAAATCTGAGCTCAGTGTTTAGCGACAGCTAAACTTCAGCATCTGTGAATTAGTTCACAGGACTGTTGAAGAAAATATAATTTAAAGTTAGTAAGAATAAATAGAAGGGCAAAACAGTCATTTATGCTCATACCTAATTATCGGATTTCAGACAGAGATGAAATATATATACGGTAGGTTAGAGGAAAATATTACAACTTCTGTAATCTTATATATTACGAGAGTGCAGTCTCTTACCTTTAGTGGAAAAAGCAAAAGACTAATAATTAGATCGGGCAGTCTAGGGTCGACTAGACAGTCTAATTATTGGAACTTGAAAAATATATGTCCAGACCGGTCCTATGGTAGTTCTATAAAGTCTTGGGCTTAATCATAGTTACTATGAAAGTTTTGGACTTGACTGTAATTATGATATAAGTTCTAGGATTGCATGTGTAATTAAATCAATCTTAAACTAATTAGACTTGGATGCAATCAGGACTCTTGTCGTTGTTTGCAGTCAGAACGCTTGCTATATTTATATCACATTGCTTGTGTCATAAATAATTAAAATAGTTAAAAAAAAGAAGAGAGAAAATTCTAAATTCTTTGTTTGACTTGAATTTTAGTTTCTTAGTTTTCTACATCTGACCAGTCCAGAAATTTGTTTGTTTGATTAAATTAAAAAGGTACCCATACGCCGGTGTAATCTATACTTGGAGAATATCATAGAAGGCTTGAACGTTGGGAGCACCAAGTTCGTGAATCAAAAACAGCAAGTTCGTGAATCAGATCAAGATCTAAAATCATATATCGATTCAGGTATAATACTAATCTATTAGTATTTAATTATAATGAATATGTGAACACCTAGCAAAGATCCTGGTTTTATTGAATTAAAGAAAAAATTTATTTGGCTAATTCTCATGCTAGTTTCCAACAAGTACATCTATCTTGGTAGACATCCCCAAGGCCACCAGTCCTCCTCCTATTGTTTAATGTGGTTTTCACCATCTTTTCCAGGCAAACTAGAAGAATCGCTAACTAGTTTTTCGGTTCTCCATTTTAGGATACTTTCCATCTCCTTCTACGACACAGACTTGTTCACAAATATTTGATCAAGCGTCAGTTTCTTCTTTGCCAGTTGCAAGATGCGTTCTTCAACACTATCACAGACAAGTGCTTATTTCACCCAGATAAGCACTTGTCAAGCATCAATTTCTTCAACACTATCACAAATATTTGATCGAGCATCAGTTTCTTCTTTCATTTTATTTTGTTATCCATTTGTTTCATCAAATACAACTATAAACTGTCACTCTAAGCATTCAACCTCATATTCATTAATCAATTTCCTGATCAAAGTAGTTGAATGCTCAATAAAGATCTTTAACTCAAGAAAATGACAACATAATATCATAAGTTTACAAATTTACATTATTATTGGAAAAAACATATAAAAAATTCAGCTAATTTACTTGAAAGGGAGTAACCAATTTTCTGTAGAGTGCCTGACGAAAGCACCAGGCGAAATTATGACATAAGACCTGCTGTGGTCAGCTTCTTGAGATTCCACTGGGTACAGCACGAAAAAAACTGAGGCTACAACAAGAGCTTCGTCGCGCCAGATTCGGTGCACCTCACGCTTCCTAAATTGTACCATTTGGGAATTGTGTAGATTTTACTCTGTAATGAGGGGTGGTGATGTTCTGAGTTGAGCGATCGATAGGGTTGTATTTGGGGTTGACATCAGTATAGTTCAAATTAGAATGAAAACCAAAAATTTCAGAGAATCAAAAGCATCATCGATCAAATTTGCAGCCAAATTTAGCTTTCAATTAGCAATGCAACCGATTCCTATAGTGTACATATTGAAAAAACAAAAAACAAAACCACATGTTTGTACATACTAATTAATAATTTACTATGTATTTGTTAATTAGTTTAAAATATTTATTTATGAGCAATAGTAGAATAGAATTGTGACAAATGTTGTTCATTACAAAGACTTATGGGAGACGAATGTGGATGTCACGATTTGTTTTCCATCATTTTTACAAGCAAGAGCAATGACAAATATAGGTGTCGCAAATTTTTTCTTCTATCCTAGAATTTTTAGCAACAAATATTACTTGTCGCAAAAATTAGACCTATTGCATCACAAAAAAACTGTTACAAGAAATAAAAGTTTGTCGCCATAAGTTTCCCACCAAATATATTTTGGCACCAAGCTTTCCATCATGTTTTTGGAGACAATCTTTATTACTTGTCGCGCATTTCGACATTTCGCGACAAATTTTTATATTGCCTTAATTTTTTTTGGTACTTATTTTTCCACCAAAATTTTTGCGACAAACTTTAAAAACGTGTTGCGCTAAATCACTTATTGCAACAAATTTGTGTATGTCACAAAATATCTTTTCACGAAATAGAGATTTTGTTGTAGTGAATGGTGGATGCTTATTGTAAGCTAAAGTAAACATATTGGTACAATTAATTTGAATCAACAAATAACTCCAATAAGAGAAATTAAAAAACCATAATATATTGTGATTCAATAGCCTTCCATTTCATTCAAAACAAGTATTTTTTTTTTTTGGCTTGCTTACAATTTGACACTACTATTTCAGTTACTCACGCACTCAATACAAAATAAAGTATCATGAAGTTAAATATACAATTCTTATGTAGTTTAACTTTATTATCAGTGATGTAGTAGAGAGCAAAAGTGGTATGGAATGTTGTATTTACTTCATTGCATCTTTCAGTTGAAGATTGCAAAAGAGCAAAACAAAAGTACTAAGTTGGATCATAATTGTCATTTGTGATGTAATAGAGAGCAAAAGAGGTTTGGAATGCTGCATCTACTTTATTGTATCGTTGAGATGAAGATAGCAAAAGAGAAACAAAAGTGCTGGGTTAGATAAGAATTGCCGCCTTTGAGAGCTAGTAGAGTGGATTATTCTAATTTTGTTTTGATGTTTATTTGAGCACTCGGAAGGTTTGGATCATTAGTGTTTTCTCAATTTTCTTCTTATCAATATTGTCCTCATCTGGTAGCTGGATCAAAGCTCTTTTTCCTGGCGGTGGAGAAACTTATTCAATGAGAGCAGACTTTGTTGTTTGGTCAGGGTAGAGTAAACATTTTCCTTTGTCAACTTCTGAATGTTCAATTTTTGTGACGGCCAAGCATGTATCCAGAAAAAATATGATTTCGAACTTATATTCTATTTTGTTTGGCAGCCCTTGTGTCACATTGACATAGAAGATTTGTTGCTTATCAACTGCAATCTGGATAGCGTCATGTATGTTTGTGGTAGAACTATGTTCAAATGTAAGTGTTAGTATTGTAATTAATGTTGATGGTGTGTTAAATTTAAATAAATCAAAAGAATAATCAGGAAGTATACTACTTTGGAACGTTGCATTAAAGTCTCAGAAGAACATTGAAGGAGTTTTTCAGCTGGTTCACCAATCACGTTAGCATTGAGAACTCCTGTTGAATCGTCCAATTGTATGTATGCCTTTTCCCTACAAAAATATTAGTAAAAATTATAAGGAGAAGGATAACGATGCTAAATCAGGCGATGTCTAAATGCAGATGTTAAATTTTGGAATAGGGTATTTGTTAAATGTCAATTAATATATTGAAAAGCTTTTGATATTACCTTGGCACTGCTTTAGTTTGGGAGCATTTGCAATATACACATTGATAAGTCTCTCCTAAATTAGTATTTGAAACCCTGTTGCAATGGTTACAAGCTATGTACCAAAAATATTTTCTCATCACTTTGATAGAAGCTCTTGCTTTTATCCAAAAGTACTTCGGTTGTGTCATCTGCATAGATTTTTGCAATTCAATTACATTAGAAACTTTGCATTAAGAACTATACTGTACAATAGATAAAATAAAGAAAACAACCAGTTATGTTTATTATGAAAGTTAGAGATATTACTCCCAAAAGTAGGGTACAGACTTTCTTGATTGCTGTAAATGGACTTTCCTCTCGAGGAAACAACTTTAATTGTGTTAACACCAGGTAAGGCTTTTCCTCTATGATTTCATTCAGTTTATCTATATGTCCATCCGCCCTTGTAGTTGTTGATACAATTATAAATGAAGTTATTAATACAACAATTAGAACAGCTTTATGAAATTATGTGGGAAAAATATTAAGAACCGATAATCAAGAATGATTACAATAGAGTATATTCCACTGGAACTAATATGAATTGATATTGCTAATGAATTTCTTGAATACTAACCATGCTTTATATTCAGCAACTTCATTAAATGTGGCATTGATGAAAAAGTTGATGTTAGTCTTTGTTGATAGTGTGATTCCTAAATTACATATGAACATTAAACTTGTATTTGCATGGAAACACAAACATATTATACATAATAGAAGTACATGCTTAACATTTGTTCAATTTTTTTGTTAGAGGATATGTCAAGTTTTACCATTGAATGATGAAACATTCAAGTGGCTAGCGACTATCACTGGTTTATTGGCTATATTTTCTGCTATTAACATCCATTCTCTATCAACGTAACTATCCCACATTGTTAACATCATGGTCTGAAAGTAAATAGATTAAAGTTTATTTTCATTTTAAAGAAGAAATATATTTAGCAAGAAGAATTTAGTTACAATAAGGTAATTGGTCCAACCTTTTGTTGATAAGTATTATGTCCTGAACATATGTTTGATTTCCACTGCATGTCTGGATGAGTCTTTTTGGCTTCATGTCAATACAAAGTGCTATAATGCCTGCATATGTGGTATCAGTTACTACAATAGATTATATATGTATAAACTTTTGTAGTCGTGCAGTCGGACAAGTATGGTAGTGAAATGAACGGTTAAGTCTAGGGAAAACATTATGTGCAATCTAAACTTATTGATATCTTTATTTGAATCCATATACTTCTCTAGTTCATCAAATGTTGTAAACTCATTTGTTAAAAAAATCAAAGCCATATTGTCTTCGGGGAGTTCTTCAATTCTTTTCCTTCCAGTGATTGTCCATTGCTTTTCACCGATTGAGGATCTGTATTCATGCTTTGTATCCCTTACGGTTGCATTTTATATTAGATAGGTTTTCCTCAGAATGAGTTGGTCCTCAAAAGCATTAATGTTTACATCATATAACGTGACTTGAACCTTGTTTCCCTACAAGTATATACGAGAGGTTGCATTAGTATGTATGTATTTAAGAGATAAGTACTAAAATTTAAAATTTCAGTCTAAGATATAAAATAAACCAAAGTTTAGAATCTGCAATTTGTTAATATTTGAAAATTTATTGAACTAAATGAAGAATTATTATAAATTGAGTATCTCAACTTAAGGTTATTACCTTAAGATCCATGAGTATCATGTGCTGCTAGCTTAATTGATTTTGTTTTGATATTTTTGGAGCTAGTTTTTCTGTGACAATTACCTTTGATGTCCAGTCCTCTGAGTTGGATAAATATCTGGTATAAGTTTGAACTTGTCATTCATCTTGTTGAATCTACAGAAAAGATACAATTTTGTAGATTAGATTAGAAGTTTTTAAAAATGTGAATCATCAGGATTATATTTTTAATCTAATCCAATACAATATAAGTTTTATTTTATTTTAATTTGTAATATATGAATAATCATAGAAATGAAAAGTGAAGGTAAAAACCAAGTAATATCATACAGATTTTTGAATAACTAAGAAGTACTTTGGTTTTCTTTGGTGTTTTGAAGAACTTTAGTCTCTGGTGGTTATTTTGTGTAAGATACGAAGCCAGCTGATTATGTAAAGGTGGTTTTGTGCAGTGGTTATTAGGAGAAGAGGAATGTAAAATATGGTATTTCTAGTGAATTTTTTGTCAAAAGATAAAGATAATTTATTTTTTATTGTCTATCAATGTCAATCTATGTATGACACATCAATAAAACTTTATGAAGAGAAGTATACCTTGAGGGGTGATCTCCTACTCTCTAGTGGACAAGTGTTATCTTGCCCACATCCAATGTGACACTTTCTCATTGGATGAATTGTTTACTTATGTAGACAATTTATCTAATGGGCAAGTACCACAATAGATGTGGGCAAGATAACATTTGCCCACTGGAGGTAGGAGATCACTCCTAAGTACACCTTTATCTGTGCCTGTGCTATTATAGGTTGCAGTATGGCTGAGAGGGACGGCTGCAGTCAAGTCTATCTAAATACTTTTTTGCAATCTAAGTTTTAGTTCATAAGTAACCAAACTAATGTCCTTTTTGGTGTTTATATAAATAACTAAACTGGATGATTTTTTTTATTAAACAAATTAATGTGTAGCATATTTGATATATTTAGGGATGGCAATGCGCCGGCCCATTGCCAAGCGAGCTCGGCTCGTCCCAAAAAAGAAGGCTCGGTTCGTCCCACGAGCTCATGGGCCGAACGACCTGAGCCGAGCTACCCACGAACTCGGCTAGGTGGTATTTTTTTTATAATGTTTCGGATAATTTTAAAATAAAAAATAAGGAAAGTGTGAGAAATTTTTTCTGTTAAAAATCTAAAGTTGAAAACCCTCATTCTTTTTCCGGGCTTAGGACCGGCTAATTAGAAAATTAAAACTTAAAAGTATAGACTAATAATTAGATAATAAGATTTGAGATAAATAATTATAAACTAATATTGAGAAATAATAAAATTTGAGAATTGTTGTTGAATTGAGTATATAATAGATCGAGAGATTGAAGTGTGAAAAAAAATGAGTTTAGAAGGGAGTATTTATAGAAAAAAAAATTAAAAACGACCTGAAACGGTCACAAAAGTGACCATTAAACACGAGCCACGAGGTCGTGGGCACACGACCTGGCTCGAGTCTTTTTGCCGAGCCGAATGGGCTCGACCCTTCTTTTTTTTGAGTTCGGCCCTAGCTCGGGCTCATCCTGCGATGAGCTCGAGTCCATTATGGTTCGAAATTTGATAGGCCGAACCGGTGAGCTAAGCTTCAACGTCGGATGGATCGGTCCAGATATTTTAATACCCAGAACCACATGTTACAGTTTGGATATTTTGCAAATGGAACCGTTCGGTTTCACGTAATTATTGGAATGAAACCCGAACTGAAACCGTTGGTTCCGGTTCGGGTTCGATTCTACCCATAACATTTTCTTTTAAAATCGTGAGTTGACAACATATTTTAAAAAAAATTAAAAATTGCAAACCCATTAATATTAAAGTACATTAGATATTAAAACAATTTATGAAAGATATAAATATTAACTGGAAGAATAGACACCAAAATTAAAAACTCATAAATTTGGGTTAAAAAAGGAAAAATTACCTCTAAAAATTGAGGATTCATTTCGATTACAGAGGAGTTTTGCCTTCGCCTTCGCCTTCGCCTTCGCCGTCTCACTGTGTGTTGAGCGAGAGAGAGATGAGCAAAAGTGCGAGACAAACGAAAATGTTTGTATTGAGTATTTGAGCAATAGCAATTAAGAATTTAAGATTTTGGTAATTGGAATTGAATCAATTGAATTTGATTTTAAAAGTGATGGGTTTTGTACTTTTGGTTTGGGTCTTGGATAGTTGGACTCTTTTCTTTGGTGCTGTTGGGTTGTGGGTCATTGGGTTAGGGTGAATAAATTGTAAAAAATAAAAAAATTATAAAAAATGACAAATTTGGTTCCAATTGGGTACATACGGTTCTAGTTTAAGAACCAAGAACTGATCCGAATCTGGTCGGTTATCGTTTCCGGTTCTTAATTTTATTTTTTTGGAACCGGAGTGGAACCTACGGTTCGATTCGATTTCAATTCGAGAAGTTCGGTTCCGGTTAAAATGCCCACCCTTACGACGAGCCCACGAGCCGCTCGGTCCATTTGCCACCCCTAGATATATTTAGAATTCATTTATCTAAAAGCATTGATTTCATATATGAAAAGAATATGCACATTTGAGGGGTGCATCGAAGACTTAAATTTAAATAAATAAACATGTATCTTTTTAATACCTTGAACTTTTGAATAAGATGATTTAATAGTTAGTCATCACGAACATGATTTGTTCGATCTTGAGCAACGACTTTTTCAAAACCAACATCTCTAAGCGTCTACATTCATCCAAAGAAGAAAAGATTGATTAGGTACCATGAAAATATTAGAGAGGGAATTGCTGGAATTAATTTATATGAAAGTATACCTGTAGAAGGATTTTGCATCCAGGCTTTAGCTACTTGTAGGTTTGTTCTTAAAGGGAAGAAAGATGGAAAGGATAGAAACACAAACTTGAGTACTGAAGCGAATAATTGATAATTATGAAAAACAATTGAAAAAAGTAGAAACCTACTTGATGTGAAGTTCAGTGTCGCGACTATAGGTAACGTTGACTGTAGCTTAAGTGACACGACCCGTCCCAAGCAATATTTATCTACCCGAGACGTGACATGCGCCGGTGGTGGATACCAATTAAGGGTTGGACCCACCATCAAGGCTGCTACAATTATTACTCCTGATTACTTATTTTTATGAAAATTTTGGCATTATCTCATCTGTAATTCGGACTAACCAACCTGAAATAAAATACCACATATCCCAACGACAATATTCATAACGAAATGGGACCATTTACCCTTCCAATATCCACATCAAAACAACATGAATCATACAACTTTTACTATTTAATTAACATAAAGTGTACATACGGATACAAACTACATAATGAGCCCACCTAACTATATACAAGTGATACAAAATGATATCCAAAAATGAACATGTATCCCCACGTCACTTAACAATTCACATTGTAACTTCTTATAATAATAATAATAATAATAATAATAATAATAATAATAATAATAATAATAATAATAATAATAAAGATTTAGAGACATTCTCATATTGTAAATGAGCCCAACATCTAAACCAACATTTACATCACATTAATTTCAACAAGTAATATCAGCTCATATTCGTAGAATAACTATCAACTGAAATATATACCATCACTTCATCATATCATAGTATAATGAAAAATCTCACCAAAATGTACCCATTTTATATAATCTCAGCATGCGTGCATAGACTGCCTCAAAGGGCTAAGCTTTCTAGTATACGGCCAAGACTCCTCAGTATACTAGAATAATCAATGAATACAGCAGGTACTTTTTATGGATTTAAACGAGATCTCAATTCACATTTAATTTCATAATAGGAAATTCCACAATCTTTAGAGTTTACAAGATAATATAATTCAATAAACAATTATAAGAAATCACGTAATTTAACATTTAGTGATACAATATCTTATAATTGAAATCTAAATTTTCTAAATTATATTTTCCACTCACAGAGTTATCTATTGAAGACTAAATCGGCTGATAAATTGTCCCGATATTTGAGTCACTTCCTGAGATAACAATAAAATTATTCAAATCAAAACTCACTTATAATTCTCCTTCTAGAAAAAATCCAATAATTAAAGCTATGAATTGAACTACTAATTCTTAACCCACTATAAACACACAAGTAAACTAATTGTTAAAATCGAAGTTTCTCTTCTTACCTCGTACTGTAGCCAAAGAAATGAATTAATCCCACCAAGTTGAAGTATCGTATTAGTTTTCCAACTTTTCTATTTTTCTCCCAATTTCAAAATTTGTTGTATGATTTGAGTAAGGAAGAAAGAGAAAATGACGGATGCTGCATATTTCTTTGCTGAAGTGATAAGTTGAAAAGGAAAATGGATTTGCTTTCCACAACCATCCACCGCCTAAGCCATCATTATCCACTATTTATTTTTTAAAAAAACTTGACTTGATATTTTTGACCAAGAAAGTTTATTTTGACTGAAACATTACACTAAGGATATATATATATATATATATATATATATATATATATATATATATATATATATATATATATATATATATAGGTAAGTTTATATAACAACCTGAGAAGTACAACTCATGTCTTGTGCTACTATACACGCTTCCCATCCTCTTTGAATTTCTCCTTTCTAACCGCCATCCCAACTAAGCTAATGCATTTGGCACGAAGCATGTGGTTAGACTTGTCAATTGCATTCATCAAGATTGCTTTCAAGTAGGCCCCCTTGTTGCACCACTTGTTTGGAGTTCTGTAATTCAATCATCAGTATGGAGCAGTTCAAGAAAATGAAGAATATGAGTTAGTTGTTCGGTAGAGATGTAGTAAATTGTTTTTTTAGGCCATTTTACCTGCAAAAGCACAAGCAATTTGCTCACTATCCCATCTAAGGTGCCAAAATCTCTGAGGGGGAAAAATTTTAATGAATAGCAACCAAAATTTTATCGTGAAACAAAGCATATTTGTACATTACTTTCCTTAATTAGTATCTCTTTAGCCTTCTCACATAGAGTCCTAACCTGCATCCACAAGAGACAAATACAAGCAATTCTCAGTCGCCACTTTTAGTTTCAGTAACCAACATAAATAAATCAAAAAACGAAAGATTAATCTACATGGTTCCTTATTTGTCATAATTAGGACAATGTCAAGGTTATTCATTCTCCATTAAAAAAGGCCAAATACATGAGCACATGCACTACTAAAAAAATGACTTTTGGGGACGGTTTAATATTTCGTCCCCAATAGTCAATCATTAGGGACGGTTTAGAAACGTGCATCCCAAAAAGTGAGTTAATAGGGACGAGTTTCAAGTTTTGTCCCCAACAATATATTATTTGGGATGGTTTGATCCATCGCAGATGTTCATTCCATTTTGCACTCAATTTTTGGTGAAAAAATTGTAAGGGGGCTGTTGTGCAAAATGTCCCAAACATTCTTAACTGGGATGTATTTTTCCAAAAATAGTCGTCCTTAATTAGTGAAAATTTTGGTGCGCTAAGTTCCTTCCATAATTTTTACCAAACGTTTTGCTGGAAACCATTGTTTACGGTTAGAAGAAAAGCCCCAGCTGCCATTAGAGAATTGAAGGGAAAAGCAGCTGTAATTTTTTTCTCTCCCATCGCCGGCCAGGTAATTCTCTCATTCTCTCTCTCTCTCTCATTCTTTCTCTCCTTCGTCTCTCTCCACTTTGAGCATATCGGGCTCCTTCAACAAGCATGCACTTTGTGATTGTGAAATTGGAAATTTCTCTGTATTTGGGATTTAGTGCAGTAGGAGTTTCACTATCTAGATGTGGTTTCTCAGTGTTAATTGATGCCTATGATGAATATTTCACTCTAAATCTATATTCAATCGTTTGATTAACCAAATTTTTGACCCCCACCTTTAATATATTATTGAATGAGCATTTGTCAATTCTAAAAATTGAATTGGCTGTTATTTTCATGGGCGCCTCATTATTGAATTAGTTTCTTCTACTTTTTTTTTTTTTGAGAAGTTTTAACATATGGGAGGTGGAAATTTACTGATATAACAATTGAGTAATTCAATTTAATGATATTTTCATGGGTGCTTTTGAATTAGTCCTCTATTTTTTTGGTTTTCCAGTTAATGGTTGCTGCTATTAGTTCCAATATCAAGGAAAGTCTGTAAGCCAGCAAAGTGAGGGTTTGTCTCTTTTAAATACATGTTTGGTACACTCAATTGAATTTTCATATTGTTTTTTAATTTTACATCCACTTTCAGAAAATGGGTGTATTGAGAATGATTATTCCAAGTTTATAATTGAACATGAATTGATATGTTATCAAACAAATTATATTTGCCTATTTTATAGTTGTGCCTGTTGCTTATAATTTACTTTTATAATTGAGTGAATTTGCCTCTAAACTCTGCAAAAGTTTAACCAATATGTTTATAATTTACTTTCTATTTTTTTGACGTTGCCAAGTAATTCACTCATTAGAGGTGCTGCATGTGAAGTGGTATTCACATAGGTGTACTATGGAAGTCAGAGAAGCATCCTTCTCTAAGATGAATACATTCCAATAGTTTGATCTCATCTTCTGTTGGTTTAATTTTATTCATGAAAGCCTTTAAAATGCTTTCATAATTGCTTCAATTGAGATATTTGAGCATCTTCGATCTAAATTCTTTTTTTAATATGTCCCTCACATTCAAGTCCATAATTATATGTTTCTAGTAATATGCGAAAAGTACTTTTTATATTTTGGTATACGGTGTTGGAACCTACAAATTTAGCATTTATATTGAATATGTTAGACTTTTCTTTTGTAGTGTGGCACTTACTCATTTTTCACATACTAATTTTACTGCTCTACAATGCGCGGGTTGATTTCATTTGGTGTTAAAGATGTTTCTGTTAACTGTTTAATCTTTCTATATTTGGGTGCATATTTGGTGATCCATTGCTCGTGCTCTTGCTATTTTTGAACTCCAGAATTTTAAGAAGTCGATACCTTTAATTGTGCTTAAGATGACTTGATTTGATCTAGTGATCAAATATGTGGAATTCATTATTATTGATCTTTCGGAGGAAATAGTCTATGAAGTTACATTGAGTATAGGCTTGCATTTTGGAGGAATTCATCATTCTTGACTCTTTAGCTTCTTCTGTGGCTGCATACTAGGGGTGGGGTGTACGTGAAATTGAGTTGGTGGTGTAGTGAATGAGAATCCCACTACTAATACAAAAAAAAAAAAAAACGCTCTCTTACTTTGTTCCCTGTCTACTTATAATTTTAAAATGCTTAGAAACAATCAGTGAGCCATATGGTAGGTTAATTAGGATCACACGGGGTAGACATGTTATACAAGATTTTGAAAAAAATTATATTCTTCAGTGTTTTTTTTTTCTTTTTAATTTTAATCAAGACAAAATACCCAATAGCTAAGAATAAGAGAATAGTTAATTAGGTGGGTAATAGTGTAATGTGTCTCCTCACTTTATATAATGTAAGAAACTCTAAAGAATGTATTGGTACACTTTTCATTAGGCTGCCTAATTGAGAGTTCTGGGGGCTACCTCAGTAAAAATTATATAGGATGCAAAAGCATATAATAAATGGAAAGTACGGCAGATTCTTTCACATGAAAAAGTTGAATTTTTAATTATAACCACTCTTATTACCAATTAATTTGGGATTTTTCTAATCCATTGATACATGTATCAAAACATCCAATAAAAATCAAATACAGAACTGAATTCGAAATAAGAAAACAGCCTTCAATAATTTAAAGTATTTATGAGAATAGAAATGTGTTGAAGAAACTCAATATGCATGATGAAATTGCAAAATCAAACACTTAGAATATTCTAGATCAAGTAACGTTAGAACAGATTTTGAATCAATACATCTTCCATCACGAATTCAGTATTTTATTAGGTGTCCATCTCCAAAAATATCCTGCACCTGCAAATTAATACGAAGATATCAGTGGTGCACTTAGACACAATACATATCGATGTTATTATAGCAATAAGAATGGCCACATGCAGAAAACTACTTTGCCCCTTAAAGTGTTTTTCTAATAATTTAGTCGTAGATACTTATTAACTAAATCAAACATTTGATTAATCATCTACATTTGTAGGTATTTTCTCCATATCACTCCTTTAAATGTATCCATTAATATATGCATCTTTTGAAGAAATAATGCAAAATAGGCATACCAGAATTTGCTAAATATAGAGGCGGAAAGTAAAAAATAAAAAATTAACAGATAAATATACCACAAGTAACAATAGTTTAGATTATCACAAATCAAGGTAATCACATTGTAAGTAAGTTTACATAACAACTTGAACAAGGGAGAACGGTAGGTTTTATCGTCACTTAAATAGGTTAGAACGCAAATTTTTAATATTTGCCATTAAGTTAGAAGTGGTTTAAGGTATGATACCAACTTTGAGATTAATATGAGTGATGGGGAACATTTAACAGTGGACAAAGAAAACTACATATTATATTACATGGTTTAATATATATATTTTTTGTAGATTTAGTGCCAAATATACATTTTTTTTTTTTTTTATTTCTTTCATCAATCAAGTAAATTTCATATTTGGATTAATCTAAGCCATATATAGTTTAGTATAGGCTAAATGACTAAACAACCAAAATATTCTAAATCAATTCTTGGGTTTTATTTCCAACTATTTTTATTAATTTTTGGTCTATTATCTAAGGACCAACAAGTCAGCAGCAATGTGATAAAAGAAGGGGATATGTTGTCACCAAACTATCAGTCAAAAAACTCCATACAGCTGTTAAAAAGTTTAAAACGTAACCACTCTTGTTCGACCTAAGGTAAACTGATAATTATAAGGCATAAATCAAAGTGTGTATAACTGATTTGAATTAGAAAGATAAAATTGAGTGATGGAAAAGTAGGACATGTACTTCATATCATCTCCTAAGTTACTCACACATACTAAGTTTTTGTTGATTGGAATATGACTCCTTATGTGGTAGCACATAAGGTAATTTTGAAAATATAACATTTTAAAACAAATAACTCCATACTATGCCTGCATTGATCATTGTATGTATGTTAATATTATTTTCTGGAGAATATGCAAAAGTGACAAATAAAAATGGTTAGTAGAATACAAGTTTAAGAAACAACAACTTAACATAATGAAAAGAATTAAATTACTCAATGAAGATGAAGATCTTGCTAGTAAGAAACAATAGATCATTTTGTATTGTAAAATGGGTAGTAATCGAGAAGCCGGCATGCTTTTTTTTTCCATGTTAATAGCGCAATGGGGTATTTGGAGTTCAACCCCTGTAGGATTCTTAATCCATATAGTTCTTAGTGTAATACATTCAGTATTTCTTGGTAAACTACATTTTTGGTACATGTATTATGTAATGTAGTTTTGTCTAATGGCTTAATCAAAACCTTAATAGCTTTACTTGTCTTTGCTCGAGATAATTCAATGTACAATTGTCCATGGGAAAATACAGGTTCTGGAAGGTAAAGACCAAAAAAATCTAAAGTTTGACCTTGGACCTAATTTATTGTCATTGCAAAACATGGACATATTGGAAATTGAGTTCTTTTGAAAGGAATTGAATTCTTATCACCTTCAAGTGGTATGAAGGGAATTCTATGTTTTCCACGATATTCACTGCCAACTATCTCAGCATTAAAAACATTTCGTTCAAATTTTCGACTTATAAGTCTTGTTCCATTACATAAACCTTCAGAAGGATTGATATTACGAAGTAATATAACTGGATAGTTTTGTTTTAATACAAGTTCATGTGGTAGAATACCATTTGAAGTTAATGTGTTTAAAATATCTTCTAGGATACTTTGTTCAATTTTATCAATTGCTTCATCAAAACTATAATATGTGAAGATTTTCCCAAGAATTTATTTAAGAAAAATATTGTTAATTTGGTCGACACACTCATTTTTCGGAGTTAAAATGACTCTATTGGTGGAATACCATTTGAAGTTAATGTGTTTAAAAGATCTTCTTGGATACTTTGTTCGGTTTTATCAATTGCTTCATCAAAACTATTATATGTGAAGATTTCCCCAGGAATTTATTTAAGAAAAATATTGTTAATTTGGTCGACACACTCATTTTTTAGAGTTAAAATGACTCTATTAATCATAGAATCTAAATTTTTAAGAGAGTATTTTATGTTTGGAAATACTACATTAATCAAATGTTTCAGAGATATTAATTCATCCTCAAAACGTAATGTCATGTCATATGGAATTTTAACCATTTTACATGAATGTTCTTTCTCAATTCCATTGTCGATACTAAGCAAATATTTACTGAATAAGGAATCCAATTGAGCTCTTATGTTTCTAACTAATGGTATTCGGATAAAATAAGGCCACAAATATGAGAATACTAAACTTGCTCTTTATATATCTTCCTTTTTACCTTTTTGAACAACTAGTAAAATTTGGCGAAAATCATCTCCTAATACAATTACTTTTCCACCAAATGGTATATTACATCCATTGAAATCTCTTAAAATTTTATCTAAAGTTTCCATTGCAAAACGATGTACCATTAGTGCTTCATTCCAAATTATTAGTTTTGCCATCCTTAAAAAAATTTCTTGAGCGGATTGCTTACTAATTGAACAACCTGCATCATTAGTTATTTCTAAAGGAATTTTAAACCTTGAATGGGTAGTATGACCACCCGGTGACAAAGCAGCAGCCACTCTTGAAGAAGCTGTAGCCAAAACTATAAGATTTTTTGATCTTACAGCAGCTAGCAATGCTTTATACAAATATGTTTTACCCATTCCACCTGGTCCATCTATAAAAAACATTCCACTTTCTCTGTTGAAAACTTTCATTAAAACGGTATCATAAGCTTCCTGTTGCTCATCATTTAAAGTTTCTGCACTAACATTCCTTATCTCTTCACTAATCATGGTAGCTAGTCTTTCATCTTCTCCAACACTTATATCAAAAGGCACTAATTTATAATCGTTTATATTCTTGCCACTTTGTTCCAATATAGAATTTATACTTCTTAAAGCCTTAATTTTAGCAGCGTTGACCGACATACCCTCATGTATAAAGTCTTCAAACAAAAAATTTCTAAATTTATTCCATAGTAAACACGGGTCATTAGGACTACAAAAACTCAGTATGTTAGCAAATAACCGATGTAATGAACTTGACATTTGATAGCTAAACACAACTCACAATTATTATCTTCACTTAATAAACCATGCAAAACAGCTGTTTCGCGAAATGTAGAAACAAATACTCCATTTAATACTGTCAGGTCTTCAAATGATGTTGGTCCTCTGAAATGATTTAATAAAAGTCATAAATAATATCTTTCACCTTCAGTAGGATTAGTCGTAACTATTCTACTAATTACATTCTTTATCTTTCTAGGGATCCAAATCCTACTATTTGCATCCCACATAAAATAAGTTGGAAAGTCTATACAAATATGTTCTAGTTTTTTCATTTCTAATATTTGTCTAAAAAATTTAGTCAACGTTGTACGTTGTGTATAATCTCTATTGATAACTAATTGTAAATTGTCAGAATCTTTATATGTAATCAATTGTTGATCTTTAAGATACAATTGTAATGAAATGACTACTGGGGACACTTCAGATAATACAAATCCATAAATCCTCGAAATCCACCTAGCAGATTGATATTACGAAATTTCTTCAATATCTACCTCATTTTCACTTTCTTTTATAGAAAAGCTTATTCGATCATGTCCTTTGTAAACACATTTATACAGATACTTTATAGCTTTAATGGTAGAACATATTTCAACATTGATATGACAGTTATATTTAGTAGTTAAATATGGATTATAAGGTACAACCCACATGTTATCTAACAATTGTCCTCTAACCTTAACTCTTTGACCATCATCACGCTGCCTATATAGTGGATATGAATGTTCACCAAATGAAGTCATTGTAGTATATTCTCTTAGATATTTGTATCTAGACATTTGATTATTTCCCATACAAACATTATCTACATTTAATATTCCACAAAAACCATGCATCATATATTTGACAACAATTGGATGTAAATAAGGGTAATCATTTTTGTTAGGAATTTCACACCATACAATTTCATCCACCATGTCCACCGAAGTCAATTTTGATCCAGATTTAAAAATTAACAAGAAGTGTGCGTGTGGTAGGCCTCTTTTTTGGAATTCGATCACATATATGTAAGCAGCAATAGGTCCTAAAATTTGCCTTTTAAATAAATTATTTTTCAATTCTTCCAATTTAGCTTTAAATATCCTCGCAATCAAATCAGGTCTATTCTATTTTTCATCGTTGTATTGTAATTCACGCTTTATTTCTAGCCAATTTAGATTACAGGTTATGGTTAAAAATACATCTGGTTTTCCATATAATTGAACTAATGACATTGCATCCATGTATTGCCTTTTCATATCCCTAGGTCCACCACTAAATGACAATGGTAAAATGATTTTTTGACCAATCTTGTAACCTCTAGTTTCACTTGTTTCAACACTATCGACGATTTCTTGGTAAAGTTCCGCTCGTATTTATTTTTGATTATTACAAAAATAATCTAATCTAGCAGTTTCAATTTTAACATACATGTCAACAACATATTGTTGTAAAAGCCTTCTAGCATGAAGCAAAATAGATTTGCCTGAGTATCTAATCTGTAATTTGTAGTAATAGAACTCACGACCGGAAACCTGCGACCTTTTATTTCTTGTGTTCAAAGCTACAAAAAAAAAAAAGAACCAAAAAGAATTGAAATATACTAAATTTAAAGCAAAAAAAAAAAAAAGAATAAAACAGAAATGTATTTTAACATAATTAACCTTGAGTCTCTTTTTCAATCAATTGACTTGCTGAATTTATATTATTGATATCTATAAAATTTACCTTTGCAGAAGAAAGACAAACTCCTTTATTAAATTTTTTAATACCCTCGTGCCATCCAGGCTCACCATAAGGAAAGATCAATGGGTATTGAAAAGGATCGTAACAACCAAAATAATAATGTACTCTATGTGGATCACCAGAATGGCTATAGATGGATATATCATGAATTTTAGTGTCTGCAGATGGATCCTCATCAACCCAAACTGTAGCCACTTGTGATACTGATGATGTGTTATACACTATTTGATCTTGTCTATGATCACATCTTATTTGTATTCGACCTGTTTGTAAACCATAAACAACACTCAAAGAACAAAAGAACCTAAAATAAGGATTAATCTCTGAGATATCAATTAACTTACATAAGGTTGATTCACAAAATCTCTCTGAAAATTTCGAGCGATTTTGCACTTCATTTTAGTGTCACAAAAGTATAGCTGCAAATAAACAGGTTTATTATCAGATGGTAAAAGTTGGTTAATGTAATGGTAAACTTTTCCCTGAACTCTAAATGTGTAAATGCCCTTCTTCATTTTAAACAAATCTTTATCATACTTAACCCCAAACGATGTAAAAGCAAAATGATTATTATTTCTTCAAGCGATGTTTTAAACTGCAATGCTTCACGTGAATTTGAAGTAAACAAGTCATACAACTCATCTGGTACACTGTTTATGTGTAGTTTTATTTTTCCAATCAGAACAACAAAAACTTTTACTCTCTTTGTCAAATTTCTTTGCAGCAAAATAATTACAAACAGTTCCTTTTACCAATACATAAGGTTCATTAGGAATATTTTGCAAATTAAATTTCATACTACGTTCATTAATTTTTACTAATTCATCATTCAACGTACCTTCACCTATTCATAACCACCTTGACCCTCAACGCCTTGTTCTGAAGTACTAACTTGAACATTCGAAAAAAGTTGATAACTACATCTCATAGCTGTATTAAATAATTTTCCATTAATATTTAAGGATATATATAATGGAAATTGATTAATAGTTGTAAGAAAGAGTATATATTCATTTCTAATAATAAGTGAATTTTGAATGTTAATAAAACCATGAGATTAATCTACCAACGGAGTTTGATATTCATTTTTATGTAATAAACAATATATACACGGAATTTCATGATTATAATTTTCCAACAAATAATGATTAGGAATTGAAACATACCTCTCTCATTGTTGACAGTGTGTTATAAAGTGCAAATTTCAATGTCCAATGAGTCATGCTCACCACATTCTTCTACTGTAGTCGCCAAGAAATCGTGAAAATTATTTTTACAAAAATCAATAACTAAGATAAAAATACAAATAAAAACAAATAGATGTAAAAGAGTACACATTTAGAATCGATCTTTTGTCTCTTAAGCAGTGTAAAGTGTAGTATTACTATTGTATAAATATAAAATCTAAACTTGTTAATACCCTAAACATCTAATCTATATTAAGGTACATTTTTAAAGTATATATTATAAAAGGGGAAAAATTAAATGAAGAAAAAATCAAAACTTTTTTTTAAAATATGATATTATATAAATAATTAAAAAGAAATAATAACAACATTAAATCACAAATTTTTCGAACACAAACCAATCTTCTAATGAGATGAATAATATGGCACATTCAAAAAGAACCCCAAGACACACTAACTAAAAGTTACAATTCTACCTATCTTTCATTGAATTGTTTATTCATATACATGATTACCAGTTTTAAGAATGAAAGTATACCTTGTAACAATTGTGCTAAGTGTCAAGGTTTCCTTTACCGTTTTTAATGTATATATATTATAAAAGGGAAAATTTTAAATGAAGAAAAAATAAAAACTTTTTTAACAAAAAATATGATATTATATGAATAATTAAAAATAAATAATAACAACATCAAATCATAAATTTGTCGAACACAAACCAATCTTCTAATAAGATGTATAATATGCCACGTTCAAAAAGAACCCCAAGACACGCTAACTAAAAGTTACAATTATACCTATCATTCATTGAATTGTTTATTCACATACATGATTACCAGTTTTAAGAATGAAAATATACCTTGTAACAATTGTGTTAAGCATCAAGATTTCCTTTTGTAAGATTTTTTTTCCTCCTACAATTCTATACATGGAGGAACCAATTCTCTAAACTTCTTAGGCTGTAGTTCTTTTTTTCCTATAAACAATACAACATAAATTTCTTCACGATGTCATTGTTCACTGACGTTAAATTCGAACAATACCATGAACACATTGATCATTGCTAGCCATCTACATCACATCAAAAAAATGAGCAACAAAATGAAGGAGCTTAGTGTTTAAGAATATCATTTTCATTTAGAAAATTATTGAGTCGAAAAATATTTGAGGAAAAAAAAAATCATCCTCAAGATCACCTATTCTTACTGAACTTAATCATTGTTCACTGACGTTAAATACAAGCTTCGAACAATACCTTGAACACATTGATCATTGCTAGCCATCTACATCACATCAAAAAATGTGCAACAAAATGAAAGAGCTTAGAGTTTAAGAATATCATTTGTATTTAGAAAATTATTGAATCGAAAAATGTGCGGAAATCAGCTTCAAGATCACCTATTCTGACTGAACTTAATATAAAAATTGCAATATTGGTTCCATTACCCATTGCATTTGTGGAAAATAGGTCCCAATATCTTTTTCTTGGAACTACCATCCCCAACCTATCTATTTTGTAGCATGTTGACCCTCGTGGGTGGTTTCCATCCAATTTTCTGTTTTCTATTAAACGATTGACTTTTGTGAACAAGACAATTAAACTTATATCTTATTTTATATATATAACAAATAAACAAAAAATAATTAAAGTACGTCATCTTCCCAAACTCCCTCTTCCACTGAGCCACCTAATTTCGGGCCCACCACAATAAATATGTAGGCTATTAATCTTGTCTATGTAGTTTGCTAATTTTTGCAAGATATATAGCCAACTTATGGTAATTATCCCAACTCATTTTCTGCATTTAGATCTCAACAAAAAACAAACTACTTTCATAGGAAAATTGGACAATTGCCCAAATACAAACAAACTTTATGGAAAAATTAGAAGTCTTGATCCATTTAACAAACTTCAACAAACTTTCAAATTAAAACTGATGCGTGAAATTCCTATCTATTTAGAAAAATTAAAACTCTTGATCCATTCGACAAACAATACACCAGAATTTAACTTCACTCATGCTTGAAATTCTTTTTTTGTGGCCACCGACCTCAGAAGCTACCATTTCATTTGCGCACTTTTCTTCCACTCAAATATCGAATCTCCAAAACCCACAAGTATAATCAATCAAAAACCCAGAAAATTCCAATTAATTCCATAAAAGCAACCTCCAAAAACTAGAAAAATAAGTACATCCACTTCAGCTATATAAAATTGCAAGGGGAAGATGAGACATTGATGTTTTCCTCTCCGCCAGCCATTAATGTGTCTCCAAAGTTTTCTAGATTTATGAGCACTCCACGTCGAAAGAGGAATGCTTTCATGTGTGATTTGGTTCAGAAGATTAAATTCTTGGTGGATGAGGGAAAAATGAAGGTGACAGATGAAAAAGAGAGAAAAATGAAGGAGGTGATTGTGTGGTTAGTTGTGTGAAAGAGCTATGGTAATCTCAGAATTTGGGGAAAAAATGAGGAAAAGGAACCCAACATCTAGGGTGTAAGTCACCATAAAAAATGAACAATGGATGTCACGCTTTCCTAGGAAAAGTGCCCCCAATTTATTACCTCTTTTAATAGATAGAGATTTCCCATCTTTAGACTCATTTCCACCATTATTTTGCCTAGTCTTTCCCCTCATAGTGCTTCTTCTCATACAAAGCTTCCTACATAAAAGAATTGGAAACATGATTTCACATTAAAATAACATCAGGGAAACAAAATTCTAAACACCTTAAAATCATTGCATTTATTTGAAAATTTGTGTCATGTCAAAGATCCATGATGTTCTTGGTTAAAACCAAGGTTCTAAAAAGCATAAAACGTGGCTAGGCGTGGATGCCAAGCTTCAAGATTTTTGAGCCTAGGCGAGGCTTAGGCAGGGGTGAGGCATGTGCGATGAGTGAAAAATTGTTTTCTTATTTTTAATATTATTTTAAATAATAAAAAAAAGAGAAAAAAATATTTTTAACTAAAAAGCGCGCATCTAAGCGAGCCTAAGTGCGCATCTAAGCAAGCTTAAGTGCGCCTAGGTGTAACTAAGCGAGCCTAGGATCCGCTAGGCATGCCTAGGCTCGTGCTTTTTAGTTAAAAATTTAGTTGAACAAAAAAGCGCGCGTCTAGGGCCTAAGCAAGGCGTGGAGGTCAAGTTTCGCACTTAGGTGGCTTTTTAGAACACTGGTTAAAACATTATGAGACAAGGAGGCAAACATCATCAAGAGCCATTTCAAACACTAATAAATATTCAAGATGATTTCACAAATCACTTTCGAAGTAATGTAAATTCAAACATGATCATAGGCAATGTCAGAAATAATCAATTTTTGAGGAAGGAATGCAAGGTCCAAACTCGATAGAATACTAACTTCATATCACTTAGAAAATCAAAGAGCTTCCCACCATATATCTCAAAAAAGCTAAGCCATAACTTGATTTTTTGTTACAGTTGGCTGTTGCAACAATCTTACAAGGTCTTTAGCTATATGAGGTAATTGCTACATGGTGTATGTCTTATCACTCCATGGAAAGTACATTAAAATAAAATAAAAAATAAAAAGAAGAGAAAAGAAGTTCAATAATCCAATGAAACTTCAGAATATGTACAACAATTTGTATACAAAATTGCAAGAGCTTAATTTCCTAGTAATACTTTAGCCAAGCTACATCAAACCATTTGATCTTGGCTAAAATAATTACCTTGAAAGAACAACAACAAAAAATTCAAAATCACAACTAAGATACATGATATGATGATAATATCCATGCGGTAAAACAATAACAGGGTGAATTTACAATCTAAAGGCGTTGACAACTAAAGTACAATTAATATAAATCCAGGCACATAGGCGGAGACATACATTGCTTGGCAGTTAGGGCGTGGGCAGATATTCTTTTAGCATGATTGCTGGATGGGCGAGTCTACATTAGCTAATCAGCACACACATTTGACACATTCTTCTATCCGGGTTAGAGAATTATTTGATGATACTGGATGGAACATTGACAGACTTCTATAGCTAGTACCATATATTATTTATAAGTAGATAGGGAGCATTCCTATCATTGCTGAGGTGCAGGATCAGATTATGTGGAAGGATACTTCGAATGGTAGATTTGTTACCAAGTCTGCAAGGTAGCTAGTTCGCATGGGGCATACTATTCAGGCTGTATACAGAATGATTTGGAGTTCTATTATCCCGACGAATGTCTCTTTCTTCTGTGGAGACTATGGCAAGGTCTTATCCCAGTTGATGTTGTGATTCAGAGGCGAATTAGGAGTCATATGGCTTCTCGTTGTCAGTGTTGCTTGGCTATTGAAACTATTCAACATTTATTTATTGATAGATGTATTGCCGACCAGGTTTGGCAACACTTTTCTGCCATCTTTCATATAACCCTTCAGCCATTGGAGGGTATTCAGTATTGCTTTCAGTCTTGGTGTTTCTCGGGTCAGTTTGTCATGCAGGGTCATATTCACACGATCATTCCTCTTTTGATTCTCTAGTTGATTTGGACTGCGAGGAATGATGTGAAGTACCGGGATATCTCTATAGAGCTGAGACGGATAATCTAGAGAGTATATTATACTATCTCCCTACTACATACATGTTGTTTGTTTTAGGTTATTCATTGGCGAGGGGATATGGATATTGCTCCTCTTTTTGGTATTTCTCTTATTATTCCATCCATTCCTCTCCCTGTTTTGGTTTATTAGTGTGCTCCACCAGTGGGATCTTATAAGGTCAACACTGATGGATGCGTCATAGATGGATTTGTGAGTGGATGAGGGATTATTAGGGATTCATCAGGTCAGCGTGTTCGCGCCTCCTTCTCTTCATATGGAGAATGCCCTATTTTGGAGGCCGAGCTCAGTGCTATTCTTGACGGTACATTCTTGCTCAAAGGATTGGACTCTCAGATTTATGGATTGAGGCCGACTCTACTTTGGCCATTCACTGCATCACCAGAGGTGAAGGACCTTGGTCTATTCAGGTCACTCTTCGCCATATCAAACATCTACTTGCCTTCGACCGTGATATTATTTCTTATATTTATTGCGAGGACAACCAGGTGGCTGACTTACTTGCTTCAAAGGGTTGAAATCGTCCTTGCTATTTCCAGTACAGCGCTCAAAACTTACCGCAACGCTACCACAACTTAGTTCAAATTGATAGACATGGACTTCCTACAGTTAGGGGTCAATAGATTTTTTAGGACTTATTGTTTGGGATGTGGTACCTCATTATTTATTATTTTATTATTTATTCGTTTATTTGTTTGATTTAGATCTTATGATTGGAGGTTATGTTTTATGCCCCCTCCCATATATTTTTTATGAGTTTATATATGGTTGGGGTATTCGAACCCTCCATCATTTTATGATGGAGGCCTGACAAGCACACTGGGAATGTGATGATGTGTTGACTAAAAAAAAAACACACACACACACATACACACCCCATTCATATTGTTCAATTTTTCCAATAAGTCAAACAGAGACAAACATAAATCATAGTGATTAATTAAATTCAGCCTGTTGCATCCTAGAGATGTAACATGACCAGTCAAAGCTTAACACTATAAGATACTTACAATATAAAGCTAGAGTAACCAAAAAAGTAACACAGACTTAACCGTGGCTATCCATCTAGATAGAACATGTTTGAGTAGGCTTAAAAATAAGTAAAAATTACTTTTGAGTAATATTTTTATTTCCAAACATGTTAAGATAGATTAAATTTTTATTACTTTGAAGTACAAAAAATAAGTTTCTTAATTCGAAAGTAGTTATTACCTTAATGTCTAAAGAAGTAATTTACTTATTTTAATTTTGATAAATAAAAATTACTTATTTACTAACAAGTAAACCTTTAAGCTTAGCCAAAATGCTCTAAATAGAGTTACAATTTTATCAAGCAAGAAATAATCAGAAAATCAAAAAGTTCAACAATTGAGAACAGAGCCAATTCCTTTCTATTATCTCATCAAAATATATACTTATATACAAATACATACATTTACATACGGGGAGATAGAGAAATTAGTACATACTACATACCAACAAAATTCCTTCAACACTAGTCCTCATCCTCTCTTTCATGTATCTGAAACTCGAAGCTCAAACAAAACACATCATAACAATCCAAAACAAAACACATTTTTAAAGGTCAGGCATAAAACCTACATAAATTAATCAATTTGATCTATCTAGAATTTTAAAAATTACAAAATACTAATAAAAAAACGCATTTTAGGCAAGGCAATCAGCAATTGAGTTGTCTTTCTCCATCTTGGACTCTTTGGCATCGAAAGTGTAGCTTGACAGTCGATAGATATTCACCATCCCTTCCAACTATTATTTTGTTTTTTTTCCAAATCCCTCACACCTACATAAAAACTTATAAATCATAAATGAAAGCCAAAATCAAATCCATGCTATTCAGGTCTATATATTTAGATCCCAATACCAACTCAAAACCCCACAAAAATAAATTATTATTATACATGAAAATACATGAATAATTTTGCAAAAAAAAAAGTATAAATAAGAAAAATGACACAAAAATGATAAATGGGTTTGCAAGGCTTACCGTAAAGGAGAGATTGGTGTGAAAAAGGTGCGTAAAAATGCAAGAGAAATAGAAAAATTGTTGTGAAGGTAACGATAAGAGTTATGGAGGAAACAATGGAAATGTAATACATTTTGAAAAAGGACCAAGAGTGGCCATAAAACACATGTAATGGATTGAACTCAATTAATGGAGAATTCAACTAGCTGAATAACAATGGGTCCATGAACTATTTGTAGATATAGAAAGTCCTTCCACAATTTCTCCATCACTTTCACTCCGTTTCTATATCCATTTGTCTTGGTCATCCTTAACAAATTCACGAAAATAAAAAGCAGCAATCAATATGTGCAATTCGGGAAAAAAAAATGTAATATGTTAATTAAATGATCTCAATGCTTTATAGAAAAAAAAAAAAAAAAAGACAATGGTCAATTTAACATGCATGGGTCGGTTTAACAAACAAACAAGGGTCAATTAATAGACATGGGTCGGTTTAATAGACTGCAGCATAATAATACCAATCTAAGCCTATGGAATTCTACTTTTCATAGTAGAAGGTGCAATGAACATGTACAAAACAAAGCAAAACAAAATCGAAAAACATAAAAGTGAGAAGAATATCTTACCATTACAAAGTGTATAAAAATTAGGGTTTGTTGACTTTTAATTCATTCTTTTATTTTGATTTAATCTATAAACAAAGAAGAAGAAGAAGAATGGAAAGTGAAGTAGTTTGTTATTAGGGTATTTTTAAAATTTCAACTATAAAAATGTTGCAAATAGCATAAATGTCTTTTTAGAAGATAAAAGGATATAAATGTTATTTTGTGTCAGGGTATTTCAAACAATTTAAAATATAAAAAAGGGTAATTATATTTTAACCACACTAAATTTTAATTACAATGAAGGTCTTCAACTATTGCTTAGTTTTGCATTTATATTCTCAACTATTTTTTTTATCACATTCTTATCATCAACCTATTAATTTGTACATTTTATATTTGTCTAAGATGATAGTTTTTGTCTAAAATATTAATTAGGAGAGCGTAATTTTATTTTATTTTTGCATCTCGCATTTTTTAAATAAGCAAAATAAATAGCAGATAAAATATTTTCACAAAATATTTACCCCTCATTTCAATACACATTAGCAGAATATTTAGACAAAAATTATCATCAAATACAATATGTGAAAATTAATTAAAAGTTAATAATAAAAATACGACGAAAAAAAGTGGGTGACATAAGTGCCAAGTTGTCAAAAGCTATGAGGCATTTATTATAATTAAAACATGGTATATATAATAAAAATTGTAGTGTGGATATAATTATCCTATTAAAAAAATGGTAATTTAGACTTGTTAACATAGAAGAGGCCTTAAAAACTTATTTTGAGTAAGTTATGTCATAATCACCTTTTATGCTTTGACAAAGCTTTTTAGGAAAATATCCAGGGAAAGATATTAAGTGTATGTTTGGTAGTTTTGTTTGGAAACAATTAAAATTTTGTTAAAAAGTTGAAGTCAGAGTCAACAATTAATTTTATCCACACATTTCATTGACTCACAACTCTTTACAACTTTTCTACTATACATTTCATCAACGTTTATCAAATTTTACAAAAAATCTAATTTTAATCAAAATCAAACACACATTTATTTTTTAAGTATTGATAAGTTGTGAGTCATATGGAGTGTGTGATTAATAAGTGGATAGTAAGTTGTTCGTCTTACAAAATGTATGAATAAAAAGTACGTTTAATCAACTTAAATTATAATTTAAGCTTACCCAAACGTGGGCTAGTTCTTGAATTTGACTTCTAAAAACAACAATCCTTAACTAACCAAGATATGAAGAATTGGTGCAATAAATTGCATAACCAATAAATATTCAGATTATTCCTTTTAATAAAGCTGAGAACTCTTAATGTAGAACTTTAAATATTATTAAACATCAATTCTTACATGCAAGATAGATTTTTTTTATCAAACACTTAGAGTATGCTGTCTTTGTGTTTCAGTTTTGAGTTTTGAGTTCATTTTCAATTTTTTTTGTTTTGTTTTGAGAGTCTATTCTAAGATTGCTGAAAATGCATTTGGTTTGTCATTTTGAAAAGGGATAATTGCATATTTGGTTCCCAACCTTTCAAAATCATTGGAAATATGCCCATAACCTTAAAAAATACCGTCAAACATCTCCAACGTTTGAAAAACTTGGCATGGTAAGTCCTTTGTGACGAAATTACCCTTCTCTTTAAATAAAAAAAAAAGAAAAAAATGATTGAAAAATAACCAAATTTACCTCCAAAAAATAAAATTAACAAATGGCACTCCTTTTTTTTTTTTTTTTTTTTTTTTTATCAAACTTCAAAAATAAAAAATCTTGGATGTGGCCCTCTCCGCCCCTAGCACCGTCGCCGCCGCCATTGCTACCACCACCACTACTACTATAACTACACATATTGATGTGTTTTATCTACCCATTTTCCCTCTTAGCCATCAAAAGTGGCTTCTCATTTACACGGAGGATTCTCACCTGACCAAGGTCTAGTCTCCTGACAACGACACCGTTTACTAGGAGACCACTATAGGGAGCACCATTGGTGATTACTTGGACGTCGATGGAGTACTAATTTCTCATCAGGGTAGGACTATTGCCACTGTTTTCTGATTTGGTGAGATGTCAATTCAACATAACAGGACAAGAATGGAGAAATAGTAGAGGATTCACGACGTCGTTTTTAATGTACCTCGATTATCCATGGACTCCTTCATTCCTCCTGCTGATATCTTTGATGCCGAGAATGCCAATACAATCTCCCCATGAATAACCAAAGCATCCTGGAATATACAATCTCTGTATTTTCCTTTTTTCTGTATTATAAGAACGGTTATAAATTTATGTAATAAGACTATTAGTAGTTCTAATCATACACTCCATCCCCTTTACTAATTTCTGACTCTATAATCTCTATTTGAATTAATGGAAAACAATATAAATTACGTTATGAGCCAACCCATCTTGCATTCTATTTTCATTATGTTTTAAAAGGGTTTTCTTATAGGAAAGCCTATAGTAGTGGTGGTGGTAGCAATGGTTGCGGCGGCGCGCGCTAATGACGGAGTGGGCCACATCCAAGATTTTTTATTTTTGAAGTTTGATTTAAAAAAAGGGCCACTTTATTACTTTTTATTTTTTTAGGGTAAATTTGATTATTTTTCAATCATTTTTTTCTTTTTTCTTGTTTTTTATTTTTTGTTTATTTAAAGAGAAGTGCAATTTCATCATAAATGACTTACCATGCCAAGTTTTTCAAACGTTTGGGATATCTGTTTCTATTTTGTAAGGTTGGGAGCATATCTCCAATGTTTTTGAAAGGTTGTGGATCAAATATGCAATTATCTCTTTTAAAAAACTATTTCTTAAAATAGAAAACTGGAAAACATGTTCTTTTTTGAATTTTGAGAAATTGTTTTATATCATTTTATTCAATAAATTTGATTATTTTTATTTTTTATAATTTTATATTTTTATAATTTTTGTTTATATAAATCTTTATTTAAATAAATTTTGTTTTTATTTTTTTTAGAATTTTTATTTTTTTAGAATTTTATATTTTATATTTTATATTTATAATTTTATTTTTTTAGAATTTTTGTTTATACAAATTTTTATTTAAATAAATTTTATTTTTATTTATTTTCAGTGTATTCCATGTTTTTACTAAAAACATTCAAAACGTCGAAAACCTTGTTTTGAGTTTTGTATTATAAATTTAACCTTATTTTCGAAAATGAATTTTCGAAAACAACATAGTAAACAAGTTTGGAGTGTTTTGCAAAACTGAAAACAGCAAAGAAAATGGGCTTTTTAACTTTACAAATATTTTGTAGATGAAATATGTAAGATTGAATTCTACAACCTTGTTGGGATTGGCTCTCCACATTCTATAATTAAATACAATTAAAGTATTTTAATTTTTAATAATTCATATATTAATTGAATTAAATAGTATTTACACTATAAAATAGAAAAAAATTATATAATAATTAAGAGAAGAGAGAAGCATGTCAATAATAATAAATACTTATTAAAATAAATAAAATTAAGTGTTACTCTCTAAATTTATAAAATGCAAAAGATTATAAATATAAATTCCATCTTGCAAAAGATCGTCTTTAAATATAAAGTCCAAGATGCTGTTAGGTGTTAACTTGTATGTCTTGTACAATAGCAGTTGCAGCCATTGCATATGAAAATCAAACATTTAAGGCACATTTTAAATGAATCACATGTGACTCGTAATTGTACCCAGGAGCTGTGAAAATCTTGCTATGGAGTTGGTGTCCTTAATTAATGGCATTAATGGCGGTTAATAGTAGTACCGCCATTTCCTCACTTTCCTCTTCATCTTCCATGGAGTTTGTGGGTGCACCAATTTCTTCCTCTGCTCCCAAATTCTGTTCTGTACCTCGTACTCATTCAATCATCAATGGATCAACCCAAATCTCGACCAAAACCCCTCTTAAACTCTCCGTTTTTGCAATTTCACCTACAAAACAGCTCAAGATTTACAGTAGAAAGACTAGTAGAGTTCAACTTCAGCATTTACGGCTGTCTAGGATTCGTGCTTTGGGCAATAATGATTATATACCTGATGAACCTCCACCGTCTGATTCGAATGGGAATAAGAAGCTAATTGTTATGGCTTGTTCTACAGTTACTGTAGCACTAGCCATTGCGAACCGCGTGCTTTATAAGCTTGCCCTTGTTCCTTTGAAGGAGTACCCGTTCTTTCTAGCTCAACTCACCACTTTTGGGTATGTTTTGTGAAAACCTTTGATTTTGTTGATTTGTTAGATTTTACATAATTGCGTTCGTGTAGAAAATTAACAGCACAGAAATGTTTAATTTGCTATAATAAATGATAAATAGCTATAATAAATTAGCAGAATCCAATTGAGTAAACATGATAATTCAAAGTCACAAATTTTCTATTCATGTTCTGTATCTTTTTTATACAACCAGAGAGGCCTAATTTTAGGCTTTCAAATGTATGTAACTGAAAAGGAAATTTACAATCACAATTGACAACAATATTTACAGCAATAAACAGCTGATCCTAAAATCATGGTAGGCATAAAATCTGGTAAATGTTAATGGTGACAGCTAGGCTTGAGTTGGCACTTGTTTGACTTCTTCAGTTTCCTTGATATGCCCCCGCAAGACCATCGGATAGGCCGATCTTGTTTCGCAGGTAGTATGTCCGTTGCCTTGAAAGTGGCTTGGTGAGTAAATCTGCAAGTTGGTCAGTAGTGTGTACATGCCTAACATTGAGAATTTTTTTTGCAACCAAATCTCGCACAAAGTGAATGTCTATTTGGATGTGCTTCATCCTTGAGTGCTGAACAGGATTAAAGCTAAGATGTGTTGCACCCAGGTTGTCACACGAGTGTAGGTGGTTGAGTTAGTGTAAACTTCATTTCTTCGAATAGGGACAGTAGCCACATGGATTCTGCAGTAGCCGTTGCTAATGCCCTATACTCGGCTTCGGTTGAGGACCGGGCAATGGCACGTTGCTTTTTGGAGCTCCATGAAATGGGAGTGTGACCAAGGAAGAGGAGATAAGCTGAAGTTGATTTCCGATCATCCAAACTACCAGCCCAATCAGCATCCAAGAAACATGTAAGTGCTGGACTTGATGTTTTTCTAATATTGATGCCATGAAAAATGGTGTTTTTCAAGTAACGCAGCAATCTTTTAGTGGCTGTCCAGTGGGTCTGTGTGGGGCTATGCATAAACTGTGAGAGTTTATTCACTGCAAAGCTTATATTAGGGCGAGTTAAGGACAAGTATTGCAATGCTCCAATCACTCTACGATATTGATGACGAACCATCTGCCAGCTTTAGAGAGACCGAGGTAGAGAGAGGAGTTGTGACATCCTTAGCTCCATCCATACTTGTTTTAGCTAGTATATCTCGAATATACTTATGCTGAGTTAGAAACAAGCCCTCTTTGGTAGGTATGACCTCAACACCGAGGAAGAAATGTAAGGGCCCCAAATCTTTGAGTGAGAATTTCTACCCAAGTTGATCAATAATGCTTGCAACAAATGTCGAATTGTTACCAGTGAGAATCAAATCATCAACATAAACTAAGCAATAGGCAAGTATGGAACCATCATGAAACACAAACATAGAAGAGTCAGATTTAGCATTGATGAAACCAAATTCTAACAGTGCTTGTTTGAGAGCAGAAAACCAAGCACGAGGTGCTTGTTTGAGCCCATATATTGCCTTTGTAAGACAGCAAACACGACAATCTTGACACAGACTGCCCGTGTGGTGCCATGGATACCCTGCAGGCCCCAATGCCAGCCTTCCACCCACGTGGCTAGCAAGTTCGTCATAAGTACATATTTAGGACTTTGGGTAGGATATCACAAGAATATCTGCATATGATACTATCATTAGCGTAGAGTTTGTAGTATGGGCCACATGCAGAGGGCAGAACAGTCAGTTTGTGACTGGAGTCCCTCCCAAATTCGCTAGAAGTTTTGGACTTTCAAGGATTGTCTCCTATGATGATCACTTCCCATAAAAGTAGCATTCCAAATGAAATGAACAATGACTTCTATTCTCTTGTGTATCACTACTAGAACTTAACCGTGCTCTCTTTTTCTTCATCTAATCAAGTATGCACACTGTCTTAGTAGTTAGTCTGACAAGATTTCATTTAAGATATCTGGGACTACTAATAAGGATTATTAATGGAATCTTACAAATGGTATTGGTTTTATGATATACAGGTATGTAGCCGTATATTTTTCTTTGCTCTATATGAGATACCGTTCTGGCATTGCAACTGATGAGATGCTCGCCCTCCCCAAATCACCATTTATAATCATTGGGTTTTTAGAAGCTCTTGCAGTTGTTTCTGGGATGTATTCAGGAGGTATCGTCTATTATGCTTTTGGGCATTCAAATCTGATCAATATAATTTAAAATGGGATTGCAAAGCTAAATCAGAAATCATGTCCATCTATTGTTGTAGGATATAAGGTGTTGTTTGTATGTTTCCTTGTTTAGATGTACCATTTACTCATTGTTTTTACCTCTACTTTCATATGCAAGGCAAAAACTATCCTTCTTCAGTGCGACAGATGTAATTTGTTGTTTACTATGTTTGTTAGTTTAGATACTCTACCCTTTACTCGTTATTCTATCTCTGTCTGTGTTATGGTATTCTTCAAAGCAAATAGAAGGCATATCAAGAGTGCTGCTACAATTGAAATCGAATGAAGTGAAAGAAAAGTCAAAATATGTAAAGAAGAAGAAGAACGCAAGTTGTCTGTTTTTCCCCCCCAATGGCCTCTATACTAACTGCTGTGTGTCTTCTACAGCCGTGCTTCCTGGACCAGCTATACCCATATTAAGTCAGGTAATGTTTATTTTTGCAAAACATTGAAACTTAAATCTGTGATAACCTGGCAGCAAGGTAGGAAAAGATGAATTCTCATTCATTTGTAAGTTTTTCATTTTTACTAATTGATTTCTTTTCTATTTTTATTGTACTGCACTTATCTATTTACTTGGACATTAGCATTTGAGTTGTGCAAATATATAGCATACTTGTGAAGCATGTTAACTTGCACTTTTCTTGTTTTGAGTTGCCTTGAGGTAAACTTTTTGCCACGCAATTTTGCATTAAGGGTGTGTTTGATTGGCCAATTTTTCATAGAAAATGTCACATTCATGGAAAATAATGTCGCATTAAAAGAAATGTTTTCCAACTTTGGCTATTTGATTGAAGGTGGAAAATGAAAATGAATTCTAAAGAACAATCACTTAAAGCATGAATTTGGCCAAAAAGTTGAAAAATGTTTTCTCACCAATTTGGTGGTTTTTTTTTCCTTCTTACATGGAAATTTTTTTCTTTTCCATGGAATCCAATCAAACACACCCTAAGTCTCTTTTCTTTTCATCTGGGGTGTTTGTTATGCATTGAAATCAATGAAAACGTTTTCAGACCTCGAATGCAAGGCGATAATTAACATGCCAACTAAATAGTACTTGTTAACAATTCATTAAGGTCCAACCAAGTCAGCCAGAGATTTCACAACTGGCACAGATTCATTTATCAATTATTGAGTTCAGGAAAGTTTTTCTACTCGCAATCAAAAGGATTACATATTTCCTGTTTTTCTAAAATGGTTCAAATTGAATGTCCTGTGCTTAGATTATTACAGGAAACTTCCAAATTATTTTGATAGGAAAATAGCCTATAAGATGGCATACTATCATTAGCTCCCTATCTGTGTGCTTTATCTAATCCGCTAGGGTTGACAGTTATACCTTTGTAGATTGATATTCTTTATCCTGTCAGATATCCTTACCTTTTGTAGCACACTATTTTCTTTAATTTTGAATTTTGATTAGAAATAAAAGAAATATGAATTATTTACAGTGCGATCCCTATTATCTATCCTAACTAATCCTACAGTTACTTATTGATTGAGGAAATTCATTTGTTGCTGTAAAGACACATTTGAAAAACAATATGAGGCTTGTCTGGTGGATTGCATTTATAACTTTATCTATATTACTTCCATTTTGTGTTTTTTAGAAACAAACTTTTACCTAGTTATTGGTTTATTGAAACAAGGCAAATAATGAATCATAGTTTCCTCAAGATTGCTTTGTTTGGATCTATTACTGCAGACATTTTTGGTATGGCAGCTGGTTTTTTCAATTCTCCTCTTGGGGAGGAGCTACTCTTTGAACCGAATCGCTGGATGCTTTCTCGTAGCTGCTGGTGTAGTATTGGCAGTTGCAAGGTCCTGCTTCTCCTTCAAAGAAAAAAAATTGATGCATTCCATAAAATTATAATAACTTGACTCTATTTGGCATGCTGCAAAATTTTGATGAATGGCTCATCTAATGTGAGTGAGATGCCACAGGCTCTTTATATTGAATACTTCTCAATTTGTTGAAGAAAAGTAGAGACGCAACGAATTATGCAATTTTTTCATGTTCTTTCCTTAATTTTCCTGTTAAACTGCAATTACAGTTCCTTTTTTCTTATGGATAACTAGAATAAAAGCTTTGGCAATGGAGTGTAATTTCCCCAAGAAAATGATTACCCAGTGATCGCTTTTTGTTTGATGCTTACACATTTTGGTAGCTGAATGGTAAAAATTTTTGTTTGTTGACTGCAGTGGGTCAGACAGTGATCAAATGCTCTCTGGAGTTGGGATTTTCTGGCCTGCAATGATGATAGTTTCAAGTGCCTTTCAAGCAGTTGCATCTATTGTCAAGGTACTCCACCAATTGTTGTCAAAGTGCTAACATATTCCTAATAGCAAAAATAATATTTGAATTCTGTGAAAATGTGTAGGAATCTGTTTTCCTTGATGCTACACCCCGCCTGAAGGTGCGTAGAAAAATATATATGTTTGTCTCTCAATATTTATTCTTTCTTTCTTCAAGCTTGCTCATACACTTAATTTTTTTCCAAACATAATGTCACGTTCTTGTAAATTTTGCAATTCTTGCAGGGAAAGTTGCTAGACATCTTCGTTGTAAATTCCTTTGGATCTGGTTTTCAGGTATCATTTACCTCACAAGAATATTTTTAGATGGCCATGCTTTATAATTGTGTTTATTTTCCTTGGCCCAAGCTTTCATTTTGGTAGATCTCAAATGCTAACATATTTTCAAAGTATTCCTTTTCTTTTCCTTTTTCCCTTTTCATTTGAATTTTTCCGTTGATTCATGAAGTATCTATTCGTGATCTTTCGTGATGATAGGTTTGGCCAGACTGACTACTTGAGCTGCTTTAAATGACTTCTTCGTTGGAATAAATGCCATGATAGTTCACTGTAGCTCATGCATTGCGTAGAGAGAAAAGCACGGGATAGATTCAAAAATTAGTTGATTCTGCTGATACCCGATAATTTAGGGATCAAAGATTCGTTGATTTTCTAGGAACACCGAAAATTTTACAATGTTAGGAAAACTCACTTTCTTAGTTCATTATCAACCAAATAACAATTAACTGTGATTCTAGCTTTTAGAAGAAACTGGACATCCTAACTTAATCTTCTAAACCAACAAAAACTCTAGAACACTAATCTAAACGAATAAAAAGTCCCAATCAAATAAAACTCCTACTAAATTAACACTGAACCTAAAATATCTTAACAATAAATAAATAACTTAAAATAAACAAGTAAATAATTTCCGTCAGAATGAAATCGTGCCGGTTTGACTGTTGATTAAATTGGATCAAAGTATCCAATTGCATTAGGGTCCAGTGGAACTGGATGGAAGAATTCTTCTTAGGAGGATATTTGATTTTTCTTAATAGGCTTTTAGTAGTAAGCCTTCCTTAACTTGGAGGAACAAACTAAAATTTATAAGGTGACACAATATTTCCCTAACTAGAAACAACCCAGAGTCACCCCTATTATCATCTCAAAAAGAGCTTCATACGAAGAAGTACAGCAGTGCATCGATCCTAAGAGGCAAGGAATCTGACCTTAAAATTACATGAAAGAAGGGAAATCTTGCAAGTTGTGTGCTTGGTGATGCTTGATGCACCCTCAAAGCACCTCTAGTTACTCCACACTTGTATCACCGGTCACCAGGGCAGCAGAAGGTACTGAAGCCATTGTTTCAATGGCAACAAGCAGATCTCTTACGGGTACAGGCACAAATTAAGAATGAACTCTGTCTGACAATGATAGAACTATTTTTTGGGCAGTTCTACTAAGCAACTCTACATCGAATCTATGTATTATTTGTTCTTCGTACCTCTAGTAATCTTTTTCTTTCTTTTTTAGTTATTCATAGCACATTAAATGGACAATAGTTTTATGTTAATTATTAAGTTGGTTATTGACTCGTGTACATTTAACCATACTTCTAATTTAGATAACTTCTAATTTAGATACATCACGTGCCTTTTCACTTGCAGGCTCTTTTTGTACTCCTCTTTCTTCCCTTTTTGTCAAATTTGAAAGGCATACCATTAACTGAACTTCCCTCATACTTGAAAACTGGTGCCACTTGCTTCTTCAATGTTGGATCCAACACTACAGGTAATAACTTGCCTGGACCCCTCAATGTATGCAACCTTTTTCTGACCTTTAATGCCTATATTCTTTGTCCGTTGAACTCTAAACAGGGAGAGTTGCTATAATTCTATCCTCTATGCTTTGCAGAAAGCTGTTTACCTTGCCACTTTTTCATTTTGTGTTCATTTTATAGATAGGTAGTTTTTGCATTTAGAGGTTTCATAAAGGTGATCAATTTGAGTATGCATAATACATATATCTAGTGTGGGGTGAAAAGTTTAACTTACATGATGCAATATGAGTTTGGAGTTGATGGGAGATATTGGAACTGGTGCAGCAGAAATTATGAGAAATATGTTGAGACTGAGAAATTGCCATGTCAGTGTATGACTTGGTTGCATTAGTTGTTCTCTACATAAAATTGAGACATATTTGAATGCTTCCCATCAATTTACGACAGCAAGGAAGTTGTAGAAGACCAAAAATGGAAGACTCTTTAACAGTTTGCTTGTAGAAATTGACAGAAACTACTATAGAACACTTTCGCATCAATTGCAGCATTGAAGTTGAAAATGTACTTAGTGCAAGGAACAATGTCATTAAGTTGCAACTGCTTTCCCCAATTACGGCCATTGTTAATTTTCAGCTGTTAGCTAAATAGATAAAATTAATATGATTTTTCTGTACCTTTTTCACATGACAAAATAATCGCATCATTTTTATTTCAGATTTACCTTGTTTATCTATTAAATAAAATACTAAGTCTTATATTTGAAAAGGATATTATCAGTTCTTTTGTTTTATCATCAGCGTGTTTTTTTGTGGTAACTAATCACTTTGTTCTGTTTTTCCAGGCTGTGATGGAGCCCCAATGCTACCTCTTCTTTACATAATCATCAATATAACTTTCAACATATCCCTACTCAATCTTTTAAAATATTCCTCTGCTATTGTTTCTTCTCTTGCTGTGATGTCATCAGGTACTCTTCATCATTAGATGTTTGTTTAGAAAAATATATGTGCCTTATCATGAAGCCCTTCTAACATTGATCACTTTCTCTTGTAGTGCCAATTTCAATTTATATCCTTTCCCTTCCATTGCCATATCTCCCGGAAGGTGCAAGTTTGAGCCCCTATTTCGTGTTGGGTAGTGTGATTCTCATGGTTGGGCTTGTCCTTTACAACATTTCGTCGCCTCTCCAGCAAGACTAGGATTTTGTCACAAGGACTTGTGTAGTTGAGGTCAATTGGACTCTTGGGGTTATTCTTTTTTCTGTTTTATTGTGTAGTCTAAAGGGTTTTTTGCAATGAGATTATTTGATTGCGAGAGGATCATAAGTTACTGTTCCAGACCAGATTCAATGGTTATGTTAACCTCAATACATGTTAACCTCCAGTACTTATGCTTGATGCATTGTGCAGCTCCAGATGATTTTCATGACAAGAAACTGTATCAATTAAGAACCCCCGAAAAGTTCCACTGAGGTTTTGGCCAGTACTGAAATTATTTTTTTAAATGCTTATAAATTGTGATTCTTATACAACATGTAAAAAGTGAGTGGTGAATTGTAGACTCTACGAAATATGTGCATAAAAAATAGGTTTAACCAATTTAAATTATAATTTAAACTTGGGTCAAAAATGCTCTTTTATTATAATTAATTATTTTTATTTATTATAGTTAAAAGTAAATAAGTTATAAAATAAGTATTTCTTTTGCTTATACAAGGAAATGTTATAAAAATAAGAATTTACTTAAAACTTAGTCGAACATGCTTTGAAACACGAGTTGATGGCTAACTCCTGCGTTATGGCAAAAGATAAACCGTCCAAGGCATTTAGAAGTTGGTACACTGATGGAGAACATAACCGGCAACAATATAATTAGTGGTGTCCTATATTGTCCATGGAATATAATTAACATTTTTGCGTGCTATAATCAAGGCGTAAGCCTCCCGCAATTTTTTAAACAATTAAGTATTAAAAAAGAACGACAACATGAATCCCTTCTGCATACAAGGCTCAACAAAAATGGGTGGAAAGCCATCCCTCCAATGCCAAAAAAGCATGTCTCAAGCCTTCGATGAATATGTATTCTACCTGATCACTGGAATAGAGCCATCGTGTCCTCCAGTTTCTAACTTCACTTGGAATTGCCTGAGTTTGCCTGTCACTCAATGCTTCCTCTGCAAAGACACATAAATTGTCAATATTTTCTTCGAGACAAGAAAAGATGAATAGATAAAATGAATAGAGCAAAAAAGATGAGGAGCTTCATTCCTAAACTCAAGTTTAGACTGTCACATAAATTACAAATTGAATTAAATTTGGTGAAGCCGTAAGTTTCTTTACTTGTGGTAAATCATTGGCTGGGGCAAGGAATTTATGACCAATCTGGAAAAGATGCAAAACTATCTAAATTAGTAGTTTATAATCCCAGGGTTTCTTTTAATTTTGTCCTTCCTTTTTAGTTTTTACATGGTTGTATCACTAAAGTCACGACTCAAGAGTGATTAATAAGTTCTGCCCCTTGACCCGTTTAGGACTACATCTTTAACAAGCAACAACTTAGCTTTCATTTTTCAATCCCTAAAATTATACAAACTAAAAAAAACACGGTTAGCCTCCCTTAACATAAGAGCACTAAGCCCATTAGAACAGCTAACTAACAGCAGCAAAAACTGTCAACTATTTCTGATTTATGTCATGGAAACCATGCATCACCCGTGAAAATTTCTGTTGCCAATTATCAATAATCTAAATAGACCATCAAATGTTTGAATTCTAACTCAAAAATATATATCAAATGCATATGTAAGATTGTAGGTCAAACAAGAAAGCCTGAATGAGGCCCTGTCCTGAGTTATCTCACAGAAGACAATGATACAGTGCACGAGAGATTCATGAATCCTAGGGTTTAAAGTTGCCATTTTGTGCCAGCTGCTTATGGCTTGAGTATGGTGGATTTGGCTCTAAATCCCAATATTGAGTTAACAAGGCAATAACTAGAAAGATTAAATTTCAAGGGAGATAAGATGTGTCAACAATCATGCTGGGAAATAAAATGATTATAGTAGTATGTCGCGTGCAACATCCCTCCATACAACCGTTTATACGTCCTGAGATATGAGATACTGTTATCGAAGTCCAATAATTGCAAATTTGGACACCAATGCACGTTGCATGTTTGGCTAAGCATAAAAGTTAGTTGCAGTAAATTTTTTTGCCATTTTTTTAAAAGTTAAGGCTTATTGAGATTTTTAGATTTTTAGTTGGAAAACTTACTTTTTTTTAAAGTAAGTGCAAGTCTTAACTAACTTTCAAACAAGTACTTTCACTTTTTTTTTTTATGTCTTAGCCAAACATGCTCTTAGATTGCTATAAAAGGAAGCTACAGTAGTACGTGCATTAAAGAAACTTTAAAATGCATAACTAGATGGTTAAAAATATATAATTTCAGTATATACCTTGCGTTTCTTCAATTTTTTATCTCCACTGCTACCAACGTCGGAGGTGGTCAATTCCTTGGTAAAGTTTTCGCCTAAAGGTAAACTTTTAATTTCATCGTAGAAACTTTCTGTCAGACCAAGTAACCTGGCAAAATAGTGAAGAGAAAACAACCATAAATCAGCTAGCAGGTAGCATAAATGAACATAAATATATCATATTGCAACATAACTCATTCAACATATTTCTTCATGGAAAATAAAAAATAACTCGGCTATAATGCTCCATTCAGCTTACCCATTTCTAGACTTCTTCAAATGTTTCATTGTATTTTTCTCTGATTTTGTGAGAGGAGCACGTGTGAATAGTTCCTCCTCTTGTCGTGCACGTTCTTCCATCTTTTCCATATACTTTGTCAGTTCTCTACTTTCAGGTCCTACAGACTCTGTTATCTGTACTTTTCCACGATCAATCAAAAATCAGAATTAAGAGATGATCATATAAATACTCTATATCCCACAAATTGCTAAATCTACGCACCTCTTCAGGTTTTCCTTCCAGATCATTCATCAATTCTCTTACATAAGCACTCTGCTTTGCTTGTCGAAGATTTTCTCTCTCTTTTCTAAAAGCATTTCTCTCCTGTCTTGACATCTTATTTTCCTCCATAGAAGCAGGGACCAATTTTGGGGGCCGATACACACCATCACCATCCTGTAACCATCGCATGAACTTGAGAAAAAAATAAAAGTTTGGAGCTGATAAAAACTTTCATCAAGTATTTTACAAACAATCAAGGAACACACTCGAGCAGATACTATGCAAGCGACATTTAAATTTTGAACTTCTTACATCACTCTGATCATAAGTTTGATAATCACAATAATCAGTTTCCATTTCAGCATTATATCATAACCCAAAAAAGTTCCTTTTTGGTATGATTGACTCGCCTCTGAAGTAGTGTTCATTTTGCTAACAAGCAAGTCTGGATTTGGGCGATATTTCAACAAGTCCTCAGTCTTCTGAGTTGTATCAGCTTCTTTCTCAGTTGAGCCTGATTTTTCCTCTGGGGTTGTTGTAACCCTCGTTAGCTTTTGAATTTGGTATTGAAGCTTTTTGTCAATAGGGCGAATCTGAATAGAACCAGGTGACAAAAATGAATTTTGTTAATAGGGTGAATCTGCATAAACAAGGAGATGAAGAAAATGAACATCCTCCAAAAAGATATTGCATGCAAGGAATCTCATCCTTGACATCTTTGACTTATTTCGGACTAAATAACAAATGGCTATAAAGGAAAGCACGTGCGCATACAGGCAAACATTGGTTACCACCCGGATGTTTTTCTCTTTTTCCCTGTATTTAAATGAACATCCTCCAAAAAGATATTGCATGCAAGGAATCTCATCCTTGACATCTTCGACTTATTTCTGACTAAATAACAAATGGCTATAAAGGAAAGCACGTGTGCATGCAGGCAAACATTGGTTACCACCGGGATGTTTTTTCTTTTTCCCTATATTTTTCTTTCTTCTTGTTGGCCGGGGGGGTGAGGTAATTATATATTTTTTCAATTTTAGGGATGGAGGCAGGGGAGAGAGGGAGTTGCACAAGTGACAAGTATATACCTTCTCTAAGTATAATCTTATCTCAACAAGACTCTGTACTACAGGATGTCCCTGAATTGATAACCCTTTTGCCTTGCGAAGTAAATAGTACACAAGTGACTGACAATAATTCAGAAGCAGTAAATGTTTGGCCTCGAGATAGCTTATTCCATCTGTGGTGCAGAAATTTTCTGCTTTGACCTGCAGACAGAAAGACAGAAGGATTAAAGGGAAACAAATCACGAACTTCCCATGACTTTTCACTGTCACCTGTTGCTTTTACAATTCAATAAGAATCAATGAGGTCACTATTTCAGCCTGACATTTATTAAAATTAACACTGAGCAATGGCACTTGTAGAAGTGGATAACTAAGGAAAAAACGGTCAATATTCATGGATTGTAAGACTTCATGGTCAATTCGATTCAGAATGAAATAAAGAAGAAGACATCGCTTCCTATATTTCACACCTGAAAACAAGTATTTTTCTATTAGCTTCGTTGTAACTCCGCTTTTCTTGGCAAGCCAATTGCAATCATGAGAAACTGCCGACCTAGAGGAACCTTTTCCTCCTAAGTCCAACGAAATCCCTCTTTTTTACATAATACAGATTGTAAATATCCTTCAGTTTTCTTCTCCTCCCACACTCCCCTACGCGTCCGTTGAAGAAAAATGTAAAGAACCGAGAGGTCCAAGACTAATCAAAAGTGTTACAAAAGGTCAAAGCCTTTCCATTGGTCAAAGTGAAATAGAGGGCAAACTTATGGCATGCACCTCAAGAATGTTTGTTCACAACGTTTCAGTCAATCTAATTTCTACAGATGTCGAAGCCCAAGCTATCAGTATTTTAGCATCCAGCAAAATGAGCAATACAAGGCGGGGGAGATAAAAGAAGGGGTCTGATCAACATAACAAACAAAAAAGCACATGGGAGCTTTACCATTGCAGTCTGATCCTATATTTTACTGTTTTCATAATTTATGAATTCTCATCTTAATTCTGGCACTGCTTCCATTCACTAGATCAAGCATGAACTAATTCAATCCATTTTAAAGATAAATGCTCCAAAGCTGAGCCTTATTGAAGAGCATGTTTCAGAAAATAGCTTACATTTTCTATACAAACAGAAAGTTTTATTGGCCCTATGAATAGATTCTATGGGAAATCAGTAGTACCTTAGCTGTCAAAGCCAGAATTTTAGTCCTCACAGTATCCAAACCTTCCTTCATTTCTTTTAACACAGCAACCAATTGCGGAGCTTCTCTGAACAAACAAAAATATAATTCATGTTAGAAAAAAGAATCTGAATCGAACAAATATAAGACAAATTGATAGATTTCAGTTTACTTGTTTATTCTTTCACTCTGGACCAAAGATTTAGGTGCCTCCATATCCATGGCTTCTCCAATTCTAAGCTAATCTGCAGATTAAAAACCCTACTTAAGATTTGGTTCAAAAAATATAACAGTGCGATTTATAGTTTAGAAGCAGCTAAGAATAAACACCCTAGCTGTCAACCTTCTAATATCTCAAACAAAAATGCTTTTGAATTGCTTACAAGCCCAACAAACAGGCATATAAGCCCATACTCGTGCTCACAAGTTCAAAAGTAAAAATAATTTGGAAGTGCTAATAAATACTAGGGGTGGGCAAATACCGGTTCTGTAAGGTTTTCTATGCAACCTAATCGAACTAGTTTCAAACAGGAATTCTACACATGGAACCAACCGATTCCATGTGTGGTGTGTACTGAGAGAACCTAAAAGACTAGAACCAAACGGTTCGGCCAGGTTCTGCTGAAATCAGGGGCGGAGCCACCTGGGGTCTAGTTGGGGCAGTTGCCCCCACTAGATTTTGGTCCTGGGTATTTAATCTATTACACTTGAGGGGCGGCAGTTTCAAAGGCAAGGAGAAAACCATAAACAACCAAATCAAAATTTCAAGAGAGATACTGACGAGAAAATTGCTGTTGGGCGAGGAAGATTACCACCAAGAAACAACAATTATGGAAAAAATAAATTCTAAGGTGAAGAAGGGAGAATCTTAGATGCAGGTTGTGTTGAAATTAAATCATTCACGACAATCAAATCGAGTGCGAAATCAATAATTTTAAAGCATGTTTTTACACAAATAAATCTGATATTACCTTCCAAATTTGGTGATGAAGAAGATAACTTCTCCTATAGAAAACACTGCAAGTCTGCAACACAGGAGGGATATGATCACGTCCCCCTTTTTCCCTCTCCTTCACAGTAAATTGTTCCCAATTTTGAGGAATAAACCCTTTGCGGCTTGTCCCCCTCTATCGCTCTCTATCAATAACACTTAAACATGGACCTAACCTATTTGTTTTCAAAACTCTGATCATTAATAAATATTCTGAAAAATCTTAATCTTAATAGAAGGATATTTGCCAAGTTTTCTCCAAAAACATTCCTTAATAATTAATAATTAGTAAATAAAATACATTAATAAAACCATCCATTTGATTTATATCTATAATAATTAATTAATAGTTAATTAATTACTATACGGTTTATAATATAAAATAAAAATAAGTCAATCTCATTTAAAATATCAATTATAGAAGACACGTTTTGCAATATCAAATAAATTTAAGTCAACATCTATAATTTAATAAGCGTTTTGTTATACATTTAATTTACATAGACATTGAGCACAGTGCAACCATTATAATTTATATAATAAAATCTTAATATTATCTTAATTCTAATCTTAATCTTAATATATATATAAAAGAATGATAGTCGTCAAATTTTTTTTGCCAAGTTTTCTCTCCAAAACATTAATTAATTAATGATAATTAATAATTAGTAAATAAAATATATTAATAAAACCATCCATTTGATTTATATCCATAATAATTAATTAATAGTTAACTAACTAACTGCACGTTTTGCAATGTGAAATAAAAATATGTCAATCTCATTTACAATATCAATTATGGAAGACATATTTTGTAATGTCAAATAAATTTAAGTCAACATCTATAATTTTAATAAGTGTTTTGTTATATATTTAATTTACATAGACATTGAGCACTATGCAACCATTATGATTTATATAATAAAAGCTTAATATTATCTTAATCCTAATCTTAATCTTAATATATATAAAAGAATGATAGTCATCAGTAAAAGTCAACACATTTTCTTGCCCAAAACGTCTCTCACATATTACAAAATCAAGTATTTAATAATCAGATTCAATGTTCAGCCCGGATGAGATTCTTAATGATTCATTTGTTAAATAATTGTTCAACTTTAGTTAATTAATTATCAGTATTCCAATACAGTGTAAATAATTTCGCTGGTTCAGCTTCTCAATCTTTTGAATTTTCTATGATACTCGGTAAAAATGAATAAAATTATGAATTGACATTTTCAATTAAAAAATACACATATTCTAGAACAAGATAAATTCACTTTAATTATTAGTAATAAAAAATTCGAATGCTACATTAATTAATCGATATAAATTTGAATGCTACATTAATTAATTGATATAAGATTTAAAGTATGTAAATATTATCAATTGTCTACAAATAGAAAAACAATAAATTTAAATAATATCATTAACGCAATCTGCATCTTTACAATTTAGAAATTCAATTTTCAAATTATAATATAAAAATTAGTGGGTTATTTAATAAGTCGCGCCAAAAATTTAGCCAGAAGCACTTCTTAAAAATTATAAAATGATAATCAAGCCTTTCCTTAAATTCTTTTTTTTTTCCCCACGTTAACTAATAAATATTAAAATTAATTACAATTCACAAAATATATATAAATACACAATCTAACCGTTAAATAGAGATCGGATAACACATTCATTTGATTTAAACAAATGATAAGATTTAAACTGTTATTATAACTGAAAAATCAATCTATCTAATAATGTGTCGATTATTAAAAAACTTATACATGCACTCGAATTTTTTTTTTTCAAATTATAATAGAAAATTACTCAATAATTTTTAAAATTATATTATTTATATTTTATGCAGAGTCAGCAAAAAAAATATAATTAAATCAAATGACCAAATTTTAATATTTTACAATATTAAAATTTAATTAATTAATTATCCAACTTAATTAATTATCCAACTTCAAGTAAGAATATTTCCAATGCACTTCGTCTATTGCAGTCTATGTAGCAAGTAAAATAGATGGACTTCCAATCCATGTGGCACTACGTCTATAGAATAGACGGTCAAATTAAAATTCATCTTCAATACACTCCATCTAAAATTAAATTTGTTGACTCACTCCGTCTAGAAGTCTGTCTAAATATAGACAGACTTCTAGACGGAGTCTATATTTTAATGTGACACATCAGATAGATGAAGTCCTTGTCAGCATGCATTGAAGATGGTTTTTTATAAATCTATCTATATATACTTATGTGGCACATCTAAAAAGCAATAGATGGAGTATATTGGAGATGCTCTAATAATCAGTATTCCAATATAAATAATTAGTATTCCAATACAATTTAATCAGGATGAGCTTTCGAATGTTTCAATTTTCTATGATACTATAATAAGAAAAAGATTTGAGAATTATCTTCTGTGCTTGAAATTGAATACTGAGTGTACAATTATATATATGATTGAATATAATCAGATGCCTATAAAATATCAACAAATAATGCAAGAAAAGAAACTAAATAACAAAGTCAATATACAATATTTACTCTCCTGATTTTGTGCAACGGTCTTCAACACTCCCCCTCAAGTTGGAGTGTATGTTAATTACACCCAACTTGCCAAGTAGTAATTCAAATTGTGACAAACCCAATGTTTTGGTAAATAAATCAGCAATTTGATTATTGGATCTTATATGTGTCGTTTTAATCAATCCTTCTTGAATCTTCTCACGAACTAGGTGGCAGTCAATTTCGATGTGCTTTGTTCTTTCATGAAATACTGGATTTGAAGCAATGTGTAGGGCAGCCTGGTTGTCACAAAATAACATAACAGGTTGATCATGTTTAATCTTTAAATCATTCAAAATATTTTTCAACCAGGTGATTCACAACATGTACTAGCTATAGAGCAGTATTCTGCTTCAGTAGTAGATCGAGCCACTGTTGTTTGCTTTTTCGTTTTCCATGAAATGGGTGATTCTCCAAGAAATATACGATACCCTGTTACTGACCTTCTTGTATCCTTGCAACGAGCCCAATCTGCATCACAATATGCCTTCAATTGTAGTGTGCTAGTGGAGGATAAAAGAATACCTTGTCCAGGTGTTTGCTTTAAATATCTAAGGACTCTATGCGCTGCTTCAAGATGAGGCATATGTGGCTTGTCCATAAATTGACTCAAAACATGGACCACATAAACGAAATCTGGTCTAGTGATGGTAAGGTAAATCAATCTTCCCACAAGGCGCCTATATGATGAAGGATCATTCAAAAGATCTCCATTGGATTGTGTAAGAGCCAAGTTTTGATCCATTGGCAATTTTAATGGATTAGCTCCAAGGAATCCCGTATCTTCTAGTATCTCTAATGCATATTTTCTTTGTGAAAGAGAAATACTTTTGGAAGACCTTGCCACTTCTATACCCAAGAAGTATTTGAGGTGACCAAGATCTTTAAGTTTGAATTTGCTAGATAAAAAATGCTTTGTTCTCTCAATATCTTGTATATTATTACCAGCCAAAATTACATCATCAACATATATAAGAATTGCCGTGAAAATGCCTTCGTGGGATCGGACGAATAATGAATAGTCTGCCTTTGATTGGTTAAAACCAGTAGCTTTAAGAGCGGATGAGAGCTTCAAAAACCATTGCCTAGAAGCTTATTTCAACCCATATAATGATTTGTTGAGTTTGCATACTCGAGTCTCCCCCTTTCGTCCAAATCCAGGTGGTAGTGACATGTACACATCTTCATCAAGGTCACCATGCAAGAACGCATTGTTTACGTCAAGTTGGTGAAGATGCCATCCTTGAATGGAAGAAATGCTTAGCAAAACTCGAACAGTAACTAGTTTGGCAACTGGGGCAAAAGTTCGCGATAATTGAGTCCTTCAATTTGGCTATAATCTTTGGCAACCAAACGAGCTTAGTAACGTTCAATGGTTCCATCTGATTTTAGCTTGATCTTGTAAACCCATTTATAACCTATAGGTTTCTTTCCATGTGGAAGAGGGAGAAGTGTCCATGTATTGTTTGCTTGAAGGGCTTGAATTTTAGTATGCATGGCTTGGCGCCATTGAGGGTCTTGCATAGCCTGTAAGAAACTAGTTGGTTCTTTGGTAATGGTTAACGCGGTTGTAAATGTCTTATGGGAGGATGATAATCGATTATATGAAAGGACGTGAGAGAGAGTATAGGGTGTACCTGATTTTGTGACCACGCTAGAGGCGGATGATGGATCAAGTTTGGTTGGGAGAGTCGTTTCCACATGAAAATCTCGAAGAAAAGTAGGTGGTTTGGTATTTCTAATGGGATAACGACGCATAGGAACATCAACTGGCTCATTGTTTTCTAATGTTGGACTAGTAGAAGGCATGGGAATAGTGGTGAGTTCATTATTGTCTGGTAGAGTGGATGTTGTGGTTTTTGAGGGACAACGAATAGGATCATCATAAAAAATTGAATCTATGGGAGTAAGAGTGGAAGGACTCCCATTGGCAGTGGAAATATGTTTAAAAAGGAATTCACTCTCGAAAAAAATAACATCTCTAGACACAAACACCTTCCCAAGTTCAAGATCATATAATTTATATCCCTTTTTCCCATAAGGGTACCCAAGAAACATACAACGAGTGGCACGCGCATCAAATTTTGATGGTTTTTGAGCATGTGTGGAAGCAAAACATAAACAACCAAATACTTGTAAGTGTGAGTAATGTGGTTTAACATTAAACAATTTCTCATAAGGCGTTTTACCTTGTAAAAGTGGTGTAGGCGTGCGATTTATAAGGTATGTTGCAGTTAAAATGGCATCCCCCCAGAATCTTTTTGGAAGATGAGCTTGAAAGCAAAGCTCGGGCCATGTTTAATAGATGTCTATGTTTGCTTTCAACCACTCCATTTTGTTGTGGAGTATTGGCGCAACTAGTTTGATGAACAATACCTTTGGACAAGTAATAAGTTCTAAGTGTGAATTCAGAACCATTATCACTACGCACAATCTTAACTTTGGAAGAGAATTGGGTTTCAACCATAGTGGTAAAATTAATGAGGTGACTATAAGTTTCTGACTTATGGTTCATCAAGTAAACCCATGTGCATCTACTAAAGTCATCAACAATGGTGAGAAAATATTGAGCCCTTGAAATAGAAGGAACATGGTAACCTCCCCAAATATCAACATGCAACAATTCAAAACATGATTTGCTAGAAATTTTACTCAAGGAAAATGGCAATCTAGTTTGTTTTGCTAAAGGACAAACAAAACAATTATTTGCATCAGAATTTTTATGTTTATGTAAAATAGGAAACAAAACAAACACTTTATTTGAAGGATGTCCAAGACGTTGGTGCCAATATTCAGAAGTAGGTGACTTGATAGAATTGCATGATGATTGTTGAGATTGATCAAGGTAGTAGAGACCTCCTCATTCAGTTCCCGTCCCAATCTTCCTCCCCGAGCGTAGGTCCTGTATCATGCAACAATGAGTAAGGAACAAAATAGAAAAGGGAGAATGATGGGTAAGTTTGCTTATGGAGATAAGATTCACACAAAAATTTGGCACACATAAAACACTACCAAGAACCAAATTAGAAGGGAACACTACTAGACCAATATGTGTAACATTAGCAAGTGAACCATTTGGTAATTCAACTCTCTTATTTTTTACAGATGTCCAAGTTGTAAGTAATTAATGACTACAAACAATATGATCAATTGCTCCACTATCAAGAATCCATGTGGTTTTCTCACCTTGAAAAGAAAAGCATATTCCCTTACCTGAAAGATTATTATCAATTGAAGGATTACCAACATGATTTTCCATGGAAGAGTTGTTTTTATTGAGCATGTTCAGGATTTGTTGGCACTGTTTATGAGTAAAAGGAAATGAATTAGAAATTTCCTTATTCTCTGTTTATGAACGAGACCGTTGACCAGACTCTGATTTCTTGAGTTTTCGGCAGAAGTCGATTGTGTGACCCTTCCATCCACAATAAGTGAATTTCAAATGTGCCCGACAATTTTCAGTATTATGATTATCTCTGTCGCACTTTCCACACTTTTGGTTGCCATTTTTCTTGATTGTGAATGCTGCTACATCATATTGAGTTGTGCTTTTTCCAAGCTGATACATCACGTTGCTGTTCATGTCTGAGAACAAGATAATACACTGTGTTGACTTTTGGTAAATGATCAATCAATAATATCTGCCCGCGTACTCAAATGATTCTTTTAATCCCATAAGCAATTTGATTATTTTCTGTGTTTCTCGATAGGACAATTCATCTTTCATAGCTCCACAAGTACAGGTTGAGATGGGGCAGAGCACTTCTCTTCTTGCATCCCTTAATGCTTTGAGTTTTGTAAAGTATGAACCTACAGACATGGTTCCTTGAACACAATCACGTATCTCATCTTCAATGTGAAAAAGGTGAACGCTATTTACCTGAGAAAAACGCTCACGCAACTCTTCCCAAACTTTTTGTGCCCCCATCACAGTAAAACACGCTGGCGACAATTTCTTTGGAGATCGAACTCAGCAACCAAGTTTTGACAAGATTATTACAATGAATCCATTGCTGCAGTTCATCCCTGGTGTCGTTGCTTGGTCGTTCTATGGATCCATCGACAAAAACCATATTTATTTTTCACTGAAAGAGCCATAGTCATGGAGTGGTTCCATGTGCTATAGATGTCTTCTGTAAGAAGTTGTGGAACAATGACTAAACCAGGCTGATCTGAATGGTGAAGATATAGTGGGTGACTAGGATTATCAAATGTGAATGCCATGCTCGACTGAGTTGGCTTCTTTGAGTTGTCTTTGTCTTCCATGATAGAGATAGAGAAAGGTGTTTGAAAAACCTAATGCTCTGATACCATAATAAGAAAAAGATTTGAGAATTATTTTCTGTGCTTGAAATTGAATACTGAGTGTACAATTATATACATGATTGAATACAATCAGATGCCTATAAAATAGCAACGAATAATGCAAGAAAGGAAACTAAATAACAAAGTCAATATACAATATTTACTCTCCTAATTTTGTGCAACGATCTTCAACATACTCAGTTAAAATGAATAATATTAAGAATTACTATTTAAAAAAAACACATATTCCAGAACAAGATAAATTCACTTCAAAACACAAAACAGATAAGGTTATGTGTTCCAAGGTCTTAATTTATATCAGTTGAGGGATTTAAATAAGTTGTGTTTTCAAAAAAATGAAACATCAATGCACAAGAACTATTGGCAATAATTCAATAGTTTTCAAAAAATTGACTTATTTTCCCCCACAATATTTTTATGCTTCCCATAGTGGGTTTAAATATGTTGTCGTTTGAAAAAAAAAAATACACGTAAAACATGTAATTGTGTTATATTATCAAATGATCTGATTTATTGATAAAAACAATAAATCGATTAAACTAATAAACTAGATATGATAATTTCAAAATTAAATACATACAATTCAAAGCCCGTTTCAAATTCTAGCTCCTCATAGGGATTCTAGACAAAGGATAGGTTGAAAACGTTAAATAATCAACGTTACATTTTATTAATGTTTTATTACATATGCTGAAAACGTCAAATAATCAGATTCTAGCTCTTCAATGTTTTTTTTACATAATAATAACAATTATTGCCTTGTCTTTTAAATTAATTATAGTTGTCTGTTTGTCTTGATTTACATTTTTAGAATTGAGTGATAAAGAAATAAAAATTTATACAATCGTAGAGATTGAAAAAATATTGCAGAGCAGTAGAAAGAGTCTTCGAAATTTTCAAACAATGCCCTTCTCTGAGGTCGTAGATGTTTCAATTTGCAGTAACAGACTAATACAAGATGAATTGCGTTATGATAGAAATGCTCTGGCTGAAGAATGAAAAAAAAAATTGTTTCTAATATCACAACTGAGCAAAAGAACGCTTATGAAACAATAATGCAGCACAGATGAGATTCTCAATGATTCATTTGTTAAGTAATTGCCCAACTTCAATTAATTAATTATCGGTATTTCAATACAATGTAAATAGTACCGCCGGTTCAGCTTCCAAATATTTTGAATTTTCTATGATACTCGGTAAAATGAATAAAATTATGAATTGACATTTCTAATTAAAAAATACACATATTCCACAACAAGATAAATTCACTTCAATTATCTTAAATATAAAAGAAGGATAGTCATTAGTAAAAGTCAACACATTTTTCCGTCCAAAACATCTCACACATATTACAGAATAATAATAATAATAATAATAATAATAATAATAATAATAATAATAATATATTTAATTTAATTTAATTAACTAATTGCCCAATATCAAGTAATTAATAATCAGATTTAATGTACAGTCCTGGTGAGATTCTCAATAATTCATTTGTTAAATAATTACCCAATTTTAATTAATTAATTATCAATATTCCAATACAGTGTAATTAGTACCACCAGTTCAGCTTTCTAATATTTTGAATTTTCTATGATACTCGATAAAAATAAATAAAATTATAAATTGAAATTTTCAAATTTGAATGCTACAATAATTAGTCGATATAAGATTTAGAGTATGTAATATTACTAATTGTCTACAAATAGAAAAACAATAAATTTGCATAATGTTATTAACGCAATCTGCATCTTTACAATTTAGAAAATCAATTTTTAAATTATAATATACAAATTAATGGGTTATTTAATGAGCCGCGCTAAAAATTAATTAATTGTTTCATATGCTATGACTATCAATAAGAGTCAGGGTCAATCTTTCTCACAAGTGGGATTATATCTGAAAAAATTAGTTTTTAGTCATGGACAACTTTATGTAGTATTGTCTAGAGTTACAAATCGTACGAGATTAAAATTTTTGATTTGTGATAAGAATGAAGTGTCAACAAATTCGACCAAAACGTGGTTTTCAAAGAGGCATTTGAAAATCTGTTTTATCTATGTTTTTTTTTCAATATTAATATGTAATCAAATGTTATTTATATGATATTTTTTTATTTGAATATAATAAATAAACAATATACTCTTAAAATATTTTAAAATCACTATCATAAAAAACAAGTAATGTGCATCACACGGGTGATATACTAGTAAGATATTTAAAGAAATTAACCAGTATACCGCTTATTGATGGTTCGACCGTAAAAAAATGAATGGAGATTGATAGGAGGAAGAATGTTGAAAAAGAAAGATTTGATGAAAAAATGGTGAAGAGAAAGAGAATTGAGAAGTAGAGAATTGAGAAAATTGGAAGAAAAAAAATTGGAGAAGGTGAAAACAGATTTTTGCTCAGCAGTGGAGAAACTCCTACAGTCGTGATTAATTCAAATAACCCTATTCCTAATTTGAATTATAACTATGATTTTTTGTTCTAATACCATTACGAGTTCATTGTGTGGCGTGTGACTCTTCTCTCCTCACTTTATATCTAACTTATAATGATATTATGTCGAAAAATTTATTGTGACCTGTATTAATATCGAATGACCCCTATTAGTATGATGTAAACTCCATTGCATATCTGTGAATGACTCAATTTCAATTACGTGTGATTCGTATTAGTATCTTGTGACCTCTGTTCTGTGGTTGTTAAAATGACGAGTGATTTGTTTAAATATTTTTTTAATTTTAATAATTCAATAAACTTTAACCTCTATTTATCAATACTATGAACTTATTGTAGCCCCTAAGGCATATCTCAGTGGTTGAAAGGACGGGAATGGGGTAGTCTTAGCTTCCCTGGCAGCTACAATGTGGGGGTTCAAGTCCTGCCTTTGGTATAGATTTGGCCCCTTGTAAGCGCAGTTAAAAAGCAGCTCTCAACCCTGCTCTACTAAGGTACATTCTACGATTTACATCCTCCACCAAGGTTCCAGGGCAGGGGCAGTTGGGGCCCTCAAGGTTGGAGTTCAACCTTTATGAACTTATTGTAACTTGTAAGCAATTTGTGGTATAATGTGACACATGTAATGCTCAATGAGTTACTTTGTAAAATGAGTATATTCACTAAACTTCCTAATAGTAAGTACTTGCACAATTTAGATTGCCGGTCACACATGATTTTGGTGAGAGAAAATATAATTATAAATATATCACATTATTACTTTATAAACCCACTAAATTAGGCCACATACTAAATCGGTTACATAACAAAATCTTCTTAAAAATTATCTTTTTTATGATATGATTATGCAAATTTTACAATATTTTGTTATTTCTCAAAAGTTACTTTAATTATTTATAGTTACCAATTTTTTTCTTTAATCAATTTTGCCTAATTGATTATTTGGTCTACAGTGCGAAAATATTATCTACGTCTATAGACATCAAGAAATAAGTAATAAATCTATGTTTATCCCTTTATGACTTGATATTAATACAGTGCACATACACGTTATAATAATATAGTTATCTAAAATATTCTTTAACGAATACATTATAAGTAAATCGGCCATTATTATAATAGTCCACACAAATATTTCAACACGTTATTCCTTTGGAGAAAAAAGACTGATAGGTGAGATATAATGGAATAGAGGCGAGAGTTTTGAAAAAGTAGAATTTGTAAAAGAAAATAATATAGAAGATAGGATACTAATACAACAAGCTTAGAGAGAGAGATAGAGAGAGAGAGAGAGATTGTCTTTGATATAAGGACTAGAGTGATAAAATATCTAGATTGGTATAAGTTAAATTAGTTGATACTCTATTTACCCACTAATTTTGTACAGATATTTAATTTCATCATTAATCTCAAAAGAAAATCATTTTGGGGCCCACCCCTCAATGGAGGAGTCCCATGGACTTCTTCCCCGAAGATCAAGCCGTAGTCCCTGGGAGAAGTGGAAGGATTTAGGAGGATGGAGCACCCTTTGCCCTAAGAAATAGGTGGCTTTGCCGGCTTGGATTGAAAGGAAAGGCTTCTCTTTCCGATCACTTTTTGAGGCCTCGAAAGACGGGGACCTTAAAAGCTCTTTTTTTACCCCCCCCCTCTCTCTCTCTCTCTCTCTCTCTCTCTCTCTCTATGAGACATATCTGCAATACTTCTTCTCAATCAGAGACCTATCCACGTGTAAACAAGGATTTTCATAGCATCATTGTCTATTAGAAGACTTTCCTATCCCAGGTCAATCTAGAGCCAAAACATGAGACAACATAGTGAATTGGATTAGGTTAGTCTAAGTGTCCGAAAGCCCACTTGTGTAAATATTGAACATTTTGTTTATTGCCATTCTATAATTCAAACAATTGTTGTACAATATATGACCCCTCGAGTCGCTTAAAATTGTTTGGACCCCTGCACCCTATGGGAACTTTAGTTTTGCCTCTACATGGAATTCTATCAGGTCTTGCAAGCTTGTGCTATCTTGGTCCAGCCTCATATGGTTCAAAGATAGTATGTATGCTAACTGTGCATGGAATAGCTCCTGAGCGAGAAGCTTTTAGGAGAAAGGTCGTGGTCATTACACCGATTATTTTAATAGATAATAAAGTTGAGGATGGGATATGGGTTGAACTCTTGAATTTCCTATGAGCATGTTACTAATATGCCCTAGATCCAATTGTTGTTAGAGTATAGACACTTTTATTTGATTAATGCATTTATATTTTATAACAGATCTGATATTCTAATCATGCTTATTTATTCAATAACATAATAGAGTCCGAAGAGTAATTTTTTTTGATAACTTGTTAATCATAAAGTGTTGTGATTGTGAGATACAAGTTATAAATAACTTAATCTTAAACTGTCTCTAGTCGTGAGCAATAATGAGACACAGATATCATTATTACAAATATACTAGCATGTATTAAATTTATTTTTTTATGGAGAAAGTAGCAATCTCACAAGCTAAATTTAGAGAAATTTAAATAAATATGTGGATGACTCATTAGAAGAAAAAATAATTGGATGGCCCGCAATAGATATTCCACATGGATAACTATATTAGTGTCTCTCGTTTATCTCTAATGTTCAGTGTCATCATAGAGTCTTATATGGGGATCATCATATTTTGGTGGCGTTGGATGTTTCCCTTCTTGGATCGCTAATATAACATCATTCGGGTATTGATGAAAATCATAAGAAGATAGGTAAATGACTGATAAGTCAATCAATCTTGAATAGTGAGAGACTATAACTTGTGTTTCATCTACTTATATTAATAGATATATTCCTTCGCCATAGTGAAGTTATGAGTTGAAAAGAGTTTCATGTATAACTAGTTTAGATCAACGTAACAACGTAACAAATAATATTTAACTAAATCGAGATTGAAACTTCTCCATATGTTGTAACAAATTAGCTTATATTGATGAATGGATTATATTTTTATAATAATCATTCATATTGGTTTTGTCATATCACATGACGTTTCACGTCACATGAATTGTTTTGACACATTGGTAGATGTCAATCAAGGACAAAAACGTTAATTAATTAGTCTAGATGAATTAATAGTATGGTGGTTATATTGCCACTACGAAATTTGTTTACTCCACTATGTTTTTATAGATTTTCGTATATACTAAAATAGTCATAAATAAAATGACATAAATGACTTCTCATTCTCTTTCTTTCTTTAATTATTATGTATACAAAAGTCTCCTAGTACCATGGACGGAGCTATGTAGAGTCTAGTGCAGGCAAATGCCCGCACTGGACTTTTGGCCCAAAAATATTTATCACTTCAAATGATTTAAAAAAGATGGCCCAGTATCACTGCACTAAAAAAAAAAATTTATCACTTCAAATGGGCCATTAAAATAGCCCAAAAAGGAAAAGAAATGGGCAGGCTACACCAAATTTTACCAATAGTCCATCACCATCTCTGTATTTGCAAATTTTCAGTTCACTCTCATATTTGCAAATTGGAATTTGCACTGAGTTTTAATTTGGCACTTTCCTACTTGTTCACGCAACTAATTTATCACTTATTTATTTATTTATTTTAGTGTGACGTGACAATGGAGAGATTCTACAAAAGAAAATCTCTTGTAGAAAACATTGATTGGAAGATATTACATTTATTAATTTCCGTCCGCACTAACTTAAAATTCTAGCTCCGCCCCTGCCTAGTACCACTACTTTTCATTTCGTCTCTTTTTATTTATTTTCTATTAATCGATTTTTTCTTCATTAATATAAATTTCCAATTAATATTGACTCAAGACTGGATTGTTAGAAATATTCGATATTTGATTCATTCGAATTTTGTTACTCTAATTCATAATAAATTTTCCATATTCATATTAGCCAATTTCACATGGCGAATTTTAGGGATGAACTGTTGTATATACTTTCTTTGAAATTGTTTAAAGTATGTGAATTGTTTCATATTCTCCAAAACGAGTTCTATCGTTTTGAATTTTAAAATTCTTTGGTTTCATATTCTTTCTTTGTCCATGGTATATATAAAAATAAATAAAAAATGAAGTCCATATTCTGATGAAGCTTAATTGTGTTATGGAACAGAACTCTCTCATGTTATAGCTTTTCTTCATGATTATGAATGATCTTATTTTTTTCATGTTTTTAATCTTGTTATTAATTTTTTATTTGAGAAACTTGCACTTTTGGTCTCCAACCTTTGCAGTTTGTTACTAATCTACCATCAACCAATTTTAATAGCATCAGACATTCTCAACCTTTGTAATTTGCTGCAAATCACGTCTCCATTGACAAATTTTGACGAATTTCCCCGCCTCTTTAACTAAACAAAAATAGAAAAAAAGTTAAAAACATCAAAACAATTTAAAAAAAAATTGCAAATAAAGTCCCATAACTTTTAAAAAGTACAAAGTAACTTCATATTCCCTATTTCAAACCTAAATTCCATCCTACTGCACAAGGACTTGTAAAAGTATTTAGCCCTGATTTTGAGTAAGAAAACCACATCAAAGCTGAGTTTTTCACAAATAATACCCACATTTCTTTTGAACATTTACCCACCTTTCTTTTGAACATATGCTAGCCACCCAAGTAAGTCTTGAGCAATTTCATGCTATTTACTATTCAGTATTCACTGTTTTGGACTATTTTCTACTTGTACTGAGTTGTTTCTTCTTTAAAACTCGTACATCTCCAGCAATTGAAAAAAAACAGATGATGAAGCAACCTCAACAAGGTAGTCAGTTTTGTGGGCAAATGAAAAGTGGGTACCAACAAATGGTTCTGAATAGTGATAGGCCTAATGGGTTGGCAATGGATGCTTGGTCTACTGTACAACATCCTCAAAAACAACAACAACCGGGGACTAAAAATGAACGTAGCATAATCGATGTTTTCTTACCCCAAAAGATTTGGAACCCCCACCGAAACTCGAAAGAAATCAGGTCATAATCTTATTTTAGTTAGTAGTGTGTATGTTCTTGTGCAAGAATAGTTCAATTTATTCATGTAGTTGGTGAGTTTTATATTGGTGCTGGTAACATGGGTTGTGTGAGTGTTCAGGGCATTTTACTCTTGTTTGATTAAACATGGTAATCTTGTTTGTTGTTGTGGATTTCTTAGTCAGAATCAAGGCTAAACATTGTCCTTGTGCAGTAGGATGGAATTTAGGCTTGAAATGGGGAAGATAGAGTTATTTTCTACTTTTTAAAAGTTATGAGACTTCATTTGCATTTTCATTTTTTATTTTATTTTTGTTTTTAGCTTTCTTCTATTTTTGTTTATTTAAAGAAGAGAACAAATCTATCAAATTTTGTCAATGTGGACGTGATTTGCAGTAAATTGCAAATGTTGGGACTGTGATGCTATAAAAATTGGTCGATGGTAGATTAATAACAAACTACAAATGTTGGGGACTAAAATTACAAATTTTTCTTTTTATATGATATTTATTACTGGTTAACAAGAGTGGATGCAGCTACTAACCCAAGACTTTATCTGGGTATATATCACGTCGGTGTTTTAGTATCGAACGTGCAACTATTTTTATTTTTTTAAAAAAAGTTTATAAATTTTCATGTTTGATAATATAAAACTTCATAGTTAAAGCGAACTCAAAAGTTAGAGACTAGAAATATATATAATCCTTCAAAGTTGTGTATACTAAAATAAAGTGTGTGTGTTTACTATTTCATCAATATACAAATCTTGTTGATCAGATGATAAAGTCAAATTATAATGTGTATAGAAGTATGTGCGGTGGTTTCAAGATTGTTCTTCTTGGATTTTCATCGATGTTTGATCTGCTTTCACTCATTCTCTTTCTTTTTTGCTTGGCCTTTTTCTTTTCTCACGTGGTTTTCTCTGGTGGTTTTCCACAGACAGCGCTAAACTATTGACGTCAAAATTTGACTAGCCTTTAAAGCTATCAGGAAGAAACCACGTCAGTGTGTGTACCACTAATCCTGCATACTTAAACACTCATTAGAGCATCAGCAGTTGATTACACGGGGTGGTTTGACGGCCATAGGCACTCAGATAATCAAGTCAGGCGCCGAAATTTTAGTATAAGAATCAATGGATAGAGAAAATAGCTAAAGAGTTATATTATGTGAATTGTAAGTAATTTGCGTTATTATTGCCTATATTTTCGTACCCTCAAATGATTGAGAAACCGAATATATATAGATAAGTTATCAAGGATATTTAAGTTTTTTAAAAGACCTTACTCATCATTTGAACAAAAAATAATCACACACTTCAATTCTCAAGATTTCTCAATTTTACTAATTTTATGAATTATATGGTATGGATATAACATGTAAATATGATATTTTTGTTTTTCATGCAATGAAAGTATATTAAAATTAGAATTGGATTGTCAAAATCTGCACTATAGAGCCCCGTCCAGGTCTGAAGCTAGGACAAGGCTATATAGGCTTCATTTATCATGTCACCATTTACTCCCAAGTGTTGGATTTGTCTGTGCTCTTACAGAAGAGGCTACCAAATACACTTCAGCCACCGAGACTATGGTATTAGGCCGAAGCAGGATTTCTACTTCTGATACGTATGCATTTGGCTGGATCATCCAATAGGCCTTTAACTTCGTGTCAAATGTACTTTTCATCTCACATGGCGTACACATAAGATGTAGATATTTTTATGTATAAACATTCTAATTAATTACATAATGATATAATGTAATTAACTCGAGTTTTGATACTTCAATTGTTTCTTCGCACGATTCTACACTGTTTTTGAATCTACGAACTTTCTTGATATTCATGTGCTTCCAACTTTCGAGTTGTATATATTATTCTCTAAAGTATTGACTACATTGGTGAGAAGTCACCAAATTCATAACACGAATCCCAAAATCCAAGTACAAAGATATTAATTATACAAGATGAACAAGAAAATGCCTATTTTTTTATTTTTTATTTTAATCTCTATCTCTATTTCTCTCACGTGAACATGCTTAGAGCAGTATCCTATATCTTGGGAAACACCACATGGGTCTATTTGTAGACATGGGTTTTGGATCCTAATCTATTGGGCCTAATATTATATTTTAGTATTTTTGCATGTGTGGTCCTTGAACTTTTATCACTTGTGCAATTACGTCCAAAAATTTTAAAGAAGCAACGAAAGGAACCTGGTATGACCTATATAATTCAAGCTCCAATAATTGGGCTCCACCTAGTCTCCACTGAATTGTCTGCACTGATTTTTAATCTATACTTATTTAATTAAATGCGCGAGATGCACTCTTGAATTATATATTTACCGTAATTACATCATACTGACTTATCACGCTTATGTTTCATCCCTGTGCGATGTCCGATAGTTAAATTGGGCTTGTTACCACCTAGAATTGGTGAGGGTGCCACATCAATTTGCAGGTACCAACGAAGGCCACTCGACGCTCATTCCAGGGTAAACATGGCAATTTCAAATCTCAGAACACCAGAAATTCTCGTTCTGTCTCAGCCGTATTCTGCCTAGAGAACCCCATGGACGGCCTTCGCAACTAGGGTTGCCCTGTCCACTACAATCATTCGCCAAAGGCCCTCACAAGTCTGCAAAGTCCCTAGGTAGTCCGTCATCTAGAGTGAAATTCTGATCATGGTTAAAAAGGTAATTTAGGAAAAGATTATTCTCGATTGACAAAATAACATCCACAAAGAAATCTTGTGTCAATCCCTAGTTATCAACAACGCAATCTTGGAAATTATGGATAAGAGGTAAAATCTTAGGGATCAAGATAAATCTGGGATTAACCTTATCTCCAAAGAAAGAAAAATCCAATCAGGTAACAAATTGATCACTATCCTTAATAGGCTAAAATTCTCTCCCTATAAATATTTGTCTTCCATTTATTCAAAGGTACACATTATTCTTTAACTTAAACTCTGGTCAAATTTATGCTTGCTTGTTTTTTCCACACCCAAAACTCATATAATCTTGTGCCGGCAGTTGACTAGACTGTTAGAGTGCCAACGGTCGCGACCCTTCTTTATCTGGTGATTTTCTATCTAACGGTTGTCCAAGTGTACAGGTAACATACAGGTTGAGGTTGTCTGTGAAAAGCCGAAATACTTTGCATGACCAATAAAAAAATATGTGGTAAAACGTGTTTTGACTCTCTATCGGATGAACATGATGATTGAATACTCCCAAGAGAGTGTTGAGTCTCACCATCACTAACAAGAGTAGTGAGACACACCGAATCTCTGGAATGTAACCCGCTAAAGAAGAAGGAGATATTGCAAAAAAAGACATCAGATCGAGATATTCTTGAACTAAAGAAAGAAAATGCCCAAATGAAGAACCTAATCGAACAGCTGGGGCACCAGCCACCTCAGGGAAAAAATGAAGTGGCAACCGATGAATAATTTCGAGGTCTGGCTCTACAAGAAACTTTCTATCTCAGGATGATTCGTCAGGGCCTAGTGGATACAATCTCCTAAACTAATATGCGAGACCCTCGAATGGCCGGCCCCGTAGAGATGATATGCCCGTACCGAAAAAAAAGCTTGTGGGTTTCATTGGTGTGATCAATTGGCTCAAGTTCAGATCATCTAGGACTCCCATCGCATCTCTATAAAAGAGAATGAATCATCCTGTCGTGGATATCGAGATCGAGGATGAAAGGTCCATAAACTCTTGCTAATTAGAAAACGACGACAAGAGCCTTATGTTCTCCAAGTAACTGAAAGCCGAGAAGCTCCCAACAAATTTCAAAATGCCCTTAGTGGATAAATACTACGGACGTGGTGACTTCGTTGACCACATCAATGTCTACAAGACAAAGCTCCAAGGTTACATTACTACGGTAAATTGCAATAATTTCCATACCACACTCATTTCTAACGTAAAGCGTTGATACAATAAACTGAAACCAGTGAGCATTAGGAGCTAGCCTTAGTTGAAGTAATAGTTCATCAACGCCTTCATAGGCAACCGAATGACTGTAAAGGATATGGCCCAACTCAATTATATCAGTCAAAATGAAGTCAAATATTTGAAAATCTACTTTCGAAGATTCAACAAAATGATCATTAAAATAGAAAACATCTCCAATGAGAAGGCATTGGACACATTGATGATCAAACTTCATTGCGAACCCTATTTTGGATAGATATTTAAAAAAGAGACCCAAAATGTACACTAAGTTGGTGGACCTTATCCAGACAGAAATTTACTCTGAGGCGATAGAGAGCAAAGAAATGGCCAAAAAAGAGAGAGAATGTTATCTTCGTGAGAGTTGCTACTCCCCGAGTCGTTGTAACAATAACTATAGAAGGTTCAACTAGACTAAAACGTATCCTGAGTAGTTAACTACAGCACCAATAGCTATTATCCTCTCTCAGCACCTATCCCGAGGTTTGTCGAATCCATTAGAACAAAGATCATAATACTGAGGATTGCTTAGAGGTTAGGAAACTAATTGACTGCAACAACACGAGCAAGGTCGTCCCAACAATGGACATGGGCCCCAAGCCTGACACCAAGGTGACCACGTTCCACAATGGTGATAAAGACAAATAAAAGAGAGCGAACCCACCTAGGAAAGATGGGCCAGTATATGGGATCCTTGTCCAGGGATCCACCCGATAATTAAAAGGCCATATGTTAGAGGATACATGATGAACGCACAGAAGAACTACACAAAAACGGCTGAAAAAAGCCAATGGAAAGCTAGAAGGTCCATGATCATCAACCCAGGGCTCTTCTAATCACCTTCAGAAGGACCATGAGGCCGAAAAGGCTCTTCTAATCACCTTCACAGAGGACAATGAGGCCGAGGTCCACTACCTACATTTTAACGAGCTTGTTTTTCACGTTATCATCACCATCAATGGACTTTGCAGGATGTTAGTTGATGATGGAAGTACATTTGACCAAATGGAAGTGGACCACGAATTGATCGCGATCCTGAAACCATTATACGGCTTTACTAGCGACATTCTTATCCCACGAGGGTAGATAACCCTCGCCATAGAAATGGGAGAGTTACCAAGCATATTATAAAGTTCAAGGAATTTTTAATAGTGGACACCCGATCGGCCTATCATGGGGGCCTGGGTAGGCCCGCGCTGAAGGACTTACAGGCTATCACCTCAATCCACCATCTGACAATGAAATTTCCAAACCCACATGGTGTTACAACGGTACGAAAAAAATAAAAAAAGTCCATCATAAGAGCTTGAAGCATGCCGAGGAATGATAACAATTTCTACGAATGAATCTTAACGTCTTTGAATGAAAGCACTCTGAATGGTGGAAATTGATCCATTTATTACATGCCATGTCCTGAAGCTGGACCCTAAGGTTCGTCCCAAGATATAAAAAAGAATACCACTGAATGCGGAGAGATATTCCGCACTCAAGGAAAAAGTTGAAAAGCTGGTGACAAATAGGTTCATCAGGAAAGCAGTATACCCTTAATAGGTTTCCAACCCAGTGCTGGTGAAGAAAAGCAATGGAAAATGCAGGATATGCATAGATTTCTTGGACGTGAATAGAGGCATGCCCAAAGGATAACTTTCTACTATCTTGTATTGACCAACTCGTAGCGATAAGACACAAGTTACTTAGCTTTATGGACTCGTACTCTAGTTACAACAAGATTTCCATATTCGTCAACGACGAAGAACACATCTCCTTCATAACCGACAAAGAATTGTATTGCTACAAAATGAGGCCCTTTAGGCTAAAAAATGATAGCGTCACCTACCAGGGCTTAGTGAATCGCATGTTCGCAGAACAAATAGGAACACTATGGAGGTTTACGACATACTAATAAAAAATATAAAAGCCGAGGATCACGTTTCCTACCTAGAAGAAATGTTCAAGATCCTTGGTAGATACCATCTGAAGTTGAATCTGTTGAAATGCTCCTTTGGTGTTGCCTCAAGAAAATCCTGGGTTAATGGTAAATCAGCAAGACACTGAAGCCAACACAGAAAAGATCAAGGCCCTGCTTGACATGCGATCCCTGTCCTCGCCTTTAGGAAGTACAAAGTCTAACTGGAGGGTTGGTGGCACCAAATTGATTCGCATCCAAAGTTATGAATCGATGTTATCTATTCTTTTATACAATCAAGGAATAAAAAGATTTAAGTGGACAGAGAAATACGAGATCACCTTCCAGGAACTACAAGGTCATCTAGGAAGGGTACCACTTCTCTCCAAACCGAAATAGGAAGAAAGGCTAATCATCTACCTAGCCGTATCAGAGAAAGCTGTTAGTTCAATAATAATCAGAGAAGAAAGACCACAGCAACTCCTGGTATACTATGTCATCAAAGTAATGCAAGACCCAAAGACGAGTTACCTGATTTTTGCATCCAGTAAGCTTTTACCCTATTTCTAGGCTCGCAACATCTATGTGTTAACAAATCTCCTGTTGAGGTAGATATAGAAACTGGATGCATCTGGACACCTGAAGAAGTGGTCAGTCAAACTCAGTCAATTCGAATTACCTATATACCTCAATTTTCAGTCAAAGGCTAAGCCCTCATTGATTTCATGCTAGAGTTCACACATCTTCCGGAAGGACTCCTTGTCTGCGAACCTAAAGAGGTACCATTGTAGAGATTATTCTGTGATGGATCATTGGATGACGCAGATACTGATGCTGGTATCTTACTAATCATATCCCAGGGACACAATCTTAACTACGCTATCTACTTCAACTTTAGGGCCTCTAACAACAGAACTGAGTATAAAGCTCTTCTTATAGTATTGAGATTGGCAAAAGATATAAAGGCCAAAAAGGTTCAAGCACACAGCAACTCACAACTTGTGGTAAGCCAAGTACATAAGAACTTCTCGGCTAGGGAATGGGCAATGGCGGCCTACCTTAAAAAATTAATAGACCTCATCTAGCACTTCAAGAAATTCAAAATGCTGCAAATCTTGTGAGCAGAAAATGGTTAAGCTGATGTCTTCTCGAAGTTAGCAAGTTGCAAAGATTCGAAGTTGATGAATGCCATCGACGACACATCGACACCTGCAACCCTATGGCTTGGAAAATCCTCAGCATGGATTGAGAAAATCATGGACTATCTAACCGACCAAATTTTGCCTACTAACAAAGATGAAACACGCAAGCTTGGCTGAAGAGTCACAAAGTTTGTACTAAAAGACAGAGTGCTGTATAAATAGGGATTTAGCTCTCTCTCGTTGCAACATGTAATCGAATAAGAAGCAGTATACATCATACAGGAAATTCATGAGGGAGTTTATAGTAACCATGCAGATGGATTGGTCCTCGCCTAAAAATCCACAAAACGAGGATACTTCTAACCAATGATGAAGAAAGATTCTCATGACTTCGTGAAGAGATGCGACAAATATTAGCGATTCGACATCATCCTGAAACTCCCCGCCCAAGAAATTACTCATGTCACTAGCCCCTAGCCATTCGCCAAGTTGAGGGTCAATTTCATTGGTACACTTCTAGTTGGAAAATGAGGTGTCAAGTTTGCAATTGTGGTAGTCGACTACTTTACCAAGTGGTGTGAGGCAGAAACTCTTTGGTAAGATCACATAGGCTAATGCTTGGAAATTTGTGTAAAGGAACATAATATGTCGTTTTGAAATTCCACATTAGCTGGTAGATACTACAACTCCAGAGCAAGCCACATAAGCTTCAAAGTTGACGAGTGGGTCCTCATAAAGGTTTTTCTTACCAACAAAGAAGTGGGATCCGGGACTCTCGGACCCAACTGGAAAGGACCATACAAAGTTGTCATAGTAATTTGACCAAAATCCTTCAAATTAGAATATTCAAACGGGAAAGAGATAAGACACCCTTGGAACATCGTACATCTTCATTCGTATTATGAGTAAGGAGTTGTATTCATTTAGCACCCGTCCCTTCTTGGGCCAATAGCATACTTTATTCAATGTCCAAAGATATATTCTTGGCACACTTATCCTTAAGCAAAAGACACATTTTTTTAGTTATTATTCTAAAGCACCAGATTCAAAGTACAGCGTGGTAGTGCGATTTACAGTTACGTCTTTAAAACTCACTGGGTAATCTCTCAACATGGATAACTAAGGTACACAAACACAATGTTACAATTGAGAAGAATATGTCAATAATCAAATACAAAATACTTTATCAAAATAAGTTTATTAATTTAGGAAATAATATTATAGGGAAAGAAAATCAAAATACAAAGAAATAAAAGTCCTACTGCACCGTCGCCTCAAAGAGCCGACACAAAATGGACTCTAATTTACGAAGAGCTGATAGAAGGTCACGAGCTTCATCCATTAAATGGGAAAGATGATGATTGGTAGAAGGGGCTACTGTAGGTGCAAAAGCTTCAGTAGGGTTTCTCCAGCTAGCAAAAATGAGAGGTCCCATTTCGGGTGATCCATCAGGATCTTCTAAGTCAGCTATTCGCCACCGGCCCCTATGAAATGAATAGCAAGGCGTGAATACTCATAATTTTTTTGAGAAGCTCTTTTTGTATGCCATCACCATATTCACCCCAGCCTCGACTTGCAAGCCTTGACTTTCGCCAGCTCTACCCTAGCCTTGGCTAAATTCTCGTCGCCTTAGCCAACCACCTCTCATTAATGCTATGTCACCATGGCATCGTAGTTACGATTTACGGCTGCTATGTTGTCTTTAGCCATAGCTGTCATAGTTCGCTCTTCCACCATCTTTCTCACAATGAACATCTCCTTCTTCTTAGCCTTAGTGACAACCATATGATTCTCTACCTCCCTATCACTTCCATAGCAGCCTGGAGATTGGTTTTCAGGGGTACTTCTCTGGCCACCAGGCCCTCGGCATTCGATCGCATGGCCTTGTTCTCGAACCCAGCTGGGTCTTCATCGAACTCATCGCCTTAAGATCTTCAGTGAGCTTTTCAGCCTTAGCCTCAAGTTTCTTCAATTTTCCAGAGAAGCCAATGAGATTGTTGTGCAGCTCATTATTTACAATGAAACCCCAAACATTACTCATTGTGGCCATGGTAACCAGCACTTCCAACGAGGCATTTTCAACAGCCTTCTTCCATAGTGGGGACCAGAACTTATACACACTAGCTGCGCCATGGCCAATGGTGAAGCCAACATCTCCAGCAAGGTCAGATCCAACTCATCTCTATGAGATGCGATAGTAATGCAGTTTCGACATTCTGGACCCTTATTGAAGTCCCATCTTTGGACGAGTCAGCACTCTGGGCCCTCCAAAAAGTCCCAACCCCAGTTCTACAGATGTCTTTAGCGAGTATCACCCAGACGGCATCCCTCATCAAACCCTCGTTGGACACCAAATAAGGCTCATCTTCCTCTCATTTCCTTCGCATTCTTTTGTTACAATCTCCTTTTTTCTTTTCTCGAAGAACATTAGATTGTAAGGATAAAGGAGAAGGTCCATACGAGACGTCATTGGAGAGCGATTGCTGGATAGAAGAGATAGAGGTAGAGATGGAGAAATAGAAAAAAAAAACCATGACAGAGATCTCAACAACCACCCTGAAAAAGTTCAATGGAGGAGGGACTACCTCTCTTTCCTGATCCTCTTCATCATCCATGGCAAAGATGGAGATGTTATGGAAGAATTATTTGGCTACAGAACGAAGCAAAGAGTTAGCACACTTACAACAACAAGCCAAAATCAAAGTAAGGAAGTAAAGCTGACCCATCAATCCAAAACGTATTAAGTAATTGTTGTCTATGAATAGGTTTCCAAAGCTCTTGAAGTCATTGTCTTGTTCGTGATCTTTGGCCCACTTTTCTGGTAGAGGCCATTGCTCCCTCCTTGAGATCGGAGGCTTTCCACAAAATGTAAAGACAAAAACCAAGATTAAGTCAAGAATCATGTAAGGAAACAAAAATTCTTGAACATAATGTACCAAGCTCTCCAAATGATGAGGAATAGTGACAATTGACATGGGGTCCGCCAGCAAAAACTTCCATTCTCTGTCGACAAAAAAATACCTTTCCAGTTGGAAACTTTGTTGGAAGAAGCAGTGGTCGTTCTCCACTTCTGTCCCGGCCTCGGAGAATATTGTCTATAAATATTCTCGAACGCCTTTGCCAGCTTATCCCCTCCAACTCGTGCTACTTTCCACAAAATAAAGACTACCTAGAGGTCGTGAAATTGGCCAATGATGTTCCAGCCACCGTTCAACTTCGTGCCCATTGCTTTACTGATGACCTTCCAAAAGGTTGTATTGCTATTTACCAGTGTTTAGAAAAGTGGACCGGACTGGCTAGTTCAACCAAAAAAACTGAGAACCAGTCAGAAAACTGGTCCAGTCTTCCAATTTAACCGGCCATCAGAAAATCAGACCGGACACTGAAGTTTTTAGCGGTCAGTTCGAAAATTTTTAAAGGTAAAATCAATCATTTTTATTTCTTTCTCATTTCTTTCATTGTTCTTCTTTTTCTTTAGATGTTCTTCATTTTTTGTGAGATTTCTGGATTAATTTTTAATTTTTTAATTGAAACTTATGAAAAGTCTATTTAAAGCCAAGTTTTGTGAGTAATTTTGTCTATAAATATTGTTTTATTTTACAAAATAACTTATTTTTACTTTTTTAGTAATTTTGTGAGATTTTTGAATCAATTTTTAATTTTTAATTGAAACCGATTCGACCTTGGTTCGACCCGCTTCGACATTTTGACCCTTAACCTGTGGCATTTTTTGGGTCGATGGCCGATCCAATTTTCTGAACATTTCTATTTACGAGCTGACTATACAATAAGGCCTTCGTCTATCCCTTCACCCGTTCTTTTGCAAAGTTCTTTGAGACTTTAACCTTGCTCTCTACTAGATCACTCTGAACGGGTGGGTTTAGATTTCCTTTAATTTACTCTGGACCATGGATGCGGCATTGGCTGAAGCACTAAGCTCTTCGTCCAGTTGACGAGCTATTGAGTCATTCATCCTTCCCAACACAGGCCTCATTTTGGGCCATCTATTATGGGGTTTTTTCTTGGCCTTAACCCCAACACAGTCTCCCACCTTTGATCACCCTACCGCAGAAACCTTGCTTGTTGAAGCCATTAGAAAATAAGCAATTGTGGCCTTTCATCCACCTTTTTTCCCCGCTCTGGTGAAGAATCAACCTCACCCATAATTGTAGAATCTGTTTGAAAGTTAGGGGTTTTGAGAGTTATCATTTTCAGAAGTCATCTTTTTTTTTCTTTTTAGGTCAGACTGGGGACAAATAGCCAAAGTTATCTAGTTTGGTTGTTGCCTGAGGAGAAAGTACGGTGACGACAGGAGTAAGAGATAGTAAAAATAAAGAAAAGAATAAGAGAACATTTGTAATTGAGTAGGGAAGAACAAAAATCTTTTACCTGAAAAAGCGGAGTTGATTTCCTAGTCACAGAAAAAAGCCTAAAGAAAGTTGCTGGAAAACTCTGGGAGAATTGAGTAAACCTAACGGCAAAAGTAAAGAAATGATAAGAGGCAGCTTCGGATTTATATAGGCAAAGGTCTTCGTGTCTCAGCCATTTATTCCAACCCTAAAGATTTGAACGATTAATTAAGGAGACACGTGGCAGGCAAATACACGAAGACAAGAAGTAAAAGGTTTGAAATTGAATAGTGGGGCACATGCGTGCCACCCGCGCCTCCCATGCATGCGTATGAAATGACAGGTGTAGTGATGACACTATAGTTTAAAGTTACAAAATGCACAGCTCATCATTACTTGCCTTAGTTGTATGACTTTTCAATTTCAAAAAGATGGTCTACCTTGGATACCGCCACATGGAGTTCCACTCACACACCTTTCCCAATAACCCAAGTCGAAGTCCTCACCTGGTATAAATAGAAGGAAAATGCTATATGTACATAAGTCTTCACAGAATGGTTCACAGAAGCTGACGTGGAGTCACTTTGCCCATTATACCCTTAATATTGCTTTCCCAATTTTTGCATACATTGGAGAGAGAATCATCTATCAGCGATTAAGAAGAAAACATCATCCCATTAAAATTCTATCACGCAACCGGCAACCGTTGACAGCTCCGGCGGCAACTCAATCACAGCTCTAACGACCGGCGACTCATTGACATATACGGCGTACACTAGCTCCACCGGTAAGTATGTCATTATATTGATTTTATTTAGGTTCTTTTTATTTTCAGTTCCGGCGCGCCATTTCATAATTAGGATTAGCTGAATCTTTGTATTAACTTCTTCCATGGATGTATTCTGGCGCGCTACATAGAAATCACTTTGTATTAACTTCTTCTATTTCATAATTAGGGTTCTTGATAATTTCAGTTCCGGCGTGCTAGGTAGAAATAATCAACTTCTTCCACTCACGTATTCCTTATATTCTGCTTAAATAAAAAAAACCCACCAATTGCACATATAATTTTTTTTTGTTTACAACTACTTCAGATTGTGAAACACTCCAAAGAATTAGAATTGTTGTATTATATATAGGAATTATATCAGCTAGTTACAATTTGTTGTATATGGGAATTACAATTTGTTGTTGTTTATATACAGTTACAATGGTTGGGAAGAACCAAGGAATTTGTTATAGTTGTAGACGTCCAGGGCACTACTTGCCGCAATGCCCGAAAAAGCAACGATGCCCACTCTGTAGAGTGGGCTTTGTGAAATGTATGGAAGTGGAGAAGAACACTGTGAACAAAGGGAGGCTATTTTTTGTTGTAGTAGCAACTGTGGTTATTTTAAGTGGAGTGAAGGTCAATCAATTGGGATGTATGATGAAGGTGAATCAAGTGGCGTTTCATTGGATAAATCTACGACCAAAGACGAAATTGAAGATTTATCTCGCATATTCAAAGTGTTTGCTCGGATATCCGAAAAAGAAGATGTGGAGATATCACTCAACATAACAATTCGCAAGGGTAAAGGAAATGTAGAAGAAAATGGGAAAGGCAAGGGGCAAGAATAACGCAAATCACTCAAGAATAACATTTGAGTTGTATTTGACGATTGAAATTCGTTTTCTGTAACTTTCATGTAAAATTTAGCTTTTGTATACGTATGTATGAATGTAATATATTATATGAATTTATCATATTGAAAATTAGAGTTGTGTTTTTTATTGATGACCATGAAGCTTTTTTTAATTGTTTTCAAACAAGTGCATTATATTCGAACACTTTGGAGAGGAGAATTGAAGCTCGAAGGGATGCACAATGCAGAAGTGGACCTTACTTAAGGCATGGGCATGCTTGATTTCTCAGTTTTTATCAACAGAAGCAAACTTTGTGCAAGCCGTGGGCACGCTTTACTGACTCGAGCGTTCTGCCCAGCACAACTTTGATATTTCCTGTTGGCTTCAACTTGTAAGTGTCCCTCCAAATCAAGTAAAACACAATCTGTAGCATATCAAAAGTGCCTAAACCTAAAAAATAGTCGCTTTAATAATATTACAAGTATAAGATTAAGGAACCATTGACAAAAAAATTCCATTACCAGCATTACAACTACAACACAATGCTAGATTATGGAACCAAGGAAAACATAAAATCCATTACAGGTAGATAATTGGTTTACATTTGATGACACTGAAATTATCCCATACAATTGGTCTTAAGTAAAGATGAATTCCTATTACATAGGATATTGTAATCCCTGTAAATTCACTCCATATGCTGGACTCGAAGATGGATATTGTAATCCCTGCAAACAAATGTCCCATCATTAGCATTTGATATCGAAAATTAAAATTGAAATGCCTATGACGAATATGCAACAACAATCGATTTTGAACTTATATTACCAGCAAGTGTTGTGAGAAAGAGAGGGGAGTAGACATAGGGTATTGTTCTTCTTGCGATGCTTGAATGTAGGTGGCTCCTTCTTGTGTAGTATTTTGGCTTGGACTCTTGCATTTCCTGATTTCGAACTAGACTGCACAACAACCAAAGGATCAATGATTAGAATCTAATATGTGAAGACTGATGCTACAATTAAACTGAGGAATGGTAGAAAAAATACCTTTGCTTTCCTCGAGTTCTTTTCCAATGGGCCTTTTCGACGAAGTTTTTTTGGAGCTCCCTTAGTTTTCGAGCATTTTGGATCCATAATGTTTACGCTTCCAATTTTTTCCACTTGTTCGCAATCAGATCCTACCTGTACACTACTATCGCAGCAGAGATTACATCCACAACTTGGTCTTGATTTTGATTGTAACAAATTACATGATTGACATTCAAGCCACTCCATTATCTCTTGGGTTCGTTCTTCATCGTTTGGGCGCCAAATCAGCTACCTTAACAAATGCACGACACAGATCATCATATCGTTGTTGTACAGGAGTACTTATCCAACCATCATAATTGATTTTGACCCTCGTGTGCGGCCTACTGACATCTTGCCTCCATCTTCTCAAAATATACATATCAGGAAGTGTTCTGACATCATTACAGATCAATACTGAAACAGCATGCCTGCAAATTATTCTCCTAAACTCGAATAAGTGATAGTTGCAAACAATTTGACATTTATCTCTTTGAAACAAAACTGTAAATATTTTTTTCTTCACGCCTTCATTCAATAATATATCCTCTCGTACCTCATACTTCATACCCAAACATTCCTCTCATGCAGAGATAACTTCACAATATACCTTTCCCGTGAATTCTTCTTGAAATTCCCTAAATTTTGATATTGTGTAGATAGCCTGAAATTGCTTCTCCATTTCATACTTTGTTGCACATGGTACCATTTGGGAAAATGATTTAAAATCTGCTTGGAACTCTTTTTCTACTTTACTCCTCAATGCTCGTTCATATTGTTCAACAAATTGTTTTAATGAGGTTTTTGCATGGACATACCCATCAAAAAAGGCATTCATACTCTCACTCCGTTGGGTTGTTGACATCCTAGCCCAAAAACTGGTTTTCAAGAAACATGGTACCCAACGTCCTCGATCTCTGTATAGTCCAGACAACCAACCATTTTCATGTAGTGCATACATATCAATCATTGAATTCTAATCTTCTTCAAATTCTTCGGGAGTTTGTGATTCATATACCACTGAATGTACAGAAGAAAGTATTAAACCCTTGTGCAAATGGTTGCCAAATTTTTCGGGTAATTTCTTCAGTATATGCCACAAACACCATCTATACTTCGTCTTTGGAAAAACAATTTGAATTGCATTTTGCATAGCCCTATCTTGATCGGTAATGATTCCATTGGGAGCTTGATCATGCATGCATTCAAGCCAAGTCCTAAATAGCCAAACAAAAGTCTCGGTATCCTCGTTGGACACTAAACCACATCCAAGAAGTGTTGATTGCCCGTGATGGTTCACACCAACGAAAGGGGCGAATGGCATGTCATATTTGTTAGTCAGGTATGTGGTATCGAATGTGACAACATCCCCAAATTCCTTATTTGCTTGTCTACACCTATTATCTGCCCAAAATACATTTTTCAATCGAGACTCTTCGTCCAACTCCATACTAAAGTAAAAACCAGGACAATGTGCTTGCATTTTTGAAAAGTAAGCTTGTATAGCAAGAGCATCCCCTTCTCCAAGTCTTAACCGTCGAACTTTTTCAATGTAGTTCCTACAATCCTTTTCAACACATGTCATATTGTCATATCCACCCGCTTCGACAACAACTGAGTTATAACTTTTGTGTAAAGGAATTCCAGCTATATCACCTACTTTGAGCTTTCGTTTTACTTGTGCACTCAATTCTCGATTGCATCGATATAACCTGGATTTGGAAGGACTTACTTTGTGATTGTGCTCAAGATAGACTGTGTTAATTTGCCATGTTCCACAAACCTCTGAACACGCTGTCATCCTAGCTTTACACCCCGTTTGACTAGTTGGTTGAGGCTTTAAAGAAGTGGTTGTAGTATTAGTTCTCCGGCCTTCCCTACTACATGCAAAGGTCACATATCTTACAACCCCATCATCACTCTTCTTCGAATTTCTTTTCCGAACAGGAAATCCTACACGATATGCATAACTTTTGTAAAATTCATACACTTCATTATCGTCCTTAAACTTCATCCCAACCTTTGGCACAATTTCACTATCTTCTCCACACATGTCATCATATAATCCCGAACCATCATCCCTTCCAATCTCATGACTGGATTCTTCGAAACAATCATCATCCACCCATAATACATTCCTATTAACTACCTCATTATCCGAATATGATATTTCATTTCCTAGATAGAAAATACGACATTTCAAAGAAAATAACATATTTTAGTGGAGGTGTTATTTGAGCAGTTTAAGCAACAAAAAAATAATAACATTTCAATATTATTATTTTTAACTACCACTACGTTCAAATTAAAACCACGACATAGGCGATTATCAAAAGCAATAACCAATTTCATCGTAGATAATGCCAACAATATGTGTTCGTCACACTATATGAATTGCGAGACCCAAGGTTTAACATCAATCTCAGAAATATCGGGACCCAATATATACTTGTTTCCGTCATTGTTGTCGACTTCGTCGGCGATGATAGTGGAGAAGATATACCTCGCCTTTGCTATTTTTTTTCTTTTGATTCCACTACAGATGCTGAAATTAGAGATGGCAGAGAAAAATTACAGATGCTGAAATGGGCTGACTTCGCCAGCAATGATGGTGGAAAAAAAATGTCGCCGGTGGTAGAAGAGAAATGTCGCCGGCGATGCTGATGGGCTGACTTCCCAGGTACTTTTTTGGCGGAGAAGAGAAAATTTTTGGCAGCCTAATTATGTTTCTGAAAATGAAAATGGGCCTTACCTATATCATGATATTTTGGCCTTTTAAAAAAGTGACTCCACGTTAGCTTCTGTGAAGCATTCTATGAAGACTTATGTACATATAGCATTTCCCTAAATAGAAAAGCCTTAGACTTGGGGGACTATATCACACCGAAGCCTTTTAGGCCCGAGATCTTCACAGGTGTTCAACGTACCCCCTACATGACAATCATAGTAGCCTTTGTCTTCGCCATGTGGTATTTGACTTGACCGTTAGAGTGCCAACTGTCGTCGACCCTTTTTTACTTAGTGATCTTAGTGCCTAACGGTTGTCCAAGTGTGCAGGTAATATACATGTTGGCAGAGAATTGATTAGAGATTTGTTGACTCATGAATATTGCATTTTTGGAGGCCAACTTGGCTAAAATGATCATTTTGCCCTTCTAATTAGTTTTCTTTTAAAGTTCTTATTTTTTTCAACAATTTGTGTGATTACATCACATATACGATTTAGCCAACGCTAAACACTGAGCTCAGATTTATCTTAATTTATGTAAAAGTTAATGTCAATAATAATGGACATAAAACATGATTCATTTATCTTACAAAATACGAGGATTATGATAATGTTCTTACAAAACTAAGTTGAAAACAAAAAAACATTTCCATTGGCACCGAAAGATCCCATAATCTAAAAGACAAAAGTGACTTCATTATTTTTACTTCTCAAACTAGAGAGATAGATACATCTATCATATCCATTACTGTTATCCATGAATCTTCAAGCTATTCCGAGTTACTTTCCAGTTGTCCTCAAGATATTCTATGATTTCACTAGCCATTAAGACCTGCAAATGGTAATACACGTAGAATGAGTATAACACATACTCAATGAATATAATATGGTGCTTATGTGTAGTCTTATGCATGATTATGGATGCATGAAAGCACTATATATAACTGAAGTAAAATGTTGAGTCTCTATGAGACATGATAAGTGTGTTTTACATGCTTAACCTAGTTTATAAACTTGAAGTTTATGTGTGAATTGAGTGAATTTCTACTTAAGTTAATGTAAATGTGTCAATGTAGTTAAAACCCAAATTTGGAGATAGTTGGAGCAATAGGGAAGATTTTGAGCTTAGTTTAAGTGGAACTGAAGCCACTGACGACTATCATGATGGCATGAGAATGATGGAAATAACTTAGAGGAGTTATTGGAGAAATACACAAGTTTTGAGAGTTAACTTATAGAAAGTTTGAGGACTGATTTGCATGCTTTTATAACTTTAGGATGACCAATTCTACATGATTATAAAAGAGATTCATAGACTAATGTGGAAGTCTTTAGAGGTTACGGGATCAATGTTGAAGGTTGGGAGAGAAAAGGATCAAACATGTACGAAAAACTTGAAATATGGACCAAATTGAAAAATATTGAAAACTCGGGGACCAATCTACAAATTTTGGTCTAGCCGCAGTATGCAAACTGCGGACTACCCGCGGCCAATAGCGAAATGCCAATTGGGCTTCGTTTGTCACAGTTTTGGCCGTGGTCTACCCGCGGCCCGTCCGAATAGATTTTTCATTTGTTTTAGCATATATGTGGGGGTATATTTGTCCTTTTCATGTACATGAGTTTCAAGGTGAATTAAACACTATATAATGACCTAATCTAGGTCAAATTAAGAGGGTAAACATAGAGAAATTTTGAAATTTTCGACGAAGATTTGAAGACTTCAACTTGAAGAAAATGAATTATTGGTGCAAGATATTCAATTTTTCTCATCTTTTGTTTAAACCCAATAATGAATTTCAATTCCTTCTTTTGTTTTTCTTCTTTTATGATGAGTAGCTAAGTTTTTAAGTTGGGACAAACGATATGTAACTTAGTTTTGAACATTTAATTTCAATTCTCAAGTTTTGTGTAATTAATTGATTCACATATTGACTTTACTTCTATCCTTTATGCTTGAATTACTTTATCACTAATTTATTAATATGTGGATTGTAATAAATTGATATGTGAGTAATAAGTTTAGACCACTTATTAAAATTTGGATAAAAAAATAGAGATACGATTTTACTATTGTTGCAATCCTTAATTAAATTCCTAAGTGCGTAAATATGTTTGGTTAAGGCTTGTTTAGATTCACATAGAGATATAGTGAGTTGATTTAACTAAATATGATTATTTTGAACTCAAAAGAGGTAAATTAATTTAATTTGTGAATTGGACCGAATACAACTTTAGAAATTTACTTGAGATGCGAGATTAAATGTGATATCTACGATGAAATCATGAGTCCTGAACCATCATATTTGTTCATTTAATTGTTTTATTTTCATAATTATTCGTAATAGCCATCAAAACTTTGCTGAAAATCTTATTTTTGTTAAATAAAATATATTTTTAGTTAAATCAATATTCAAATAAAATAGTTTTCGTAGGACGATAATTCGGACGAATAAATAGATTTGGTGCAAAATATTTCAAACTAGTAGTACACTCCAATCTTGCAAACATACAATCCAAGATAGAAATAACACCCAGATTTCAAGTGGTCTGATAATCAACGTAGTAAAAATTCTAATAACCCTCAACAAGAAAAAAGTTCAAGTCTAGGAAAAATGTTTAAGCAAAATGAGATAAATTATCAAAATCAACATGCATCTATTGGAAAGTTAGCGATTCAAATTGGCCAGATTGCCTTGCAATTGTCAAAAATGACACCTTTACCTAGCAACACAATGAAAAATCCAAAAGAGCAAGTACTAGCCTAACTATCAGGAATGGAGTACAATTACCAGAAATCCATGTCCAAACAATCAATGAAAAAGGCAAACAATTGTTAGTTGAAAAATAATTTGAACCTACCAAAGTATATGATCAGAAGGATAGCGCAGAGACGTCTGAGGCTAGGGTACAAAAGCCAGCAAAAGCACAAGTTTGATAAGCAGTTCGCGAAATTCTTTGAATTTTTCAAGAACTGCACATCAACATTCTCTTCGCTGAAGCTTTAACTCAAATGCCAGTATACTTGAAGTTCATAAAGGAGTTGTTATCAAAGAAAATGAAGTTGGAGGAGCATAAAACATTTGTTTAACTGATGAGTGTAGTACAATTCTTCAGAAAAAGCTACCACTTGCACCATTGGCAAATTTATAAACTTTAATGCCTTATGTGATTTAGGTGTAAGTGTTTACTTGATGCCCCTCTCCGTTTACATGAAATTAGGTTTGTGAGAGGTTAAAGAAACCAGGATATCAATTCAGCTAGCTGATAAATCTATCAAACATCCGTGAGGTGTGGTTGAGGACGTGCTCATCAAAATAGGCAAATTCATAATCTCAGTAGATTTTATCATTTTGGATATTGAAGAAGTCTGGGATATGCCAGTAATTTTGGGTTGTCCATTCCTACTAACAAGTCGAACCCTAATTGATGTAGAGAAATGTGAGCTAATTTTGAGGATGCAGGATAAACAAACCAAATTCAATGTGTTCATCTCACTCACGCAACCATCCAATCTAGAAGATTGTCTTAGGGTTGACAAAGTTGTGAAAATAAGTGGTGATGAAACATACACACTTGAAGTGAAGATGGGATGTAAAGAGCTCTGGCCGAAAGCAAAGTTAGAAAGTCTTGATAGAGCAAAATTTACTGAAAAGTGACAAACAAAAGTACGGATGGTGAAAGAAAAATCGTGCAAAGCCGTAAATTGACATTAATGCAAGACGTCCAAAGCCCTATTTGACCCACCTTAAATGATTGCAATAAAGTCGAGCTAATGACTTTAAACAAGCGCTTATTGGGAGGCAATCCGTTTTTCTATCATTTATCTCTTTTATTTTCATTTTTAGTATAGGATTGTGTTTTCACTTTTTATGTATTAATTATAGCATTAGTGAGCAGTTTTAGTCTATGTTATTGTGGCCCCGATTTGTGTTCCTCTCATATTGCTATATTTTATTTGGTTTATACCTTATATGAACTCTAAAGCCGCACCATGCCGCCAAGAACAAGGACTACCACCTCCCGATGAGATCTAAGCATATGGTAGCCAGATTATAGCTCTACTCTACGGAGATTCTAGCAAAGTCTCTTCTTTTTGTCTCTTTTACATTGAGGACAATGTGTACTACAAGTTTGGGAGTGCAGTCGATGACTTTGTTATTTTTGTTATGCTTGTGTGTGTTGTTTATATTATTTGTAAAAAAGTTATGTTCTTGTTTTTGTGTGTTAGTTAGATAGCCTTGTTGTTTAATAATAATGTTTATTTGGAACTACTTCTAATTTATGAACAGTAGGTGGTGCTACTTGTATTTAATTTTGATATTATGCTTGTCAATATAATATTGAATCAATTTTTAGCACAATAGTCGTGACAATCATTATTTTTGGCTGGTTACATTGATAGAGTAGGTAGATAGAATTGAAGAGCTAGATTCTTAAAACCAATAGCACGAATCGAAAACTCAATCACCTAACTAATTGAAAGGATAGTTTGGTGGTGGTTGATTCGGTGTTGGAAACTATTTAGTTAGGTGATGATTCTGTGCATGTTTAATATTTGTGTGGAGTGTCTTTGGCTACTATGTGGAATCTACACATTGACCGTATGCTAGGAGTCTAATTCCAACTATTCACCCAAATAAAAGGAATTGCACCGATTATGGTAAAAAAGGAAAAAAGTTGTCATGTCATCATGAGCGAAATCTACTCTATAAAAGATTCTAATGAGGACATGGGATAGAAAAAACAGTAGAAAGAAGCGGCTTGACGTTGGTATCACCAATGTTTGTGTGAAATTGCTACCCATAAGTAAAAAAAACTGTAAATAAAAGCATGTGCACGAAACAGAAGACGCATTGCAAGCCTGACTAAACATTGAACACTAAATTTGGAGATCTAGACAGCTAGTGGGTTTGACTTTTCTAGTGGAAGCTTGAAGATTGGGACATTCAGATTTAAGGATATTCATCACAGATCTAGATATTTAATTCATTTGGTTAGACCCGACCAAACATGAGTAAGAAATGAATAAGTTTGTTGAAAACAACCTTAGAATTAACACTACGGGTGAGAGGTTGAATATCAAGTTTGGGAGGTGTATCTCACGAGAGAGAAATAAAATAATTGACTACTGAGGGTCGGGATATGACCAAAATAAAGGCTTATGACGATTGAATTGTCTATACACACATGTCGGTCGAGCATTAGATAAGTAAAGAGTGATTTTGGTAGCATTAATTAGAAGTTTTTTAGGAATTGTTTGAGCATTTTCAAAACTTAGTGCAAATACGATATGCTATCTAATTAATTAATTTATATTGTTATTTGTTGAGTAGATAATCTTGCTCGGGACGAACAAGGAATTGAGTTTGGGAGTGTTTGATAAGAGTGTTTTACATGTTTCTCCTGACTTAAAAACTTGATGTATATGTGTAAATTGAGAGGATTTCTACTAAATGTAGTGTAAATCTTGTCATAGTAGGTAAAACACAAATTTGGTGATACTTGGAGCAAAATGGAAGATTCAAGCTTAATTGAAGTTGAACTGAAGCGAGTGACGAGCATCACGATGGCATAAGATAAGTACTTAGAAGAGTCATTGGAGAAAAGTCACAAGTTTTGAAAGTGAAATCTAACTTATGAAAAGTTTGAGGACTGATTTGTACACTTTTGGAACTTAAGAAAGATCAATTCTACATGCTTATTGAGATTTAGGGGCCAATGTGGAAGCCCTTGCAAGTTACATGATCACTGTTGAAGGTTGGGGACGAAAAGGACCAAACATGTACCAAAAACTTTCTGCAAAAAAGATCAAACATATACAAAAAACTTGAAGTAGGGACCAAATTGTAAAATACTAAAAACTTGGGAACCAAGCTGCAATATGCAAACCGCGACCTCAACAGTGAAACACTAATTGGGCCCTATTTGCCGCGATTTTGACTGTGGTTTGTAAACCGCGGCCTATCTAAATAGACTTCTGAATTTTTTAGCTTATATATGAGTGTGTTTTTGTTATTTCCATATACACGAGTTTTAATGTAAATTAAACAATATATAAAAACTTAATCTAGGTCAAAAGGGGGTGAACATAGAGAAAAATAGAGAATTACGACGAATGTTTGAAAATTTTGGCTTGAAGGCGAATTCTTAGTGTAAAATATTTAATTTTTTCTCGTCTTTCCTTTAAACCCGGTTATCAATTCTAATTCCTTCTTTTATTTTTTCCTTTTATGATGAGTAGCTAAGCTTTTAGGTTGGGACGAGTAATTTATAACCTAGTTTTGAACCTTTGATTTCAATTCTCAAGTTTTGTGTGATTAATTGATTCATGTATTGATTTTACTTCTTTCATTTATACTTAAATTACTTAATCATTAATCCATTGATGTGTGGATTCTAACCGAGAGGTGAGTTATAAATTTAGCCAACGTAATAAAATTCGATAATTGGGTAAAAGGTAGGTATATGCTTTTATTATTGTTGCGGTCGTTAATTGAATTCATAAGTGCTTAAATACGTTTAGTTGAGGCTTATTCAGATTCACATAGAGATATAGTGAGTTGACTTAACTAAATATGAATAGTTTGAACTCGAGAGAGGTAAATTGATTTAATTATTGATTAGGATCAAATACAATTTTATAAATTGACTTGAGAGACAAGATTAAAGATGATATTTACAGTGAAATCGTGAGTTCCGACACTTTAACCATCATATTTATTCATTTAATTATTTTATTTTCATAATTATTCGTAGTAGCTATCAAAATTTTGGTGAAAATCTTACTTTCGTCAAATAAGAAATATTTTTAATTAAATTAATATTCAAATAAAATAGTTTTTATAAAACGATAATTCTAACTCTTTAAATCTATTTTACTACTTGTTTAATTGACAAGACAAGTGGTTGTACCACCTAAGTTCAACTTTCAACACAAAGTCATTATGTGCACAAGCCAAACACGAACATTCCTAATCAGTAATCCTTTTGCCCCGTACAAAATAAATTGATCTGTTATGTAGTATACCCACATGGTCCGTAGTACATGCATGCCATAAAATATGATCATGTTTCTTGATTCTTATCTTTACTTAGATCATCATAATAGCGCGTGAATGGTACTTGAAGTTTTACTTATAATTGAATTGTTCTTGGCACAATTTCAACGTGATTATCATTAAACTAGTTTTTGCTACATGCGTTGCACGTCTGTGAAAAATGTAGGAATATAGTGAGTAATTGGTAGTGGAATATTTAATTGAAATGAAAAAATTGGGTATTTTTTATTTTGATAAAAATTCAATTTTTTTTCTGATATAAAAAATTAGAGCTCACTCAATTTATATAAATACTCTAAGATATTAGATAATAAACATATATAGTGAAAAAAAAAAGTAATTTATATTGATAATATAACATTCATTTTGAAATAACGAAATTATATTTTTTACTTAGAATTTTAAAGTAAGAAAAATAATACACTAAAGCTTGTATAGAAAATGTATAGAAATGAAAGTAAATTTATATTTATTTGAAATGATGCTAATCAATGAAGTGTGGGACCTGTGATGAATACAATCTGAATACAATCTTGGATCGATTCCAATGAATCTATATCTATACTAATTCTAAAAGTCCCTTAAAGGGAGAAACATTTTTGGACGATATTGCCCCTCAAATAACTTATAATTCCTAAAATCATCTTTCAATTAATATAATTTATTTTGGCTTTAATTTAAATTATTTAATACTATATAAATATTGTATTTTGATCATTAAAAGTGATTTGTCCCTTTAAATTCCATTATATATTGTAATTAATGAAAATAAATAAAAATATACTAATAATTTTTTTAATATATTGAAATTATTATCTTTAATTGTAAACAATCAAATAGTCAATCTTATTATGCACGAGAATTTAAGTAAATTCATTTATCAACATAACAAAACAAGATGAATTTAGCTTTGCATTTCGACTTTCTTAATATTGATTCATACTTTCTTCCTTTGTTATTCGTCTTTATTTTTTATTATGTCAATAAAAAAATTTTCCTCGCAATGACGATTTTTAATCTTTGATAATTAGTTTAATAGTAATGTGGTAATAATGAATGTGTTAATTTTCCATGAATGATTCACTAATTTTAAGAATATATATGATAGTAATATTGATTTCTATATCTTTTTTTTCTTGATTTAGAATATTTGTTCGATGTAAAAATGTTAATTATTGTGTTAGTCTTGATAACAAAGGATTTAAGCTCGAATGATATTTTATGTCATTTTGTAAGCAATTAAACATATATTTATTGTGGAATAACGAGTTAGAACAAAGAGAATTGTGTTACTCTAACTCTTTCAAGCACGCGGCTGAGGAAGACATAACTTGAATAGAGTGAGTCATGTTATGTATAAGGTGAAGGTAAATCTCGTATAATAAGTGGTTTTATGTGATGAGTTAAAATCATTATCCAAATATCTGGTTGTTTTAATTTTTCTTGAAATTTAATAATATTTCAGATAGAATTACGGGAAAGAATGCATGAAGAGAACAAAAAAAAAAAAACCCTTAATTTATGGGTGCATTAAAACTGAATAAATATTGCAATAGAAAATTCTTCTTTATCTTATGTCAAAGAATTTTGAGATTCGTTTTTCTGAGAAATAATGACCTAAAAATGCTAAATATCTTGTTTTCGAGTGCTTTTATAATGATATAAATAAAAAAAATCAATGAAAAATTGTGTTATACTTATATCTACTATTTTCATGTATTTTAGATTTGATATTAATTTTCATAAAAGAAAGTTGCCTATTGTGATATACCATTAGATATATACTTTAAAATATAATTAAAAGAGTATCAATAATCTTTAATATTCACGTAGGCCATGTATTTTTTAATGGACCACATGTTTTACCAAGAAGTTTAAATAGAATTTCCAAGTGGGGGGCTTCGCCTTCGGGACTTTCCCCTTATCAGAAATTTAAATAGAATTTCTTAGTTGGTCATAATCATTAATGAACTTATGATTGAAAATGAGTTTCATTTAAGTGTTATATTCATCGATAATTTTAAAATAAAAAAATCATAATATTATTACAAAATCACGTGCAACGCACGTATTCTTAACTAGTATTGTACAAAAATCCAAAAATTATTTTGTCATGTTACACTTTTGTAACTTTCAAATGTGATTGAATACCCGTGATTGAATGCATGTAACTCCCCTTTAAATCTTACGTTATCAAACTCCATCTCATCCTATTTAATTGAACTTAGAATTATGAGAGAAGAAGAGAAAAAGAGAAAGAAGAGAAAAATTTAGAGGTTTATGATAATACTGTTCATTTTGCTAAATATATGTTTTTTTTATTAAGTTAATTATTCTGGATGAATTTTAATGTGAATTGGTTGTAAATTTTTTTATCTAATTGATATGTTATTTTATTTTTTTGTCTTTATTTTTGTTTTTGGAATATATAATAGATGGTTGGATTTGTTTTTGTGCAAATATGGATGTTGGAAATCAAAAATTTATGGAAACTGGGGATGAAATGGAGCATGCAAACCAAGAAGATATCACTCAAGAGCCTATACAATCTGATCGAGGAAAAGTTGAAAATGTTGAAAATCTTGGTGATTATCAAAGTTGGTCCCCATATATATCAAATGAATTACCAACAAATAATTGTTATACAGAAGGTGTTACTAATTTAGATAATTTTGATGAAAAAACCATTTCTCAAGGCTCTGAGTATATTACTAATGAGCATTTGAATTCACTTTTTGTTGAGCAACAATGTTATCTTGATGTTCAATTTGGTAGAAATGATTATCTGCTTGCTAAAACAAGAGAGGAGTTATTGGAGCGGTTTGATAATTTACAATCTAGTAGTATGGGTAATAAATATAATGAAATGCAGGGGCATATTGATACCAAATTTAATTCATTAAAAGTTGAACGGAATGCTCAGTTTGATAGTTTGCGTGATGATTTGCGTAAACAGATGCAAAGATGTGTATATTTAAGGGAAAGATGGTGGAGAAAATTGGTGGTGGTGATTGTGTGGAGCTGCCTGAAATGGAACGCACTTAATTAACCCTGGGAAGCATAATGTAGGTTCTTCTTCTAAGAGTAGAGATATTTCTATATTATGTGATATCAATAAAGTTAGAGAGAGTGATTTTCTCAGTTGGGTGTGCCGTGCTAATGCTGGGTAAGTTATGATGTTTGATATGGTTATTTATCGTATCTATTTGTGTTATTTAGTTAATGTCTAATAATTTGTAATGTTATAATGTTATAGAGATGTTGTAGAAATACCATGGGAAGTCGTCTCTAAATTGACGAAAAGAAGGTTACAAGATATTAGCAAGCCTCAATTTGCATTGGAGCAATGGGTAAAGAATATTTATATTTTATATTGGATGAATTTTATTGTATGTGAATTAGTTGTGTGTATATTATATTGTTATATTTGTGTATAGGATGTAGACTATGCAATGGATTTGATAAGAGCAAGGACTCTTAAATATCCAAACATATTTTCAACAAAATATGGAGTATTGGACTCTTCTTTTGGAGTACTTATTCGTTCTTATTTCATCAAAGCACATGCTGAAGTTGATTACCACATGTCAATGCAATCATGTATATATGGTACTTTTCCTATATATTATGGCCCAAAATGGGAGGAATGCGAGCATTTGTTGTGCCCACATCTGATGTATGATAAATACTGAGTACTCTTCCATGTTGAGGTATACCCATGCTCTCCCAGGCTTTAAGATTATTCCAGAAATGATTTAAAAGTATGCTCCAGAGCTTGCTAAAAAGAATAAGTCATTTGAATACAGATATAGGTAATAAATTCAAATTAGTATAAATATATATATATATATATATATATATATATATATTAAGTATACTTATTTAATTTGTAATGATATTTTATTTACTCACATTTGTTCCTTGCAGTGACGGACTATTCGTGATTAAATATGTGGAGTGTTTTTTAGCTGGATTGCCTTTAGATGCTGTTGTAAAGGATAAAATAAATTTTTATAGGCGTAAACTTGTGTTAGATTTTTTTCAAAATGATTTCTTTTTTTTCCCAATTCGAAGTGAACAAAGTTAGATTTAAATATTTGTATTTATTTGTTTAATAAATTAATAGTGTATTATGAATTGAAATTAGTTGACCTCCGAAAAAAAATAACACAAAATGTATGCTTATATTATTGTTGTTCTTGACAAGAGAAAAAACGAAAAAAAAAAAAAAAAAACATGAAAAAATAGGAACCAATTCTTGGCAACCTTTTGTTGAGAAAATTTCCATGTTAAAAAAAATATAAAAAATCTATTTATATTTGGTATCCACAAAAATTACATTTTAGTGATAAATAAATTTTAACAGTAAATAAATAAATAAGTATTTGTTTTAGAAAAGCAAATGTATATATATATCTTTAGACAATTGTTAAATTGGTTAATTAATTTGTTGATTACTATACAAATATACAAATATATAGACGTAAAAACATTTTCTAGTAATTTTTTTAAACCAGCACATAAATAATATATTTATTTTTTGTGTTTGATAAATAAAATTTAACAGAAAGAAGATAAAAAAAATAAAAAATTGTTCTTGAAAAAAGTAATTGTGTACATACAGCTCTTTGTTAGATAATAGTTATTATATTTTTGTAAATTTTTTAATTTATTTGTTGGTTACTGTACAAATATATATATAATTTTTTGTCTCTTAATTTTGGAATAATAAATAAAATTAAACAAAAAGAAACAGTAAATTTTTTTATTAGTAAAAGTTCAAATTATTTTTGGTGTTTTTTTTTATTTTATCTTTATTATTTCCTATGTAAAAAAGGACAAAAGATAAAAAAAAAATAAAAAAAAATAGACAACATTGGTTGTCGAGTTCAGACATGAACTCGACAACTAACAAAATCACGTGAAATTTCCTCCCCCTCCCCCTCCTCCTCCTCCTCCTTTTGTATTTCAATTTTTCCATCTCCCCTCCTTATTCACTTCATCTTTCCATTTCATCTCAATCTTCATCTCCATCTCAATCTCTATTATTACTTCATCCACACCTTTGTATTTCAATCTATAAAATCAGGTATGTTTATTTAAACTCAGTTATTTTATTAGGGATTTATTTTAGGATATGTCAGTATTTTATTTTATTGTTATACATTTAGGTAAATTTATGGAATATATTTTCATTTCAAACTTTTTTTTTTAAAAAAAATTGTTTTGGTTGCCGAGCTTATTCCCGGGCAGCTTGTTCCCGAGCTCGGTAACAAGCTACCAAGTTGGTTGCCGGACATTTTCATAGATAATTATGATTATTGTAAATTGAACAGAAAGAAAATAAATTATGATTATTGTAATGGTTAAAATTGACTCTTCATTGTTTTTTAATTACTTTGTGATAATTATGAATATATTGTGATTATTTATACTATCTATTATGAAAGTATGAAATATTTTAATGAAGTTTTTTGTGGTTTTTTTTACAGATATGGATATACAATATGTTGTTGATGAGAATGTTAGATTTGCTGGAAAAATTACACAGATTAGTAATTTTAGATATGTAGAAGTTGTTATTGGAAATTATAATGAGCAACAGTTGAATCAATTTAGAAATAGTTGTTTTTCTTATTTGGAAGAATTGGATAGTAGGCGATTGCGATTTAGTGGTAAATTAGTCCATAATTTCTTTTCAATGTAGTACATATAAATAAGGCAAATGAAGTTTGGTTCAAGTAGATAATCAATTACTTAGATTTGGGCTTCAAGAATATTGTTTGATAACATGATTGTTAAGTCATAATAATTATGATACTATGTCTACATATAGTGCCATGGGAAAACACAAACTTAGAAGGAGGTGTTTTAATAATGCCTCACATATATCTTTGAATGGATTAGACGATGCTTTTATGAATTGTCACCGTCAAAATGATAAGTATAAACTAGGATTAGCTTTACTTATTGAAGAATTTTTAAAGCCCATGGAGAGGAAAAAAATAAATGTACAAACATTATCATTGATCGATAATTTAGAGGTTTGTTATGAGTATCCATGGGGAAGACATTCTTTTTTTATACTCCTTCGTTCTTTGCTAAAATCATGGGAGCGCCTCGTAGCAAGGGCCGTGGATGGTGATATTATGCAGTATACCATATATGGTTGTCCTCTTGTATTTCAGGTTAGTAATTGTATTTAATTTTTGTACGATTGTATTATTTAATAAATATTGATTTTATTTATAATATTTACAGATATGGATATATGAGGCATGCCCACAAATAGGTGAAAAATTTGGTGTGAAATTACAAAATAGGTTTCCACGTATTTTGAATTGGAAAATACGTGAAAAAATAGAAAGAAGTGATGTTTTCAACTTTTTCAACTCTACTCAAATTTGTTTTGTAAAAATATACTGTCATTAATGTGTGTCATTAATGTGTATAAGTGTAGTTTTGTATAATATTGTAACAATATTTGTAATTTTAACAATATTTTTTTTGTAGATTCATGTTGTACCAATACTTCTACCTACTGAAGAATAATTAGAACAACCATATGCGTATACAATGGTTTTAGTAGACGATGCAGTAGATAGTCGTTTTGATCCCATTGTACACCAATTTGAACATGGGGAACAATATTTTGATGAAGTTGGAGAAGAAATGGATGAGAGAAATATAGCACCTCTAGTTAGGGCAAAACACTTGGATCCCAGAGGCCATATTGTACAGCTTGCTGCTTCTGCTTCTTCCCTTGACAATACTGTTATGGGTTATGTAAATGGTTACAATCCTAAAAATTTTGCTAAAAAATGGAAGGATTGTAATTATTTATTGTGGCCTCATTTGATTGGCAACAACTATTGGGTTCTCTTCCATGTGGATTTAAGAAGTTGGAAGCTCACACTAATTGATAATTATCAAGAATCAGCTGATAATGCATCTAGATATACCTGGGTTCTTCCATTTATTAAAGTTCTTCCTGAGGTAATTCACAAGTATGTATCTTGTGAGAGGCCAGAACTTGGTAAAAAGAAAAATGAGCCTTTGGAGTACTGGAGAAAACCAATGTATGATATACCTCAACTTCAAAGATATAGGTAATCAGGTCAATTAATTTATTTGATTTGGAATGATATTTATATATACTCACTATGTTGTTAAAAATATTATTTGCAGTGACAGTGAGATATTTGTAATCAAGTATGTAGAGTGTTTATTAGCTGGAATCTCTTTGGATGCAGTTAGAGTGGAGAAAATACCTACCTATAGGTATAAACTCATGCTTGATTTTTTTCATAAGGAATTGTTTTTCATTCCATATCAACAAAATGCTGAACAAAGTTAAATCAAATTTGTAGATTTGTAATTGATGATATAAAGTTGTTATAAAATGTTACAATGTGGTTTGATTTGATAATAGGAGTTTTGTTTAGTTAATTTGTTAGCTGAATTGTATTGGAATGTTTAGCTTAGATTGATGTTGAATGTGATTGATTACGTGTATGAACTTTTTCCCTTAGATCAAATATCTTTAAAGCAAAGCAGTGTATCTTTCAACTTGTAAGGGTTGGATTACAAAAACATTGCCACAATATCGCTATTAAGGTATGGTAAAATGTATTATGGAATGGTGGTGTAATAAATTATCCAATGGAAGAAAAAAGTCTGGTGTTAATTTAATTATTTTTGATTTCTTGTAATCTTCCTAGCATGTACAAAAAAATATGTTTACGCAAGTTTGGTTATTCTAGAGAGCTCCTATATCTCACCTTAATCCAAACAAGTGTAAACATTACCAAAGCAACTGTTAGCCCTCGTTTTTTCATTTTAATTTTTTTAGAGTCGTTTAATACACGCGGCAACTCGGCAACCAAAACTGGTTGTCGAGTTTCTAGGCAACCATCAACCATTTATGTGGTTGTCGAGGTTACATGGTTGCCGAGAATCTCGGCAACCATTTGTGTGGTTGCCGAGAAAACTTGGCAACCAACCTGGTATTGGTTGTCAAATTATAATTGTCCTTGACATGGTTGTTTTTTTAAGAGTTAATTGTTGGGATTTGGAAATGCACACAATTCTAAAATTTAAGAGGTAATTGCTGGGATTTGGTAATGCACATAGTTCCAAAATAATGTGGGCAAAATAGTTTATCATGTCCTTTAAAATTTACTCATAGGCCAAAATATTAAAATTAGAGGAGAAACCTCCAATGACAAAGCTAAAGTTTAAATTATAATAACATGTTCTGGATGAGTACTTTGAAGAAGAGCTAAACAATTGCTAAAGATGTTTACAATTATGAACAACAGATTCTGGACAAAATTCCTGAAGCTTAAATTTCCATAGGTCCTTTTTTGTAGAAGTCATATTTAGAAGAAAAAGGGTTGACGACATTTGTTGCAAAGGATTGTGAACCAATATTTAAAACAAAAAGATAACAAATGTTATATAATATAATTATAAAACCAAAAGACGTCTGCAAAGAATGTCAACAAAACACATTCAAAATACATCTTAATTCAAAGCTGAACATTCTTTTTTTTCATTTGAAAAAATTCATTGATTTTTTTTGTCGCTGTCAATTCTAGACTTGTCAAATTTTTTCTTATTAGTAATATGAGCATCATCTGAATCTGAATAGAAAAAAGATCTTTTTGCTGTTAGTTCCAGGAGGCTAATAGGTTCGCCTATATCCTCAACCGGAGCTTTTCCTTTCCTTTGTCTTTATCTCCTACTATTTTTGATGGATTCACAATAAAAAGTATTTCAAATTTGCACTGAGGAGACGACTGCTGTGCTATAGCCTTTACATAAAAGATCTCATCTCCATCCATTGATAAACGCATTGAATCAGCACTTGGTGTATATGTCTGTTAATATAAAATTTTATAAGTTGTCAAATAAGTAAGTGTAAAACTTAAGTAAAAGAAAAATAAATATCAATGCTGGCTCCATCATATTTTCAGCACTTGATTACAAGAAATATTCTGCTGGATTTCCAATCGCTGTAGCATTAATATATCCAGTAGGATCCACCAATTGCCTGTACACCTTAGCTCTATAAGTAAATGTGAAATAAATTTGTGTTATGAAATATAAATAAAATATATATCTAAATAAAAGTTTAAAAATATTTAATTTGGTGATTACCTTGGAATTGCTTTTGCTTCAACACATTTACAGAAGTATATATCACCATAATTTTCACTTGAAATTTTGTTGCAATTGTTGCAACTCATATACCAGTATGTTTGATTTAGAACTTTAACATATGCTCTCCCTTTTATCCAGAAAAATTGTTTCTGGCAATATAACAATATATAAATTATTATATTGATCATTCAACAATTTCATCAATTTAAACAATTAGTTCAAAGTATCAAGAATTGCACCACAGTTTTGAGCCCTTGAATGCTCTTAATTTCTGTAAAGTCTTTCTCATAAGTTGGAATAGAGAGCTTGGAAGATAGCTTCGATGGTGTCAAATTTAAATAATATTTTTCGAATACAATTTCATCAATCATTTCAGAATTTGTGTGTCCCCTAATTGTACAATAACAATAGATAAGTTTTAATTTCAATATAATAACTAAAATGTGTAATAGATGAACAAATAATTAATATACATTTACCAAGATTTAAACTCTTCCACAATTTTAAATTCTCCGTCTATGAAGAAAGAACTGTCTGCTTTTGTTGATAGTGATAAACATGAAGATCCAAATGCAAATGGAAGATATTAATATATCTATTAGTCATACAAAATAAAAATGATAAATTTATTGAAGATAATACCATTGAATGAGGTTACTTTGAGATGCTTTCTAATTAGAACATTTTTTTTTCAAAGATTTTGAGATATGTATTTGCATTCGTTATCCACAAATGCCTCCCACATGGTTAAGAGAATGGTGTCAAACCTATTATTTATATATTTTTGGTGTAATTAAAACAAATTCTACATGGTAGCAATAGTATATAAAAAAGTAAAATAAAAAAATGTGTATGCAGTGTAATAAATATAGATTATAGTCATACTTTTTGTTTATGAGTACCAAATCTTGTACTTAACATTCTTTCCCAAATCGCGTTTGAATAATCCTTCGAGGTTTGATATCAATTATCAATGCTGCAACGCCTATGTAAAAAATGTATGTATATTAGTCTTAGCAGCTTTAGTGTAATATATTCAAAAGTGTACTATTTACTTACTTATATCTATGTTAGAATACATATACTTTGGGAAATTTTCGAAATCAGTAAAGCTATAAGTAGAAATTAACAGATTGCTATTGTTTTCTTCGACTCGGCGTATTCTAGTTCTTCCTGATATTGTCCATTGCACTTCTCCAGATTTTGCTTTGTACTATGCACTTGTTACTTTAACCATTGCATTTGATATTAAATAAGCATTTCCTAATATCAATTCATCATGAAAAGCTATAATGTTTTGACCATACAAAGTTGCCTGAACTGTTGATCCCTGGTAAATAAAAGGAATTTCAGAAATTAATAATTTTCATAAATTTGTGATATAAGAAGTGAAGTATGTATCTGTAAAATTTACCTCTGAGTCCATAAGAATCAAATTTTGATATTTTGTTGGATTTTTCTGAGTAATTCTGGGTGAAAATTTCTCAGCAACTATAACATTAACTGTCCATCCAGCAGTTCTGGAGAAACTTCATGAATGAATTGAAACTCATTACTCATGTTGTAAAAGATTGTGGGTTACTCATGAGAATTTTGTTATATTTGTAGAGAAGATAAAGATAATTAGGAGGACAAGTATTAAAATTTAGCTGAGTGAATGAGTGAATGATAAGAAATTTTCATTAATTGTAGGGCTATTTATAGATAGATATGTATACAGTAGACAAACGTCTAAGTAAGCACCATACTTACTTCACAAAGTTGTAGTATGACAATTTAGCAAACTGGAGAAATCAAATACACGAAACTTGGTCCATATTCTTAAGAATTATACATATTACTATTGTAGGAATCAAATAGGCTATGATTCATTTTGTTAAAAACCATACATCAAATAAAACTTGATTTATTTTCTTTAGACTACTAAATGTTGTTGTTGTATTGTAGAAATCAAATACTTTAGCTACACAATTAGAGTAAAAAGTTGGAAAAAGTGTAGATTTTATTCAAAAAAATATTATAGAAAAAGAAGTTCAATGATGTTATTGACACAAATGATAATAATTATACATTACAATAGGAAAAAGATTTATTGGCATCAAAATACTCATGAAAATATACAAAAATCAAAAATTGATACGCTTAATGAGGCTCCTATGGCTCTTCTATTGTGTTCATTGTTTATTAGGCTGCTATGGCTCTTTCTATTGTATGCATTGTTTCTCTGGGCACTGCACTGTGAGACATAGGTTAAATGTTGGTTCAAGTTGGAGTTGGCTTGACAACCTACACGGTTGTCGAGCTACTCGACCGTGGTTAGGCCGTATAAGAATTGGCTCTTGGGTTTAAGCTTTCCCAACCCTTTTCATCTATCAATTTTCATGAGTAAAAAATATATATTTGTAAATTTTATAAAATACAATTAAAAAAATCAAAATTAACAAAAATAATTTTTAGCTGCCGAGTAACTCGGCAACCAATTGTGGTTGTCGAGCTCCTCGGCAACCACAACTGGTTGCCACATGTTGTCGACAACTGTGGGTCATTGAACTACTTTCATTCCCTTGGATCAAGTTTGATCCAAGGCTGTTAAGCTAGCTTGGTTATTAGCCTAATAATTAGCTCTAACTCAATTACTGTATGTGACTCGTGTTTAGTTTAATTATGATAAATTATAATTTTAGTTCTAATAAAAATTATTTATATTATTATAGAAAACTTTGTATCAATTTTTAATTTTCATTAATAAAAAAATATAGATTTATAAATTTTAGAAAATAAGATAAACAATTAAATTGAATACAATTTAGCAATCATGGCAGCTAGAGAGTTAATGTGAACTCACTTTAAAATTACTGTATTACGATACTTTGGACACAGGCTATGATATGATTCATTTTCTTAAGAACCAAAGATATGCATCAAATACTGACAATTTATGGCAGCTGCAGTAATCAAATACTTTTATAGCAGCAGTAATCTAATACTTTTAGGGCAGTTGCAGTAATAATTTGAGTAAAGTGCGAAATTTGATTTACAAAGTACTGTGTATTAGTAGAGACTACTCATGGCTGTTGTTGTGTTGTAGAAATCAAATACTATGACTTAGCTGCAGAGCACGCAATTTAGAAGTATGGGTTGATGATATCAAATACTTGAGTAAAAATTTGGGAAAAGTGTAGGTTTTATTCAAAAAAATATTATAGAAAAAGAAGTTTATGATATTATTGACACAATGATAATAATTATACATTACAATCTAACTCGACGAGGTTGTCCTAGTTGTGTAGCTAATTTTCAATTCCCGTAAATTAACCAAGAATTGGGTTGTTGGATTTAAGCTTTCCCAGCCCTTCTTATACATTATGTTTTGTTTAGGTTTAATTGTATTAGTATCAATTTTCATTAATAAAAATATATATCTGTGAATTTTACAAAATAAACAAAATAGAAAAAAAAAATTGAAAAACAATAGGTTGCCGAGGTACTAGGCAACCGAGAAAGGACTCGGCAACCAATTGTGGTTGCCGAGTTACTCGACAGCCGCAACTGGTTGCTTACTCGGCAACCCAGTTCTTGTACCAAAGTGGCACCAAAGCGGCAAATAACTAATTTGCCACAAAAGTCGGGGGTATTCGGAGAACACAGTACCAGTCCTCCACACGTGGACTTCCAGTTTTTAAGAGATAATTGTTACTTGGGTATCCAATACACACAAATTGTTGGAATAACAATACGACAATTTCCAATGGGCACAATAGTTTATAGGCCAAAATATTAAAATTAAAAATTAGAGTAGAAATTGATACGTGCAATGAAAAGCTACATTTCCAAGTATAATCAATCTTCAAGTAGTAATCTTGCACAATATGGACAAACTCTAAGATAATGGTACATATAATATCAGTTGTATGAAAGATATACTGAAGATATAAATGAACACAGTGTCCTTAATTTATTGTCAAAGCAAGATGAAGAAATGTGGGATCCTCAATGTCTAGATATTTCAGTATTGCTTCATCCTTGTTCTTGCCATCAAAAACCTGGATGGATGAAGATATATGAGATTATTTTATTAAACAGAATCAATCATTTCAATCTAATACTTATTGATTTCAATTAGGTAATTTATACCTTATTTATGAATATGACCACTGTGGATTGGATTTCACAGCGTGATCCTGTATCAATTTTTAATTTTCATTAATAAAAAAATAGATTTGTAAATTTTAGAAAATAAAATAAACAATTTAATTGAATACAATTTAGCACTCATGGTAGCTAGAGAAATCATAGAGAGTTAATGTGAACTCACTTCAAAACTTCAAAATTACTGTATTATGATACTACTGTTGGACACATATAATAGGCTATGATATGATTCATTTTCATTAACAACTAAAGATATACATCAAATACTGTGACAATTTAGGGCAGCTGCAGTAATCAAATACTTTTATAGCAGCAGTAATCTAATACTTTTAGGGCAGCTGCAGTTATAATTTGAGTAAAGTGTGAATTTTGATTTAAAAAGTACTGTCTCATGGCTGTTGTTGTGTTGTAGAAATCAAATACTACGACTTAGCTGCAGAGCACGCAATTTAGAAGTATGGGTTGATGATATCAAATAAAAGTTGGAAAAAGTGTAGATTTTATTCAAAAAAATATTATAGAAAAAGAAGTTTATGATGTTATTGACACAATGATAATAATTATACATTACAATAGGTTGTTGTGTAGCTAATTTTCAATTCCCCCTATATTAACCAAGAATTGGTTTCTTGGATTTAAGCTATCCCAGCCCTTCTCATACATTATATATATTATGTTTAGTTCAGGTTTAATTGTATTAGTATCAATTTTCATTAGTAAAAACATATATATTTGTGAATTTTAGAAAATACAATTTTGTCACAAAATGTAAATGGGAAAAAAAATTGAAACACAACAGGTTGCCGAGGAAAGGTTACCGAGTAACTTGGCAACCACAACAGGTTGCCGAGTAAAGAAAGGTTGCCGAGTATTGTGGCTTCCGAGTTTTTGCCGAGTATTGTGGCTGCCGAGTTACTAAACTCGGCAGCCGCAACTGGTTGCTTACTCGGTAACCCAGTTGTCCGTACCAAAGCGGCTAAAAACTAATTTGCCACAAAAGCCAAATAGGGTGCATCGGGGTATTCGGAGAACATATTACCAGTCCTCCACATGTGGACTTCCAGTTTTTAAGAGATAATTGTTACTCGGGTATCCCAATGCACACAAATTGTTGGAATAAAAATACAACTATTTTCAAAATAATGTGTGCACAATAGTTTATAGGCCAAAATATTAAAATTAGAGTACAAATTGATAGATCCAATAAAAAACTACATTTCCAAGTATAATCAATATTCAAGTAGTAATCTTGCACAAATATTGGACAAACTCTTAGATAATAGTACATATAATATGAAAGATATACTGGAAGATATAAATGAACATAGTGTGTCACAGACTTAGTTTATTGTCAAAGCAAGATAAAGAATCAGAGGACTTGTGGGATCCTCAATGTCTAGATATTTCAATATCTAGATATTTCAGTATTGCTTCTTGGATGAAGGACTTTTTGTTCTTGCCATCAAAAACCTGGATGGATGAAGATATATGAGATTATTTTATTAAACAGAATCAATCATTTCAATCTAATACCTATTGATTTCAATTAGAGTAGTTTATACCTTATTTATGAATATGACCACTGTGGATTCTAATGAGGGATTTCACAGCGTGATCCAACAATTCATCTTCATGTATTTTGGAGATTGCACTTAGTGCTAGGCTTCAGCCTGGAAAATAAACTAATCATTCTGAAGCTTGACTTGTATAAGATCCGAGAAAAAATGTATCCACATTCAAAATTGAGCCAATGATTGTTTTTATCAGCTCATTTTTATATATGAATTCAAAGGAGAACCTTGTTTGAGAAAAAAGGCATAAAGCATACATGCTTATCATAATTCATATCATATATTATCAATTCATATTTGAAAATAACAAGTATGGAAACTGGAACACTATAAATATAAATATGCAATGTAGTTTACAGACTCCAAATTGTATGCATTGTTGAAGTTTTTACATTATCTATATCAATATTATCATATCACCAGGATCTAAAGAATGTGATGAAACAAAAAAAATTAAATCCTCATGATTTAAAATGGAATGCTTCATATTTCTAAATTTTGAGAATTAAATTAGAAAATAAAATACTTACAGGTTCTAGGCAAGAATAGCAAGGATAGCGAGGATTGGAACATATAATTGGGATTTCAAAAATACTAAACAATAACAATGATAAGTACATTACAAATGTACCAAAGCTAAAATTTCTTTGTAGACAACATTTTTTGTACATCTTAAATGCAAATGTGAATTCTGAATTGGTATTATCAACACTTTAATAGAACTAATTGTTTTTGCTCTAGATAATGCTACATATAATTGTCCATGTGAAAATACAGATTCTGGAAGATATAAACCAACAAAATCTAGAGTTTGTCCTTGAGCTTTATTTATTGTCATTGCAAAGCATAGACGAATAGAAAATTGTGTTCTTTTAAAAGGAAATGATTTTTTATCACTTTGAAGAGGTATAAATGGAATTCTTGGTAAGAAAACATGTTTTCCTTTATATTCTCCAATACAAATTTCAGCATGTTCAAATGATCGACAGATTAATCTCGTGCCATTACATAATCCTTCTGAAGGGTTAATATTTCTAAGTAATATAACAGGACAATTTATTTTTAACACAAGTTCATGTGGTGGAATACCATTTGGAGTTAAAGTATTTAAAAAATCTTCATGAATAGTTTGATCTATTTTTTCCAATGTTTCATCATAACTATAATATGTACATGTTTCCCCTGGTATTTCTTTAAGTAAAATATTATTTATTAAATCAACACATTCATTTTTAGGAGTTAAAATGACACTATTAATCATTGTATCTAAGTTTGTAACATAATCTTTTAAATTTGGAAATACAATGTTAATTAAATTTTTTAAAGACTTGTATTTTTCTTCAAATGGTATAGTTATTTGATTAAGAAGCTTAATCATGCCATAGGTATGTTCAATCTCAATCCCATTACCAATATCAAGTAGCATTTGAGAGAATAATGGATCTAATTGTGCTCTTATATTTTCTACTAATTGAAATTTTCTAAAATGTGGCCATAAGCTAGAATGAACTAAACTTGCTAACATTATCTTCTCTTTGTTTTCTTTTTGAATAACTGGTAAAACTTGTCTAAAATCTCGACCTAGAACAACAATTTTCCAACCAAATGGTAAATCACTTTCATTAATATCTTTTAACATTTTGTCCACAGCTTCAACAGCATAGCGATGTACCATTGGTGCCTTATCCCAAATAATTAAATTTGTCATTTGAAACAAATCTGCTAATGCAGATTGTTTACTAACGGAACATGTAATATCACTATTTATTTCTAAAGGAATTTTAAATCTTAAATGTGCAGTTCGTGCTCCAGGTAACAAAGAAGCTGCGACTCCCGAAGAAGCAGTAGCCAATGCTATAAGATTTTTGGATCTAATTACATTAAGGCCTTATATAAAAATGTTTTACCTCTACCAGCTGGTCCATCTATAAAAAAATTCCAGGCTTCCTGTTTAATACATGTTCCAAAATTTCATCATAAGCTATTTTTTGTTCTTTATTTAACATATTTGTACACAACTTATCACAAGCTCCAGTTATAGTATTTGCCATTTCTTCAGTAATGATATTAGCTAATCTTTCTTCTTCTTCCATAGTTATTTGAAAGGGTACAAGAGAATATTCATTTATATTTTTACCACTTTCTTCTAATATATTATTACTATAATGTAGAGCTTTAATTTCAGCATATATAATAGATAAACCTTCATAGACATAATCCTCGTACATAAAACTATGAAGTTTAATCCACAATGATTTTGGATTATCAGGTCCACACAAAGTTAATATTGTAGTAAATAAACGTCTTAAAGAAGAAGGCATTTGATAAGCAATAGCTTCTTCTAAACACATCTCACAATAATTGTTACCATTTAGTAAGCCATGTGCAACAGCTGCTTCACGAAAAGATTGCATAGAAACACCATTTACTATTTTTAACTTTCCTACGATGTTGGTCCCCTAATATGATTGAGAAAAATTCGTAAATAATATCTTTCGCCTTCAACTATATTAGCTGAAACTAATTTTCCAATTACATTTCCACGTTTTCTTTTTGTCCATACGTTACTTTGTGCATCCCACACAAAATATTGGGAAAATTCTCTATACAACAATATTTTTGCTAACTCATTGCATGTATTCATTTTGAAAAATTCAATTAGCATTGTTATTCTTCTATAATTTGTATCAATAATATTTGACAAATTTTCAGAATGTTTATACGTTACTAAATGGTTATTTTCAAGATGTAATTGTAACGATATAACTGATGGAGAAATTTCTGATAAAATAAATCCATATATTCTCCACATTGCTTTAGATCCACCTAGCAGATTGATATCTTTCAATTTCATCAACATCATTTGTATTATTATTTACACAAAAACTTACCCTACCATGTCCTTTGTATACATATTTATATAAATATTTTACTGTTTTTACAGTTAAACATATTTCTACATTGATATGACAATCATATTTCGCATATAAATATGGATTATAAGGAACAACCCATCTATTATCTAATAAACTACCTCTAACAGTAACTGTTTCATAAGTATTGCAACGTCTATAGTTTGGGTAACAATTTTCTCCAACAAAAGTTTTTATAATAAATTCCTTTGGATATTTATTTTTCACTTTCTATTTTTATTATTACAAATATTTTTAGGATTTAGTATACCGCAGAGACCATGCATCATATGTTTAACTACAACAGAATGTAAATGAGAGTTTTCATTTTTATTAGGTATTTCACAGGAAACAATTTCATCAATTAAATCTACGTTATTAATTTTAAAACTTGGTTTCAGAATTAATAAACAATGTGCATGTGGATGGCCTCTTTTTTGGAATTCTATTACATAAATATAAGCAGCAACTTCACTAAAAATATGTCTTTCTAATAGATCAATTTTTAATTCTTCCAATTTAGTTCTAAATATACAAGCAATTAAATCAGTTCTATTTTGACTAATATCATTATATTTTAACTCATTTTTTATTTCATCCCAATTAGGATTACAAGTTATTGTTAAAAATATATCTAGTTTACCAAATCTTTGAACCAAAGCCATTGCATCCATATATCTTTTTTTCATATCTCTGGGGCCACCAATAAAAGAAGAAGGTAAAATAATTTTTCGACCAATTTTATAACATCTATTTTCACCATTTTCTACACTATCTATAATTCCTTGATACAGTTCAGCACATATTTCATTTTAATTTTTTCTAAAATAATCTAATCTACTTGTTTCAATTTTAACATACATATCAACCACATATTGTTGAAAAAGTCTTCCAGCATGAAGTAAAACGCATTTATTAGTAGCTCTTACCTGTAACTTGTAACAATAATATTCCCAACAAGATACTTGCAATCTCTTTTTGGTCTTTTTCATAACTACAAAGAAATAAAGAAAGTTAATAAAATTTCAATAAAGGATAATAATAAAATAGTGGATTATGTTTAGAATAATAACATGTATTCTCGTTTTCAATTAATTCATTTGTAGAATTTATAACATTTATATCTAACAAATTATTAACAACATTATAAGTATCAATAGTGTTTGGACTGCACTTTTGGATACCTTCATGCTATCCAGATTCACCGTAAGGAAATAATAATGGATATTGAAGTGGATCATAACAACCAAAATAGTAATGTATTTTATGTAAAATATCAAAATGACAATATATTGATATATCTCTTGATCCAATGGTAGTAGATGGATCTTCATCAACCCATATAGCAGCAACTTGTAATGTCGAATGTGTATTGTACACTCTTTGATCAAGCCCAACATCACATCTAATTTGTATTTTACATAATTCTAAAGAATTGACACTACTTAATGAGCGAAAAAATTTTGAATATGGATTAATATTTAATATATTTATTAATCTATTCAACATATATTCACAAAATTTATCTGATTTGTGTAACTTATGTTGTATTTCATTTTTAGTATCATAAAAGTATAATTGTAAAAATGAAAGATTTTCATCAACGGGTATAATTGAATTTATATAATGATAAACTTGTCCTTGAACTCTAAATATATATATACCTTTGTATGATTTCCCCAAATTTCGATCATATTTTACCCCAAATGATGTAAATGCAAAGTGATTATTATAATTGCGTGCATTAGTTTTAAAATGTAATGATTCATTGGAATTGGTAGTATATAGCTGATACAATTCATCAGGAACATAATTTATTTTTAATTTCACTTTACGATCACAACAACAAAAACCTTTACTTTCTTTCTCAAATTTTGTAGCTTCACAATGCCTACAAATTGTTGGTAGTGTTAATATATGAGTTTTTGTGGGAATATTTTTTATATCAAAATCCTTACCATATTGATTAATATTAGAATTCTTATTTAATATATTATCATCAACTATATCATGTTCATCAACAGGTATATACCTTCATGAACCATTCTTTGATTATCAACTACAAAAATGAAAATCCAATCTATTATATTATAATGCATATAGAAAAAAAATTGATGATATAATATATAAATTTAATGAATACTTACTTGTTATACTTGAACTATCCTGCTGCAATCTAGTTACTTTCTTTTTTGGTTGAATTTGTCTACTCTCTGCATACAATTCTCTCCTACGTTTATTACGCAAATCTTTTTTTACGTGTGTGTCCATCTATCTACAACACCTACATAAAATAACACAAAGGAAAATTACTCATACAAACTATAAATAAATAAATAAATAATAAATAAAAAAAAACAAAAACAAAAGTTATCCAGGTCCTAAAATCATGCAGATTTAAATAAGCCACTACTAAGCTTTATATGAATTTCCTCTCCAATTTAAACAAAACTCTAGTCTACATGCAAAATGTTAGTTGGTATTGAATATAACTTTGCAAAATGTAACTTGGTATTGAATATAACTTGATCATTTAGTGAGCCTCTGCTAAAAAATGGTTGCCTAATGTTGCTCGACCACCAACACTAAACCCTAACACCAAATTGGCTGAGCTAGCTCGAGTTTGGTTGCTCAGTTTCCATGGATATCCAAACCCAACTTCAAGTAATTGAGCAAGAGCTCCAAACCGTCGAAAACATGAAGAGCAGGTGGGCTCAATCGTAGCAAGGAACTCGGCTGCCTGCTGGCAACAACCACGCTGGTTGCTGAGATACTCGACAACCAGAGTGGTTGCCCAGAGCACAGCTCGGCAACCACGATTGGTTGTCGAGCAGCTCGGCAACTAGAGACAACCACTCTGGTTGCCGAGCAGCTCAGCAACCAGAGTGGTTGCCCAAAGCACTCGGCAACAACGCACGGCGGAGCAACTCAGTTGGTTGTTGAGTTAAGTGAGTGAGCTTGGTTACAATGAAGCAATCCCATACAAATAAACCACAGAATGTACGGGAGAAATGTCAAAGTACACATAAATATTTGATTTGAAATTTCCCAAAACTATGAACCAATTAACAGATTTGTTGTTAAAAAAGAATGAAGTTCTGCTTCAAAATGCTGTCATATACTCTTAAAGATTGGAAAAACGACGAATAACATGGAAAAAAAATGTTGTTAAACAAGAATGAAATTTTGCTTCAAAATTATTGTTATATGAAAGTCTAAATTCTAATGTCCAAAAGTATGGAAACACTAAGTAGACGAATAGGTAATAAAACAAATGATAATTGTAAAATGACGGCGCGACCAAAAATGGACAGTAAAGCTTCAAAATTTTGTTATTGTCATACAAATAATATACACTTACAAACTCTGAAAATCTGAATTCTAAGCTCCAATTTGAAAGTCTGAATTATAAGCTCCAATATAAATTATAGAAACACTAAGACAAGATGGCTAAATTTCAAGTTTCAAATGGAAACTGACTGAATTCTAAGCTTCAATGGAAAAGTATGGAATTACTAAGAAGACGAAGATGGCTAAATTTCAAGTTTCAAATGGAAACAGTGGCTACAATCTGAATTATGGAAACACTAAGAAGACAAGATGGCTAAATTTCAAGTTTCAAGTTTCAAATGGAAGCTCCAATGGAAAAGTATGGAACGCAAAGAAGAGGAAGATGGCTAAATTTCAAGTTTCAAATGGAAATGGAAACAGTGGTTGAATTTTGAAATGCAAAAGTATGGAAAGACTAAGAATATGGTTAAATTTGAAGTTTCAAATGGAAATAGTGGCTTGAGAAAAGGTAGAGAGGGGGTAATAAAACAAATCATAATTGTAAAACGACGGCATGTTGGACGAAAAAATGAACAGTAAAAAATTTAAAGCTCTTATATTATTGTAAGGATATATTCATGAAGATCACCTTGAAATTTAACAATAATTACTTTATTTGTTAATCAAGTCATAAATCATGATCACAAGAAGAATTGCTTTAAAATTAAATATTAAAGCCAAGTAGGATGTTTCGACAATTAAAGCACATAATTTCAAATAATCTTGTCAAATAATAATCAAATAAACATATTCGACTCAAAGCAATACTAATACAGTACAATTCCTATCAAATAACATGATAATTGTATGTTATGTACTTACTTGTGTTCCAATTCCTATCAAATAACATGATAATTGTATGTTATGTACTTACTTGTGTTCTTCTAGGGCAGACATGCCTTTTTTGTTTAATACGTCGGGATAAATGCATCTAATAAAATGAGTATTTCTACAAAATACGAAGTTTACCTCAAACATCAATAAATGTCGTTAATAACTATTTATCAGTTGATGAGCGCAATTTTAGTATACATGTTACTCACTTATCTTATTTTGTTAGTAATTATTCATTGATAAAAGTACTAATTAATGTCTTATTTAGATTAGGATAAATTATGAACAACTATGAAGATTTGCAGATCAAGATGAAAGTTTTTGAAAGTATGGGACCAAGCTTAAAGTTTTAGAGCAGAAACGACTAAATTTGCAAGTAAACCTTGAAGTGGGACCAAATCGCAAAACTATTGAAACTTTGAAGACCAATAGTGTAAAATAAGAATTGAACACATTTTATGCAAAACTTTTCTATTTGACCGCGCAATTGAAAAGTTTACGGTTTGTCGCGGCGACAAGCAAATTGTAGTCCATCTGCGGCCTATCTGGACTTTTTTTAATATACTTTTAGCTCTAAGTCGGGGCCTTTTTCATCTTTTTACGTACACGAGTTTCAAAACTGATAAAATACTATATAAAGACCAAATTTATATCGAATTGGGAGAGGACGGTGGCTAGAAACAAGAGAGAAAAATCATATGGCGAATAAGACTGTTGGAAGATTTCTTCTTCTTCAATCCATATCGGGTTGTATCAAATCTTTTGTTTTTTAATTTAATTATGTTCATCTAATTTTCTTAAGCCTAGATAGACTATGAAACCTTTTTTAAACGAAGTGATTATCTTGTTATCCTTTTAATTCTATTTTCGAGCTTTAACTTTTATAGTTCGTTCTTGTTGGATTAATTAAATAAAATCTCTTTCATCTTAAATATCACGTATTCTTTATAGTTAGAAATTAATTTAATTAATTCGTGCTTGATGCTTGAACTTTTTCTATTAATTTTTTTTTTATTTTTCGTTATTTTGTTATCGATTTGGGATACATAGAATGTTTAGGATGCGAAACCTTTGATTCTTTGTTTTCTTTTAATTGAGTTTGTTACGGGAAATGCTTAAGTAATTTAAGATCGAAGCAAAGGAGAGCCGATATTGGATTTTCTTCTTTTGGATTTAATTGACAAATATTTTAAGACGATAATAGATTGATTTCTAGTTGTTGTTTTTTTTTAGAATTAATCAATAATTAGATAATTGTTAAGTTAAACTGGTAGATTCTGAAACCTTGGTACTTCAAACAACTTGAACTTTCAACTTAGTTTTTAGCATAATTAATTAGTCTTTAAATTAAATTCTTTTAACCAAACTCTTTTCGACCCAACAAGCCTAGAATAATAATTAATTCAGATTAAATTAGACTTTCTTCATTACAGTCTCTGTGGGATCGATATTGTTGCTACTTTTCTATATTCCAATAGATTCGTGCGCTTACGAGTTATTTAAAATTTGACATCAAATTTTTGATGCTGTTGCTGGAGAATGCTTCGAAAAGTTAATTTAGTCTTAGTTAATTTTATTCTTGATTAGTTATAATTTAGGATTTTATTTTAATATATATATATATATATATATATATATATATATATAGTGCATACTTGGTCGTAGATCTCTAGAAATTAAGCTATAACTTCTAGATAGTAAAAGTGAAAGAACTTTTCACCAACGAAAACGAGCTACCACTTTAGATAGAATTAAAAGAACCGAAGTAATAATCGCTATGGGTGATGAAATTGATGAAAGACCTTTGAGGAAATATTTTAGTCCGTTAGTTAATTTGAGCACCTCATGCATACAGTACCCACAATAGCTGCTAGAAATTTTGAGCTAACACTGATTGTGCTTAATTGTCTTCCTTCTTTCTATGGTTTAGATAGTGAATAATCATATTAATCATTCGACAAATTTCTATGCTGTATGTGAGACATTTAAATATGAGAATGTTTCTCCTGATAATATAAAACTTGACCAAACCAAGGAATGGGGCAATTCAAAAATTGACAAAAGATATACAAGCTGCATTAGAGCACCAGAATCACACAATTACCAAGTTTAAGAATGAAGTACGGACTACCTAAAACTCATAGGCACAATACATCTCTAATATGGAAATATGATGGGACAACTGGCCTCGTCAGTCCAACAATTAGCAACAACTATTGAGAAATGTAAGTTTTCGAGTCAACCACTTCCTAATCCTAAAGAAGTGCACAATTGTGACTAATTCAAGCAACCAACAGGAGGAAACTAAATTCATCATGACTTTGAGACGCAGAAAATTGTTTGACTACCAAGTGGAATTCCAAAAAGAAATACATCTCAACCAGTTTCTCCATGTAATGCACCAACTAATGATTCAGTTCAGGAAGCTCCCAAAGAGAACAATTCGCCATATTACATTCCAAAAGTCCCATTTCCTCATAGGCTAACAAAAGTGAAGCAAAGTAGTACGATTAATGAAATCATGGAAATCTTCAAACAGGTAAGTATAAATACCCTTCTACTTGATGCTATTAAGCAAGTTCCTGCATATACTAAGTTCTTGAAGGACTTATGTAAGAAAAAGAGGTAATTGCATGTGGGCAAAGCATTTTTAACTCAATAGTTAGCTCTATAATTCAAAATAAAACTCTTCCAAAATTTAAAGATCTAAATTGTCCTACTATCTCATGCATCATAGGAAACCATAAGGTTGAGAAAGCTTTACTAGATTTAGGAGCTAGTGTTAATCTTCTTTATTACTCTGCCTATATGCAGCTTGGGCTAGATGAGTTAAAATCAACATCTGTGATTTTACAACTTGCTGATAGATCTGTGAAAGTCCTCTGCGGAATTGTAGAGGATGTTTTGATACAGGTTGACAAATTTTATTTTCTTGTTGATTTTATTTTACTTGATACTCAATCGTCAATCGGTATAAGACTCTACAAAACACAATCCTATAATTTTAGGTCGTCCTTTTCTAGCAACATCTAATGCTATTATTAATTGCAGGAATGGAGTTATTCAGCTATCTTTTGGTAACATGACAATAGAATTGAATGTTTTTAATGTCAACAAGCAACTATATGACGATGAAGAAGTTTTTGATGTTAATATGATAGAAGATTAGTTGATGATTATTTAGTTTCTACTAATTATGATGATGCTTTGAAGATTTGCTTAACTTATTTTAGTTCATATTTTGATGTTGACAGTGCAATAAATGAAGTGAATGCGTTGCTTGAATCATCACCTGTCATGGATTCAACTAAGTAGAAATAGAAAATTGAGTCACTTCCAACACGTGAGAAGAAGAACATCCCATCAGTTGAATCACCGAAATTAGAGCTTAAAGCATTGCCTGACACTTTGCAATATGCATTCTTGGAAAATGCCGACACTTTTTCAGTAATTGTCTCTTCTTTCCTTGATGATGCGCAAAAAAGTAAGTTAATAAGTATTTTGACTATACATAAAGAGGCACTAGGATGGACCATTGATGGTATCAAAGGTATAAATACAGTAGATTGTATGCTTCATATCTATCTTGAGGAGAAAATCTAGGTCTACTAGCGAAATGCAACGTAGGTTAAATCCTAACATGAAAGAGGTGGTAAGAACTAAATGGCTTAAATTGTTAGATGTTGTGATTATTTATTCTATTTCTGATAGCACGTGGGTAAGTCGAGTACATGTTGTCCCAAAAAAATCAGGTATCATATTAGTTACTAATACTAACAATAAATTGGTTCAAACTAGAGTAATTACAAGTTGGCGTGTTTGCATTGATTACAGAAAATTGAATTTATTCACTAGAAAAGATCACTTTCCTCTTCCATTCATTGATCAAATACTTTATAGGCTTGCAGGTCATAATTTTTATTGTTTTGTAGATGGTTATTCTGGCAATAATCAAATTCTCATAGCTCTAGAGGATCAAGAGAAAACTACTTTCACTCGTCCTTTTGGAACCTTTGCGTATAGAAGAATGTCATTTGGTTTGTGTAATGCACCTGCTACTTTTCAAATATGTATGGTTATTATTTTTTCTGACATGGTTGAGATGTTTCTTGAAGTGTTCATGGATGATTTTTCTATATATAGAGATTCGTTTGATGAATGTTTGTGCCATCTAACTTTAGTTTTGTAGAAATGCGAGGAAAAGAACTTAGTTTTAAATTGGAAAAAATGTCACTTCATGGTGAAATAAGGTATTGTTCTTGGTCACATTATCTTTAGTAGTGGTATTGAAGTTGACAAGGCCAAATTTGATCTTATCTCCAATCTTTCACCTCCAAAATCAGTGAAAGAAGTAAGATCTTTCCTTGAGCATGCTGGTTTTTATAGAAGATTCATTCAAGATTTTAGTAAAATCTCTAGACTCTTATGCAATTTACTTGTTAAGGATGTACCTTTTGTCTTTAATGATTCTTGCTTAGAAGTGTTTGAAAGACTAAAAAAAGTCGATGACCACTGCACCTATCATTCGACCACCTGATAGGAATTTACATTTTGAACTCATGTGTGATGCATCTGATTATGCTATAGGAGCAATTTTATGACAGAGATTATGCTATAGGAGCAATTTTAGGACATAAGATTTACCTTCTGTTATTTACTATGCTAGTATAACTCTTAACGATCCACAATTGAATTATTCTACTATGGAGAAAGAAATGCTAGCAGTCGTATTTGCATTAGATAAATTTCGATCATATCTTGTAGGGTGTAAAGTAATTATTTTTTGACCATGCTGCCCTCAAATATATTCTCACTAAGAAAGATGCTAAACCAATGTTGATTCAGTGGATTTTGCTTTTGCAAGAATTTGACATTTAGTTTAGAGATAAAAAGGTTTTGAAAATGTTGCAGTCGACCCCTTATCAATTATTGTGCTTGATTCTGTATAGAAAACACTACCGTTAAATGAGTTGTTTCCAAATGAACAACTTATGAATATTGATGTTGTACCCTAGTTTGCTGACATAGTTAATTATCTTTTTACATGTAAGGAAGAACATTGGACTAAATAAGATAGAACTAAGTTCTTAGCTGAAGTGAAGAACTTCTTTTGGGATGATCATTATTTGTTTAAATATTATGCTGATCAAATTATAAGGAAATGTGTCCCAGAAATGAATTTCAAAGTGTGATTTCTTTTTGCCATGACCAAGCTTGTGGAGACCATTTTAGTCCTAAAAAAACTACTGCCAAAATTTTACAATGTTGTTTTTATTAGCCTACTCTTTTTCGTGACCCTTACGTTTTCTGTTCTTCGTGTGACAGGTTTCAACGCATGGAAAGCATTTCGAAAAGAAACATGATACCACTTAACCATATAGTTGAGATCTTTGACGTATAAGAGATCGATTTTATGGGACCTTCCCCCCATCATTTGGATATCTTTACATATTAGTTGGTGTCGATTATATTTCCAAGTGGGTCGAGGAAATTCCATGTAGGACCAATGATCACAAAAGTGTGGTGGCATTTTTGAATAGCAATATTTTATATTTCTTTGGCACTCTAAGGGCCATAATCAGTTATGGTGGATCTTATTTCTGCAATAAGCATTTTAAAATCCTGCTAGCCAAGTACTCAATCACACACAAGGTTGTAACCACATACCACTCACAAACTAACGGTCAGGTGGAGGTTTCAAATCGAGGAATAAAACAGATTTTGGAGAAGACAGTTCGACCTGATAGAAAAGATTGGTCTCTACGACTTACTAATACATTGTGGGCATATAGAACAACTTTCAAAACACCCATCAGTTGAGCTTGAGCATCAGGCTTATTGGGATCAAGAAATTTAATTTTGATTTGCAAGAAGCTGGGTCAAAAATAAAATTGCAGCTAACAGAACTTGAGAATGGAAAGATCTACAAACAAAAAATGAAAAGCACATAGTAAGAAAATCATTCACTCCAGGTCAAAAAGTTGTTTTATACAACTCTCGTTTGCATCTATTTCCAGATAAGTTACATTCTAGATGGTCAGGCCATTTTATTGTTTGTATAGTTTATCTCCACAAAGCGATTGAGGTTGAAAACTTCAAAAATTGTGATTTTTTCAAAGTTAATGACCAAAGATTAAAACCATATTTGGAGTTCAACTCTCGAGAGGGAGAGTAAGATATTGATTTGGGTGATCCTATCTATCCATCTTTAAAAAAAAGAAATGAAAAAAAAACAAAACAAATAAAATTCAAAAAAATTGAAATAAATAAATAAATAAATTTAAAAACAAATGAAAAAATAAAAGAAAATAAAAAAAACAATTGCATTTTATCTTAATGTTTTTCTTAGTAGGAGGGCGTGGTGATACAACTCATCTAGGTACATTATTTCTAACTTATTCTCTTTTCTTTTTGTCTCTCTTTATTCCTATCTACTGATTATATTTGCATACATTTAACTGAATTGTACACAATGGAACATTGAGGACAATGTTTAGAATAGATTTGGGGGTAGGGTGTTTAAAAAAAAATTAAGGCACTGCGCATTGACTTTGGAAATTGGATGAAGTAAGGACTTTTTGGTTTTAGTACTTGTATTACCTTTGGCTTGGAGTATTGTGACACCTTGTTTGTTAGTTTTTCATGTTGATGTTAATCACGTGTTAAAAAAAAAAATACAAGTGAGTTTTGAGCCTTATATCTTCTTAGAGAGAACTCCTTTATACCTAATTTTTTACATTCACTATAGTCAGTTTTCTTTTTTTATAGGTATCACCGCACTTGAAAATTCATAAGATTGGTGTCGTTGGATGACTAATTTGCTCTCTAGAAAATGATAGTGAGGCCATCTTTGATGCGTTTGAGCCTTCTAGCTTACTAATTGAACATTGATCATAGCAGCCAGTTTGAAGCCTTATGTAAAAAAAAAAAAAAAAGAGTAAAAAGCCTTGAATTTTTCTTTGTTAGCCAACTATCCATACCCTGAGTCAATCTACGTTCATAATGTAATCCATATTTCATATATTTTTTATGATTGAGAATGTAGAGATAAATCTATATCAAAGGGTTGTGCAAAAAAAAAAGGTGAACAAAGAAGAAAGAGAAGCAGAAAAAAATAATAACCAGAAGATGATGATGAAGAGTATAAAGTGAAAGAGATCAAAATCAAAAAATATCTCTTATGAAAAATATATAAAAAAAAAGAGTTGAAAAATGTGCACTCACTACATATGTTACGAGAGAGAGAGAGAGAGAGAGAGAGAGAGAGAGAGGTTATTTGGAAAGAATTTTGAGAAAAACAAAAAAACGAAAGATGGGAGAAAATGCATTATAACCCTAGTCTTAAAAAAATCCCTATTGTTCTCACTCATACATTTTTATCAACTTATCCAGTTATTTGATTTGCCGTCCTGAGCCTACATTACAACCAAATAAAAGTCCCTCTTGATTTTAGAGAGAAAATATCTGAAGTCGATGCTAGCACTATGGGTCGTAGGGATAATGATATTTGATAGAAATAATTGACTTTACTTGTCTACTAATATCTGAGAGATTGTACTCACTTCTAAATTATGGACAAGTTTTCATTTACATGCACATCTTGGGGGTGAATGTGTGATACTATTTTTATTCGACGCTGCTCATTTTACTATGTTATTTGAGCACATACAAATTGAGATTATTTTCTTCTGAGAGTAATCTTCTTACATACATATTGTGAGATTTGGGGATTAACATGGTATTCTTGGAAATTGTTTGGTTATTGTAGCACTGATAGCTAATATAATTGCATAAGTTTATTAACTGGTATGTGTGATTTAATGGATGTGGTAGTCATATTTCTCCAAAACTTTGATAATACTTATACTTTTATCTATTGGTTATTACTAGTTTGATTGATGAAGTGAATATAAAGTGCCTTGATAAAAAAAAATAATAATAATAAATAGTATTTTTATCTCAATTTTTGCTCGAGGACTAGCAAAATCTAGGTTTGAAGATGTTTGATGAGTGTATTTTAATATACATGTTACTCACTTATCTTATTTTGTTAGTAATTATCCATTGATAAAAGTACTAATTAATGTCTTATTTGGATTAGGACAAATTATGAACAACTATGAAGATTCGGGGACCAAGATGGAACTTTTTGAAAGTATGGGACCATGCTTAAAGCTTTGTAGCAAAAAAGACTACATCTGCAAGTAAAACTTGCAGTGGGGACTAAATCGCAAAACTATTAAAACTTTGAGGACCAAAGGTGCAAAATGAGAATTGAACACATTTTAGGCAAAACTTTTCTCTTTGCCGCGATCAACTGCGGTTTGACCGCGGCAATTGAAAAGTTTACTGTTTGCCATAGTTGGGCCACGATAAGTAAACCGCGGCTCGCCTGGACTTTTTGATATATTTTTAGCTCTAAGTTGGGGCCTTTCCATCTTTTCAAGTACGTAAGTTTCAAAATTGATAAAATACTATATAAAGACCGAATTTAAGTCGAATTGGGAGAGGATGACGGCTAGAAATAAGAGAGAGAAATCACGTGGCGAAGAAGACTTTTGAAAGACTTCTTCTCCTTCAATTCATGTCGGATTCTATCAAATTTTTTATTTTTAATTTAATTATATTCTTCTAATTTTCTTGCGCCAAGGTAGATGATAAACCTTGTTTAAACGAATTGACTATCTTGTTATCCTTTTAATTCCGTTTTCGAGTTTTAACTTTCATGGTTAGTTCTTATTGGATTAATTAAATAAAATCTCTTTCATCTTAAATATCACTTATTCTTGATAGTTAGAAATTAATTTAATTAATTCGTACTTGATACTTGAATTTGTTCTATTAATTTCTTTTGATTTTTCGTTATCTTGTTATCGATTTGGGATACATAGAATGCTTAGGATGCGAAACTTTTGATTCTTTATTTTCTTTTAATTGAGTTTGATATGGGAAACGCTTAAGTAATTTAAGATTGAAACATAGGGGAGCCGATATTGGATTTTCTTCTTTTGTATTTAATTGATAAATATTTTAAGACGACAATAGATTGATTTCTAGTTATCGCTTGTTTTTTTTAGAATAAATCAATAATTGATAATTGTTAAGTTAAACAATGGTGGATTCCGAAACCTTAGTACTTTAAACAACTTAAACCTGCAACTTAAATTTTTAGTATAATTAATTATTCTTTAAGTTAAATTATTCAACCAAACTCTTTTCGACCCATCTATCCTAGAATAATAGTTAATTTGTATTAAATTAAACTTTCTTCATTGCAATCTCCGTGGAATCGACCTCGTTACTACTTTTCTATATTCCAATAGAATCGTGCACTTGCAAGTTATTTAAAATTTGAGTTCACCAACCTTATTTTCTACATAACAAACGTGTTCTAAAGGTCTTTAAAATTTCATAACTTAATAACTTAAAGTTATGTATTGATTTTTAATAAAAGTAGAGAGAATCTTAACTTTCAATTTGTTTTCTTCTACCTAAATTCCCTTTTTCAACTTTCCTTATCTTTTCTACAACTTTTGAGCATGTGTTAACGAAGTAGGTTATGAAATTTGAATGCTAGTATTTGGGGTATTTCTAAACACAATATGCTTTAATTATAATTTCAGCTTATCAAATTGATTAAATATATTTTTATTCACACATATTCATAACTTATAATCTATTTTTTATCTACACATTTACCAACAACTTATAATATAAGAACTTTAAAAATAATTTTAGCACTATCAAACATGCGCTAAGTCAAGAATTGGGATTAATAAAACATGAGAAATAATTCTCATTGGTGGATAAGAGAGGCGACTAAACCTCCTTAGAATATCTTAATAATTTCTTTAGGTTAAGACTTACATCTTGATCGACTAAGTTTAAACTATAATTAAACTAATCAAATTAGTCAATTATAGATTTTATTTATATATTTGGTAGGGCCAACAACTTACTAATGTCTTATTATCTGCACATTTTATATGACTTATAACTTATAAGTATTTAAAAAATAATTTCATTACTGCAAAACATGCACTTAATTTCTATTGGTTGCTTGGGAGATGACCATAAAATATTATTTCTTGTACATGGACAATATTAATTTTTGTCACAAGACACAAGGTTTTGACTAAGCTACTTAGAAGTATTATTCTAAAAAGCTCGCATAGGTGCGGCCTCCACACATAACCGCGCATCACGCTTTGTCCTCGCTTCGCAATGTCTCGCTCTCGCCTAAGTCCAGAAAGTTTGAAACTTGACTTTCACACCTAACTATAATTTACGCTTTTTAGAACATTATTTATAAGTAAGAGGTTTTTACACTAGTCACTTATTGAGAAAGAAAAAAAGTAATTATATTTACACAACGGTTTTTGTTTGCCTCACTACATTTTAATTGTAATGAAGATTCTCAATCTTTTGCTCATTATCACACTTATGCCTCCAACATTTTTCATTGCATTCTCTTTCATTAGTTAGTATATATTTTCCTTAATGACGGTTTCCATCCAAAAAATCTATTAGGAGGGAATAAAAAGACTTACTTGCTCCTCATATTTTTAGATAAGCAAAAAAAATAAAACAAATACAAAAATTTGAAAAATATTTTCTCGCCATTTCAAAACACGCCAACATAATATTTGGACAGAAATCGTCATCAAGGATAATATATATTAATTAATTAAAAGTTAAGGATAACAATACGGTGGAAAAAACTTGAGGACATAAATGCAATAATGAGAAAAGATTGAAAACCTTCATTGTAAATCAAACAATTTTTTTGATTTGAATATAATTATCCAAAAAAAATGAACACTTAAAAATATTGACAAAATGGTCACTTTTACACAACTTTACCATTTTGTTTAAAAAATGTTATATAAGTCATGATTGGTAGGGATATACGTTTTGAGACAAAAAGCTTTAGCTTCCAAGATAATTTATCCAAAAGTTATTTTTTTCAACTACAAGACAATATCTAAACTAAAAATGAAAATTTCTCTTCAACCATATTCTTGATTAACTTTTAACAATCTTATTACATTATCATTCCTAGTATTTTCAACCATTGACATTTGGGTGACCATGTCTTTTTATCAATAACATAACATTTTTTCAAATAATATGTTTTCAAGAGTTTTAAATTAGAATATATCGTTTTTTTTAGACAGTTCATACGATCTAGACAGTGACCATTGGGACAATTAGACAGCTTAAACTGTCTAAATTATATGATCTGTCTAAATTTAATATTCTTAAACTATATTTACAAAAGAAACTCAGTATCTCGCCAAATACAAATATAAAATCTTTTGGTATTACTCCAATATTAAAAGTATGAGATTGAGTCAAAAGAACAACAAAGAACCCAAATGCCCTAATTAATACTCATACACTAGAAAATTATGAATCTCAAAGAACCCTAGAAATAATAATTTTAAATTTTGAAACAATTCTAACATATTTCTCTAATGGAGGATTCTGTTGGATTTCAAATAAAACACCAAAAACCAAGAAAGTTAAAGACAACATATTTTTTCTTTTTCCGTCTCTAATTTATCTCTTTCTCTCTTTGGTAGCTTCCTATTCAACATTCTATATATCACTTTTATCTCTATATTTCAGAGTCGGTCAACCATAGAATTAACTGCTTGACCACCTTCTCTCTCTAGCATCATCGACGACTTCAACTAGGCGGCGTTGGGTGCGTCTATTATGTGAAAAAGAGTGAAGATTGTGAGATTAAAATGGGTATAAATAGAAAATTGTTGGGTATTGGGTAATTAGATGAGAAAAAATTAGGGTATTTTTCGTACTTTTTATCATAAGTGCTAATTTTTATAAGGGTGGTTATACATGCACCACAATTTTTATATATCATATCACATTTGAATTTCACTTAAAATTCTTATCTTCAACTTCCATTAATTAGTACATCTCATTTTTAAAGATAGTTTCTGTCAAACAATTTTGTCTACGTGCTTTGAAATAAGGAAAAAAAATATTTTGTCTCACTTTAGTATTTATTGTTTTTAATTTGTAAAAATATGATTGACAAATAAGTCGTTTTACGCTCTCTTAATGGACTTATAGGACAAAATCCATTATTAGAGACAAAATATGTTAATTAATGGAAAATTGATGATAAGAAAGTGACAAAAAAAAGATTGAGGATATGAGTACTACAATAGACAAAGATTGAGAACCTAGAACCTTAACTACAATTAAAATATGGTATAACAAATAAAATTTGTAGTGTGAATAAGGGTGGCTCAGCTTGGCCCGTTGCCACCGGGGCCCAGCTCGGCCCAAGGGATGAGTCGAACTCCAAGCCTGCTCGTTTCCCACTAGGCTGCTCAGATCAGCCTATGGCTCGTGGTCCGAGATGAGCCGCCCACTAGCCCGGCTTGGTTTCTTTAAATTTTTGTTAATCCAGAATTTTGGACAAACTTGGCTAGTAATTTTTTTTTGTTGAACTTGTCCCGTCCCTAAACGAGCTTGAGCCCCCCATGGACCGAACCCACAAGTCGTGCTCGGCTCATTTACCACCCTCGTGTGAATATAATTACCATTTTTATAATATTTGTAAAAAAAATGGCAATTACCAAAAAGGACAAAAGAGAGTAGCCATTTGCTGGTAATTCCCTTAGTGGCTCATTCTCCATGTGCCAAGTTTCAAAATTATAGGAAACAAGGTGGCTAGTCTTAACTGCCATTGATAATTCTTCAACCTTAAGAATTTATACTATGATCTAGTGTGGTATAAACCCTTGAGCTTAGCTAAATTCTTATTTATTTCAGTCTCCATAATTTATTTCTTCTATAAATTAAATCCTAATTATTTCAGTCAACATATTTATGAAAATAGACATAATTAAATAATTAATTTTTAACATGTTAAAATAACGAGGCGTTACACCAATTATTACCATGTTTGAAAGGATTAGATATCATTTGACGGTATCTAAAAGAGAGGTTGTGAAAAAATGTGACAATTGTTGGAAATTTGTTTAGTAATATTGATTTTGATCAACTTTGACCAATTATTTAAGTGGAGCTCGTTAGTTGAGTATGGGAATTGTAAGGTCAAAACGTGTTCTACTACGCGAGTGGATTAACATATTATATTTAGTTACTCGAACTAATTTCGGATGAATGAGAAATTAAGACCCAACTTAAGTTCAAATTTGACCCAAGATTTGTCGGAGATAGTGTTCTTATCTTCAGATTAAAATATTAAAATTTTGAAACAACATTAAAATATTGAATTGCACTGTGGTAAATCCTTTGTTAAACTTGAAAATCGTACGATATTGTAAATTGGATATCCAATGCAAGGATTCAAAATCTATTGGTAGATTTAGAGTGCACTTATTTCTTGGAAATCTTCCAATTAACTTGAGTGTTGGAAGATAGTGATTGAAACTGAATTTTTGAGCTTTAAATGAAGCAAGAACGAAGTATGATCTATTCAAAATTTCTTAAGAGTCCTCAAAGCAGCGTGTATAGCTCGATTTACGATGGAATCTAAATTCATAGCTTTAAATAAAGTCAAAAAGGAAGCAAAGGCTTCGTAATTTCTTATAGAACATTCCATGTTGGCCTAATCTAGTGCTTGCAATATAGTATGCATTGTGATAGTCAGTTGGATATTGAAAGAGCACAAATAGTATGTATAATAGAAAGTCTCGACATATACGCCGAATACATAATACCATAAAGCAGTTGATCTCAAATTGTGTAATCTTTATTGATTATATAAAGTCAAATGAGAATATTGCGGATCCGCTTACTAAAAGTTTACCAAGAGATCAAGTATACTGCGTATCGAGTGAAATGGGATTAAAAGCCTACTACGCATGAGTCTTTATAATGGTAACCCAACCTTGTTGACTGGAGATCCCAAGATCTTGGTTCAATAGGACAACTAAGTTATGAAGATTCAGTTAAGCACTTGAGAGTTATCTCCTACCCATTTCTATTGTAAGAAGAAGTGCTATATGCAGAGTGAATAGGGCTAAGTAATAACTTTTAATGATTCTTATAGTTTGGATAAACCAAGTGGAATATGGCAGAATGCTCTTAATAGGAAATCACCTATGTAAGTGTGAAGTGGGGTCGCTTCTATGAGAATGTTTTAAGGCTTGAATTCTCTAAAGCACTTATGAAACCTAAGAGTTGTTCAGGGCCAAAATGAATACAACCGTGAGAACCGATGGTGTTATAGAGGTTATTGTGTGGGTACAATTGTCTTGGTTTACACCAACGACTGAACAGTTCAAGACATCGCGTTCACTGATTAGCCAAGTAAATTCGATAATATTCTACTAAGGAAGGTTCAAAGCCAGAAGCTACATATCCTGATGCAATAGCTTTCCGCTTGTACTCTCTTTTAGTGTCTGCATAGTCATTTGCATTAATTTTCATTCATGTGAGGGATTGTTGGAAATTTGTTTAGTAATGTTGATTTTGACCAACTTTGACAAATTATTTAAGCGGAGCCCGTTAGTTGAGTACGGGAATTGTAAGGCCAAAATGTGTTTTACTACGCGAATAGATTAACATATTATATTTAGTTGCTCGAACTAATTTTGGGTAAATGAGAAATTAAGGCCCAAAGTGAATCGCTTAAATATACGAATATTGTTGAAAAATGGAATTAGAAAATTGCGGAATATTCTAGAATCCGTTTGGATGAAAAGTCGTGTCTTTTTGGATGTCATTTCTTAATAGTAACATCTTTTTAACTTATAGGCATGTCTTTTGGATGTGTGCCTTTTCAACAAGACATGTCTTTTGAACGTGCCTTTTTATGAAGTTGTGTCTTTTGATACATAACTTTTTAGATATTATAAATAGGCCCCTTATGATTGGAAATAGATAACTTCACTTTACACAAAATATCGCTGCACTTTTTGCATAAATCATTTTATTATAGAAATTATTTCTGCATACAGTTCAAGTCTAGTTTTCATTTAAAGAGAGAACAAAATACTGTGCGGTTCGTTGTTCTTGTAATTTGGAATGCTCCTATTACGAGAAATGGTCTTGTATCTTGGGAGATGTGTGCCAAGAAACCATAAGCACCTACGCGGGGTAATTTCGTCTTAAGGAGAAAGATTAGAACTCTTACCTCAATCAAATCTAATTCTTCATTTCTCGATATTTCTGTAAGTTGTCATTTTGCTCGTTTGCATGCACGTGATTAAATTGTCAGAATATAAATAATGCACCAATTTTACCAACAACAATAAAGTATGGCCTATGATATTGTTGATTTTAGAGAAAAATGAAAAAGCCTCTCGTCAATATTATATGTAGTCATGGAATTTGGGGTAAGGCATGCTTTTGGTGAATAGTATGTGATTGGCTTTGAGAAGAAAATATGTAGTTGTAGAAAGTACGAGTTGAGTGGACTATCCTGTGCTCATATTATGGCATGCATTTCTAATAGAAGTTATGATGAGTACAAATACGAGAAAAAGTTTTATTTGAATAAAAGAAGACTTGTGAAAAGATCATCTATTCTATACTTACTTGTTGAAGAAAAACAAATTTAGAAAATATAAAGTTTATATGTAAGAAATGGTGGATCGATGCTAAAGTTCAACTATATGTCTTTAAGACGAATTTGTCCTGCTACAGTGCTCACGACTTGATGACAATCGTCTCCCAAGATACAATGATCCCTTCTTGCGATGGCAGCACTTCAAATCATAAGAAACAGCGAACTAGAAATGTTTTCGTACTCTCTTTATTATGTAGGGAAAGAAGAAATATTTTTTATTTGAATGCAGAATGTTTGGAAATTCAAAATTAATGTTTTGCAAACTGAAGGGACTTATTTATAACATGCCAAAAGTTTTAATTGAATAGACACAACTATTGGATTATGTCAATTTAATCCCAATAGTTATAATTGAATAGATATCGTTGTGAATTAACTTTAAAGTTGTTGTGTTTCTTTCAACACTTGAAAATGGTGTTTTGGCTAACTTAGCCTCTATACAAGTTTCACACTTATGATTATGATCAAATTGTAGATTGGGCAATAAATTTAAATTCATCATTTTACGAACAGAATTAAAATTTGCATGTCCTAATCTATGATGCCATAAACAAGATGACTTAAGCATATAAGCAGAACTAGATGTATTATTATTGCTTGATTTCGATACAATAGTAGGGACATTCATCTTGAACATCTCATCACAAAGGTAATATTTCCCTACATACATCTTAGTAAGTACAAATTATACAAAGACTTACTTTAAGCCATTTTTGCTAAGTAAGGAGCCAGATAAAAGATTTTTGCGAATGTCAAGCACATGTAGCACATTGTTGAGGACAAGATCTTTGTCGAAAGTCATTTTCAAAGTCACTTTCACTTGTCCTTCAACTTTTGAACTTGCAGAATTTTCCATGAACAATTGTTCTCCATTGACCGCCTTGTAGTTAGAGAACATTGTTTTTCAGCACAGATATGACGAGTAGCACCAATATCTACCCACCATTCTCTAGGATTTCCATGACTATTGCATTCAGATACAATAACAAACAAGTTCATTTCTTGCATTCCTTCAGATAATGTGTCTAATTCAGTCACATTCACTTGTGCATTTTGATTCTTAGGCTTGCCGCGACACTTATTTTTACGATGTCCTAGTTTACCACACTTGTAGCAAATTTTCTTGAATTTCTTAGCACTTTTCGTGTTGTCTTTGTTTAGAGCATTACTAGAATGTTTCCCTTTCTTATTTGTCTTAGAGCCAGATTCCACCACATTGGCATTTGCTTGGACAAATAGTCCTTCAAAATTTTTGTCGGACTTTCTATTTTCTTCTTCAATCCTCAACCAGACAATAACTTCCTCCAAGTTCATCTCCTTGTGTTTGTGCTTGAGATAGTCCTTGAAATCTCTCCATAAATGAGAGAGTTTCTCAATAATTGCAGCCACTTAGAAAGTTTCACTATGGGTCATGTTTTCACTATGAATGTCATGAAGAAGAACTTGCAATTCTTGAACCTGATTGAGGAAGATTTTGGAATTCACCATCTTGTAGTCAAGAAACTTGCCAACAATGAATTTCTTTGTGCCAGCGTCCTCTATTTTGTATTTCTTCTCCAATGATACCCATAACTCTTTTGCAGTTTTCATAGCACTATAGGCACCATATAGTGTATTATGAAGCCCACTTAGGATGTAGTTTTTGCACAAGAAGTTGAAGTATTTCCACGAATCCAAAGCAATAAGAGACTCCCTATTGTTTATTCCTTCTTGCACTGTCGGGGGATCTTCACTAACAAACTCTACCAAATTCAAAGTGGTCAAGTATAATAGCATCATTTGTTGCCATCTTTTAAAGTCTACACCACTAAACTTCTCTACATGTGGAACCGAAGTGGTTTGTACTGGAATAGCCACAGGTGGTACCACATTGGTTGCACAATTAGTAGGGAAATAACGTTACTCCCATTTGCATCCATTTTTGTTTCCATAAACAGAAAATAAGTTTTCAATATACTAAAAATAAAATATGACCTTGTCTATAATAACTACTAAAAACCAAACTTAACGAAATAAAATTGTTGAACGTATAGATAAATGTGGAGAATTAACAATAATCAAAGTTATTAACATAACCAAGATTAACAATAATCAAAATTAATTAACAATAATCAAAATTATAATTTTGATTATTAACATGCAGATTGTTAAAAATAAATTAAGACTGCTAATTGAGAATGGAGTTTATTAACATATAGATTGTTGAAAATAAATTAAGACTGCTAATTAGTACCTTAATTTTAGATTAATACAATTATCAGAATAAATTAATATACATATTGCACACAATAATAAACTAAAAAGCAAAGATTATTAGTTTTGCAGGCAATCTGATGCTTATATGATTTGTACGTATAAAAAAAGTTTATTAACTGTTTGGTCCAATTAATGCACCAAGATTAAAAGTTCATTAAACTTTATTTATGTTGCAAATTCTGAATGTTTTTAATGTAAACAAATTCTGAATCATGTAAACAAATGTATTAATGCAATGTTTTTTAATGTAACAATTGTAAACAGATTTTGAATCATGTAGCGTGCAACGTTAATTTTATTTTAATTTTAAATTTTCCAGAATATAATGCACGTATGCAAATTCGTCTTAAAGTATTGGGAAAAAAAAATAATAGTACAGATTATATTCTATACTTACTTGTTGAAGAAAAACAAATTCATAAAATGCAAAGTCTATATGTAAGAAATGGTGGATCGAGATTAGAATTCTTCTCTATGGCTTTAAGACGAATTTGTCTCCGCTACAGTGCTCACGGCTTGAAGACAATCGTCTCCCAAGGTACAACAATCCCTTCTTGCGATGACAGCATTAAAATCACAATAAATAGCGAACTAGAAGTGTTTTCGTACCAGGAAATGAACAAATATTTTTTATTTGAATGCAAAATTTTTGGAAATTCGAAATTAATGTTTTGCAAACCGGATGGACCTATTTATAACATGCCAAAAGCTTCAATTGAATAGACACAACTGTTGGATTATGTCAATTTAATCCCAACATTTATAATTGGAAGGTTTAAATAAAATAAACATTTATTTTATTTATCCAAAAAGAATATAATGGACCAAGCTCAATCTAAAGACCCACGACCCGTGCTGGGCACGCACCGCTGCCGCGTGGGGCCAAACCCAATTGTCAAACTATGATATAAATTAGTCATAATTTTTCTTGTCTTCTAATGTGAGACACAAATTTCCCACTTCTTTTTAAAATCCAAATTCCAATGTGTCAACTTTTGGCAATAATTTCTTATTCAACCAGAAATGGTTTTACAAGATCAAATATATCATAATCATCTACTCGCAGAGTAAAACATGCTCTAATTATAATCCATTTAAATAAGTAGTCCGGACCCACTCTAATATTTAGTCAAAATTAATTAAAATCAATTGTTTCATCAACCATTTACAACACAAGGGTCCAATGATTCCACGTCACACGAGAAGAACTTGAAGGACCAAAAAACAACAAAATTGAAGAGATGCAGCAAATGAACCCCAGCCATCAACAAATGACATAATATTGGCCAGGGCCGGTCCTGCTTTGAGGCAAAAGAGGCATAGGCTTCAGGCCTAAATGTAGAGGGGGCCTAAAATGAAAATAAAAAAAATGATCAGCCAAAATAAAAATAAAAATTTAACAGCCCAAAAATTCTTTCCCTTCACAGAATCACAGGCCCAACTCCTCAACCTCAAGGCCTCAAATGCTTTAGATTTCAATCCGTGAGCCATTTTAGCTTAATCTTCATCGTGAAGACTTCACGTGAACGTGAATAGTACGTGATCCCAGTCCCAGCTTCCCTGATTCTCGCCTCATTGATAATTGACTCAGCCTTCAGACATCAATCAGTCCATATCCATCACACCATTTTAGCTAAATGCTATATTGCTATTGATTATCCATCACGCCATTTTTGCTAAATACTATATTGCTATTGCCTGAATCTTCATCGTGAAGAGTCTGAAGACTTCACTGACATTATGATTCTGTGAATGGTGAACGCGATCACATTCACCGTCGGTCTGACCGTCATCTCAACTACAGAAGCAGCACTGCAGCTCAACAGAAGGCTAGCCAAGTAAATTTTTTTATATATATTTTCAGTTTTTGTTCCTAAATCCTAAGTTCCTTTCAAGAAGATGAATTTTGTAGTTGGTTTTGGACATTTTGGATTTTTTGTTAACTCAGAAATCAGAATCAGAAGTCAGAAAAATAAGCGAAAATTTGTCAAACTTCTCCAGGTCCTCCAGGAGAATACCTTGCAATCGCATGGGCTTATTTTGTGCGATCGCATGGTTTATAGCCATTACGTTCTGGCTTAGAAAAGTCAGACTTGCGATCACAGATTTGGATTACCATGCGATCGCATTGGCTTAATACGTGCGATCGCATGGTTCGTAGCAATTACATTCTACCTCAGAAATGTCAAACTTGCGATCGCATATTTGGATTACCATGCGATCGCATGGTTAGCTGTTGTGATGTCCTGTGCCAATTTCTGTGATATATTATCACTATATGGATAAATGATAAATTGACAATGACAGTGCAATGTCATTCTTTTTCTTGTTATCTCTTGTTTTGGGTGGCCATTTTTTAATGATTTCCTTTCTGAATTTGTTCTTTCTATAGACTTTGCAATATCTATGAACCTTCATAATCCTAATATAATTTGCTATTTCTCTATTTTGTTAGGTTAATCATTGAACGATAGTCTTATACGATGTCTGAGTTTGGAGCTCAAAAAAGAAAAAGGAAACGAAAGGAATTGGCATTAGTTCAAAGTCAAGCAGGAAATATAGATAAGTACTTCAATCGCAACAAAATAAGAGATGAGGAAGAAACTGTGGAAATGTGATTGTGCATGACAATGACAATGACAATGACAATGACAATGTGAATGAATCGACTGAGAATGTGGAAGTGAATGACATGAATGAACCTGCCAGTTTGAAAGAATTAGAGAAAAATGATGATGAAAATGTTGAACATAAAGATTTAAATCAAGAGGATTGTTTGTCTTTGAATTTTGAAGATCCAGGGAATTGGAAAGAAAATGATCAAAAAATGAGAGATTATTTAGTTGCAATTGGTCCAAAAAGAGTTGATGGCATCTTGTTTTCCAAAGATGGTATAAATAGACATTTCGATTCATCACACTATAAGCGATTACTACCAAATGGGCAGACAATTGATAAAAGATGGCTAGTATATTCAGTTTCTTTGGACATGATATTTTGCTTTTGTTGCAAGTTATTTAAAATGCCAAAAACAATTAATCAAATTGGACAATTGGGTGATGATGGATACAAAGATTGGCATAATCTACACCGGTGTCTTAAAAGTCATGATGGAAATGAGGAGCATATGCGTTGCATGACTAGTTGGATTGAATTGGAAAGCAGGCTTCGAACAAAAAATACCATTGATAAAAGTGTGCAATTGGTGATCAATGAAGAAATAGAACATTGGAGACAAGTGTTAACGAGGATCATCGCTATTGTGAAAAGACTTGCCAAAAATACATTGGCACTACGAGGAGATGATGAGCACCTATATGCTGAGAACAATGGTCTCTTTTTGCAAATGATAGAAATGGTTGCTGAGTTTGATCCAGTAATGCAAGAGCACATTCGGCGTGCTAAAGTGCGTGAGATTCATTATACATATCTCGATAAAAAAAAATACAAAATGAACTGATTCAGATGTTAGCAGGTGAGGTTAGAAGTTCAATTATCAAGAAAGTTAAACATGCAAAACATTTCTCAGTCATACTTGATTGTACTCTAGATGCAAGTCACAAGGAGCAAATGTATCTAGTAATACGATGTGTGGATGATTCAGCAAACGCACCAACGATACAAGAGTATTGGCTTGCATTTTTTGAAGGTAGATGATATAACAGGACTTGGACTTTCAACTGAGCTTAAAAATGTTTTAACCAATCTTGAGCTTGATATTGATGATAATATAGGGCAAGGATATGACAATGGATCTAATATGAGTGGAAGGCACAAAGGTGTGCAAAAAAGAGTAATTGAAATTAATCTGAGAGCTTTCTATACTCCATGTGGCTGTCATAGTCTTAATCTGACATTATGTGATATGGTGAAGTGTTGTCCTAAAGCTATGTCCTTCTTCGGAGTAATACAACGCATCTACATATTATTCTCTTCTTCTCCCAAGAGATGGAAATTTTTCAAAGATAAGGTGGAAGGTCCGACGGTGAAGCCATTGTCACAAACACATTGAAAAAGTCATGTTGAAAGTGTTCGACCAATTAAAGAGCAAACTGCACAAATAAAAGACGCTTTACTGGAATTAACAGATATTAGTGAAGATCCTAAAATAAAGAGTGAAACTGAGTCCTTAGCAACAAATGAACTTGAAAATTTTGAATTCTTGCTTGGCATGGTAATATGGTACACGTTGTTGCATGCAGTCAATATTGTAAGTAAATTTCTTCAAGCCGAAAACGTGGATATTGATTGTGCTATCAACCTCTTAAAATGACTTGTTTCTTTTCTCGATGATTATAGAGAAACTGGATTTTCTATTATCATGGATGAAGCAAAAAAAAATTGCAGGTGAAATGATAATTGAAACTCTATTTCGGAAAAAACGTACTATTCAAAGGAAGAAGCAGTTTGATGAAAGTGGCAATGATGAGATAAAGCAATCAGCTGAAGAATCTTTTAGAATTGATTGCTTCCTCTTTATAATTGATCAAGCTCGATCTTCACTCCAAACTCGATTTGAACAATTCAAACAATATGAAGAGACCTTTGGATTTTTGTTTAATTTGGAGAGGTTACAAAGTGTAAGTATTGCGAGTTTGTTGAAATTTTGTATGAATCTTGAGAAGTATTTGGAACATAATGGCCGTTTAGGCATTAATGGAGATGATTTATGTTCTGAGCTGACAGTCTCGAGGTGTTATTTACCAAGTGAAACCAAGAGAGCAATTGAAGTGCTACAACATTTGAAGACATTGAATGGTCGTTTCCCATATGCTTATATTGCTTATAAAATTTTGCTAACCATACCGATTGTAGTTGCATCTGTAGAAAGAAGTTTCTCTAAGTTGAAGTTGATCAAGACGTATCTCCGTTCAACTATGTCACAGGAAAGATTGAATGGATTGGCTATGTTAAAGAAATAGTTGAACAACTAGATTATTCAAATTTGATTAATATTTTTGCTTCTAACACTGCAAGACAGGTTGTATTTAAGTGATCATTTAGAACACTTTTGATACTGTTACTTTATTATAATATAAATATTTTGTATAATATATTTTGTTTGTCGTTTTATTGTTGAGTTTTAAGTTAACATTAGTTTTGTAAAAATATTATGAATTTTAAGGGCATGTTCAGTGTAGTTTTTTTGGAAAAAAATGGGTTTTTTTAGTACTTTATTGACTTTTCAAATTTTTTTGTAGTGTAAAAAGATTGAAAAGTCAAAAAATTATAGGCAAAAAAATGAGTTTTTTGGAGGAAAAAAATGGCTACCAAACATGCGCTATATGTATAATATAATTTGCGACTCATAAGGGGGCCCAATTTACAAAGTTCGCCTCAGGCTCTGAAAATTACAAGACCGGCCCTGATATTGGCTTTATGAGTTTCCTAGATTATCTTGAGTAGTACTTTAAAATTTGTTTGGAGATAGAAGATTTTATAGAAAATAAATAAATGAGTTTTTTTTTTTTTTTTTTGCCAAAAAAGGTGCGATCGGGGAGTGAAAGAGGTCATAGATGTTAAAGGACTCCAATATAGGAAAAATGGTTCACACATTTCCAAAATTAAAAATAAATAATAATATTATTATAACGTGATAGTAAAAAATTAAAACATTGAGGCAAAGTTTTCTCAATAGAAATTGGAGTACTAATTACTTTATAAAATAAATAGGAAATTGAATTAATTAATAGTCATAAATAAAATCTTTCCAATTAATATACAAGCATAATTCAACTTTTTTTAATAGATATAAATAATTATGATAATAATTAATAATAAAAATAGTTCCTTAAGAAGAGTCTAAGACAATCTTTAAAAATTGAAACCTTTTTATCATTTTTCTAGCATAAAATATAATAATCACATAAACAATAGGTCAATTGTCATCTTATTATCAATTCTGAAGCAAATCAGTATTAATTTTAATAACAATGTATTTTAAATTAAAAATATGAAATTCATGCATCACATTTAAATGTAATAACTACTCAATAATTATAAGTTTATAATAATCTTTATAATTCAACTGTAAATATAAATCGTATTATGGAATGGTGTCAGGGGTTGGGTGGGGCTAGGCATGGGTGAAGAAGATCACTTACTAGGCTATTGATTTTCATTCCTTCTTTTTTCCTTTTTCCATTTTTCTTTTCAAATAATATATTAATTTATTTCAGGATTACATAGAGTAGTTGATATTGGGTTAATGAAGGCAAAATATCCCGCACCCAATTGGCGGGGAATTTCCGTCTCGTTAGGTAATCGGGGGGTGAGAACGATGATCATGGTCACACCCGAATTTCTCAAACCTGTATCGAATGTTTTTATTTTATTTATATTTATATTTTAAAACTTAAATTATATTTTAAAAAATATTAAAAATTAATGTTACAAATTAATTAATTAATTAATTGGGATCATAAATAAAAATATTTTAATGCTCTATTTGGAAAATTTTGTCCCTGACTAAAATAAATTTAAAAATAAAATAAAATAGAAAAATTGTAGTTGAGGTCCCTAATCTTTTGAAATGGGTAAATAAATCATAAACTTTATATTTTAAAAAATTACCCTCCCCCTCCCCCAACGACTGCAAACCGAGGGATATCTCCCTCCCCCCGATTGCTAGCCCAAACCGTCAGGGTGTTGGCCGGCAATCGGGAGGAGAAATTCTCCTGTCCGTGATTGAAAACCAGAGATGATATCTCTTTGGTTTGCGCAAAAACCAACACGATCAAGATGGGGAGATTTCTCATCCTCAGTTGCCAGCCCAAACCTCGTCGATTTTGGCACGCAACCGGGGAGAGAAATCCCCCTAGTTGTAACTATGGGGTGGGGTGACCATTTTTGTTTTTTAAATTGTTTTCTTATTTTAAATAATATAATATAATAGACTATTTTGTTCTTGTTAAATTGATCAAATTTAGGTCATGGGTATGATTTTTTGTCAATTAAAAGATCTCTGGACGAAATCTATCCAAACTCCAAATGTCGTTTCGGTGAATATAATTATAAGGTTTGGGACTTGATGACATATTTTTTATTATTTAAGTGAAAATATGGTAAAAATAAAAATAAAAGGTTTATAATTTATTTCCACTTTTAAAAAGGTTAGAGTCCGTAATTGTAATTTTTCCATTATTTTTTTTTTGTTATTTTAATTTATTTAAATTAAAGGCAAAATAGTCAAAAAAAGATAATTTGGGGACCACCTGTGCAAATTAATGAAATGATGAAATGATATATGCTAATAAAATTAAATGACAACGAAATGGTTATGTTAGTTTTAAATCTAGATAACAATCAACCTAGAAAGGGGGTTGAATAGGTTGTTACTGAAAGTCTGTAAATATTTTTTTTTTCAAAAACACAACGTTCACTTTAATGTTCTGATATTGATGAAAGTTTGTTGAACGTCAGAACATTTCACTGAACGTCTTGGCAGTTTCGATACAGTTATTATATAAGGCGATTAAAACATTAATTAACACCAGATATAGCGTGGTAAACCCCTAAGGGAAACATCCACGAGCCCCCATGCCACGGGTAAATAAATCCACTATTTTAGAACAGGTTACACACGTCTCAATTTTTTGAAATTACAATTTTAGACCTAATCTAAAACTTTATCAACAATTTACAAAAAATAAAACTTAGTTAAGAACAATAATAAAACTTCCCTGTTTTATATTTTCTTCAACTAGTCAAGGAATGCAATCAAGTACTTCGGTCTTGATCTTGGTCCATTCCACGTGTGTCCCCGGATTGATTCCACAAATCGGAATAAGGACCCAGTCCTTATCTTGCCGCCGAAATGCCGTTCTCTCTCACAATGGATTTCTTTAACGCTCAGTTTCTCAGAACCGTTCTCAAAAATAGAATTTTGATCGGGCTAGGACTTTTTAATATTTCTTTGAACTCTCAACTCATAAATGATTTGCTCTTTGATGCTTGAGTATCTTTGCTTTCAAAGTCCATAGAATTCTTGGAATACCACCTGTCTTATTTATAGTACAAGAAGTTTGTCTAAACTTCATGACTTAATATTTATCTTATACATGGATAAGACAAAATAAGTCTTTAAGTTTAAATAGACTTTATAAAAGATAAGGTGAGATAAATCACAAGAATATGAAAACAAATCTAGATATTTATTTTCATTTAAGTAGATAAATAAAAAGATAGTATTGTAATATTTTATCTACTTAGAAACCTAGTTCAATTAGAAAACTTAAACATGCAATTTATTCAAATACTTATTTAACTGATAAGGAACAAGAGTTTTAGAATAACTAAAACTTATAAATAGATTGTGATAAATATAGCATTAAAGTTTTCAATTTTCAAACAACTACTAGATAATCATTGAATCCTAATTGGCTCATATCAATAAATAACTTATAATTAAGTATGCCAAAAAAATCGGATTCTTCAATAATCCAAAAACTAATTTTCCAACAATCTCCCCCTTTCGCATCTCTTAATTACAAAACTTATATCAAGTTGTTTTTGAGGTAAGCACGCAGGCAAAAAGGATTCAAGAACATATGCAAATTAAATGAAAGCTATTTAATTTGAAGCCAATTCCTAATTACCAAGCAAAAGTAATTCCTAATTAAGCAAAAGCAAAAGCAAAAGCAAAGCAAAAGCAATTCCTAATTTACTACTCCCCCTTTTTGTAATAAAGAGGGGCCAAAGCAAAAACGAAAGCGATGAAAGAAACTAAATTAAAGAAGGGTCCAAAAGAAAAATGGAGAAAATACCCAACCACATAATACTTAGTGTTACCCACTCTATGAAGTGCTCTTGCGGGTCCTCTTTTTCGAACCACCAGTCTGGGTTCTCTTCATGCGCTTGGGGGATGAAGGCAAAGGAGTAGCATCTGGATGTGGACATATGCCAGCATCAAGGTCAGTACGTGGAGAATGCTTAGGACCAGCGTCAGGATGTTGAGTACCGTCAGAGCCAATATCAGGATTTTGAGGAGGATTCATGGCAGCATCTTGATATTCTTCTGGTATAGGCGTTCCAGTCCGCTCAGCCAAGGCCACAAGTAAAGCCCTTATGAATCTGTGATGACGCTCAAAATTATCAGATAGTGTATTGACCAAAGAAGTTAAGTCCTTTACCTGAGTTTCAAGAGAAGTAGTATGATCTTCAGAAATGGTTGACCTTGCAGGAGGCGTTGGTCTCTTAGTAACTTTCTTTGAAGGACGAAGGACTGGAATTTGTGCTGTGAAAGTGTCACCCTGAAGTATAGGAACGTTGTGATGCTGGAGATAGGCATGAAGTAAACCAGGAAAGGGCAACATTCTGGAGTGTGCTTGACGGGTCGCCGCGAACACAATCTTGTCAAAAATAATTGTAGCAATATCCAGTGGGTAGAGGGTGCCCAGTTTGTACAATAACTCAACCTTATCCATCCCAATATCTGACCTATGCTGAATTGGATCAATGTTGTGCAAGGCAATTTTGTGAAGCACTTTATACTTAGGGGTTAGTAATGCGGCAGTCATTTTTCCCGTAGGCCAAGGATTTCCAGTGAGTTCTAAGGCCAAAGTATCAGTGGCTGCTTCAAATTCATCATCCATTCCTTCAGTTATAGGTGATAATCCAAGCCAACGACGAAGATTGGAGGGACTAAATGGTACTAGCCGACCCCTAACATAAACTGACCACTTAAAATTATTACCCGGCTGCTTAATCTGTCGAGAAATATTAGCCAAGAATTCGTTGATCAATGTTTCACAAGGTCTCCCAGTCCAACCCAACAATTTTTGTATACCCCAATGCTCAATTAACTCAACAAGATCAGCATCTCTAAGAACATCATCTTTGACATTAAATTCCATCACAAAGTCCCGATTTGAAATAAATTTGTGAAATTGAGTCTGTGCATCAAGAGTTCCAAATTTGAAATTCAGAGGAGTGAAGACGTGGTTACCTTTACGGAGCAAGTTTTGTTCGAACAATTGAGGATGGGTCGCTGAAGTTTGAACATCGGATGATGAGTGCCCAACGTTCTAATGTTCAGTGGGAATATCAGCAACGTTCGAACGTTCATCAATTTTCTGTTTACCCTTCTGTGCGCGTGAGAGCCTGACTGGGACAGATTCTTCAGCACTTAAGTTGTCATCTTCCTCATTCATGGACTCTTCTTCTTCTTCAACATTTTCATCTGCAAAATCTGAACCCGATTTCTGTTGTTCTTCTTCAAGATGCTCAGTCTGTGGAGACTCCTTCGAACTGTCTTCAGACTCATTGCTAGATTGAGACCCAGTTCCATTATCAGAACCCGTGTCCTCATCAAGCTCCCCCTGACTCGTGACTTGCATAGGAATGGCGGCGGTGGAGGGAACCCTACTGGCGGCGGCTGTTGGTTGAAGAGCAGAAGAAGATGGAGCAAATGAAGGCAGCAAAGTCGGTGTTGCTGACGGTGGAGGTGAAACCACTGGTGCCGGTGGTGGTGTGGACGCCAGAGGAACAACTGCGGGTGATGCAGAGGTGGCGCCGCGGCGGCGGCTACGGCGAATCTCCGGGTGGTGAGTGGTGGTTTTTGACCTTGCCATTGATTATTTCCTAAACACTCTTGCAAGATCAAGTTATATCAAAAGAAAACAAGAAATTTATACAATGGAAATTTTGGGGTTTAGGGTTTTTGAAGAATAAAGAGGAAGATGAAGATTTAAGGACCTGTTTGATAAATGAATGCAGATCAGAACTCTTGTTAAGAAATGACTCTTTTCAAGAATTGACACTTTTTAAAGAAGGACATGAAAATAAGACTTCTAATTCTAAAACAATTTGAATGCGAAATAAATAAATAAATAAGAAGGAATAAGAAAAAAAAAACGTTTTTTTTTTTAAAATTTTTTTTTTTAATTTTAAATATAAATGCAAAAATCATGAGCAACTGTGAAGAAATCCCAATCATCTTTCTGGTCAGCCCTGATCATAGAAAATTGTTAATATAGTTCAAAATCCCATATATTAATCATGAAGAGGAGTGTAGTGTGTGAATAAATAATCAAAATAAGATCAATAATATCAAGACAAATCAGTACCACCCTCTAACTTACATAACCTTTTATAGAATAGAGTTTCAAACCAGCCATCATCTTTAATTGTCTTTTTTTTATGAAGAAAATATTTGACCTGCCAAGCGTAAGTGAAATATATACTTTTTTTTTTATTTCAACTCTGGCTTTTTCTTTTTTTTTCTTTTTTTCTTTTTCTTTTTTTTGAAGAATTTACACATTTATTTTTGTGTTTGCATAGCCAGTTAAGTATATAAGAAGTGACTTTCACACTTTCAAGGCGGCAGCCCTTTTCTCATGATTTATTTTATGTTATCAAGGATGGCTTCTCATCATCTAGAGAAAGGTAGCCCTCCTTCAAATATACTAGCTTGTTTAACAGGACAGAATATTATGGTGCTGAAAGACATAGATATTGACCATAGGTCTTCAATCCATATTTAGTCAGTAAATCAGAGGGTAGAATACATAATTTGTCAGGAAATTATCAACCCAATTTCGACATCTATAAAGTGCATAAACAAGAGATGAATATACGGAGATTCAAATTATATTTTCAAATTTTATGATAAAAGCAATAACACATTGGAAAATCAGTATTTCTTGCATAATTAACTCACGAGTATGTGCAAAAAAAAAAATATTACAAAGAAGATTCACACTGAGTTTTGTCAACTCCCTCTTTCTTGTACCCGTTTTCAATGAGATAAGTAGTTAGACATTCATACCAAGCCTGTGGAGCTTGTTTTAAACCATAACGAGCTATTTCAAGTCTATACACATGGTTTGAAAAATGAGGATCTATAAAACCCTCAGGTTGTTCAACATAAACTTCCTCATTAAGATAGCCATTTAAAAACACACTTTTGACATCCATTTGAAATAGTTTAACTTTCATTTGGCAAGCAATAGTAAGTAAAAGTCTTATAGAGTTTAATCTCGCAATTGGAACAAAAGTTTCTTCACACTCTAATCCTTCAATTTGAGTGTATCCCTGGGCTACTAAGCGGGCTTTGTTCCTAAGAATAGTTCCATGTTCATCAGATTTGTTTTTATAAACCCACTTAGTTCCTATTACATTTGCATCATTTGGTCGAGGGACTAAATTCCAAACCTTATTTCTTTCAAATTGGTTAAGTTCATCTTGCATGGCTAACACCCATGATTCATCTTCTAAAGCCTCTTTCACATTTTTAGGTTCAACATGAGAAATATAACATACACGACTTATCTCATTTGTAGCTCGCCTTTGAGTCACCATACCATTATCCCAATTTCTAATGGCATTAGATGTGGGGTGTACTTTTTGTATCCATGTAGGTGGATCTCCTTGGGTGCTTTGTTCTCCAAGAGTGTGTGTGATATCAGTTGTAACATCATTTTGATCTGACTGCTTTGTTGCATCAGTTTTGGTAGCATCTCCAGGAATGTTCCGACTTCCGTTAGTGTTTTCTCCAACATTCTGATGTTCGTCTGCTGCCTCAGATTTTTCTGTCTTTGTTTTTGTTACTTGTTCCTGTGAATACTCAGCAAAGTTATTAGTATCGTCCACTACAACATTAACTGATTCAATTATGTTTTGAGTACGTATGTTGTAGACCCGGTAAGCTCGACTATTTTCTGAATATCCCAAAAATACCCCATCATCACCTTTTTGATCCATATTTCCTATTTTTTTACGATCATTTAGAATACAACACTTACTACCAAATGTGTGAAAATACTTAAGGTTAAATTTTCTACCTTTCCAAATTTCATATGGTCTTTGAGATGTGTCTGTCCTAATGGTAACCTTATTCAAGACATGACAGTTCAAGTCTGTTTTCTTCAACCATATTTGTCGGATTTTAGTCCGACTTCTTTTATTCAGTAAGAGGTTTTTCAAGTTCGTGCTCGTTCTACAAATAGTTTTCTTGTGCTTTAAGTACTTAGGTGAATAATTTGAGAGGTTAACACGATTTTGGTCTATCTTACCACATGTTGGACAAGCAGGAGAAGAGTGTATGTTACCTTTAGATTCACCTTTGGTTACCTTGTCAGCAGTTTCTGTAATTCCTGATTCTTTCAACATCTGATCGTTGATTACAGATTTAGTGGACATCAGAACTTTATCTGGAACATCAAAACGTGTTTCTGCTATTCCTTTGACAAACGTGATTTTCTTTGCTTCCTTATCTTCTCTATGCTGAGTATATCCTAAACCATGTCTGATATTGGTGGTTCTTCCATAGCTCAGCACCTCGTTCAGTCGAGCAGCTCCAATGGTCAATTGTTTGTTTGCTTCATTACTTTGTTTCAATTCTTCCTGCAAATCACACAATTGTTTATTTTTATTAGCCAACAATATTTCGAGATGAGTTATTTTATCATTGGAGATATTTTTTTCTTTAGTGGACACAGTAGTCAAAGTCTTTAGGTTGACCCTAATGTCATCAGTTCCAACGTTCAGTTCTATGTCAGAACGTTCATGAAAAAGATCAGATAATTCAGAATCAGAAATAGAGCATGCTGTAAATGAAATATCTTGAGTATTAGAAACTTCCCCATCTCCTGATTGATCATCGGTTGATTCTTCGTCCTCGCTCCAAGTTACATTCATTGCCTTTTTACCAAAAGTTTTCTTTTTATTGTTAGCACATTCAGAGGCAATGTGACCATATCCTTTACATGTATGGCACTGGATACGATTTTCTGTTCTCCTTGGAAGATTTGACTGATTCTGTCTATCTTGGTTAGGATATTTATTTCTGAATGATCCCTGATTTTTAGTTGATTTGAGATTTTGAGCCCGTTTCAAGAATTTGTCAAACTGTTTGGTTACTAGGGCAATATCAATGTCTGAATCATTCTCATCACATTCATCTTTTTCTTCCTCAACCCGAGATGCTATGCCTGTATCTTTTTCTTTCTTTCTTGTATTGAGATTTAGTTCATAAGTCATTAATGACCCAACCAACTCTTCAATTTTGATCTCGTCTATGTCCTTGCTTTCTTCAATTGCGGTCACCTTGGAGTGAAACCTATTTGGTAAAGACCGCAGGACCTTTCTGACCAACTTTGATTCTGAATATTTTTCTCCAAGGGAATGTGCTTGATTTGATATGTCACACAGTCGAGCATAAAAATCTTTAAATACTTCATTGTTCTTCATGTGTAGGTTTTCAAATTCTGTGGTGAGCATTTGTAGTTTACATGATTTCACCTTGGAAGTTCCTTCATGTGCGATTTGTAGGATCTCCCAAGCTTCCTTTGCTATCCTGCAATTAGATATTAGTCTGAATTGATTAGCATCAACAAAACAAAATATAGCATTCAAGGCTTTGCTATTCCAACTAGCATTATTGAAATCAGTAATAACCCATTGTTCACATGGTTTTTCTATTTTAATATCATTTTCAATAATAGAGGGAGGACTATATCCTCTAATGATAGAATGCCATGATTTTTCATCTAAAGCTTGAATGTAAATAGTCATACGGATTTTCCAATAATTATAGTTCGTTCCATCCAAGATTGGTGGTCGAAAAGAACCAATGTCCATACCTAGATTCATAGAATCTCACTTTCTAGAAGTGAACCCGCTCTGATACCAATTGTTAGTTTTAAATCTAGATAACAATCAACCTAGAAGGGAGGTTGAATAGGTTGTTACTGAAAGTCTGTAAATAATTGTTTTTTTCAAAAACACAACGTTCACTTTAATGTTCTGATATTGATGAAAGTTTGTTGAATGTCAGAACATTTCACTGAACGTCTTGGCAGTTTGGAGACAGTTATTATATAAGGCGATTAAAACATTAATTAACACCAGATATAGCGTGGTAAACCCCTAAGGGAAACATCCACGGGCCCCCATGCCACAGGTAAATAAATCCACTATTTTAGAACAAGTTACACACGTCTCAATTTTTTGAAATTACAATTTTAGACCTAATCTAAAACTTTATCAACAATTTACAAAAAATAAAACTTAGTTAAGAACAATAATAAAACTTCCCTGTTTTATATCTTCTTCAACTAGTCAAGGAATGCAGTCAAGTACTTCGATCTTGATCTTGGTCCATTCCACGTGTGTCCCCGGATTGATTCTACAAATCGGAATAAGGACCCAGTCCTTATCTTGCCGCCGAAATGCCGTTCTCTCTCACAATGGATTTCTTTAACGCTCAGTTTCTCAGAACCGTTCTCAAAAATAGAATTTTGATCGGGCTAGGACTTTTTAATATTTCTTTGAACTCTCAACTCATAAATGATTTGCTCTTTGATGCTTGAGTATCTTTGCTTTCAAAGTTCATAGAATTCTTGAAATACCACCTATCTTATTTATAGTACAAGAAGTTTGTCTAAATTTAATGACTTAATATTTATCTTATACATGGATAAGACAAAATAAGTCTTTAAGTTTAAATAGACTTTATAAAAGATAAGGTGAGATAAATCACAAGAATATGAAAACAAATCTAGATATTTATTTTCATTTAAGTAGATAAATAAAAAGATAGTATTGTAATATCTTATCTACTTAGAAACCTAGTTCAATTAGAAAACTTAAACATGCAATTTATTCAAATACTTATTTAACTGATAAGGAACAAGAGTTTTAGAATAACTAAAACTTATAAATAGATTGTGATAAATATAGCATTAAAGTTTTCAATTTTCAAACAACTACTAGATAATCATTGAATCCTAATTGGCTCATATCAATAAATAACTTATAATTAAGTATGCCAAAAAAATCGAATTCTTCAATAATCCAAAAACTAATTTTCCAACAGGTTATATATCTAAATGAATGGAAAATGTGAATTTAATTTATCCTAAGTAATATTACAATACATGGGGCCCAATGAATTAGTGAAGAGTATATATAATTTTGAACTTTTATATGCATACAAATATATATTCAATATTAAAATACATGGGCGAAATGAATTAATGAACAATATATATAATTTTGGATTTTTGTATGCTTACAAATATATATTAATTCACAAAAATATAGGATACTAAACCATTGTACTTTATATTGCTGTCAACAATCGTTGTCTCAGGTCTAATTTGATCAACTATGTGGGAGGGAAAATGGAGTGTTTATCAACTGTGTAGGATGAAAAATTGAGTATGAGCAAGGGATAATTGAAGATGTTTTTTAATGCACAACTTGGTCACTATTTCAAATACCTAATTAAATGAAAAAAGATGGATTCTAAGTGACAAATTCGTGTATATGAGACCATGTGTACAATCAACCTACTTGGAACTCTCTTAGAAGATAAAAAGATAAAATCTTCTTATATTCGGGAAACTAGCTAGTCTTGAAGAACAAACCATAACTTTAGAATCCAAACACCATAAACTTTTCAATGATATTATTTGCATCATTCCTAGAATTTAGTTGAAAGTGACCCAAAAATTATGCAAAATTGATATTTAATGCATTAATGAAAAAAAAAAAATCACGTCTCTTTCTTTAAAATTTGTAATCAATGATACTCCCGTGTCATTAGCACATTAGTGATGTGCAGTGTACGAATAATTTATTGACATTTTTGAACAAATTAGTTGGAGTCAACGTGCGATGAACATTATTGTTAGATTTTTTAAAATCTTGTAAGCTCCAAGTAAATGAGGAATTGGCAAACTAAAAAGAAAAAGACAAAATTGGAAATTTTCAAAGAAATTACATTGCAAACAAAAAAGTAAAAAATTGAAATGTAGGTCACTCAACTTTCTAAAGTGTATATATATATATATATATATATAATTGTTAAATTACATGTATACATACAGATATACGCTGGCATAGTTTCCGGGTGAATATGAAAGTAGTGTGTTATGTTAGTTGCATAAATCAAAGCAATAAAAAATAATCAATATTTACTCATATATACATTTTTTTAACTCTTAAATCTATATATTTATTTTAAAGAACATAAACAATAGAGGGAATTTTGCCCAAAGGTTGATACATGGGCACAATGAATTAATGAAGAATATATATAATTTTGAATTTTTATATAGTACAAATATATATTCAATATTACAATACATGGCCCAATGAATTAATAAAGAGCATATATAATTTTGAAATTTTATATGTGTACAAATATATATTCTTTCAGAAATAGATATGATACTAAACTATTTTACTTCATATATTGTAGTCAACAATCGTTGTCTCCGATATAATTTGATCAACTGTGTGGGAGGAGAGGGACCTTTATACAATAAATTATCAAGCAAGGACCAAAAGTATTTTCTAAAATTTTTATGCTTTTATTAAAATTTTCTAAAACTACTTTTATTTTTCTATTATTTGCAGAAATATTTCTTTCTAGATTTCGCTTAAATTGACTATTAAATCTACTATATTATTTAATTGCTTATCTTCTGAATGTAAAAGATGTTTAAAGCTTTTATCAAAATTACAAACTAAAGTTGCTTTGTCTAAATTATCCTTTCTCTTTAAATTTCCTAAAAGCTCTAAATTTAAATAATCTATTTTATTCATGCACTAATTAAAATTGACTGAAAATAGGCTCTGATACCAATTTAATATAAGTCTTTGACTTTTTATGGTAATTACGTAATAAAGGTTGACCTATTATGAGAATTATTCTCTGTCTTTTTGTGATATATATCTTAATTTAGTCTTTTTATGTTTTTCTACAGGATCTTTAATCAAGAAACTCCAACGTTGAGAGATAGAGTTCTCAACAATTTGCAACTTGATTTGTTAAGAGGAGTCACATCTATTTCTATCTAACAAAAATAATAAACAGATAATAAAAAACTTTCAGATTAAACAATTAAGCAGATATATGAAGTCTAAAAACAAGAAAGCTTAAAACAATATTGATGTAATGGCCTTAATTCGAGTACTTTACCGTTCAGCAAATTTAATTCCCTTCAATTTTCGTTTTTTTTTATTTTATCTTTTTCTTGACCTTCCTAAAAGGCTTAAGACTATAGCTAAAAATGAAATTTCATTATGTTTAAATAGGCTTTGAACAAATTCCCATTCTCGGGATAAAAAACAACATTTCTTAACTCAGAGGATTACTCTTTCATTTTAGCCATGGAATCCAGAAAAAGAGGTTAAGTTGAAAAATAAAATTCTTGAAATATAAAGATAATATTTTTGAAGAAATTAATTGCTTACTAGGTTTTTCCTCTTTTAGGCCTTTCCCGAAAATATAATAAAGTAACAGATAATTAAATAAGAAGAGATAAAGAACTTACTTTTATTGAAAATGTCTAAGAAAATCTTAACAATTGAGAGCAATACAAGAGTATGTAAATCTATATGTGTTTTATTTTCTGAGTGTTTTTGCGTATGTTTTCTGTATGCTATGAACAAAGGTATTTATGGACAAGGAAAATAATAAAATAATCTTACAATCTTTACAAGTGTAAGCATGGTAAAACAAAGAAGAAAAATCCAAAGCTTTCTATGCACACTTTACTGTTTACCATGAATGCTTGTACTATTAACATTGTACACTTTTTGATTACGCAGCATGCATTTCCTTCCATTATTGGTATTTCTTGTAACCTTTTTGACCTTTCTCTTAGAATTATTACCAATGTGCTTAATTATTGTCCTTGTGCTGAATTATTGTCCATGTGCTGTCACATCTCTTTATTATCTATCCATCATTTCAATATAGGCTTCTTCTCGATCCGTATCCATTTCATTGTTTGCTCCGTCTGAGATATTTTCTGTATCTGAATGTTTCTCTGATGTTTCACAATAGCTTTCAATACAATAATTTTCTTGAAAAGTCATCAGATATAATTTTTTTTGATGAGTATTCGGAACCTATAATCTTTCTACCTTGATATTTCTTGCTAGAAATTCTTCACAAAATATTATTCTATTATTCCATTGCGATACAAGTCTGTAGTGGGTCCTTTGCATTTTCTATGAGAGCAGCTGTTTCTGAAATTCTTCTTTCATAATCAATCTATCTAACTTTAACCTTGATATCAGTCTTTGAAAAAGACCTGAATTTTCTGGAACCTTCAAAAATTTTAATAAAATGGTAGGCTGGGATAATAATACCATTATTTACAATTGGTGGTCTGGAAATAAATTGAATCATTAAAGGGTGTTGTTTAAGCTGATTAAGAATCTTTTTAAGAGAAGGTGGAAAAAAGTTAAAAGGTCTGTTTAAGATATATACTGTGTCAATCATGCCGTATTGTAAAGCTGAATAAAATATATCGTCTTCTTCTTAAGAAACTGTGTAGTCAAATGAAATTGTAGGGTAATTGTGTCTAAGAAAGGAAGAGTCGTGGATAGCTGTCTTATAGAGAGGGTCATATTGAAGGAAATATTGATTCTCATTATGATAATATTTTAGAGTTTGGGAGAAATCGATAATTTCTTGGATAAGTGAATTTTTTTATAGAATTTCGAATAATGTTGGCACAATCTCCAATACTTTGTTGTAGATCAAAAAGAGTTTTTTCTTGCCCTGCAGCTGTAGAATCTGTTAGTTCAATAAGTCTTTTTATTTTAGGCGGATATTTTCTACTAGAAAAAGTAATGATGTTTTTTGAATAATTTTCTTCATCAGTATTAAATCTTTCTAGGGTCTCATGTAATTTAAATATTTCATCTTGGTATTTAGTTATTTCTTGTTGATGAGAAGATACTTGGTCTTCTAAAATTTCTAGTTTTACTTCTAAAGTATGCTTTTTATAATTAAGATCTCTAACTACTCTAGTCATAGTTTCACAGCTATTACACAGTTACAAAGATGAAGATGATGTTTGAGAAGAAGAAGGTGATGGTTGAAAAGTAGATGCATGAATTGTCTGTTTAATTTTTTCAGATATGTAAAAATTAAATCCGATGGTGTGTCTACAATGATTTAAAGTTTCTTCAAGAGAGTAAAATCCTTTAAAAAGAGGTTCTGGAAATCTGTCTATCTGTTCAATTACTTCTGGCCAGTAGTTATAAACTCTTGGTTGTCTTCCTTTGATTACTACAAAGAAACTGAAATTTTTACTTTGTATTTGATTATGGGTCTGTCTAAAATAATTAGCTAAAGCATTAATGCTGTCTAATTTCTATCTATAGTCTCTTGCCATCCAGAGATTATCTAGTAGGCACCTTTCTTTTTCTGGAAGTCTTTCTAAATTATTTCCTCTGAATCGAAGATTAGATCCTTCAGGGACCACTCTCAAAGTAATGTTTCCAAAGTTCATCATCCTTTGATCCATCTACAATATGAACAAAATTGGTCAGAAAGTCAATAACTTGTCTACTTAAATTATCAGCTAAAACGTTATTTTTTCCATCTATGTGTTCAATACTTACCTTATAAATATTTAAGATTTCATACAATTTTAACCACCTTTTATGTCTAATTTTATCAAAATTAGTCTTTTTAATAAATTTAACAATTGATTCACAATCTGTTCTAATAGTAAATTCAGTATTTAAAAATAATTTAAAACTTTCTATACTATGAATTATAGCCATTATTTCATAATCTAGGCTGGTTAAGTATTTTCCTTTTATTTTATATTTACCACTAGCGTATCTACAAATTTTTTCTTCTTTTTTATCACTATATTTATTTGGTTTAGAATATAAATTCCTTCCCATCCTAATTCACATCCGTATGTTTCTACTACTTTATATTCACTATCTAAAGGCAATTCTAAAAGTGGTAGTTGTTGGACTTCATTTTTTATTTGTCTTACTAATTCTATGTCTGTTTGGTTAAAATACTTTTGGCCATTGCTTGATAATTTATTGTATAAAGGTCTAATCTTTTTACCTAAATCTTTAATAAAACTTCTAGCATAATTTAATATTCCTAAAAAGGCTTGCAATATTTTAGTTTCTTCTATTTTATCTGGAAATTGTAAAATAGTCTTTACTATATGGGGTTGAAGTTGAATTTTTCCTTCTCCTATGATTATTTCTAGAAATTCTATTTTTTGTTTATTTATTTCTATTTTCTTTTTACTAATAATTAAACCATTTTCTATAAATTTATTTAAAACAATTTCTAAATGCTTTATATGCTCTTTATGATTTTTGATATGTACCAAAATATCATCAATATATACACAAACAAATGGTAAAGAATTAAAAATAGAATCTATTTTTCTTTGAAATATAGATGCATTCTTTAAACCAAATGGCATAACAATCCACTCAAAATGACCTTGCGGTGTTGTAAAAGCTGTCGATGGAATAGAATCTTTATGCATTTTAATTTGCCAAAATCATGATTTACAGTCAAATTTTGAAAAGATCTTGTTATTTTGTATTTTATTTAAAAGCATGTCTTTATCTGGTATTTTATATCCGTCTTCTACAGTATTATCATTTAGTCTTTTATAATTTATAACCATTATAGCTTTTCCTTGTTTGATTTCACTATGATTTCTAACCATAAAAGCTGCTGGTCTATGCTGACTAGTAGAAGGTCTTATTACTTTTAACTCTAACAATTCTTTAAACTGAATTTTAAAGTCTTCTATATCTTGATTAGTATGTTTTATCTCTGCGGTCCTAATCTTTATATTTTCATTTATGATTTCTATTTTATTTCTATCCCAATGTTTTAGAGGGTCTTCTCTTATTATTTGGGTTTATTCTGCTAATTGTAAAATCTTATCTATACTTTTTACATGGTCTATGTTTTTATTAAAAACAATTAAGTCTTTTGCTCTTGGTACAAAATCTGTTTTTAAAGTTTGTAAAGATAAATAATCTAAAAATTCTAAATTCTCTAAGTCTTCTTCATCATTTTGTGTTTTTGATGGTAAAGGTCAAACACGCTTAGCTCGTAACTCTGATATTTTTATAGTCTGTATAATAGATGCATCACTTGTAATAGTTAAACTTCCATTTCTACTTAATAATAATTTTATTCCTATAACAAATTCATCTTTAATTAATTGACTTACTAAAGTAGTTGTTAAGCTATACTGTCTTTCTTGAAATCTAATTTTACAATCGTCAAAAAGTCTTTCTTCAAATTCCATTTTACTGCCATCCATTTGACTTCCTCTTATTTCATATTCTAATTTTTGTCTACAATCTTGTGGAACTAAATCTTTTCTAATTATATTAAATGTACATAAAGCTATTAAATTTAATTTAATCATCTTATTAATTTGTACTTCTATAGGTATTCTAATACTTTTGGTTGGCTTTATTCTAGATATTTGACATATTATTTCTTCTTGATGTTCTGTTTCTAAATAATTATTCTCAGTATAGTTTTCTACGGATTGCTTTCCTTTTTCTAGATTTATGAGTGTATAATGTATTTCTCCTAAAGCTTCATGTATTTTATCAATTCTATTATTAGTGTTGGTTACTCTATCTTCTAATTTTTCTATGGTTTCACTATAGTCTTTGGGTTTATTATGAGGCTCATCTTGGATTCCTAAGCAATTATTACATTGAATTTCTAAACAATTTTTACACTGATTTCTATTTCTATGTCCTGGATAGACTTTACATATTGTGCATTTGTCTATCATAGATCCTTGTCCTCTAATCCATTCGTGAATGCATTCTTACTCTATGTTCGTCATTTTTATATCAAGAATTGAGAAAATTAAATCTTCTGTACTACTATTGCTTTCATCAGAACTTTCTACAATTTCTAAATTGTCTAACTCGTCATCTGTGTATATACTATATACTGAACTACAAAATTCATTGTCTAATAACTCTGTGATATGACACTGTATTTTTTCGATTATTATAGATTTATTTAACGTTTCTCTATTTTTATTTTTATTTGGGCATTTATTAGCAAAATGTCTAGGATCTCCACAAATATAGCATTTACAATCTTTTTTATTTTTTGGTCTTTTAATGTATCTATTATAATTAGGCTTCCTATTTTTATAGTATGTTCTACTTGGTCTAATATTGTATCTTTTTCTATTTTGATATTGTCTTTTATATTTATATGCTTTATCTTTTCTATACACTTTTTTCTTTTTCTTTCTATAATCATAACTTTGAGGTGTGTATAAATCTGAACAAAAAGAGTAATTTAATTTCTTTAATTGCTTTCTAGTTACTTCTTCTATACAATATTCTTTTAATTTATATGTTATAAATTTTATGGTAGAGCTAATAATTGTTCATCTTCCATTCCAGTTTTCTATCTCATTTTTAATTTTATCATTCCATGGTGGTGGAATCTTTCTATAAAGTCTATTTAATACATTTACATCCAAAGTTAATCATGATGTACTAACTAGTCTTTCAAAGTCTAATAAAAATGGTTGTATGTACTTCATATTACTTAAACTTAGTTTTTCTAGTTCTTCTAAGGCTTTATTTTGTTCATAAACATTGTCTCTACTTGGGTCAGTTCCTATAATTATTTCTCGAATAAAACTAGTGAAGTTTCTAGGATTTTCTCCTCCAGCCATTCTTAATCTTATTTCATCTGGTTTTAGTCTTTTGGCTGTAACATAAATATCTAAAGCTGTTTTTCCTAAATATGTCTCTAAATAAGCCCACATTTCTTCTACTGTCATTTGTATAGATAAACTATTATATGCTCTAATTACAGAATTTTCCCATTTAGTTAAAGTACTAGGTCTGTCTTGGGGTTTGCAATTATTTAATTCTAATATTAATCCTCTATCACTTGCTACTGGTAGACTACATCCTTCTTCTGTTTGTCTTTTTCCTATGCTTCTATATTTTTTGTCTTCCCAATCATACAAACGAGCAGGGGGAAAAGGGTATTTTCCTCCAATATCGTATTCTTTGTTCATGGGGTCTTTTCTTTTTCCAAACTCTTGGTCTGTTTCTGCTTTAGGCTTACTACTGCTTTCTTCCATTTTAATTTCTATGTTTGGATGATCTTTTTCTTCTAATAGAGTCTTAATTTCTGCTTCTCTGGTTCTCCTAAGATTTTTGTATTATTCCATGTCTATATACCTAAATTCTTTATCATCGTCTTCACTTTCGTCTTCACTTTCTTCATCTAAAGCATTAATTTCTTCTTTACTTTCATAGTCTTCTATTTCGATATATCTACAACTTTCTTCTTCATTTTCGCCTTGCTTTGTTTCTTCTGCTTGATAATTGTAATTTCCAAATCTAATACTTAAAGTTCCATTGCTATTTTTATTCATAATATTAACTTCTGGTATTAAAATTAGCTTTTCTAAAAAGTTTGCTAAATTCCAGTCTAATCCTGCATTTGTTTCTGAAGAAAATTTCTTTGCTGGGATTGCTTTTATACCTTTTTGTCCTAATAAAGTGATGATTTGATCATTTTCTAATTTATATTTAGTGGTGCTATTTTCGCTAAGTCTTCCTACAAATCCTGTGCATATTAATAGATTTTCTTCATTTCTTTTCATTTGGTATCCCCTAGTCTTTATTCCTATTTTAATATCATTATAAAAATTCTTTGTTTTGACTAAATAATCGGGTGTGAAATAAACTATACATCCTTTGTTATTCATGTCTAATTCTATGCTTCCTAATAATCTCTGTTCTATGTCTGTAAATCTATTACCATATAAACATATTAATGTCTTGGCTCCTAAATTTTCTCTGTGTAATCATTTTACTCCTACCCTAGTCCTAGATGTGTCTGTTGAAAGTTTTTATTTGTTATTTCTTTATAAGAATCTTTTTCTAATAAATCTAAAGATATGAACTGATCTTCGTGTGTACAAGAAATATATCTTTCTCCATAATGTTGGTATGTCAAAGATTTACTAAAAAGATTTCCTTTTTTATATATGTCTAAAGCTTTTATTAATTTTAATTTATTGTGTCTAAACATTTCTATTTGTTCTTCTATATCTATTAAGGATTCTAATCTGGTTTCTGATTCCATTTTTCTAGTTGAAGATCTCATTACAAGATTTCCTAAAATTCTACTACTACTAGCTACGACTTAATTTTCTTTATTCATTGTGTATATACCCACTTAGTCTTTTTAAATTTACTTGTTTATTTAGTTTTTCCTAAATTTAGCTTTTCTAATTTACCAATTAATTTATTCAAATCTTCTTTAGGAGTTTCTACTAATTTAACTTTTTCTAAAGCCGTTATTCTACTTTCTAAGTTAATATTATCAATGTCTTTATTATAACGAAACTTCTTTAATATTTCACTATTTTTATTTTTAATATATTCTATATTATTTTCTAAAATTTTTATTCTTTTATCAAAATTTTCTAAAACTACTTCTATTTTTCTATTATTTGCAGCTTTTATGGTTAGAAATCATAGTGAAATCAAACGAGGAAAAGCTAGAATGGTTATAAATTATAAAAGACTAAATGATAATACTGTAGAAGACGGATAAAAAATACCAGATAAAGACATGATTTTAAATAAAATACAAAATAGCAATATCTTTTCAAAATTTGACTGTAAATCAGGATTTTGGCAAATTAAAATGCATAAAGATTCTATTCCATCGACAGCTTTTACAACACCGCAAGGTCATTTTGAGTGGATTGTTATGCCATTTGGTTTAAAGAATGCTCCATCTATATTTTAAAGAAAAATGAATTCTATTTTTAATTCTTTACCATTTGTTTGTGTATATATTGATGATATTTTGGTACATAGCAAAAATCATAAAGATCATATAAAGCATTTAGAAATTGTTTTAAATAAATTTATAGAAAATGGTTTAATTATTAGTAAAAAGAAAATAGAAATAAATAAACAAAAAATAGAATTTCTAGAAATAATCCTAGGAGAAGGAAAAATTCAACTTCAACCCCATATAGTAAAGACTATTTTACAATTTTAAGATAAAATAGAAGAAACTAAAAAATAGCAAGCCTTTTTAAGAATATTAAATTATGCTAGAAGTTGACCATTATACAATAAATTATCAAGCAAGGGCCAAAAGTATTTTAACCAAACAGACATAGAATTAGTAAGACAAATAAAAAATGAAGTCCAACAACTACCACTTTTAGAATTGCCTTTAGATAGTGAATATAAAGTAGTAGAAACAGACGAATGTGAATTAGGATGGAGAGGAATTTTATATTCTAAACCAAATAAATATAGTGATAAAAAAGAAGAAAAAATTTGTAGATATGTTAGCGATAAATATAAAATAAAAGAAAAATACTTAACCAGCCTAGATTATGAAATAATGGCTATAATTCATAGTATATAAAGTTTTAAATTATTTTTAAATACTGAATTTACTATTAGAACAGATTGTGAAGCAATTGTTAAATTTATTAAAAAGACTAATTTTGATAAAATTAGACATAAAAGGTGGTTAAAATTGTATGAAATCTTAAATACCTATAAGGTAAGTATTGAACACATAGATAGAAAAAATAACGTTTTAGCCTATAATTTAAGTAGACAAGTTATTGACTTTCTGACCATTTTGTTCATATTGCAGATGGATCAAAGGATGATGAACTTTGGAAACATCACTTTAAGAGTGGTCCCTGAAGGATCTAATCTTTGATTCAGAGGAAATAATTTAAAAAGACTTCTAGAAAAAGAAATGTGTCTACTAGATAATCTCTGGATGGCAAGAGACTCTAGACAGAAATTAGACAGCATTAATGCTTTAGCTAATTATTTTAGACAGACCCATAATTAAATATAAAGTAAAAATTTCAGTTTCTTTGTAGTAATCAAAGGAAGACAACCAAGAGTTTATAACTACTGGCCAGAAGTAATTGAACAGATAGACAGATTTCCAGAACCTCTTTTTAAAGGATTTTACTCTCTTGAAGAAACTTTAAATCATTGTAGACACACCATCGGATTTAATTTTTACATATCTGAAAAAATTAAACAAACAATTCATGCATCTATTTTTCAACCATCATCTTCTTCTTCTCAAACATCATCTTCATCTTTGCAACTGTGTAATAGCTGTGAAACTATGACTAGAGTAGTTAGAGATCTTAATTATAAAAAGCATACTTTAGAAGTAAAACTAGAAATTTTAGAAGACCAAGTATCTTCTCATCAACAAGAAATAACTAAATACCAATATGAAATATTTAAATTACATGAGACCTTAGAAAGATTTAATACCGATGAAGAAAATTATTCAAAAAACATCATTACTTTTTCTGGTAGAAAATATCCGCCTAAAATAGAAAGACTTATTGAATTAACAGATTCTACAGCTGCAGGGCAAGAAAAAACTCTTTTTGATCTACAACAAAGTATTGGAGATTGTGTCAACATTGTTTGAAATTCTATAAAAAATTCACTTATCCAAAAGATTATCGATTTCTCCCAAACTCTACAATATTATCATAATGAGAATCAATATTTCCTTCAATATGACCCTCTCTATAAGACAGCTATCCACGACTCTTCCTTTCTTATACACAATTACCCTACAATTTCATTTGACTATATAGTTTCTCAAGAAGAAGACGATATATTTTATTCAGCTTTACAATACGGCATGATTGACACAGTATATATCTTAAACAGACCTTTTAACTTTTTTTCACATCCTCTTAAAAAGATTCTTAATAGATTATAGATATTTATGAGAGTTGATTTTTTGCTAATCTCAATTATTAGCACCAGCACATTTGAATTCTTGATCACGAGGAATCTGGCTGCCTTATCTTCATATAACCCGCGCGCTCGACCCACTAGGATCCAACAAATGCAGTCAAACTAGATGGCCTATATAGCTTGACCGTCAATTGCCCACTAGCGAGCGGATAATCCACTCGTCAGGCGTTGATCGAGCTTGACCGTCAACTGCCCAGTGAGTGACTGGCTATGCCGTCCAAACAGGCTTTTTCGAGGACTAGTCGAGCTTGACCGCCCATCTCTCTCTCTCTCACACACACACACCTTTTCTCACTCTATGTCTTTTTCTATCAATGGGCGGCCCACACGATCACCCACCGACCGTAATAAATAGGTCGTTTGAGGCCGCCAGACTCATAGGCTTAATTGATCAATCGCCTATTCGTAAGAAAACCATACACTCCTTTCAAGAAAACCACCACAAAAGTTGGTAGGGCCCACCTTTGTTAAACCTGACCCGACTGCTCCCTAAAGACGACCTCGAGCGGTGCCCTAATCCAAAATGGACATCACTCTACATTTCACCATGTATCTCTCCAAATGCTCAAGATCTTGCAACATGTGTCCCTTTACCTTTCATGGATCTTCCGCCACGTGTCATTGGTAGATGTCCACATAAGGACATCATTATATTATAGGTAAATTCTAATAACATCTATTTAGTCATTTGAGGCTTTGTTCCTTATATATATTATCTCTAAATTATTTTTCTTGGAGTACTAATTCTCATGTTAGAGATGGAACAAGGACCTAGGCCCCCTTGTTTACAGGTATTCAAATAGCTTAGAACCTTCGCCAAGGAAAAAAAATGGCAATTACAGAAAGGGACTTGACCATAGCAAACATGTTCGACTATTGGAACAAGTAACTTAACCATACAACATTAATTGGCACCGTATGTGGAAAAGAGGTACGAAAAGACATGGCTAGACTGTGAAAAGTTGTTAATGGAATAAATTCCCCTCTCGCACTATTGTTTGCCTGCATCTGCAATGCAAAATGTGCAAACACCTCTAAAGGGTCCGAGGTCTTCGCTAGCGTACACCACTATAGGAAAGATCTACACGTTGCGAACCCAAATGGCTACGATGATGACATTTTTCTAGAACCAAGTAGAAATAGCACCACAAGGCCATTTGGTCAGCTTTCTATAACCTAATTGTCTAGCCTGCTATACCTCTTGCCGCTATGGCTACCATAGTACCACAAACCCATTGGAGCCCCAATACCACCGCGGTCGATTGTGCTACCTCATATGATAGACTTGAAATGGAAACTTGATGAGATGATAGCTTAGAAAGTTGACGATTCGTTGGATAATAGAATGACATGCATTGATAGCTAGTCCTTGTACTAAAGGGGTTCAATCAGCATTTTTTGGAATAGTACGACAGGGTTATGGATCTGCTCGACCATTTGCAAACCTTTGTTGACTTTTTGAGGCTGGAACCTCATTTAGTCATGTGTAGATCTTCTCAACAACTTTGAGAAGATAAGCTAGGAATTTGATAGCTACTTTGGCACCCAGGTCTATTAAGTCTTTCAATGAGCTGTCAAAGGAACTTATTATTTACATCATGTGTAATAAGAAGTCAAAGAAAACCGCTATCGGTTTAATGGAGGTTGTGAAAGGAAAAGATGGATTGTTGAAGGACTATTCGGCACGATTCAACAGAGATACACTTGCCATCAAGGATTTTTAAATATTATCTGTCATAACGACCATAATGAATAGTACCCAGAATCATTCGTCCAAGATATCACTATCAAAGAACTCCCAGATTTAATCACGAACTACTGAAGAAAGGCGACAAGTATATCCATGCATATGAAGCATTATTGATCACTAAGAACCTAAGGGGCTGTAGAGAGCCCGAGTCCCATAAGAAAAAAATCTCACAATGAGGTTAAGAGCAAGGATGATAGGGGTAAACAATGACTGAGAGTGTGACAAAAACAAAGCAGCCGATCAAGCAGGATAGCAAACACACTAGACCTATACTTATCTGAATAACACCATAACAACCATTTTGATGGAAATTAGAGAGATGATAAAAGTGGATTGGCCTGGTAAGATGTCAGCCTCGTTAGACAGGAGATATATGAACAAGTATTACAACTTTCACCGAGATAATGGTCATAAAAAATGACAAGGAAAATGAGAAGATGCGATGTAACCCACAGATTCCCCACATTGAGCTTGAGTAATCAATGTGATTGTTGGAGGAATTACGACTAAGAGAGGACTCCCCGACACTGTTCGATGGGTCAAAGCATGACGTGTAAAATGATTTCCATGTTTAGGGGTGTGACAAGTCTTCCTAGCAGACTTTTGAAAAGAATCGTAGCCCTTGGAGTAACAGTTCTCCATAGAAAGTAGACTCTGACAGCTTGGCGCTCCAAAAGCCCCAAGCAGCGGAGAACTGGGTACCAGCATTCTTCTGTATGGACTATCCCTGGCATCTCCCATGGATTTTGTATGACTCATCACTTGAAAATTGGAAGATTTGTTGTCCGATCCCTAGCTAGACATCTTTGATGGCTGGAAAAAATTGAATTAGAAAAAGCAAATAACTACTCGAAAAAAAAAGCAATAACTTAAAGAAAATGAAAGCTTTTAGGTTTCCAAATGGAGGGGGAGTCCTTTATTTATAGGGAAAGAAAATTATCCATCAAAAGAAAAAATTAAAGAAAATCCACCGAGTACGAATTTATATACACCCGTGAGTGAATATGGCTAATCTTCGATGACAAAAATCAATGAGAAGTAGGGGTGCTTTTGATGATAGGTGATTTTTTGCTAATTCCAATTATTAATCAACTTAAGCACCCCGCAAGTTCAAATTAGTGACCCTAAGGAATTTTACCACCTCACCGCCATGAAACCTGCATAGTCGACTTATTAATCCCCAACAAGCGTTGGTCAAACACGACAGACGGTCGGGCTTGACCATCCAAACTCTCTCTCTCTCACTTTCTTTCCATCTACGTCTTTTCTGTTGATGGACGGCCTACAGGGTCATCCACGTTGACGTGGCCATAATGAACATGTTGTTTGAGTCTACCAAACCATTAGGCTTAATTGATCCGTTGCTTATTCGTAACGAACCCAGGCGCTCCGTCGGGGAAGCCATTAAGGAAGTGGGCCAGGCTCGCCTTGGACAAACTAGACACGACCTCTTTCTAAAGACGACCTCGAGTGGTCTCCTCATCCAAAACACACCTCTCCCTACATTTCACCACTTGTCTTTCCAAATGCTCAAGATCTGGCGACGTGTCCCTCCACCCTTTATGCATCTTTTATCACTTGTCCTTGATAGATTCTTATATAAATGCATCATTATATTTATAGTAATTATATTCACACAACACTTTTTATTTTTTACACCACATTTTAATTACATTTAACATCTTTAATCTATGAACATTATAGCACTCATGGTCCCCAACTTTTTTTTTATCACATTTTTATCTTCTACTTTTTATTAATTAGCACATCTTGTGTTTGATAACGATTTCCGTCTAAAATATTTATTGAAAATTTGTAAAAAGACTTATTTGTCTGTCATATTTTAAAAAAAATCCCTATATATTAAAAGAGTGAAGTGGGTTGGGCACTATTCATAGGAATGTGTGCCCAACTATTATTATTATTATTATTATTATTATTATTATTTTGACTTTTCTCTATTTCTCATCATTTCTTTTCTTTTAATTTTTTTTTCCAATTGTAGATTTTTCAACCTTAATTTTTTTTCCCAATGTTTCGCTATTTTTCTCGTCTTCCTTCCAATTTTAGTCGTGTCTTTCGAAAAATTGTCCAGATTTTTTGTAGATGTTTTTATTATTTTGAATACCCAATTAAATATTATTTTTATTTTTCTCCAAATATAAACTATCCAAATTCCTAATAACTTAAACTATTGAAACAAAATTCAGCTCCACACACATATATATTAGGCTCTAGGATCAGCCTCTTAGGTCGAGACATAGTAACATATATCAAGCAACCCACTTTGAACTTCAAAATCATTTGCAATCAAAATTCCTTCAATTAATTACTTATATTAAGTTAGCAATACAGTGATCAAGATTACAAGAAATACATAGTTTTAATTCATTTTTTCTGTTGATTACTGAATCAAATTACAATTAAGTCCAAGAAAATTTACCCACAAGCACAAAATCTTGCACTATGCAAGAAAAAAGAGAATACTACTCTCAAGGTAGAAAATTACAAGAGTAAAAAAAGAAAATATATCAACAGTACAATCCTATCTAATATACCAAAAAAATAAAATCGCTAATTAACAACTTATGCTAATCTATAATAGGTATTTTAATACTTATTACCCAAGTTCACATGAAATCTTATGCATATCTCACGAAACTCGTGTAATTTAAACTTTTTTTAATGTTTGATACATTAGAATGAATAAAATTAAATTGAAAATTTGAAATAATTTAAAAAGTCAGGTCATAACGAAGAAAAATGTGGAATAAGTTTAAAATTTAAAGCAACAGAATAATCTTATGAGATCATAATTGAAGTATTTAGTTCTACAATTTGTATTAATCAATTATGTTAGTGAACTACACATCATTCATTGCATCATCTAAAAATGAGAACGTTCTTGTTAAAGATCAATTGAAGCTATATCGCTCACTTTTAAATAATACGTAATTTTCTCAATATGTTTTAATATATGTTTTACTCAGTCTTTCATAAGTGAAAAAATAATTAAAAAATTTATTAACAATTACCACACTATTAAATACTTAATTAAAATACAATACGTGCAAATCACGTGAATTTCACTAGTAATAGATATAAAAGTACGATAAAATATTTTTTCTTATTTCAAAGACGTAAACAAAATATCTCGACAGAAACTATCATTAATAATGAAATGTGCTAATTAATGAAAATTGAAAATAAGAATTCGATGACAAAAAGTTAAGAACATAACTGCAACAATGAACAAAAGTTGAGAATCTTAAGTACAATTAAAATATGGTGCGCTTATAGCAAATTGTAGTATGAATATAACCATCTTTATATTTATATTGAAGGTAAATTCTAATAATATTTTTTTAGTCCTTTCATGTTGTCTTCTTTATGTAGATTTTTTCTAAATTATTTTACTCAAAGTACTAATTCTCACACTAGAAGGAAACATGGATCTAGCCGTCCTTATTTGTAGGTATTCGAATAGCTTGAAACCATCGACATGAAAAAAACTTGATGGCTACAAGAAGAGACTTGACCATAGTTTACACGTTTGATCATTGAAAAAAGTCACTCAGGTATACAATATCAGATTATAGACTACAGATTAAAGATTTTGAAATAAAAAACTTATTTAGTAGAACTTAAAAATCTGCTAAAAAATAAAAGTCAAAGTCAACAATTAATTTTAATTACGTATTTTATGATACATACAACTTTTATTAACTTTTTAACCAAATATTTTATTAATTTTTTTTTATCAAATTTTGCTAAAAAACTTCACCAAACAAGCGCAAGATTGTGAACAAAGACGAGATTGCACGTAAAATGGAACTTTATTTATCCTTATTTAGTGTCCATTTGGTTTTTGCTAAAAATTAGTTTCTTAGCTAATTTTGATAAACGTTGAAGAAATATGTAGTTAAAAACTTGATAAAAGTTATAAGTCCTATAAATTATCATTGACCGTAGGGAGGTTTTCTCCATCAGAGACAAAAAAGTAGTATATATGTCACTACGTCTTCATCATTTCAAACCAAAATCCATCTCCCTCTATCTCAATTTTTCAATTTCTCCATATTCTTCAAAATCAAATTCCCTCAAACAAAACTCTCTCTCTCTCAATATTCAACAGATTCTTCTCTCAATTCATTAAAATCCTTTACTACGGTCGGATCTCACCGCAAAGAAAAGCAGTATACTAGTATAATTAAAATTAATTGTTAATTTTGACTTGTATTTTTTAACAAAATTAAATAAATTCTTAATTTCTGAACTATATAAATCTCGATAGCTGTCCAAAATCCACTTTGCTTTTTTTGAATAAAAAATGAAAAATAAAAAAAACAAACAAAAAAGTAATTAAGGAGCTCAAATCCCCAAAGAGAACGAGGGACGGGTCAGTTTCATTTAACTCCAAACAGGGACGTTTCATGAGCTTTCCGCAGAAACCAACCGCCCGCGAATAATCCAAAAAACCGAATAAAAAAAAAATATTAAAAGAGAAAAAAGAAAACACAAAAGCTTCCCGTACACCGACGCGCACCAGATTATTGTCCTCTGTGCTTCTTCAGATTTACCATCACAATGCAATTTTCTCTTTGATTATTCCCTCAAGCATATATCCCGGATCGATCCCTTGTTCCAATTCTTTATTATTTTACTGTTTATTTATTATTTCTCTCTATTTTTCTCCTACAATCACTCTCTCTCCACATCTCTCTGACCATTTCCTTCTCTCTCTCTATTTCTGTTCCACATAACTGAATGCTTGATCCTTCAGCTACTCTGATTGTAAGTGGAATTGTTAGATATAATTTAGAATTTTTTGTGGGTTTTTTGTTGTTGTTGTGGTGATATGAAGATGTGGACGGCTTTGAGATTGTAGAGGTGAATTAGTCAAGATTGACCTTTCTTCAATTGAAAATGGGGGCCTCCCCGGCCAAGTTCTTGTTTGGATTCTTGTTTGTGTCCATCGTGCTATGGCTTATTTTCATGTAAGTTGTGGAGAATTCAGTTTTGACTTTTATACTTGTACATGTGTGCCGATCACGTTGAATTTTAATGTATATATCATTTTGTTGATTGCTTGTTTTAGTAAATAAAGGTGATGTGTAGTTAGAGTTAAAATCGAGCTCTCAATTTGCTACTCGGTGAATTCTTATGTAAGAGATGATTATCATTATAGTCATATTAGTTAGGAAGTGAGGAAAAATGATAAACCAGACTAATATCCACTCTACAAGAGCAAGTTACGGTCATTGAGCCATAATGTGCTATCCCTTGGATATGAACATCAGGTTTCAGAAGTCAAAACTTGCTCTATTCATAAAATAAATGAAGAAATAATCAAATAACTCTCTAACATTGTTGAACCCAAGATGGAAGTTCAAAAATGGAAATTTTTACTGCTCCAACTCAGTTTACATGCCTATTACTCGGTTTGCACATGCCTACGGTAATCTATGTCTATATTTGTTTTACTTGTATGCTGCCATCGTCAGGTACATTAGTTGATTTATTTGACATTGCCACTATCATTTACGTAAAATGAACTATTTTCATTTTGAAGTTCTTTTGATCATAGGAGTTGGTAATGCATGCGTGGGTATAAAACCTATCTCCGTTTGCAGAATGAAGTGCTAGCTCATCACTTGTTGGAATTAAAGAAATCAGCACTTTTCCCCTTCCACTTATGTTCTAACAGTTAAATTTGTCTTCCTGTTAGTAGTGCCTCTAAATGGATGAATTTGGCCTCGAGTGTTAACAGAACTCCAGTAGTAGACACTGACACCTAACTAGTACCATGATACCCCTTAGTGGTTGGCAAAATGACCAACTGATGGCTAAACTAATAGGAAAGAAAGAAAAATGTTTACCTAAAAAGAGCTAGTCTAGAACCCAATGATGCCAATTTCAACTATTGCTCAATAATGACACCACTAGGCACAATCTCCATTCAACTCAATTGATCCTAACTTTGTAGTTAGTTGAGTTTGTTGATGAATTATGATTATGAACGAGGTCTGGCGGATGCCTGGTTACAGCACCAAAGAGAGACTGAGAAAAAATGCAGTACTGACCTCTCTACCAATAACTATGATCTCAACTCTCATTTTTAGTAGAAACCCGTCTTATACATACACAATGGCCTCAAATTTTTACTAATACTCAGTGCTATAAAGAAAATATATTTCAAAGAATGATGATATGAATAATGCAAGTGATGATCAAGAGTACAATAGCTATTTTCTTTGCCATCATGAATTATAATTAGTGGATCAACCTACCATGGAATGATTTGTATAGAACAGTCACTGCGGATGTTGGATGATGTGCAGCAATATGTTTGGATGATTCTCTAGGTGATTGAAGTTAGATATGCTTTGTATAAGGAAGATTTTCACCAAAACTAAATGTTGATTTTCAGTGAAAATTGAAGATACATGATGGAGTAAACAACTTTAGCTCCCTTCATGGTGACTATACTGACGTATGTAGGTTATTAGGAAAATGATTGTGCAATCAACTTGTTACTCCCTATGAATTTAGGATCTAATACATGAATCATTTTCCTTCATTCCATAGATACGTCACTAAATCTATGGAAATATCTGATGAAATCGAATCTTTCTTAACCACAACAAACCATGTTATTTTGATCTACCTCTCCTTCTCCTAACCTATTCTGACCAATAGAAGTGTATACTGGGACAGGTAAACAGGTCTGCTTTTTTTTTTTTTTTAATACATTGTTTGTATTTACCTTTTTATATTTTATCTAAATTTATTCACACGGAAGTGAACTAGAGATAACGATAGAGACGTAGCAAAACAATTAAAATTATTACTTCATTGATTGTGAAATATAACGTAAATTTTTATTCAAAACCTTACAACAAGATGTATCACTATAGTTTAAGTACATCCCTACTAGGTTGGCACCTACTTCAACACTCGTTCTTCTCTAGACCTCTTTATTGAAGACCATGCCATGCAGAAGACATTAGCTTATCAACTCAACTTTTTTCCTCTTTGGGAACACCAGATCTTCAAGGTACTTGCAAATTCTAAATCCTAAATATTATCAAAATTTGGAATCTTGAAGCCCAATCATACCATTAGAAGTCCCTAATACTTAAAACCCTTTTGATTGTCAAGCATTCACTAAAAGGCTTATTGTGGTGAAAAACTCTCATGAGAGACTTATCACTTTCTATTGATCCGTGTCTCTGCCCTCATTGGCTTTTATGCATTAAGAAGTCTAAATTGCACTAATTTTACTTTCTATCTTGGTTTCAGATTTCTCATGGTGTAGCTTGTTTCAGGTTTGCTTCCAGGCTGTTGGCTTGGATCCTCAGCCGCGTTTTGGGAGCATCAGTTGGATTTCGGGTTGGTGGATGGAAATGTTTGAGGGATGTTGTTGTTAAGTTCAAAAAGGTTGTTCTCATTTGACTTGATCTTTATATATCCTAGTAAAATATATTGTTGAAAATGCATTATCTCCACCAGAGAAAGAAGGTTTGTTGGAAAACTGAACCTATGAAGCCTAGCAGAGATTGGTAAACATATAAATATGTTCTCTTTTAAAAGTCAATCTAATGTAACCAATGTCCGTGTGTAAAACATTGCCTCTATGTCACTGCTTCCATTTCTTAGAGAGTTTCTGGTGATGTCTTTGGAATATCTCTTTTGGCAGTTAGGTGAATGTTACTAAATTTAGTGATTTAGAGCCCTTCATAATAGTTGACAATTACACTGGCATATTTAGTGAACATTTTTTCCCCCACTACCTGTTAAGCAGTTCCATTAGAGGACATCTTCTCTACCTTGCTGTGCTTTGTTCCTCTCTAATAGATAATTCCGCCTTTATATAAAAGAAATAAAAAGCCGGTTACACGAGTCATGATTAATGGAATTATCCTTCATAGCATTTCCTTAAAATGGAATCAATTTATTCAGTTATGTTTAGAAACTTTTGAGGCTTTCCCTGAAATTATTGTTACTTGAATCATCTCTGCTTTTAAGATTCTCATTTTTCTTATGCAAATTCAGTCAATTCTTAGATAAAATGTTGTATTCATTGCTTTATTTCCTCTTTCCCCCTCTCCTCATGATGCGTGGTGCTTTATGATGAATTCTTTCTGAGGGCTCAACAAATGGTGTTCCCGGGGTTGAGATAATGTAATTTTTGTCGGGCTAGTTTGTAATTAACTGCAGTGACTTCCATTTGTGAGACACCAACACACACATGCAGATGTAATCACACTACTTCGCAACTTTCTGCTCTATTCTTATGATCAACCCTTTTCTTCTGTTTCATTGAATTAAAAATTATCCTTTATGCTTGAGAAATATTCTATTGTGCAGCCTAATGAGGGATGTAAGCAGATTCTTACTTTTTAAAAGCACATATTTTGTTTAAAAAAATTGAGTGTGGGCCACGGGCCACTATTAAACTGGATCACCACTTGACTAAATTGTTCAGAGTGGTCTGTTTGGTTCATGTACAAAATGGTTTCATCCTCTTTCTTACACCTCCAGAAAACGAAGAGAAAGAAAAAGAAAAAGTAGGACTTCCGACGTCAAACCCCACAATTTCATATGCAGTGCAGTATTTTGGATTTGTTCAGTGATTTCAGGTTTATATTACAGTACTTGTCCACTTAAATTGTGCTTTGCGTGTTCTGATGGGTCTGATCATTAACAGGGTGCTGTTGAATCAATATCAGTTGGTGAAATTAGACTAAGTTTACGGCAGTCCTTGGTTAAACTTGGGGTTGGCTTCCTTTCCAGGGATCCAAAGTTGCAGGTGCTAATATGTGATTTAGAAGTTGTAATGAGGGTTTCAAAGAAAAGCACTCAGAAAACCAAATCAAAAAAACGCCGCACTTCAGGTAGGGGAAAGTGGATGGTTGTGGCTAACATGGCAAGATTTTTATCAGTTTCTGTGGCTGACTTGGTTTTGAAGGTGAGAAGAGTCTACTTGAGCTATTACTTATAAATTCTTTTGGTCATTTAGTTTGTTCTGCTGCTACATCATGTAACTGTTCAATGCTTTTATGAGGAAATGTGGATAGGATTACTTCCAGTTTCTTTTTGTATTAATCTCATGTATGTATTTATAATGAAGATGATGAGTATCAGGAAGAGGATGTCATTCTGAAACTTCTAATCATACTTAAGATAATATGTGTGGTCATTAAAAGCAAAAACAATCGGTTCTTATTATTATTATTATTTTTTATTGTTTGATAAATAGTTTTTTGTCTGGGAAAAGATATAGTCACAACAAGCATATAGATCTTGCTTTGGATCTCTATTCTTGTCGATACTATTAGTGCGATGGTTGCATTTATTCCATTGTTAAATGATGATTAAACTCTCTCTATCATTTATGTATGATTATGATGTGTTTGGGTGACTAATGGAATTTTTAGGGTGCATGTTGTTGTAAAGCAAACATGGAGAATTTATAGGAAGAGAAATACCAATTATACCGATGAATGCCAACATGGACTTCAAAACTAATGTAAACCCATGCATAATGTGTGTATTTGAAGATAAAGTCACACTGAAGAATTTATTGCCCAAAATCAATTGAAGAAGGAAAAGGCCATGCATAACTATGTATTATACAATTGGGTTGAGTTCATATTGACTAGAGACATACTACAACAACAACAACAACAACAACATTAGAAAACTAAGACTTATTCCCAAAATTTGGAGTGGGCTACATGAATCCTTTTCTCCGTTCCGGTTGCTCCGTTGCTATTTCTTGTGAAAAATCTAATGCAACTATATCATTTCTAACACATGGGATGCTATGCAACTTATTGCTAGTAGGGGACACCCCAACGAATATATATAATATTTAGGTCATAACATATGACCAAGTTTTACCCAGGATGCCAACCTAGTACTACCCTCATTGGGATTGGGAGTGGCTTTGAGAAAACATAGACGGAGTTGAATAGAAACATACATTTAAGAAAAGACGCACACAAAGAAGAAATTGTTTAAACCTCTTTAGTTTATTGCACATAGTAAAACCTTATTAGGAAAGAAGGAATTGCACATAGTAAAACCTTATTAGGAAAGAAGGAATAAATTTACTTGAGTCAATAGAAATAATTACAGAATTTACATAAGAAATACCATGGATTTTTTATGATAAGCTTAAGGAACTGGAGTCCTCTGGGGTATTTTCTAGTAATCATACTTCAAACTCTTATTGATTTGTAGAATTCTCCATTACTTGAACTGTTCACTTCCATTTAGAAATTGTATCTTTTACCAAATTAAAGTTTTTGCTATCTGTTTTGGTTCAAAAGAAATGTCATCATTTATCTTTTTCTACTTCTTGTTGTGTTCTGCGTAGGAGGAAAGTGGAATGTATTGATCATTTATACTTAAATTGTGATGTTGATAGAATTTTTTGGTGCAACTTGTTAAGTGAAGCTGGTTTTGAATTGGCATTTCCTGAAAGGTATAATGGGTTATTTATTAAAATGCCCTTTAACACCCGGAAGTTGGGTGATGTTATGTGAAAAGCATTGTTTTTGGCTTCTTTTGTGTGTGTGTGTGTAATTTGGGCAAAAAGAGCTCCAATACTTAAGGAAAAGAACACTTGATTGGTGATTTACGAGAGATGGTTTATGAGAGAGGAAAGTCTGTGTCTTCTTCACGTGCTTCTACATCTGAGGTTCCTTTATCATTAGTTGTTTGTTGTTGGAAAATACTACTGTGTACTTGATTTTCTGTTTGCATTTGTTTTTTCCTTATGTTCTAAGAGGACTCCTCCTCTTGATGAACATATTTTCATGACATAATAGTAAAATTCTCTTTCTTATCTAAAAGAGAGAAGAAAAAAGAAGGTGAACTTTTCTTCCCTTGAACATTACTTGTTATAGGGCCAATCAAAATAAAAATAAGACAGTAGAGAAAGCAGAAGAGACTTAAAAAATATAAAATCTATCAAATATCATACTTTGAAAACACTTGCATTGACAGTAAAAGGAGGGAAAAAGCCTTGTATAAGCCATATATTTCGTTATTCAAGTATTTGTGTTACTGCATATATATTTGTTGTTGCACATAATTTAATTTTCCAAGATTTAAAATTTACAAGAAGAGAGAGGGTAACATATGGCTGGTTGTGAAGAAGTGAGTTGGAAATATAGCACTGGTTTCCTTATCGATTCAGATTAAAAACCAATGTGAGGAAAAGTGAGAATATATTACTTACCATTTTACTCCATTTATTTTCTTCTTTAAAACTGAGTTTAAAGAACATTTTTGTTCTTTTAAATGATAAAATAATAAAATGGGCTTCTAAATGTGTTGCAATATATATATATATAGGGGACTCTTCCTCCTATCAATGAATTTGACAAATAATCATAGCCATTAATTTAAACTAATTTAACGGTCTAGATGTATTAAAATTTTATTGGGGTGTGTTTGGATGTGGATATAGAGATTTTAAAAGGTTTCAATACATCTAGACCGTTATATCTTAAGTTAAAGGCTGTGGTTATTTGTCAATTTATTTGTTAAATTCATTGGGAGGAGGAACGGTCCCCATATATATATATATCTTTGTATGTATGTATAAGTATCTGTGATTTAAGTGCCTTTTGTTTCTTACTGATTACTGATGGGTTCTTTTCTTGTTAGTTATCATTTGTTTGATACTTTGCCAGCTAATATTGGATTGTTTATGTTAACACTTCAGACGCCGAAAGCTACTTTGGATGTCAAAGAGCTGAGAGTAGATATATCTAAAGATGCTGGTTCTGAGGCGGGCTTGTCTGTAAAGCTGCAGCTTGTTCCTATTATTGTTCTCTTGGGCGAATCACGATTGAACTCTGATCAGTTAGTAACCTCTGGTGGATGTTTCTCTTCTAACCAGATGAAAGAAAGGGTGTGTGCTCCTTTCAGCTGTGAAGAATTCTCTCTCTTGTGCGAGCTTGGTCATGATAGGTTGGTTTTGTGTTACACTTGTTTCCACGATGTTTTTGTAACTCATTTGAAGAAATGGGATTTCAACATGAAATAACAACAACAAACTAAGCCATTTTCCCAATAAATTGGGTTGGCTATATAAATCATTTCCCCCACTTTGTTCAATTCATTGCTAGAGATTTACTAGAAGGTCTAAAGCAAATAGATCCTTTTCAACTAGCACATGCCATGTTGGTATTGTTATCTCTTTCTCTTGACAAATTCTATTGAGATCACGTCATTCTTTTGAACATAAATCTCTTTAGGTACACGCAAAACATGTATCAGCCTCTTAAGTCGCCCTTCCTTTGATTATCCCCAGTTAGCTTCACCTCCATTTGTTGGCGTATATTTTCATTTCTTATCTTCTCTATTTTAGTATGACTACACAGCTTTCTTAACATCCTTATATCTCATGTCTGCTACCTTCATTGTATAAACATCAACTTCCGAGAAATCCAGAATTAATAAAAATGGGCATTCCTGAGCCAAATCCTGTTGATGTAGCATTGTATGGCGAACACTACAAGATGAATATCTATAAGGATCTCCATCTCTTGTTTTCTGTCCTTTAATAGCCTAACACTTGGTGCCATAAAGTATGTAGGTCCAATCGCTGTTCTGTAGAACTCACCTTTTAACTTTACAGGAATCTTGAAATACAAATTTTAGACAATATTTCATAAAAGCCAGTGGGTGCTGAGTTTGTGACTTTTTTCATGAATGTGATCAATGAAAGATCCTCTGCAATGTTTGGGTCTTTGGGGATTTCCTCCTCTATAATAGTAGATACTAACGATAACGATATTTAAATTTGGACATAATTAATGTGTGTCGTGGGAACTCACAGAAACATGGAATATATTTTTTAGGTGCTCATGATGAATTTTGAAACTAGTTGCGGACCAAAAAGCTGGGTTTCAGAAACTCTCATGAAATAGAATTTACAAGTAAATGGTATTTCTCTCTGCGGGAGAATCAGGGAGGAATTTTGGGGGTATGGTCCTGCAACTCTAGAAGTTATGCGTGTCAGATGTTTATCATTTTTATATTTTTAAAGCTCATTGAAGACCAATATTGAATTTACACATGCTAATTAAACACACTTCAGTGCCTGTACATTTTGGCTCACCTATCCCAGATAATGGCCATGGGGCTGCCTCTTTATTCACGAGTATCCTTTTTTGTAGTTATTATAGTTTATGTTGAATGCTGTTGTCAAGTGAGTTTGAAATGTTGTCTACATCTTCCTCAACTCACCATCTTAGCATTTTTCTAGGTTTTGCCCCTTCTCACTTCAAGAAATTTCCTTTATCGTTTGCTTCTACATACATATTTTTTGTTTCTTACCTGAGATGAAGAGAATGTTTGTTAAAACTTCCAGATGGGCTATTGGGTCGCAAAAGATCCATTTACAGAAGTTTTGAGTGGTAAGAAATGATTATGGATGGACTTTTAGAGAATTGACCTTAGTTGACTTCCGAATTTAAGTTCACCCAAATGTAGCAGGTTGTTATTTTAGTCCCAAAACTATCCATAGCTAGGTTCATTTTTTGAACATCTATATAACGTGGATACACTTCTGTTAAGCCACTACCAAAAGTGCACCAAACACTACTAAAATATCCTGAATTGGGCTTGGAATTTTCATTCTAGAAGTTGCACCAAACACTGCTAAAATATCCTGAATAAAATGGAACTGTTTTGTTTATACTATCTGCCAATGATTATGGAATATGCTTCCAGGTAGGTGAATGAGTCCCACTGCTTGCTTATCATTCTCTCTGTCTCACACACTCGGAATTCTGTATTGAGCTTGGGATAGTTCTCTTAGTTCGTAAGTTAACGTAGTGATTGTTAACAAGAAACAACCATTGGCGTGCTAGTCATAAATGCTGTCTGAAAATGCACAAGAGAAGAGTCGTCATTTTGATAAATATTCTTTTAACCACAAAATATATTCGGGGGAATCTTCTGTAGCATTTAAATAGATGCTTCTATGTCGCCAAAGACATTTTGTTGTTTTCTTTCAGGAGATCTCAAAAAGTACTCTTGGGGCTGAGCCCAAATGTGTGCACCTCTCTTCTACTGAATTGATTTCTCAAGTCTTAACACAGCATTAACTTGACTTCCTTTTCGCATGACTGCCTCATTCTTTCTGTGCATCTCCACATGTATAACATGGATTGTATTTATCCTGGACTTTGATGTAAGGTTGATGACGTAAAAATGGCTGGTGGGCTGGTGGCTATCTAATAAGAAGTCCATATTGAATTCGCAGATGGTGCACACAAAATTTAGAATCTTGGTAAATCTAGGCAACACACGCTTATTAAATTGTGGAGGTAAATGGCTTACAAAACTAAATTAACCTCTGTTAAATTTCAAGAATTATAATATATTAACATATGGAAAAAGAAACAATACAAAAATTCTAAGCTATATGTTTCTTTCTGCTTGTTTATGTGTCACCTCTTTTTCCAGCCCTCTGCTTTCCATGGTTGTACCAAATTTATAGAGGAATAACCTGTAGTTTGCAGAAATGTGTTCATTCTACTCTTTTGTCCTGTTCCCTTCTTGTCTTCTCCTCTGTGAGCTAAATATAGCCCAAAGTGATCGGAGAGTTCCATAAATCATGACGGAAAGTGAAAGGTACATTAATATGGGGAAGTGTTTCAGTCTATGTTTCTTGTTCTGTTATAGTTTACTTTTGTTGATCAGATTGTGGTTCCTAATCTTATAAGTGTCAGCTTTTCTATTTTAGCATCTTGTTATTGTATAGCCTAAGTGCCTCACTAAATATAGAAAAGAGAAAGGGCTTTTGGTGTTGATCCTTTCAATTCCTTTTCAACTTATTTCTCTGTTGATGCAGGGAAGCAGGTGTAGTTGTTAAGAAGCTGGATGTTACAAGTGGAGAAGTCTGTATAAATCTAAATGAGGAACTGCTTTATAAAGAAAATGGTCCACCTGACAACTCTTCTCAGCCACCCTTTGAAGTTCTACCAGCAAACATCGAATCTGCATCCATTAAAAAACCACAGAAAAAGCAAGCTTTTTCTGCTATAACCAAGTACACCTCTGTGTTCCCAGAAAAGGTTGGTTTTCTTTGATTTTACCCGATTAAGGTATTTTCTTGCCTGGTTTATTATAGGGAGATTAATACTTGAGATTTAGTTTAGGGGAAATGTTCTCATTTATCACTCTCTATCTTGGTGTGTGGTGTGTAGAAGGAATGCAAATGTATTGATCATTTGTGCTTATGTCGTGATGTTGCTTTTTACTTCTATTGTGCAGTTTCTAAGAAAAGTTGGTTTCGAATGAATTTTTCCTGAAAGCTGCAGGAGTTAATTCATTGAAAAATATAGCTGTTTTGGTTTAGGAAGGTTGGCAAAGTTAAGTTGAAAGTTGTGGTTTTGGTTATTTATGGGTGATTTGGACAAATGGAGTTCCAGAGTATTTGAGTGAAAAGAACGCATAGTTAGTGATGTGGTAGATCTAAGTTTTTGGCTTCTTTATGGGCTTTCATATCTATGGAGTTTACTTTTCCTTAACAATTTTTCTTGGCTGGAAAAATGTGTTATATTCTTGATTTTGTTTTAGATTATGTCTAAAGAGGACTCATTTTTCTCTTAATGCCTATGATTAGTAAATTTCTGTTCCTTAACAATAAAAAAACCAAAACCGCTGTTGAGAGAAATGGGTGAGGTGGACTGAGAAAAGAATGTTTAGATTTATTCCGAAAGTATTTTAGAAGGCTACAGTAGAAAGTTCCTTTCATGCACCTCTTTTTATTTTCAGATTGTCTCAAGGGTTTTTGTATGGATGACATATAAACGTGTTGAAGACAAGATTTGAATGATATACCTATGGCCTCCTAAGAGCCTAAGCTTTTAAATCAAGTGGTTCAAGTCTTGCCGCCATCCATTGATGAAATTGTGTACGTGTCAGGTTTTGATGGGAAAAAATGAACCGTATCTACACAGGAGGGGGCATGTTGAAGACAAGATTTAAATCATATACACGTGGTTCTCTCTAACAGCTTAAGCTTTTAGATCAAGCGGTTTAATAAAATGGATTGGCTATAATGTTATTGCTGCTTTTGGTTGAAGTGATATGCCTACCTTGATCTTCCTGATTTTTGGTTGAAGTTATTACACTGTTGTTTTTATTAATTGTAGACATTCTCTAGCTGTCCTTTGGAGAGTCAAGTGATGCATATCCCAATGCTTATTTGATAGGTTGACTTCACTTTGCCTAAGCTGGATGTGAAGTTGGTGCATCAGGGTCTTGTGATTGAGAATAACATTATGGGTATCCAACTAAAAAGCATAAAATCTCGATCTGTTGAAGATGTGGGAGAAAGTACTAGGCTTGATATTCAGATGGAATTTAGTCAGATCCATGTAAGTACACAAATTTGAACCTCTAGTGTTGATTAGGTTTATGAATTTTTTCTCCTCTTTTACTGATGCAATCTATCATATTGCAGTTGCTTAGCGAAGCTAGCATTTCTATTGTGGAAATACAGAAGCTTGATGTTGTTTCCTCGGTTTACATACCACTACAGGTATGATTTTCACTAATTACATTTAATGGAATTATCGTTTGCAAAACAACATTTCCATATTCTTTGATAGTTTACCTACTAATACTTGATTAACACCACAAGAACGAGAAGAGTTTCTTATAGGGAAATCATGGGGTGAATTTGATTTTGTTTCATCTGTTTTTGGAGATAATGAATGAGATATTTAACCCGTGCATTGATATTGCCGATTCTCTGGTCTGTCTCATATGATGGCACAGGGCTGGGAAATAGGGCCTGCACTGCTTGGTCTTTCCTGATTATGTGTTTGCATCTCTCTAAATCATAACTCTGCCACTTTCTATAGCATCTTTTAACACTGCATTTTCCATCTGCCATAATCTCCACTGTCGTTCAAGTCTCCAGTCATTGTGATTTCTGTACAATATACGGAAGTCTATAAGGCCACACTAGACTTGATAAGTTATGAAATGAGAATCCGTGTCAACAAGTCGAGGTGGCAACGATTGAGAATAAGTTAAGGGAAGGATGAACGAGGTGGTTGGGTAGACTTAAAGATGATTTCACTCATAAGACTGATGTGTCCTCGAACAAGGTATAAAGGTTTAAAGAGGGAGAGGGAGAGGGAGAGGGAGAGGGAGAGGGAGAGGGAGATTTACATGACCTGTTGTAGCTATGAATGATCTAGTTGCATTGGACCTTCCAATAGATGTAACGATATACGAATGGTATGGCATACAAAGATCCATCTAGAGACCTCAAATTTATTGTGAAAATACCTACTTTGTTGTATAGGAAGTCTGCAAGACCAAGAAACATTTTCTTTTAGCTTTATATGTGTTGTAGGCATTTTGATATAGACTATTTTGAAGCGTCCAAATATGCTGAAGTTCATCTTCCTTTGACAATGTAACTGGCACCACGTAAACTAAAGTCTTTTTTCAATGGAGCATAATGTCAACCTTCCCTGGCTCCAACCTGCTGCCCTCCCTCCCAACTAAACCAGCCAAATAATCCCAAGAAGAAGACACAAAAAAAGAGGGTTGTCGTCCTTGTGGAACTGAAGCTAGCAAGCTCAAGTTTCTGTGGCATCTTAGTCAGAATGTGGACCACTCATTTTCATGCCTTTTTTCGTTAAAACTTGGTCCTTAAATTTGTCTTTATGGTGTGTAAGGTGCGTGGAGAACCTCTGAATCAATCAAATGTTAGAGATATGTTTCATATGCATGATGGATCATACATGGATGAAGGCACATGCACTGGGTTCCCTTTCTTTTTTTTTTTTGTTTTTTGTTGGTTCAAGAAGTACCAGTTTGATGACATTAGTCTCTGATTAAGTCTTTTATTTTGTTTTTTTCTGTCATTTCATTTACTTGTTTAGGATGCTTTGATTTACAGCCTGCCTCCCCTATCAGATCTGAAATTGATGTTAAGCTCGGAGGTACTCAGTGCAACTTGGTTTTAAGTAGACTAGAGCCATGGATGCGCGTTCTTCCGAAAAAGAAAAAAAAGGAGGTTTCAGTAGAAAGTCATGCTGAAGAAAAGCCACGGTCATCTGAACACAAACCAATCTTGTGGACATGCACTGTTTCAGCCCCGGAGATGACTGTTGTGCTATATAATGTGAAGGGATTTCCACTATACCATGTAAGAGACTATCTCAGTATGAGTTACTTTGCTCTGTGTCACTGTGAACAATTTTCTCATCCTCCATTATATTCTTGAGTACAGCATCCTAAGTCTTTAAACCTCTTCTGTTCTTTTTCACTTTTAAGATGACTACTTTGCTTTTGAAACTTTTTAATTATATATGCTGCACCTATTAAACTAGTGTGGAATCAGGTTGCTCAGGGAAGCTCTGAGCTCCAATATATTTTTTGTCACATGTCACTGCTAAATGCAATGTTTGACCAATACAGAATGTGATGAGCAATCTTACTACAATTCTGGATCTCAAATACCTAAAATGTTGATATTGCTGATTCACACCTTCCAAGTTCCTGGTGGTGGTATCAATTTATGCATCACTTCTTTTGGCATCTGAAACAAACCATTCTTGTTTTGAATTTACGTTGGGTAGGTCTTTGGATATGTTGAGCAAATTTAACATGACACAGTTGGTTTATGAAGTAGATTTATCGGCACAATAAAATTATATAATTTTTAGCAATATCTTGCAGCTGCAAAAACTCAACTCTACAAACCCGTATGCCCTTGCTAAAATCTGGTTTTGGCCAACATTGATCCAGTTTTTCCACTCCACTCTTTTACGGGCCATCTTCAAAGTTAATAAGAAAGGTTCACATCCTTTCTAGTCATTTGATTCCATTTGATTTTAGGTTGTCCTATTCCTGTAAGTTCATCACTAATACTAGTCCCATCGGTAACCATCCAGTGGGTTTGTTCCCAAACCACGCCAGTCAGTTTCTTTCATACAATTTATCTTTAGTGGGGGGGCAGTTCAACTAACTCATGAACATGCATCTCGGCATCATCAAATCTAACTGTTAAATATATAATTTCCTCACATAGAGAGACAAGAAAGACCATTTCAGCAATTGTGCTACATATTATATTCTTCTTGGTGAGTGGTGGACACTTCTATATATTTTGTGTCCTAAGGACATCACTTGCATCTTTTCAATCCCAGTTTAATACTCTCTACTTTCAAATCCTGTGTTTTGAATACATGGACTAATATGAATCTCACTTATAGCAAACTGTAGTTTTTAATTCTGCATTTTCAATACATGTTGATAAATGTATTGAGATTACAATGGGAAACCCTTTGGTCGTCATCAAGTTACACAAACAAATTTACAAACTTGTGTGCGATAAGATAGAGAATAACCGAGAATATTTTGTCAAGACATTGGATTTATGCAAATATGTGGAATCAGAATTCTCTATAGTTCAAGATCTTTGGTAAGTCAGATTAAGCCCTGTAAGTCACGTGAAGATGTACTTATGAGTTTAGAAGGTTTCTATGTTTCTTTATTTGTTTCTTTTTCTTTTCCCTTCCTGAATCGTGACGATATTCTTATTAAGGAGGAAGGGCTGGAAGGGGAGAGTGTCTGTTCTCAGAAACTTTAAATTTTATTTGCGAAGGATGTGCTCAACCAAGAAAGTTGCTATTATCTTGAAAATAAGTAAATGACGAAAAATATCTATAAATTCTTAAAGATGCATACAAGTATGATATTTATCACCGACCATTAGGGAGGTTTTCACCCCCACTCACACAAAAAAGTCATATACATTTGTCTTCACCCTCTCAATTTTTTTTTCTTCTCAATTTCCTCATATCTCTCCTTCCCAATTCTCTCTTTTTTCACCATTCTTCTCCAAATATTTCCTTCTCAACCTTGTTCGTCCTCATTATTCACCACCATTCACTCACCAACTTATATCAATCTCCATTTATTTTTCTACGGTCGGATTCCACCGATAAACGGTATACTAGTATTGATAGTTAATAAGCAGCTGTTTGTCTGTCTCATAAACCCTACATATCACTGCTTATGCTTAATTTCATCTTTGAGTTTAAATTGTGATGACACCCTGACTATCAATTTCAAAATGCAGGGTTGCTCGCAATCATCTCATGTCTTTGCTAACAACATATCTAGTTCACGCACCACCATACATATGGAACTTGGTGAACTAAATTTACACATGTCTGATGAATATCAAGAATGCTTGAAAGAAAGCCTCTTTGGCGTGGAAACAAATATCGGTTCTTTAATGCACATTGCTAAGATCAGCTTGGACTTGGGTGAAAAAGATATGGATTTACTTGAAGATGGTTCCAAGTGTAAAACAGTTCTTGCCATTGATGTAACCGGCATGGGTGTCTACTTGACCTTCAAGCGTCTTGAATCACTGATATTGACTGCTGTTTCCTTGAAGGCCTTGCTGAAAAAATTATCTGCTTCAAGCAAGAAACAATCGCATAGCACAGGAGTGAGGTCATCCAGGTCACCAGGGAAAGGGATGCAACTATTGAAACTGAATCTTGAAAGATGCTCAGTGAATATTTGCGGAGACGTGGGCTTGGATAACACAATTGTTCCAGACCCCAAACGTGTTAATTATGGATCTCAAGGTGGTCGTGTTTTAATTAGCATGTCAGCGGACGGGACACCTCGCACTGCAAGTATAATGTCTACATTCTCTGATGAATTCAAAAAGTTAAAGTACTCTGTATCACTTGAGATTTTCCACCTAAGTTTTTGCATGAACAAGGAGAAACAATCAACGCAGGTGGAGCTTGAAAGAGCTAGATCTATCTATCAGGAATTTCCAGAAGACAGCAATCCTGGAGCAAAAGTTGTCTTGCTTGACATGCAGAATTCGAAGTTTGTAAGGCGATCTGGTGGTCTAAAGGAAATTGCTGTTTGCTCTCTCTTCAGTGCGACAGATATATCTGTCAGGTGGGAGCCTGATGCTCATATTGCATTATTTGAACTTGGGTTACACTTGAAGTTATTGTTACACAATCAGAAGCTTCAGGAACAAGATGATAGGGAAAAAAATTCAACTGTGAAAGATAATGAGCCAAAGAAAGATACATCTTTGGAATCAGTGCGGCTTGACAAACAAAAGAAGAAAAGAGAATCAATTTTTGCTGTTGATGTGGAAATACTCAGTATATCAGCTGAGGTTGGAGATGGGGTTGAAACCTTGATCCAGGTTCAATCCATCTTTTCTGAGAATGCTCGAATTGGTGTGCTTCTTGAGGGACTTGTGCTCAATTTGAACGAAGCTAGAGTTTTCAGAAGCAGCAGGATGCAAATATCTCGAATCCCCAATGCCTCTGGTAGTGCTTCAGATGCAAAATTTGAGACACTAACTACATGGGACTGGGTAATTCAAGCCCTTGATGTACATATATGCATGCCATTTAGGTTGCAGTTGCGTGCAATTGATGATTCCGTGGAGGAAATGCTGCGAGCTTTGAAGCTTGTTACTGCTGCTAAAACTCAACTAATATTTCCATTTAAGAAAGAGAGTGCAAAACCTAAAAAGGCTGGTTCAACAAGAACTGGATGTGTAAAATTTTGCATACGTAAACTAACTGCTGACATTGAGGAAGAGCCAATACAGGGTTGGCTTGATGAACATTATCAGCTTTTAAAGAATGAGGCACGTGAATCAGCAGTTAGGTTAAATTTTCTTGAGGAACTTATTTCCAAGGGTGGCCAGTGTCAGGGAGCATCTGAACGACATGATTCTAGTCATGAAGGAAAATTTCATTATAAGGGCGAGGAGATTGATGTACAAGATGATTCAGCTATTCAAAAATTGCGTGAGGAGATATATGAACAGTCATTCCGGTCATATTTCCGAGCATGTCAGAACCTTGTGCCATCACAAGGATCAGGAGCCTGTAAAGATGGTTTCCAATCTGGTTTCAAACCTAGCAAGGGAAGATCTTCTCTTTTTTCCATTTCTGCTACTGAGGTAGATTTTAGCTTGTCGAAAATCGAAGGGGGCGATGCTGGGATGATTGAAGTGTTGCAGAAGCTTGATCCAGTATGTCGTGCCCATAGCATTCCATTTTCAAAACTTTATGGCGGAAACATTACTTTGCATACAGGTTCCCTTGTCGCTCAGATACGAAACTACACAAGTCCTCTATTTGCTGCAACTTCAGGTCGATGCGAAGGCCGTCTTGTGCTGGCTCAGCAGGTATGTATATTTCTTTCGTTACTCTCTCCCTCTTGTATGTACTTTCATGCTAATGATACATACTTATCTAATTGATAGTACCTAATATAAATTTGCTATTGAACTCCCCGCCCCACTCTTGAGGCCTTCATTAATCACCTCAAATCTTACGCCTTGAGTGCTATTTGTCAAGACCTGTGCCTTAACTTACTAGGTTCACGTCTCTAGACATAAGACTTGGGACGACTGAGGTGTCTGTTCAATTATCTTGCTCTCTAGCCATTTTACTATTGCCTTTGCTTTAAGGTCGTTTTATAGCCTATAATGTTTTATAGATTTTCTGGCCTATTTTAGACAATGCAACCCTAAAAACTAGAAAAAGGAATTGGAGAATAGAGAAGCAAATGAGGTACTGCGGCATTTTCCTTTCCTGAGCCTCGAACCGAAAAATAGGTAAAAAATTATAAAAACACAAAAATGAGCCAAACAACGACAAAAACACAAAAATAGAAGTCCATATTAAACAATAAACTATCATAAAGATCCATAATAGAAAAACACAATATTTTTTTTAGAATCCAGAAGGCTATAATCATGCAACACGTTGGAATAAAAAAGAGACGTAGAGAAGAAATCCAGAACAAGTCATACAACAGAAACAGGAAATAAAAGAAAAATAGAAACCCAACCAGACAAAAAGACAAGACAGATAACTGGAGAAAGAGGAGGGGAAATATAGAAACAAGCAAAAGCTAAAAGTAAAGAGAAATGTTGAATTACTGTTGCCGCCATGCACATTTTTCCAAGAGTGATTATGTTTTGTGTTTGGCTGTTGAAGTTTTTTATTGTTGCTGTTAACTAGTGTGGTCTGCTTTATTGGAATGCTCATTATTATCTGGCTTTATTTATGATAATATTATGTAGTGTTAAATAAAGAGGACAGACTTTTAAAACTACGTGGGGATCAGCACGATGAAAAATTGAAAGCAACAATGGCCCTTTCTGTTTGTTTATTATAATAATATTAGTATCAGACCAAGACAAGAGACTTTTAAAATCCTGTGGGACCCATTATAATAAAAAATTGAAACCAATTGAGGCCTCATTCACCTGAGGCTTACACCTTGAAAAATGATCTTTTAAAGTGCGCTCTGGGCATTTTTCTACCTCATCGCGCTGCTGCGTGCGCTTCAAGTGATTTTTGAAACACTTTAGAGAAGAGAGAAAGTGAAGCAAGCATGCCTTAGCTTTCAAAAACCATTATTTTAAAAAGCACTCGTGCCACACATGAGGTCTTCATTAAGCACCTAGAAGGTTATGCTTTCAGTGCCATTTGCTACATCTCAAAGCATAAGCCTACGGGTAGTCGAGGTTTGTAATCAAGTCTTTCTCTTTTTGGGCTTTTTATTACTGCTTTTAGCATGCTCTCCTTTTATCTTCTTCCAGGTCACAATTCTCCCCCTGAAAAGAAGTTTTAGGAAAGAAGGGCTTGTATTAAAACAAGTGACATCCATGATAACATAGAATTTTTCGAAATGTGGATCACAACATTTGTAACCCTTCTGGGTAGGAGAATATTCGAGAAAAAAAATTTAATGGCTTTAATATCAAGTTTTCTCCTACAGGTTTGATGGACATGAACAAATGCACTAGAACCAACCACTATAGGAGGCATTGAAGTAAAGATTTTGGTTAGAGGGTAACTTTTCAAAAATGTGCTTAATGGAGTTGGAAATTTAATACCCTAGGAGGCATCCTATTGATTGAGTATGCAACAGTGAGAACAAACCCTGTTGTAGACATACTAGACCATGCTACTTCTAATATGCGTTTAATTTTCCTCTCCGTAATCCCATTCTGTTTAAGAGTACAAATTTGTTCGTGGTTTCAAAATTTTCAACTTCACCCATTTGAGTATGAATAACATAGAGTTTGACTGCAGATTGCCCTAGACTTGAAACTGTATTATCTTTTTATCATTACACCTGCATAATATGATGCAATGGTGATAAAAACTAATTTAAAATAACGAGAGACTATATATGAAGTCTATGATTATAAATAAAGGTTTAAACTTAATACTGCAAAAAGGAGGACTCTTAACACTGACTTAGGGGTGTAAAAGTGATTGCCTACTTGATTTTACTTTAGTAAAACTGGCGGTGGCTGCTTGAATAAAATATCCTAGTGCCAAAGCCCTCCCAAAATGTCGAGTCACATTATCACATTGTGACACTTCTCCCAGTTTCATTGTCACAGAAATGACTGTTATTTTATCATGGATATGGATACACTCTGTATCAATTAGTATTTTGATAATGGTATATCAAAGACTCAATGCTGCAGTATTTTCAGCAGATTTGGAAGTCTGTGGAGTGATTCGCTGAGAAACTAAAAAAACTGTTACTGACTGTTCAATTTGTAAGCATGTTAGTTATGCATGAATTAAGATGCTTATGTTACTTTCAGATTTTATATCTGAAGGGAAACAAATGCTTACATTGTGGAACAGCTCAAGAACCAGTGTGTTCGTCTAAAAGCTTGAATAGTTAATAGCCTAGGATCTGCTGTTTTTACTTTTGCATTCTCTGGATTTTATTTTAAGTTTCGTTCTGAGTCATGATTATGATCTTATTTGAGACATCTTTGACCTTTTTCTTTCTTTTATTTGCAGGCAACCTGTTTCCAGCCCCAAATTCACCAAAATGTCTTCATCGGAAATTGGAGGAAAGTTCGCATGCTTCGCTCAGCTAGTGGCACAACTCCTCCAGTAAAAACATATTGTGATTTGCCCATACATTTCCAGAGAGGAGAAGTTTCCTTTGGCGTTGGTTTTGAACCATCGTTTGCTGATCTTAGCTATGCTTTTACTGTGGCTCTTCGTAGGGCCAATTTAAGCATTAGGAATCCAAATCCAGACGTTCAGCCAACTAAAAAGGAGAAGAGCTTACCGTGGTGGGATGAAATGAGAAACTATATTCACGGGAACACCACTTTATATTTTTCTGAGACCAGATGGAATGTTCTTGCTACCACGGATCCCTATGAAAACTCTGATAAACTTTGTATTGTTTCGGGTTATATGGAAATCCAGCAATCAGACGGCCGTGTTTATGTTTCTGCTAAAGATTTTAAGATTTTACTGAGCAGTTTAGAGAGCTTAATGAATAATTGCAGCTCGAAACATTCTATTGGTTTTTCTGGAGCTTTACTTGAGGCCCCAATTTTCAGTGTTGAAGTGACAATGGAATGGGATTGTGAGTCTGGCAATCCTCTAAATCATTATTTATTTGCACTTCCCAATGAAGGGGTTCCTCGTGAAAAGGTTTATGATCCCTTCAGATCCACTTTTCTTTCCCTGCAATGGAATTTTTCTCTTAGGCCCCATTTGACTTCTAGTGGCAATCAATCACAATCCTCTTCCATTAATAATCATTCTGCTGTGGATGGAGTTGCCTATAGTCCATTGAAATCAGGAAATGCATTTATCGATGGACCAACTGTGAATGTTGGTCATCATGATTTAGCATGGCTTGTTAAATTCTGGAATTTGAACTACATTCCTCCTCATAAATTGCGGACTTTTTCCAGGTGGCCCCGATTTGGGATCCCTAGGATTCCCAGATCAGGCAATCTGTCCCTAGACAAGGTAATGACAGAATTTATGTTCCGGGTTGATGGAACCCCAACATGCATTAGGCATGTGCCTTTACATGATGACGACCCAGCTAAGGGACTGACATTTAAGATGACAAAGCTGAAATATGAACTCTATTATGGTCGCGGTAAGCAAAAATATACATTTGAATGCAGACGTGATCCTCTTGATCTTGTCTATCAGGGTCTTGACCTTCACATGCCCAAAGTATTTCTAAATAGGGTTGATTGCCCTACTGTTGCAAAAGTACTTCAAATGACTAGGAAACAATCCCAGTCTGCATCAATGGACAAGGTCACGAGTGATAAAAACACCTCTACAAGCAACAACACTGAAAAGCACCTTGACGATGGATTTTTATTATCATCTGATTACTTTACAATCCGAAGGCAGGCTCCAAAGGCTGACCCTGCAAGGTTATTAGTGTGGCAGGAAGCTGGTAGAAGAAATCTTGAGATGACGTATGTCAGATCTGAGTTCGAAAATGGGAGTGAAAGTGATGGGCACACAAGATCTGACCCAAGTGACGATGATGGTTATAATGTAGTTATTGCTGACAATTGTCAGCGAATTTTTGTGTATGGTCTGAAGCTTCTATGGACTCTTGAAAATAGAGATGCTGTTTGGTCCTGGGTAGGTGGGTTATCCAAGGCATTTGAACCTCCAAAGCCTTCTCCTTCTCGGCAATATGCACAAAGGAAGTTGCTTGAGGACAACAAGGTGCTTGATGGACCTGAAATGGTCAAAGATGATAACCAACACATGGATGCTTCGAGATCTCAATCTTCATCGTCAAATCAAGTCTCAAACGAGAACCCTTCATCTAGTGCAAATGGTAAGTTCTGAAACTTCATATATCTTTCATTGATGTGCAGGTGAAATTGTTTGTCCCCTAAGAGAAGAAGCTTGGCACTCGGCCAAAATGATACAGACGTGCGTCTGAAGAGAGCTACGTCAATTAAAAACCACTTAGACATTCGGTTATGAGCCAGTTCACCACTTCTAGATCCCACCCTCTTTCACCAATTTGGTTTTGCCAGCCAAAACGTTTGTTCTCTTGCATTTATCTCTGATTAGCATCGTTTTTTAGTTGATATGCATTTTTTGTGCATAATACAGCAAATCCTGGCAACAATGATGACTCTGAGGAGGAGGGCACACGCCATTTCATGGTGAATGTTATTGAGCCGCAATTCAATCTTCACTCAGAAGAAGCCAATGTAAGGAATTATCAGCATTGGAACTTAATATGTTTAGAACTTTATGGCAGACCAAAAAGAACAAATATGTAGGCAGCTTTACAAAAACTCTCTAAAGCATGTGATGATGAATTTCATTGTGGGGTTTGATGTACATTGTGTGGCCTATAAGTTTGGTCACAGGTGAGAGATTCTTTTCTGAATAAGGGAAGTGGTCCTAGTGGGTCTTTGGGGATCTTTTGGATGCGACAGTACCCAATTACAGTGCTTAAAGGTCGGTGGAGAAGAAATAAGAGAAAGAAAGAACATAAGAGAGCTTCACCACCGCAAGTGTTAGACGAATTCATACAACAGAATACCAAATTTTTGTATTCATTAAGTCTATATAAATAAAGAAATTTCTTAACTATTTATGGACCTCTAAAAGAATTTATCTCCTGGCACATGGACTAAGACCCTTAAACAGGAAACCCCTGACTAATTAAATCTGAGATTAAATCAAGACTACTAAAAAATCCTGATTAAAAGTAGGATTGCATTAAATAACTAGTTAATCCATGGACAGCTTTAGCAAATATTAGAAAACCAAACTACCTTTGACTCTAGAAACATAGAAGTTCTGAAGTTAAATATTCTAACAGCTTTCTTAACAAACTAAAATACATATTTCATTTTAATAAGTGCTAAAACTTGTTCCTAATCCGACTAGACATAGAATTCTAGCTTTCCTCTTTGTTTGTAAATATGTTCAGCATCAATATATGGACTTCGTTAAGATGGTGACTTAATTGGCATCTTGAACTTGAGCATTTTGAACCAAGGTTCAAGCTTTAACTAGTTGTCAGGCTAGTGGTTGGTTCCGATGCATAAAAGCTACCCCATTGGTGCTATCAAATATGTAAGCCTGCATTTTTAGGGGGGGTCAACAATAAGCACAATGAATCGGGTATATTAGTGGATAAGTTTGTAATACCTTTGGGCATCATCAGATATATGGAAGTTGTTAAGTTGTATATAATCTTGGTTTACGTCAGTAATTCGTAAGTTGGGCTTAAGCTCCTTAAGACAAGGGTTTAAGCTCGAGCAACTTTCTGTACTAGTGGAGCAACACAAACCATTTCGACATATTAATAAATTAGAAGAGCCACATGCCACGTAGAAAGATAATTCTGGAATAATTATCACTAATGATAATTTTACGATGCTTATATTCATATAGTAATATGGTAATGCCCTTTATTGACAGGGTAGATTTTTACTCGCTGCTGTTAGTGGCCGTGTTTTAGCTCGGTCATTCCATTCAGTCCTTCAAGTTGCCCATGAGATGATTGAACAAGCACTTGGTGGAGAAAATATTCCAATTCCTGAATCTCAACCTGAAATGACGTGGAACCGCATGGAGTTCTCTGTCATGTTGGAGCATGTGCAGGCTCATGTAGCTCCAACTGATGTAGACCCTGGGGCTGGATTGCAGTGGCTTCCAAAAATTCGTCGGAGCTCACCAAAAGTGAAGCGTACTGGAGCTTTACTGGAACGGGTGTTTATGCCCTGTGACATGTACTTCCGCTATACAAGGCACAAAGGTGGAACCTCTGATTTGAAGGTATGTATCAACATTCTGATAGGATATAGGTCACAGTTGCCAACCACCAACTAATATGGTATTTAATGTGAATTGTGAAGGCTTTTCCTTTTACTTTATTATCATAGCTTATCATATATTCATTATGGTCCAGGTGAAGCCCTTGAAAGAGCTTGCTTTCAATTCTCGTAATATAACAGCAACAATGACTTCTAGACAGTTTCAAGTCATGCTTGATGTGTTGACCAATCTTCTCTTTGCTCGTCTCCCTAAGTAAGAATATAACTACCAGTATTTGTTTTTCTACTTGAATAACTGCATTGCTATAATGTTTCTGTGGTTTTCATTGCAGTACCTTGATAGCCATCCCATTAAGTTACTATTTGATTGATGCAGTGGTTATCGGTGTCTTAGATTGGGGTTTGCTTTATCAAATTCTTTGATTTTGCAAATAATTATGCGCCAAATATGTGAGAGGCATATGTTATAATAGAAGAGAGTGCAGTTATACCTAATCTAAATACTATAACATCCAAACATTCTTCCATATTTTGATAATGAATTTGGAAACTATTGGCTTTAATGTAACAGGCAGCAAAATGATGGAAATGAGTAGAATTGTTTTTAGCCATATCCAGTTAGAAATGTTCCTTCACTTGTTAAAATGACTTGACCCCATAACCAACCGATTTATGTAGAATGCTATGTACTCACCATGGATTTGTAATAAGCTAGTTACCCATGTTATCACTCAATGCTAATTAATGCTAAGTTACATTATTAAGTGGACCTAGCAGCAAGGCAAATATCAAGCTATTCAAAATGATGTATTTTATGTTGAGTGACTTAAAGGTTATTTCTTTTCATCAAGATTGCAGAATTGCCAAAACTATGGGTGGTTTGGTAGCCTAAAAGGTAACCGCAGGGCAGCTAACATAAGTTGTGAAATTTCAAGCAAGTGATGCATTTTGCCCAATGACAATTTCAACTGGATCAAATACTTCTATGGATGACAGCATCTTTTTTTTTTTTGGATCAATTCGTGATTAGCATCTGTTGAGATGGTGATTTTATGTATAATTTTAGTATGTCATGATGTAGGGTTAACTATACATGACAGTCCTTACTAGTTCACGTCTTTCAGAAGTACTTGGTCTTTTTAAGGAATGATAACACATTACTATACATGTTAAAAGTTCCATAGTATTGTAGTTGATGAGCAAGTTTTATTTAAGATCTTACTTTTTTTCTTTGAGTACTGTCATAATTGAAGTCAATTATAATTTAGTGAACAAAGTCGTGCACAATTTGTTCATTCCAATTCTACTGTCAAGAACATGGAAAATATATATTTCTCCTAGATTGGTACTCATATTCTCTTGATTGAACAGTTTATCTAGATATGACTGATATTACATTACCTGCAATTTGATTTATTGAATTCCTCACGGTCTCAAGTGATTCAATTGTCGATTCAGGCCTCGAAAAAGTAGTCTGTCATATTCAGCCGAAGATGATGAAGATGTTGAAGAGGAGGCAGATGAAGTGGTTCCTGATGGGGTTGAAGAGGTAGAACTGGCAAGAATTAATCTTGAACAGAAAGAGAGGGCACAGAAGTTGATCCTTCATGACATAAGTAAATTGTCGCTTCGTGGTGATATATCTGTTGACGCATACTCAGAAAAGGATATGGATCTATGGATGATAACTGGCGGAAGGTCCACAATGGTAATCCAAAACATTTTCCAAAGTGTTTTTATTTTCGCAATCTCTCATTTTAAATCTTATCTGGATTTCTAGTTTGTATCTTTCATCGCTGGTCTGTGCTAGTGTAACAGTCATTCATTCTTTTCAAGGCTAGATGTGTGCTGACTTTTCTTTCTTCATAGTTATATATAAATTTGAATGTCTATTTTATGGGCTAATTCATTAGAATGCAATATTGGTGGCTATGTTAATTTCTGCAATTAGGTTGATACAACCGTATATCGAAGCCGCAAACATTACATCTTCTTGTAGAAGGCCCCTGTTTATCAGTAAAGTTCATTCATGTATATGTGGATATCTGAACGAGAATGATGAAGAATAAGAGAACTTTAATTATAGTAGCCTGAATTTTATGTGTTCTCAATTCCATCAAAAGCTCTCCCATGCCTGCTGCTTGCACTTGAATCGCCCTCTACTCTATGTTTTCTCTTCAGTAACTTGTTTGCTGATTCTCTTCGTAAAACTTGGCATTTAGTGTGTTCTATCTGCATTTCTGCAGGTTCGTTTTTATTTTGGTTTCATGTATGTGTATTGTATCTTCATGTCTATAGGTCACTCAGGAAAAAAAGAAAAATTACATCAGATTTGTAGGATGGTCTATCTCACAAGCAAAAATCTCAGCAGATGAAAATATCATAATATTAGAGATTACTAAAGATCTTTGGAAATGCTTCCAAAAAATTAGAGATAATGAGCTCAATACCTTCAGTACGTACAATCTTGAATATCTCCTTATTCTTATGGAGAGGTCCCATAATACTCTTCCACAATTCATGTGGCAACATTTTCACTCTTGAAGTTGTCACTGAATAATTTTGTCAATCATAAAATACCTGCATCGCCACGCGTACCTAGATTGATCCAACTGCTTTTCGGTATGCTTTTATATGCCTATAGTTGTGTATGAAATGTAATGGAATAAATTACATAAAAAGAGTTCATTTCTCAGGTACAAAGACTGAGGAAAGAGCTCACTATTGCACAAAAGTCTAGAAAGGCTGCATCTGCTTCTCTAAGGATGGCTCTGCAGAAAGCTGCACAGCTACGGCTAATGGAAAAAGAGAAAAACAAAAGTCCTTCTTATGCTATGCGTATATCTCTGCAAATTAATAAGGTTGTCTGGGGAATGCTTGTTGATGGAAAATCATTTGCTGAAGCTGAGATAAATGACATGGTGAGTCTCATGAAATATTACGAGATTGCTTGTGTCCTTTCTTTAAGCTCCCGTGAATGACTACAGAGTTTCTTGTGCAAATATCAGTTACGAGTTGATGTAGATCAAATTATACATGAGCTTTTGCATCATCTTTGGTTAAACGGCATGGAATATCTACTTGCAATTAATTTCTTTTTGTATCTGCTGTTTTATCTCTTTTCAACTTGCTCTATGCTAAAGTTTAATGTTGATGTATCAGTGAAATTATTCTGACTCCCTCACCAACAAGGATGATTGCTTTTATTGTTTTGTGGTCAATATGCTCCAGATGGTTATCTGTTACATTTAGATTCAGTTTGGCAATGCTGAGCACCTTTATTAGGACCTCTTCTTCCTTTATTTCCAATGCCATGCCTTGCTATGTAAGCACTACTTGTGGAGATTAGAAATAACCCTTCATTTTTTGTTTGGCTTTCATTTCTTCGATGATTCAGCTTGTGAATATTGGTATTAGCCATACACGTCATGTTTGTACCCAAAAACTTGGAACTGTTAGCTTTCTGCTGTAACTGATGATGGTGTATAAATGATTTACTTGATTTCATTTGTTCTCTTAGTCTCAATGAAGTGCTTATGTTGCAATTTATTGCTGCAGATATATGATTTTGACCGGGATTACAAGGATGTCGGTGTTGCTAAGTTCACAACCAAGTACTTTGTTGTAAGAAATTGCCTGCCCAATGCCAAGTCTGATATGCTTTTGTCAGCATGGAATCCTCCTCCTGAATGGGGAAAGTATGAATTTTCTCTTCATTAATGTTCATTGCCATTAACCTTTTATAGCCATTTACCTTATTTTCTTGTTGCTGTGGTAACATGCATCTGTGGTAGAGTTGCATCCGCCTCCAACATTTCCTCATATGTTTTTATGGCTGGTATATATTATTGGACTTACATTGTATACCCTGACCATGCAAAACAAATGTTACACAGGCTGCCTAGTGTCACCCCACAAGTATCAGACTCCTTCCCTCCAGGGAATTATTAACTGTTCCAGTGTAGAGCAGTTGCTTCTGATTACATGGCACAAATCTAAAAATGGCAGTGGATAGAACATAAAGTTTGGAATTATTTTTTTATTTTTTTATTTTTTTAGGCTTATTAGAACTTTTTGTTTTTCTAATATAAACCACTACAGACGAACCCCCCACCCAAACCCCAGCCCTGTCGAAATACATTTTGTAATCAGTTTTGTGAGTTCAGCTGTTGAATCATTTGCTATACTGTGCAGAAGAGTAATTTCCCACCTTTGACTTAACCAATGGGTGCATCTTGGTTCATCCCCGTCTCTACCCACTAAATAAATTCTTTACGTGGCAATCTCCTGCCGCCAGGTCCACTACCATGCACAGTCACCCTATTTTGTGGTACCTTGTAGTTGTGTCGCCTCAACTCCAGTCTGCTGAAATCTTCCTTATCACAACCTTTCAAACTATGTTTCTACTTTTCTGTAGATAAATAATACACAATTGATACAGTAATCAAGTGGCTTTTGATCTTTGATAAGATTTTATGTGCCCTTTAATAGGTTGGTGTGCAAACTTCTGAAGAACATAAGGTTTAAGGTACTCCGTAAGTTTAAGTTTCCAAAAGCATAGAAGATTGGAAATCAAGGTGGTGTTCGATTTTCATCAAGACCAAAAAGATTTTTCTAGGTTCTAATTCCCAATTTTTTCCCTCCTTTCCCAAATTTATCACCTTAGAAACTAGTTACTTAGAAATAAATCTGTGATTCGTGAATTCATATTTCACAGCTGTACAAATGTCCACCCTGACACAATATCTATATAGATCAGTGCACAGTTTCTTTATTTGCAACTCCAGACATTTCACTTATGTTTCATACTTATGCATCATTCTCAGTATTGAATTGTGAAATATGAAGCACGGATGTGGCCTTGGTAGTAAGCTATACAGCATTGCACGGGCATCTCTATGTATTGACTCTTTCTGAGTTTAGTATAAAACGCCATGTGAAAATAAAACATGTCTTTGTGCAAATGTAAATAAATATTATGAACGTATGGGTCGCTAACATTGTATGTGTGCAACATGTATAACTTTAAGATGTGTGAATTTTGGTTCTTCGTAGCCCTTCTTATGTAGTTCATTAATGTGGAACAATGTGTTAATCCACACATTTAAAATTGTTAGAAAATATCCTGAAATTTATTTTCATTAGAAATTTTACTTTTAAACTGATGTAGGACAAGTCTGTGGGATCACTTTTCAAAAATGGATCACAACCGAATCGTTAAAAATTAGTCTTTTAGTGGCTGTTAGTGCTTGTTTAGGGTCTGAAAGGTTGACAAAACAGAAAGATTATGTGAGTTGAATATAGGTAAATCTTTTGAAGTTTAAAGCTTCGAATACTGGAAAGAAAAGAAATTTTGGTTGCTGAGCAGGATGCTGATGAACAGTTCTTTTAATGTGTTTATTTTATGGTAGATGGAGGAGTTAAGTGCTGAATGCATGAAGATGATTTATGAAGTGGTAAAGAAGAAGAAAAGGTTCTTTATCCTCGCAAGGGATTAACCTAGTTTATACACAATTTAATTTTCAGAAGTCGTCCACTCTATTGAAATAAGGAGATACCGGCAAAGTTTAGAACAAGGAATAGGTCTGTAAGGAAGGAAGCTACGTGGTAATTAATTCTGCGTCAATACTAGATCACTAAGGGTTCGTTTGTTTTCAATTTAAATTTTGCTAAAAAACTGAAGTCAAAGTCAACAATTAATTTTAACCACACATTTCATAGACCCACAACTTTTTACAACCTTTCAACCACATATTTCATTAACTTTTCCAAAAAATCTGATTTTAATCAAAATCAAACACACTCTAAAGACACCAAATAAAATCAAAATCAATTTAAATTCATGGACCAAAATTATAGAAAACCTGCAAAATAATAAAATATCTTTTACTATTAAAACTTTTGAAGAACTACCAAAACTGATCTGCAGCCACTAAACTCAAAGGAACCATGTGAAAGTCTCTAAATTATCAAGGACATTTTCCTTTTGAATAAAAAGTATTCTTGCTCATTATAGGATCAATTATCTTTAATTTCAACTTCAGAAGTTCATCATTGATTCATCAATGCCCACTTCGAAATAGAAGATTGTTAACCACACACACCCCATCCCATCCCATGTAGGCCGGGTTCATTTCTTTTTCCCCCATAAATGCCTAGCGCATGCACAATTTTTAGTAAATGGGTGGCTGCGATGCTTGAACCTAGGTATTTTGCCGGGCTCTGATACCATGTTAATCAACTCATCTAAAAGTTTAAGCTACTAGATAGGGCCATATGTCTTCATTTAAATTTTGCCTTCAAAAAAGACGAAAGTATTTAGGAATTAATTATTTGCTCAATCCATTTATTGTCATAAGAGGCAAAATTTGCATGTGAATCCAGAATACCTGATAATTCCTGTCACTATCAATGCTCACAGGCACACACGTGCATGCAAGCACTCACAAACACACACACACTCACACATACACACACATACAGGGGAAGAGAGAGAGAGAGAGAGAGAGAGAGAGAGAGAGAGAGAGAGATTGTGGAAAAATTGACGACCTTACTAATATGATGAAATTTGAACTTCAAACACGCCCAAACACTCACAAACACCCACTGCTTGATTACCTACTAGACTTACTAATATTATACAATTCAACTTCAATTTAATTTTTGTGCCGAGTGGCAACATTCGGCATGCTAATTACAAATTAAACATTAGGCACACTAAGCAAATGAACTAATTATTTAAAATCCTTATTCCTCTCCAAGAAATCAAAACCATGAAATGCAGCAAACCCTCCCAGCATTGTCTTATTTGTTTTTTTAATTGAACACAGGAAAGTGATGCTTCGTGTAGATGCAAAACAGGGAGCTCCGAAGGATGGGAATTCTCCTCTTGAACTGTTCCAGGTCAGGAGTTCTTTATAAATTCTTTCATAAATTTGAAGTAGCAATCTATTTCAGTTGTATCAAACATTAAAATACCTGAGAATTGGGTCCTTCCGCTTCAAGCGTTATGATACTAAAATATTTCTTTTAACTTAAAGCCTTAGTTTTCTGTATTTGTTAATAGCTTTCATAGATCATACAACAGAATAGCAAGTGGTGTCTGTATTATATGAAGCAATAAAAATGGGAGGGGAGGTAGTGTTGTATTCCATGGAAAGTGCCAGTATTTTCTGATTTGACCATGGTTGGTGTGTCCCTTGTTCAGAGTTGGGAGCATTTTCCATCATCTATGAGAAACAAATATATATGCTGCTCGACTGCAGCTGATATAGCACTGATTGAGTTTCGGAGGTAGAATCATATATAAGGACGACAATTTTGAAATTTATCATGGAGTGGACTTGGGACCAGCAATATTAACTTGAGGTTAAAGTAATGAGCTTATCTCATTTCCCTGACCTTAGGCTAGGCTATCTCTTATTAGAGAAACATGATATCATATCTGCTGGAGTTTGGGTTTATAGCCCAAGAGTTTTTTAATTTTTGATTTGGAGATTTTACAGTCTACCATTTCCTAATTGAAGGATAGTTTCCTACTTCTTATGTCTTTCTAGGTCAGTTATCACAGCCTTCTACAAATTAGCTTACCTTTTCTTTTCCAACTATCATAGATTTTGATTGTCATGTAGATAGACAAGGAATGGAATTGGATAAATGAATAAAGGCTACAAATACAGTTTAACAACCAGCTTCGTTTTTATTTCAAGTTTCATGACAAGAAACACGTCCACTTCAGCTGCAGTGGTGATAGGCTTTGAGGGGGGGACAAAGAAGGTGATAGAGGGCGTTGTTTGAATACCCAGAGTAATCAAATTTATAGCTGGATATGCACAACAAATGAAGGAGAGGAGAGTTATAGTGCTGAGGGATCTGGTGATCCAACCAGAGCTCTGGAAATCTAGCTGCGGCCTTTATATGATTGAATGAAGTTCTTTCATTGTTTATTACAAGACTATCATTATTCATATAGATGGAAAACTGGTCTATCTCGTTGAGAGAGGTAAAGGAACTTTGAGGTATTAAGTTAGAGTTGACAAAATCTTAGGTGGGGTTGGGAGGGGGAGGGGGAGGGGGAGGGGGAGGGGAAAGAATTTTGTTATTTTAAGATGTAAATTGGTTTCAGCCTGGAAAGTCCGGTGCCAAGCAAGTGGACATGAGTAGATAGAGACGGTGCAAAGTTTATGCTTTATGTGGCTGGAGTTGTAGTTATTCCATCCTCGAGAAAATGTGGACTGTGTCTGAGTTTTCTACCAAAGGAAGGTGTGGATGTTGGGAGGAGGTGTGTGGGGTACATGTGGTTGATACTCAATCCTACCAGGAGCTTCAAATATTTGAATTAAGGTAAATGTAAAGATGTTGAAGATTGGCCCACGCAAGATATCATCTAGGCTACTGCAATTCAAGAAATGGGATTTTGGTGAAATGAAGTTGCCTTAGAAGGGTCCTTCTTGCACGAAACCTTGTACTTCTGTTAGATGTGAGTTTGGACTTGCTGCATTCATAATCCCTGAAGTTTAATGAGACTCAAATTGGCTTGACAATCATGGTCATAATTAATGGGAAAAGGGGGATTTATTGATATGGATAGATACTTCTTTCTTCATGTGAGTGATTAAGATCCTGTTACATGAGTTTCATTCCCTTGCTGCTTATCAATTAGCCTTGTCCAAAACAAGTGTATGGGTGAGAAAAAAATTAAGTTGTGTTTTCCCAGTGGATAATTTGATTCTTTTCTTGAAGTGGTACGCAATACCAGAGAGGAAACATACAAATACCAACTCACACTGGTCATATATAGAAATTTTAATAATAAATGAAATGAACTATTTGCTTTGTTCCTTTTTATCCCTCCCTTTGTTTTCAAATGCATTGAGGCTGAAATACTAAACTTAGGTTGTCGCCTACCTTAGTCTCTAGCAGAACAACAGAAAATTTGAAACACTTTAATAAGCATTGCCGAGGAAAACATTGTGACTATACGTTAAAATAATGTGTTTCTGGTATATTTTATTTATTTTTTCTCAAAATTTTGGAGTTGAGAGTGTTGATTTTGAGTTTTTTGTTACTTGCCAATACTTATGCTTAGTGATTCTTCTATGTTGTTTATTTTTACTTTTTTATGCTTCTAAAAATTCTAGAATTGTAATGGTAAGATTTCCTAATTGCTCAAGTGTCTAAATGGGAGAATAAAAAATTTGCTGTGTTTTGCCAATGGATATAATATGTTTCTTTCTTCAAGTGTGCATACCGAAACAGCTAATATGCGAATATCAACTGACACTGGTCATGTTGATATAAATGTAATTTTGCAAATAAAGAAAATGAAATGAAGAAGTTTTTTCTTATGTTCTTTTTTATCTCTCCATCTGTTTTTAAATGCTTTGAGGCCGAAATACTATATATTAGCTCGTAGCATTTGATACTAAAGGAACAACAGAAATTTGAAACACAAACCACTTTGGAGGAGAGTATTGTGACTAAAGCTTAAAATAATGTGTTTCCGTAATAATATATTCATTGTTTCTTTTGTTTTTGGAATTAAGAGTGTTGATTTTGCATTTTGCTCTTCATGGCCTACAATCATGTCACGTGACTCTTAAAGTAGATTGTTTACTGTTACTTTTTTACTACTAAGATCATAAGAATTTATATTTATAATTTCCGGATTTACACAAGTCTAAATGGGGTCAGGAAACACAGCCGCTTATAGATATCTATACGATCTTCAACTACACAATGAGAATAATTTATGAGAATAAGCTGAATTTGTAGTATTTTCTGTACCCACTTGAGGTACTTCATGCAAATGTTTATCCTTCCCTAATTATCAGAAAATTAATTCTGAATCCAGTCTTCTAAAACAATTTGCTGTGATCCCTAAAATTCCCACCCTACAACATTATCCTATTTTTGAATCCCATAGTCTTTATTGCCCTGTTGAAATCCAAAGAATACAAAACACCTTTAGCTGGTTACAGTTTATGTACACAAAACACATTCACCCCTAAAGGTCCTTCTCTCTCTGGCACATGCACCAACACAAAATTCGGAAAAAAGAAGAAAATAGTCCCTCCTGAACACAAACTGGTGCATATAGACCTGGAGTTATTTGTTCTGTGCTGCTCAACTTGGTGTTGCTTCCTTCACTCTTAGGTGAGCAGGGTTGGGTTTTTCACTTATCCTATTCTAAGCAATAAACCTGCAAATGCAAAGTAGTCATTAGTGTCTTTCGTGGCAGTGTAGGCATCATTGGAATTACATCTGCAGTCAGTAAATGGGCTTATAAATAGTTGGAAGTCCTGTAAACCTGAGCCCAAATGCTGCTTGACGAGTTTACAAAAAAGGATTGAAATCACAATAATTATCTTGTCAAGATAGGGAATTAAGCCTGTGGTTTAGAGGGTTTTACATTTGAGAAACACCTGCTCTGACCATTATCTATGAGGATAGCTTGATACTAAAATGTTTTCATTAGGAACTTCAGTCTTCAAGACATCTAGGGAACTTAACCCAATAAAGTAGCCTCCTATGCAAACAATGTTGTCCAACCAAAAATGAAAACCGAAGTAAAAGAAGAAAACGAGTAAGTGAAAACAAAAAATTGCATTTCTACTTATCAGTGTTGCATGTGATAAACTATGGAGAGAATAGGCTGAACTTTTTCTTGAAACTTCTATTAGCATCTACTTGATATTGATTCTTCATTCAGTTAGGTGCATATTGCATGGTAAATTTTTAATTTTTTTAAACCTGCAAATTAATTTTGTAATATGCTTTGAGAATATGGACATTATTTTTGTTATTTCACCACTTTGAATTTGGAAGATGAAATGGCACAGAGATGAAATGGCACAGCATATTTGGTTGGAAGTTGAGCACCTTTTATTCCAAGCCCTCAGGGATCCAATTTTTCCTGAGAAATTATATTCTAAATTTCTCGTAACAAGTTGCTGTCCAATTGTGCAGGTTGAGATCTACCCTTTAAAGATACATTTGACTGAGACAATGTACAAAATGATGTGGGAATATTTCTTCCCGGAAGAAGAACAAGACTCCCAACGGCGGCAGGTTTATTTAAATTCACGGCTTTTAGGTGTCAATGGGATCATCATTTAATTATTTAAACACATTTTTGTTCTGTGACATACAGGAAGTATGGAAGGTTTCAACTACTGCTGGTTCAAGGCGTGTGAAAAAAGGGACAATATTTCAAGATGCACCTGTATCTATCAGTCACTCGACCAAGGATGATATTTCCAAATCAAGCACCTCTGCCTTAGCAATTACATCTGCAACTAATCAGTCCATTATTGCTGCTGATTCCTCCCAAGTGAGTTGCCTGAAGATGATAACTTAAACTGTTGATTCCTTGTTGGTAAAGGTGTTTGCTAGAAATCACTATTCATATGGATCAGTCTTTTGATATTGAATGTTCACAGGGAAGATCTTTTGATAAGTAATTTTGAAATAATTATATTGTTGAAGACAAAATTTAGATAAATAAATTTGTCATCTCTAACAGCTTAAGCTTTTAGACGAGGTTATTCAACATGGTATGACAAATGTTCTGAGTTTAAGTTTTGCTCACCCCCATTTCTAGAAATTGTGCACGTGTTAGGTCTGAGATAACAAAGTGAACCTGGTCTTGCATGTGAAGGATCGTGTTGAAGACAAAATTCTTCCCCTCTAACAACTTAGCTTTTAGATCAGGTAATTGAACTTATATTTTGCTGATTGTTATTGAAATACATTATTTTGTGCAGGCATCAAAGCTGCAGAACATTAAAACAAATATTGTTTGTGGGTCAACCCCAGAGCTGAGAAGAACATCTTCCTTTGATAGAACATGGGAAGAAAATGTGGCAGAATCTGTAGCAAATGAACTTGTATTACAGGTTCACTCTTCCAGTGTTTCTTCATCAAAAAGTGGGCCCCTTGCTTGTCCTGAACAGCAAGATGAACCCATTAGACAAAAATCAAGAGAGTCTAAACTCATTAAACCTGGTCGATCCTCTCATGAGGAAAAAAAGGTGGGAAAGGTGCCAGATGAGAAAAGATCTAGACCTCGGAAAATGAGGGAATTTCACAATATCAAGATTAGTCAGGTTGCTTCTTTTTGTAAAATAATGATTCCTTATTCTTTGTCATTGTTAATTTTGTCTTGGAATTGATGTAATTTGTCGTCACAATGGAGCAGGTTGAGCTGCTAGTTACCTACGAAGGATCAAGATTTGCGGTAAGCGATTTAAGGTTGCTGATGGATACATTCCATCGTGTTGAATTCACTGGAACTTGGAGGAGGCTATTTTCACGGGTTAAAAAGCACATAATTTGGGGAGTCCTAAAATCAGTCACAGGAATGCAGGTAATCTTGCATGCAAATTGTTCGAGTTCCAAGTAATGGAGATTTTTCGGTATATTGGAACATGCTCTGCATTTGTTCTCTCTCTCTGTCTTTCTGTCTGTGTGTGTGTGTGTCTCACACACGCAGGCTCAGCACACAGCTGGTACAAGAAATATTCGTTGCGAATGGATGAATGTTATGCCATATGGAGGACAAGATAAATACTATCCTTTCCCCATCTATAAGAGTGTATCATCAAGAAGTTAGCATTATGCTATATACTACCCTTTCCCCTAGTTTTGAATATTTGCCTACTTGTTTTGCGTACAGGGAAAGAAGTTTAAAGATAAAGCTCATTCCAGTGGTGTCAATTTTCCCAACACCGATCTCAATCTCAGTGATAGTGATATTGGGTCAGCAGCAAAATCTGATCAGCCCCCAATATCCTGGCCTAAGCATGATGGTGCAGGTGATGGCTTTGTGACATCTGTAAGAGGCCTTTTCAACTCTCAGCGTCGCAAGGCCAAGGCTTTTGTCCTGCGGACAATGAGGGGCGAAGCAGAAAATGAGCTTTCCGGTGATTGGAGTGAAAGCGATGCAGAGTTCTCACCGTTTGCTAGGCAACTAACCATAACAAAAGCTAAGCGCTTAATTAGACGGCATACAAAAAAGTTCCGCTCAAGAGGGCAGAAAGGTCAGTAGAGCTCATCTCCTTCCTACCAGTCACCATTTGTTGTTAGTGTTGCTCTTTACCTTTCAGTTTCCCTTTTTATCTTTTCCATGTATGCGTGTGGTTGATGTTTTATTTTTCCTATTTTCAAGTAATGGCCTCCTGTTTTTGATGATTTGTAGCTTATCCTGATAATAATGTTAATCTCTGCATTGTGCCTATCAACCAATAGTTGCACACTGTCTCAGCTTCAAACAGAGAGATGTGACTGTCAGACTAATTTTTGTTTCTACATCAGGTTTATCTTTGCAGTCAAAAGAGTCGCTTCCTAGCTCTCCAAGGGAAAGCACACTGTTTGAAAGTGATTCTTCAAGTGGATCCTCACCTTATGAGGATTTCCACGAGTTCAAAAGTCTCGAGTCTTGAAGCGACAACACGAAGATCTGTAATGATTTCGAGTTTGCAGCAGAGGTATCTAATGGCTGTCTTCTTTAACATTACTCGGTAGACCACTTTGTGCATCAATTTGAGTGCCTGGAAACAAGATTGAAGTTGCATCCAAGCTATCTAGGAATAAATAGTTTAAGTTACTCGAGAATAGATACAGGGGGACGGAGACGAGGCATGATTGATAGATAACAATAATGGCCTGTTAGCATCTAGATATGATCTCTCTCTGTTTTCCCTGTATGAAAGTTGGCTTCATCGTTGGTTTTGCAGCTCTATCAACATCTTTTCTGCTCATTACTCGTTATGTTATTTCAGTACAGGGAACACTTGGGCTTTGGAAAAGTCAGTAATTTTGTAGCAAAGCAAAATGTATTTCGTACTGTCATACAAGTATAATAAAAAATCACATCTTTATATTTGTACACACCTATTTTAATGTTAAATTATTTTTTAAAAATTATTAATTTAATTGAGATTTTAATTAGATATGCCATACCAGTTCATAAATTAAGTAATAATTAATCTGGTGCTTCTTTAAATCTTTATAATTTTATCCGTTATTGATTATACTATTCAATACAAATACCAAATATGTCAAGCACCTAAAGTAAACAACTTAGTCATCGTCTTCACAATGTAGATAGTAGTAGATCAATCATGCTTCCACGAGGCCTCCACAAATTTACCAACAACATCGTCCCCCGTATCTCCAAACTACACAGTCGTCTGGTGACTCGTGTAGTCGTGTGGTACGAGAAGGGGAACCGTTCTTAGGGAACCACCTGAGTGTTTCGTTGATTACATTGTGCAGGCATTTCAGTTTTGGAAGGTCTTGTTCATCCAACAGACGACCTCGTCCACAGCATGTCTCTATTTCGGCCAATGCCTTGTTGATGGACTCTGGATGATTGAGAACAAGTGTCATTGTTGTTGTGAAAATATTGTGATTGCAAGTGTACAATATCGCACAAAAGTAATAAAGTGGATCTATTGAGTTCAAATTATCGTTCTCACGAAAACTATCTTATATAGATACTAGTTAAATTAATCTTAATGCTAATTTATTTAGAACAATTTGAATTGAGTTGATTTGAAAGATTTAAAGTAACACTACGAATTTAAGGAAATAATATAAGAACGTATGGAAAAGCAAATAACAAGAATTTAGAGAAGAATGATGGTTAAAGCGTTCAGACGAACGAATTCACCTAGTTGTCATCTCTAATTCTTCTTCTCAAGATTTGTTCCTAAAGTTGTATTCGGTCGAATTCACAAATTTAACCTAATTTACCTATTTCGAGTTCAAATTAGTCCTATCTAATTAAGTCAACTTAGGCAGTCAGAATGGTCCTTAATTAGATGCATTAATTCTCCTAAGAATTCAATTAAGACTACATCAATAATAAAAGTGTATCTCTACCTTTTATCCAATTGTCGAATTTTACTACGTGGTCTAGATTAATAATTTACTTCTCAGTTCATTACAATCCACGAGATCAATGAAATAATGGCGAGTTATTTCAAACATTAAGAGAAGAAGTAAAATCAAATACTTAAACAATTTATAAGTCAAAACTTGAGATTCGAAATTAAAGAATTAAAACTAGGCTACATCGTTCATCCAAACTATGAATTTAGCTACTCATGATTCGGGAAGAAGAAAACATTGGAAGATTTGAATACATAACTGGGTTTTGAAGAAAAGATGAAAAGATGTTAATTATCTTGCACCAAGATATCTTGATCTTCACGTCCCAATCTTCTTGATCTTGGTCGTTCTTCGTTTTCTTCGTCGTTCTTTTCTCTGTCTTCTCTTATATTCTCTAAAGAATTCACCCCTTTCCTTTTAACCTAGGTTAGGTCTTTATATAGTATTTTACTAATTTTACAACTCATGTACCTAAAAAGACGAAAAAGACCATGACTGATTTTAAAATAAGCCAAAAATCATCCAGACGCGTCTGCCGCGCATGGCCGCGGTTAACTGCGGCAAACAGTGAAAGAAATTACCAAAAATGGTTCCAATCCATATATTGCACACTTAGTCCTCCAAAGTTTGATATATATTATTTAGTCCCCACTTCATTTTTTTTTTATCATTTTCTCCTCTTTTGTCCTCTTATTTGCAGTCCAAGTCCTTCAACTTTAGATTTTGTCTTATTTAGTCCTCTAATTTCTTCATTCATTTCAATTTAGTCTTCTTTTATTTGCAACCCAAGTCCTTAAAATTTTAGATGTTTGCAAGTTGATTCCCATATCCAAGTTTCCGTATGCCTTTAGTCCCTTTTCGTCTATTTTGCTTTGTTTTTCTCCAATTCCCTCCGATCTCGGAGTTTTGACCTAAAACAATTAAACAGACACATAATTAAGTAGAAAATCACTTAAGAGTACTTATAATTGTCCACTTTTGATGGTCTAGATATGTGTAAAACAATTAAATAGACACATAATTAAGTAGAAAATTACTTAAAAGTACTTACAATTGTCCATTTTTGATAGTCTAGATAAGTGTAAAATCACACTTATCAATTGTCCATTCCAAGGTGGTTGTTGGACTTTCTGTTCCGGCACTAACCATTGCCTGAATTAGTCAAGAAATAAACATCTCTAATGCAAAGCAAAAATCAGCCGTAAGATAAACTTTAAATATATGTCCACTTTGTGACAACTTAAGCTTCTAATAATGTAGTTCGATTTAACCTATAGCTAGGGATAACTTTTATTCTTACCAATATAACACCTTTGATTATTTTGTCATAATGCAATTCTGGTTCTATTACTTGTAGTGATAGCATTGTTGAAAACTAACACGTGAATCAGCCAGAAATAAAAAATTCTTTAATTCAATAAGTTAGTGTTCACGTGTTTGTTATAATTAAATATCAAGGATTTAGAGTTATACTCAAATCGATATTTAATTAGAGGATTCAAATTGATTCATCAACTTTCAACTTTTAATTCATGAACTTGGCTTCCCTGACCTTCAAGTCTTCTATGACATTCTCCAAATAATAAGCTACACCAATACATTTTCAATTAAAATCAAAAGCTAAATCCTAGACTGGACATATCAACAAACTAAGAAAAAACGAGTGTTGATCGAGTTTCGCTCGAACGGACGTGAGAAATATTGGAATCCACCAATTAACGAAAGAAAAGATGAAAATACTATTAATCTCTGATAAACGAAAAGTGCCGTCTTCTTGAAACCTAGACAAGTATTTAAAGTCCTCAAAACAAACCCAAAACCCTAATTCGCTAGACAAATCTAATTAAAATTGAAAGACTGATTAAATGACGAAAATACCCTTAAACTGAATTAAAACATAAAACTGCTAAAACGGACACCTAAACGATGGAATTTGGCCCTGAAAGTTTGACAATGATGGCCATTGCCACCAAACAAAATTGTGCGGAATCGAAAAACGCTTTCGAAATGTACTCGCTCATCTAAATCTGACACCCTAGCTGAAAGTTACGTATCTTTCTTCTCCTCAAGCTGTTCTACGATCTTCTCTTCTAACAGTTCCGCATCAATTTTTGAGCCACATGCTTTAACTTTTATATACTCTGATGAGAATATGAAGCACAACCAAGGGTTCTTAGATGGGAGTTGTCTCATCTTTAACAGGCCAAATCTTTTCAACGGTTTTGCCTTGTAAGGTATTAGAGAATGTCATATTCACTATATAGTTGGATGTCATCATACCTTCACCCAATAAGGTCTTAAGAAGGCCTGAACTAATTATTATACATCCAATCTTATCTAAGATAATTATATTCATTCTTTCAGCCACTCCATTCTGTTAGGGGTGTATAAGACACATTTTTTGTGCCTCATAATGCCATGCTTATTATAGAACTAATCAAACTCAGAGTTACAAAATTCTAAGTCATTGTCGGTTCTTAAGTTTTTTTTTTCTTCACATTTGATTTTCAATTGAGGTATTCCAAGTCTTAAATTTCTCAAAGATATCAGACTTATGCTCTAACAAGAAAATCCTCACTTTCCTAGAGAAGTTATCAATTAAGGAGAGAAAATCCTTATTCCCACCTTGAGTGGGAATAAAGGCATGCCCTCATAGGTCTGAATAAATAAAGTCTAAGACACATGCAGACTTATGCACACCTGTGGTAAAATCTATGTGTTTTCCTAAGGTGCAACGCTCCCAAAAAGGTAGTTTGGATATAACTTCACTCTCAAACACTCAATTCTTATCTAGGACTTGAAGTCCATTTTCACTAATATGAGCTAACATATTGTGCCACTTATGAAGTTGCTACTGAGTGGCCAACAAACCCAGAGTCGCATTCTCCAAGTAGCATTTTTGATTGGGTCCGGGTCTTGAGCTTCTCTGTGGATTGAGTTTCAACCTTATACTTCATAATGGGCCAACAAGCCTGAAATCCAACAAACCGGTTTTCATCATCTCTCCAAGATAATTGGCAACACACCCAACATTGAAGTATTATTCTCCTCTCCCAGCTTCTCACATCGGATGTGAAAAGATCCCTAACACTTTCTTTTGGAGTATTATCAACTATTGTCATGAAGTATTATCAACTATTGTCATGAGGTCGATGGTGTTAGAATATATATTAGAGGATTCTTATATATATTAGAAGATTGTCCCAATATATTATAATATATTAGTTGATTGGTTTACTTAATATAGATTAGAGTTTACCTTATTATATAAATCAGTTGTATCAGTATTTTTATTATACAATTTGCTTAATAATATTGATTCTTCTTTCTCCATTTTTGTTCTTCTCTTCCTAGTTCAATTTATATTATTCTTAGAAATTTCACATGGTATCAGAGCAAGTTTGATCCGACTTGATTTAAACTTGAAATCGCTTCCGTTCTCCGGCGAGTGGCTTTATGCCACTCGTCCGGCCAAGTTTTTTTTTCCGTTTCTTTTAGATACTGTCATTTGACTAAGTTTGGAATTTGAAATTTGTCCAGTTGTTCTATTTTGGAATTTGGTTGGTTTTGTATTCAGTATGTCCAAGTCACTTTGAAATTTGTTCAGTTGTTCTATTATGGAATTTGGTTATTTTTGCATCCACGTGATAATCTGAGATTCAGTATTTGGTATTTGCATCTAGTGATTTGGATTTGGAATTTGATTCCAAATAATCTAAATTTACAATTTGCTATTTGCATCCATTAATTTAGATTTGGAATCTGGTCCAGTAACCTGGAATTTGGTTGGTTTTGTTTCCGGTTAATCTAGACAATCTGTCTTCTCCTTCCTATCTCCTTCTTCTCTTCTCTGTAATTTGGTATTTGCATCCATTAATTTATATTTGGAATCTGGTCCAGTAATATGGAATTTGGTTGATTTTATTTTCGATTAATCTGGACAATTTGTCTCCCCCTTCCTATCCACTTCTTCTCTTCTCTGCAATTTGGTATTTGCATCCATTAATTTAGATTTGGAATTTGGTCCAGTAACCTGGAATTTGGTTGGTTTTGTTTCCGGTTAATCTGGACAATCTGTCTCCTACTTCTTATCTCCCTTCTTCTCTTCTCTTCTCTTCTCCTTTCCTTTCTCTTCTTCTTCTTTCCCCTTTTATCTTCTTTCTATACTTCTGGTTTTTGTACAATCGTCTGTCGTCAATTTGGTATCAAGTTAATCTGAAATTTTAGTCTTCGAAGTTCGTATTCTTTTGATTTGATTACTTTGATATGTTCGGATTGGTATTATGACTTTTGTAATGAAGTTGCAGACCCATGAGCGCATGAAACATATTGAGATTGACTGTCATCTTATTCATCACCGTCTTCAGCATAACACTATTTCATTACCATTTGTTTCTTCATCGTTGTAGCTTGTTGACTTTTTCACAAAGTCACGCCCGGTCCACCGTTTTTCGTTTCTTGCTTGACAAACTCTCGCTGTTTATTGCTATAATATCGTGAGTTTGAGGGGGGATGTTAGAATATATATTAGAGGATTCTTATATATATTAGAAGATTGTTCCAATATATTAGAATATATTAGTTGATTGGTTTACTTAATATAGATTAGAGTTTACCTTATTATATAAATCAGTTGTATCAGTATTTTTATTATACCATTTGCTTAATAATATTGATTCTTCTTTCTCCATTTTTGTTCTTTTCTTTCTAGTTCAATTTATATTATTCTTAGAACTTTCACAGATGGAAATAGTCTAACCAAGTGTACCTCTGTTAATTACATTCCACACCATTTAGTCAAAGTTAAAACTTTATTTTAGTCAAGTCAATAAATTATGTTGTAAAAGTCAATTGAGGACTTAAATGAGTTCATTTAATTTATTTGGGCTATTTTAAAACTCAAGGAACTTCAAGGGTGCATATAAAATAAAGATGAGAGTTGGGAGACCTATGGGCAATTTTCATAACTTAAAATTAAAACCCATTTCAATTGATTGGAATTGAGAGAGATAAGCACTGATAAAGAGAATCGGGCAAAGAAGAAGAAAATAGTGGGAATAGTGATAAATAGTTGGGTGATGTGACAAATTTTTTTAAATGGCTGTTGGTCCATTTTTTCAGGCAAATTATCAAATATAACTCTGTATTCTCTTCCCTGCTTATCACATTTCAAATGATTTCAAATTCATCCAGTTGAAAAAGAGAAGATTTCCAAGTTAAATCTAACATATTTCAAGGTTAGAATCCAATTCATTTCATCTATGTAAAAAATCTCATTTCAAAGTAGAAATTCATCTGTCTCTATCTTCTTCTTTTATTCACGGTAGAAATTATAGATTTTATAGTATAAATCATAAAAATATGTATAAATCTAAGTAATTTTTACTTTAAATTTTTATAAATTTGAGTTCATTTGAAGTTGGTTAATTGAAAAATCAGTTAAAAATGTATAAATTCGCTTTAACAGACTCATGGTCTGTAAAATTTGGTCTGTTAACAGACCTTTACAGACTACATGTCTATTAATATGCATGTGGTCTGTTAATGATCAGTTAACAGACCTTATTAAATGAGGACATCTAAGTCTTTTTATGTAAAAGAGGTATTTTCAACTTAAATGATATAATTTAGGCAATTTTTCGATTCGGCTTGTTTGACACGGCCTTTTAGCCAATGTGGCCGAAGAAAATAAGAAAAAAAAAAGAAAAAGAGAGAAAGTAAGGAAAAATGAAGAAGGAGTTTGCATAGGTTGAGTAAAGTGGTTGTCAGCTCTTCATTTCTTTTGCAATTTCAAGAGATAAGCAATAAATTATTTATTTAAGAACGGTGTAAATTTTTAAATTTTTTTTATTATTGGCTTAAATGTAAAACTAATGAAAAGAAGAATGTTGATTTAGTAATCTGAGTTATTCTTGCAAGTTAAATGAAAAAATTAATGGATGAAATTTTATAATTTTTAAGTTAGTGGGGGTAAATTCGAGATGTAAGCTATATTAAGCATCTTAAGCCTCATGCTAGTTTCTTTAAAGTTAAAAGCTTGGAAATGGAGTTCATCTAAGTTTAGGATAACCATATCTAAATGTTCATGTGTTAACCAACTTTGAAGCTTTTGGAAAGATTATATATATCAAGGTTCTAAAATGCGTAATGCGTGACGATGCGGCGAGGTAAAGCATCAAGAATTATAAGCTCAAGCACGCCTATGCGAAGCCTAGGCGTCAAAATGCGTTTTTAAATTTTAATATTATTTTAACAATTTTTAAATTTTAACAACATAGCGTAGAATATACTGATTTAGATTACAAAATTACAGGCCTAGTTTTCAAAAAATAAATAAAAAATACACGAGTTTTCAAAATTAGATGTACGCTGTACAATGAAGAAAAATTAAATTTATATTAAGACACATATCATGGTTGAACATATCACATTCAATGTGGTTCAAAATCAAAATTGTGGGACTAATTTTAATATCATAGCCTACAATTAGATTATAAAACAACAACCCAGCATAATAGATTTCAAAAGTTAGTAAATTACAACTACCACAAACATAAACATAAATTACTCAATAGTTTTCTACAAGTTGATTATATACCAACATAACTTAACTTTTATCTAACTCTTTATCGAATTCTAAGTCAAGCTCTTCTTCTTCATCTAACTTATCTTCCATACCGTCCGATACAAAATTATTTTCGTCGGGCTGCCTTATTTCATCTTGAGCATTTCTAGCACTTCTTGTAGATTTAAAAAAGGTTTATTTTGGCCCAATCTGAAAATAAATTTAAAAAGAGACTTGCTTACTCTAATACGTGTTATGCGCGATTATTCGCACCTATTCTTGCATAATTGCGTTTATTCTTGCATATTCTTGTCTATTCGCGCCTAAGCGGTCAACAAAAAGAGTTGATCGTATTTTTACGCGTATACCCTCAATGCGACGCGTTTTACAAACACATCAAGCTTAGGCGCGCCTAGGCGGAACCTAGACGGGCCTTTTAGAACACTGATATATATGCATTCTCTTTATATTATAAGTGATGTGGTGGATGGATTAGTCATGATAAAGATTATTTTACTTAAATTGAAAGAGGGGCATCCACGATATCCTGGGAAAAGTGTCTATTATTTGAGATGGCTAAAATGTTGATCCGAAAATTCTATTTTCTTTCAGGAGGCGGTGAGGAGGTTGGAGTCGCATACTGGCCCAACTAGTCTTAACCAATACTTCTGTGAGCGAAAAATTTTATTTTTCAAAATATAAGAATTTAAATATTGTATATATTATACCCTAATTATTATGAATTGTTTATTATTACATTGCTTTCAGTAAATTCTATAAGAATGTAAAACTTACTTATTTTTTGAATTTTTAGTTAGATGAGCATGATTTTCAAAATAGATAGAGTTTATATATAAACGGTTCTTGTAAAACTTAAATCTATTTCAGTCAGTTCAAATTATTATTATGTTTTATTATGAGATATATAACTATCCAGATAGAATTTTTAAAACCACCATAAAGTACTCGATATTGTTCTCTACTCTAGTGTACAAATGGGCTTTGGAATGTGTACAAGAAAGTATCATCAGAGGTCTTTATGACCCATTCTTATACATAGAGGGGCTTTGGACCGTGTATAATGGTGTTTATATCAGAGTTTTTTGGGACCCACACTCGTACACAGATATACTTTGGACCGTGTATCGGGGTGCTTAGCCTTTTGGGGCAATCTACGTATGTATGACCATATTTTAGATTACAGATTTTCAGTTTAGAGAAAATAGATTTCTTCTTATAGCAAAATCACATAGCAGTTCTTTGCAGATTTACAATGATATCAGAATTATCTAGTTTCTTCATGCTTTACAGTTTGCATTACTCAGTATACAACATGAGAAATTATTTTCTTAAAAATTGTTTCACAATTATAGCAGGTAAAGTTTAAAAGTATTGTCGGATTTTAGAATTTGTAGTTTTGGAAAAGTATAGATTAAAATTTTCAGTAAATATGTTTAAATTTAAAAATATAATTATTTGTGAACTCTCCACTTACTGACTATCAGCTCATGTATTTTTCTACAATTTTTCTTATCAAATAGTAGTTCAGTTTTGAGCAACTTTTGGAGAGCCTGTTGATTACTAAGTCAAAGCTACACGAGCATTAGTTTGTATGATTATCTTCATTAAGCATGTCGTCATTTATTTTTGAGATACATGTTTTTGGTCTCTGTGACAAGTCATTTGGGATTATACGTATATGGCTAGATAAGCTCATTGTTTCTTTTGTATATTCATGTGCATTTGGGTCATTTTTGTGAAGGATATAGTTGTCAGTACTTGATCTTAGTTATTATGTGTTTTGAGGGGCAGGTGGTTGGTCCCCATTAGTTATCATAAGTACGTGTTTGGAAAATTTTAATGTTTCTAGGTTTGGTTTAGTTTAACTTACAAGAAAAATTATGTCGAAGTTTTTCTAAATATCTTATAGTAAAAAATAAGTCAAAGTCAGCCTTAATGATGGTCCGGCACCTAACTTGCATCAATCATCGGTGTACGTCACATTTCAAGTTCACTAAGATGATTCGAGATGGGTCGTGTCAACCTCACTACCTCCTACCTCAGTCGAACTCCACGTGCGACTAGGTGGTGGGGGATTTGGGGGTGAATCTCTCCCCGTCAATTAAATTGTTGAGGGCAATAATTATGTTGAAAGTAATGGTTTAAAAGGAGGCTATAATTAACGGGGAAGTATAACAGGGAAGAGAATAGGGGCAATAATCAAGTGGAATACATGCTTGAAGATTTTGTAGAGTCAACTTTGAAATTCAAGGAATGATTTCTTCTAAATTAATGCATTTGAGTTTTTTCCAAATGTTGTATATATTTTATCGTTGTTTAAAGAAACCAATAAGTTCTTCCACCATAATATTTTCTTGAAGAAATTACATAATTAATCTGAAACAGGGGAGGAGATTTGAACCTTATCTCCAGAATTACAATAGAAAACGACACTCTGCTCTATTTACGTAGGAACTAGATGATTGAATTTTAATTTCATTCTTGAATGAAGCCAGTTTTTGCTATCAAATTCAAGAAAGGACTAAAGAATGCTTGATAGTGTTATCCCTTGGTTTGCATATAGCCTCCAAGGCCTTAACTTTAGGTATACTGAAACCAGTGCCTTCAGTCATGTCCACCATTTCTTCACTCACTCTCTCCCATTCAAATGCCTGAATCAATGTCCCCAGTGTCAGTTCAAGAACACGATTCGCAATACCTCCGCCAGGGCATTTACGCCTTCCTGCTCCAAACGGAAGCATATACTCTTCTTCTTTCTTTAATTCGTGCCTCTCCGGTATAAACTCAGTCGGCTTTTCCCACAATCTTGGATCCCTGTGCATGGCCCATAAATTGACAAGCAGCATTGTGCCCTTTGATATGTCATAACCACCAACTGTACAGTTTTCAGAAGCTTGATGAGGGATCAGAAATGGAACTGGTGGATATAAACGTAGAGTTTCAGTGATGACATTTGGCAGGTATTTCAACTTTGGCAGGTCTTGTTCATCCAGTAAACGACCTTTAGGAACATTTGCATCTATTTCAGCTTTGATTTTGTTGATGGATTGAGGGTTATTTAGGAGTAGTGACATTGCCCACTCCATGCTTATTGACAGTGTCTGTCCCTGCTACCAATAGCACCTAACCATTCATATATAAAAATAGCCTCAAAGATAGACATCAAATAAGTTAATGCATATGTAAATTCCAATGTTTTGAAAATCAGCCTCCACATCGACCCAAAAAAGATAAAAGGTGAAGCATCAAGCCTTAAAGACTCGAACGGATAATAATAATTAAAAAAAAATCCTGGACTAAACCCACTCGAACCTAACTCACCTTGACACATCCACATTGGTATGGGACGACTATTCTTATAATTTTGTGACTATTTGGCTTTGCCAAAAATCAGGTTTTTAGCAGATTTTGGTAAAATTGATAAAATATGTGTAGTTGAAAAATTGATAAAAGTCGTAAGTCCGATAAAATGTGTAGTTAAAATTAATTGTTGACTTTGACTCAAATTTTTAAGCAAAACAAAACAAAGGCATAGAGCTTGTTTGAACTTTCTGCAAATTTTGATAAAATTTGTGGTTGAAAAGTTGATAAAAGTTGTGAGTCTTATCAAATACTCCCTCCGTCCCACAAAGATAGACCCACTTTTTTTTTTCACACAGATTAAGAAAGCTCATTTAATGTAATTGAAATTATAAAAATTTCACACAATTTTCCAATTATACCCCTATTTAAGTTACATAGATAGAGAGAGAATTACATTGGGAAAAAGAAAAAAGTAAATGAAAGTTTAGAGAGAGAGATATTTTGGTTGATAACAATGTAAATTAAATAAGGGTATATTAGGAAAAATAAAAATTTAATACATCCTGTATAAAGTAAGTAGCCTATAATTTGGGACAGATAAATAAGGAAAACGAGTCTATCTTTGTGGGACGGAGGGAGTATGTGGTTAAAATTTATTATTGATTTTGACGCAAATTGTTATCAACTTTTTAAGCAAAACCAAACAAATGCTTAATATATATTTTTTATCAACACATTTTGTACAACGCAAAACTTACTATCTTCTTACTATCTACACATTTCGTAACACTCACAAATTGTAAACAATTAAAAAATAATCTGAGCACGACCAAAGATGAGCTGAAATAGTTACCAGAATAATTCCTTTGATGAGTTCATCTGTGTAATATTCAGGTTCCTTCTGTTGCAGTGATAGCAAGTGATCAATCATTGTCTTCTCCGACTCGCCACGGCTTTCACATAATTGGCGTCGTTCATTTACCAACTCCTGCATGAATTTATCAAGCTTTTTCATCAAATTTGCAAACCTTTTTTCCAATCCCTGAAAATCCATCCACTGTAAAAATGGCAGAAAGTCACCCAAATTTGTATTCCCACTGTATTCAAGCATTTCCCTCATTATAAACCGAACCCTCCTCGCTTCCTCAGCATCCACTACATTTTCTCCATAGTATCTTTTACCAGCTATAGTCATGGAAAGCACATTGAAAGCAAGCTCAATGAATTTCGACTTCAAATCCACTTTTGTTGATCCTCCACTGTGCTTACAGCTGTTCAAGAGTTCCTTCAAAATCAGCATAAGTTCTCTTCTGCGAGTGCTGGTAAACATGGCAATGCGCGCGGAGGAAAAGATTTCCAGTGACGCCAAACGACGGAGGTTGCGCCAATGGTCTCCATAGGGGGCTATGCTGATTGTTGTATTGTTGTAACTGAAATGTTTTGTCGAGAGAGTCGATGGCCGGTTCGCGAAAATGATGTCGTTTTTTGTGAAGCATTCTTCAACAGCTGAAGGAGAAGTGATAAGGAGAACTTTACGAACTCCAAGCCTAAGAAGTAATACATCACCATACTTGGCAGAGAGAGCTTGTAGGGTTTGATTCAGTGGTTCTTTTACAAGATGAAGGTGGCCAATCAGAGGAAGTGAAGGTGGGCTTGGAGGTTCATTCTTTCTTTGTCGTTTCAGAAGAAAAATCTTCAAAAAGAAGAAGAGAATTACTACACATATGATGTAATAGAAACCCATTAATTTCTTCCTTCAATCTCTTTCTTGTTTCTGCAAATCCTAACATGTGTGTGTGTATATGTACACACCAAGAAGTAAGCGGACTCAGAATTTTTTTTAGAGAAAAACTACTATTTAGAGCCCGTTTGACAGAGATCATAAACTAGTTTATAAACCAATTTTTAGTTTATTTGACCAATATTGGTTTATTTGAGTTGAAATTGTTGACTTTTCATGTTAAAAGTGGGTTGAAAAGGCAAAAATTACGGCGGAAGAAAACCAAAATGAATTTTTAAACTTTGTCAAACAAGTTCTTAGAAAGAAAAAAAATAATTTACACTTCAAAATTGAACTATTACTAAAAAAAAAAATATATATGTTTGCATTTTATAGATTGATTTTTCTAGAGCAGTCTGATCCCGCCCCACCTCTGCCCAACAACTAATAACAGGAAAAAATAGGCATATATTGGCCTCAACTTGCAGCAGGCAAACATTATTTTAGCACTTACTTTTGTTGGTTTTTGGGACACATCACACGTGCATGCATGATAAACTTTTGGTTACAAACACTTAAAATATTATATTTATCTAAGTATTCCATAAGATTCATTATTTATAATAAATAAAAAAATTTATCAAACGAGCACCATGACTTACAATAATTATACAATAGCAACTTGCAAGTTAGTGTGCCAGCCTGCCACGATGTTTTTTAGCATATATGCAACGAGAGCACTATATAAAATATATAGACTCTCTTCATTTCTATGATTATTAATGAATAACCTACCCTTGTGGTGGTGGTTCCAAAAAAGGAGTCCATACTTTTAATAAAATAAAATAAAGGTAATAGTCAGAGCTCGTTTGGTAGAGTTTATAAACCAGTTTATTTGACCAAAATAGTTTATATGACAAAAATATTTGTCTTAGTAGTCGTCATTTTTTACCATTCTTGGTCAAATAAACTGTTTTGATCAAATAAACTAGTTTATAATCTCTATCAAACGGACACTGAATTAATCACATTGGTTACAAAGAATAACATTAAATCTAGAGCCATAACTACAATTAATTAAGATAATAAGCTAACTAATAATTTTATAATCGGGGATAGTTTCTTCTACTTATAGAATTAACAAATAAGCCAAGCCCGTAACGTAAACTAATCTAACTTGCCCATCTATTTTGTTAAAAATCTTTAAAATTCCTATACCTGCATCCAAATGCACCAATTACCATATAATAATTGCAATTAAGAATTATTGAGTTTCGAATGAATTAACTCATCTTCTGGATGACAAATGTAGTGGGACAAGATCTTATAAGTGAAAACCTTGAATTCATCTTGGCATTTTTATTGATATTCTTGTTAGTTGTTACACCCCTTCAACAACGCCTCCATGTGGCACCCCATGTATGCCATGTATGATTGCCAACTCATTAAACAGCGCATCCACGTGGTGCCCTACATGTAATTGCCAACTCGGTCCCACATAAGACAAGCCCCACAAGCAACGCCTGACGCATTCAGCCGGACTGTTTTTGTCAAGCAGTCCGGTACACAATAAATACTGGACCGCCGTGACTGACTGATGAGGCAAGAATATGGCGGCTCTGCTAACCTGACACAACAGAGAGAGTATAAAGGAAAGTGACTGCCTGCAAACCCTAAAGTCAGATGCAAAAGGTGACAACGATAGTGACAACTTGATGGGGGTGCTGGTCAATCATACACGCAGATGACGAATTCAATTCACTCATACCAATCGATATTAGATATAAATAGGAGGAAGAGCGCCAGAGAGAAGGTAAGTACTCTCAACTCTAACTCTATAATAGCATATTGGACAAGTTAAACCAGTTCGGTTAAGACATAATTTCTGACTTGGGCGTTGGAACACAAACGGTGGCCTTCTCGGCTGCCTATGTCAGCTGAACTTTTGGTGTTTAGTGTGTAGGATCAATACAGTTGGATGGAAGGATAACACTTTGGTGTTAATTTGAAATCAATTTGTGGTGAACAATTCTTATGGTAAACTAAGAGCAATGGAGGATAATAAAGGAAGAAAGGTAGAGACAAATGAATCAAATAAAAAATTACGTAAAGCAAATTAATATGAATCAACCACTACCGTAATAGAGATAGGATTTTATGCGCTAGTGGATTTAATAATTCGACTTTTTGCGAGCGGAGAAGCTGATTTTCGGAGGGAGTGGACAAATATTGGGTTGTTGAAGAAATTAATAATTAATTATTTTTGAAATTTGAAATAAATTTATTTATTTGGACGTGGGACTAGAGACTTTAAAGGTTTTTAATAAAATAGATGGAGACTGTTAAATTATAATTAAGCCGATTAAATAGGTCAAATATATATTTTTTTGCATATTTTGTAAGATTTACAATTTATAGGTACTTAAAAAATAATTTCAACACTACCAAATATGCAGTTAAACTCTAGACGAAGCTAGATTAACATTTACTTTAATGGTGGGATCCAACAAATTTGTCGAGACCTGGTTATTGGTGGATAAGATTTGCAAAAAGTTCACGCATAGTAGAGCTTTTCCTTGTCCATTATCATTTGTTCATAAAAGTCTTCCTTTAATAAAACTTTGGGGTTTTTTGTTATGAAAATATTATATTGACTCTGGTCTATGGTTGATTGATAGGAGCACAATTTTTTTAAAACAGAAAGTGTGGACTTTCAAGACAAGGTATTTATTTATTTCTTTTTGAACGGTTTGCAGTTGAATGAGATTGACATAAAGTTAACAAATATGCATATACTTGTCTATTTATTTCGTTTGATTCTTTTTCGCAGCTATAGTGAAATTAATTTCGAGACACATGATTTTTCAAAACAATTTGTGCGACGAAGAACTGTCACGATAAACAGATAATTGGACACATATTTACTTAAAAATTAAGAAGCTTCACAAAAATTCTCTTCCACCAAGACAGTTGTATCTATTTTATACACACTTAATTGTCGAATCAATACACTTAATTGTCATGTGAATTCATGTTAAGGGCATTTTTTTTTAGTAATTTTTATCAAAATTGACAATTTTCACAATATATGTAAAAAGTGGCCACTTCATGAAAAGGAGATTGCACGGTGGTCGGTCATTTCCTACAATTTTCCTTAAATCTTAGGGAACAAAGCCCGTTTTATGAGTTGCAATGGAAGTAACTATAGAAGATTAAGAGTTTGTTATACTCATTTTTTAGGAGTAGAAATTTTAGTAGTAGAGTTTTTGTTAAAAAGTTATTGACTGTTCGACTATAATTCCAAAAAATAATGTGAATATTAAATTGAATGTTTGACTGCATAATTATAAAAGTACTTTTGTTTAATAATTATTAAAATTACTATTTTAATTAAATTATGATAACACAATTATTTTAGTATATATCATGTTACTCAAAATTAATTAATTTTAAATAATATGTAATTTGTATTATATTATTTAGCACACCAACATATATTTTTCACTTTATATAAATATATGAAGTGACAATTTAATATAAGTATTTAATGTAACAAATAAATTAATATATATTTGTGATGTATTAATGATAATTTTGTTATTTTTTAGATTTTATTAAATGTTAATTGCAACTTATCGTAAAAAATTCAATTAGAACTTTTTAGAGAAGTTCAAAATTTGGGTTCTAAAATGGTTTTTTAAGCTATTGTTCAGTCAAAAAGTGCTTATTGACTTTAGCCAAACAACCATAAATATAACCAAAAGTACTTTTGCTCTTAAAAAAATATTTTTGTACCTCAAAAAGGTCATTCCAAACACAGTATAATGTATAATGGAGACACACGATGTGATTGTTCGTTGCTCAGTAATTGATTCTAACTGACAATCAAGGAGAACGTAAGATTCTTTAAATATAAAATACTCTCTATTTTAAAGAATCAACTCTTAAAATTATGCTCCAAGAAACTCCAAATTAACTTTTTTAAAATAGAGAGTGAGTTTGACTCTCTAAATTTGGAGAGCCAAACCCACTCTCTATAATTAAACGTATTCAATAAATTCTAATTTTGAATACTCACAATTTATAGATACTTAAAAAATAATTTTAATATTGTTAAACATGCACTTAGATTCTAGACGAAGCTTGATTAACATTCACTTTAATGGTGGGATCTGACAAATATATCGAGACCTGGTTATTGGTGGATAAGAATTGCAACAAGTTCACACATAGTAGAGCTTTTTTGGTCCATTATCATTTGTTTAGAAAAGTCTTCCTTTCGCCCTTTCAGGAGTGCATTAAAACTTATAGGGATTTATTTATTTTATTTTAATTTTTTTTTTTGGGGGTGGGGGGGGGTGGGGGGGGGGGGTGTTGTTAAGAAAATATCATTTTGACTATGGTTGATTGATAGGTGCACAATTTTTTTAAAACAGATGTAGACTTTCAAGACAAGGTATCAAGAAAATTCTATTATACAAAAAATAATCATATATTTGTATCTTCTTACTTTTTTTTTTTTTTTTTGATCGGATGTATCTTCTTACTTCTTTTTGAACGGTTTGCAGTTGAATGAGATTAACATAAATTTGACAGATGTGCCTATTCTTTATCTACTTGTCTATTTATTTCGTTTGAGTCTGATTCTTTTTTGCAAGTATAATTGAAATTAATTTCGAGACACTTGAGTATCTTGATAGCTTGTGCTGTCGTGGTTTAAGAATTGTCACGATAAACAGATAGTTGAACACGTATTTATCTTTTTTTTTTTTTTTAATTCAACACATTATCACATCCCCAAGGTAGTTTTCAAGCCTCTACCAGGAAATGATGGGTTCGGATACCCCAAACATATATTAATAACTTATAAAAAATACATGGGAGGGAGACATAAAACCTGACCTCCAATCATAAAGCTAAAACAAATAAATAAATAAATAAATAATAAAGCAATAAATAATGAGGTACTACTTCCTAGACAAATAGTCTTAAAAAAATTCTATAAACCCCTAACTGTAGGAAGCCCATGTCTGTCAATCTGCACTAAGCTGCAATAACGTTGCGGTAAGTCCTGGGCACTGTACTCGAATAGCAACGACGATCCCAACCTTCTAAAGCAAGTAAGTCAACCACCTGGTTGCCTTCGTGATAAATATGAGAAATAGTATCACAATCAAAGGCAATGAGATGTCTGATGTGGCAAAGAGTGGCCTAAATAGACCAAGGTCCCCCACCTCTAGTGATGCAGTGAATGGCCAAAGTAGAATCGGATTCATTTCATAAATCTAAGAGTACAATCCTCTGAGCAAGAATGATACCATCAAGAATAACCCTAAGCTCGGCCTTTAGAATAGACTGATCCCGAAAGAGAGGTCTTTATTTCTGGTTATGAAATCGCTTAGATTGAAAATAGGGAACCGACCGGTCCTGCCCTTATGTTCGCCATATGAAGAGAAGAAAGCGCGTACACACTGACCTGATGAATCCCTAATAATCCCCCATCCACTTGCAAATCCATTATTTGATGCATCCATCAGTGTTGATCTTGTAAGATTCCACTGGTGGAGTACGTCAATAAACCAAAGCAGGTGGAGGAATGGATGAAGTAGTAAGAGAGATACCAAAAAGAGGAGCAATATCCATATTTCTTCGCCAATGAATAACTCGCAATAAACGCCATGTATGTAGTAGGGAGATAGTATGATATACTCTCCAGATGATCCATCTCGGCTCCATAGAGATATCCTGATACTTTGCATCATTCCTTGCAGTCCAAATAAACCAGAGAATCAAAAGAAGAATGATCGTGCGAATATGACCCTGCGCAACAAACTGATCCGAGAAACGCCAAGACTGAAAGCGATACTGAAAACTTTCCATCAGCCGAAGGGTTATATGAAAAATGTCAGAAGAATGGTGCCAAACCTGGTCGGCAATATAAACTGTCAATAAATAATCGCTGGATAGTCTCAATAGCCGAGCAACACTAACAACGAGAAGTCATATGACTCCCAATCCACCTATGAATCACAACATCAATTGGGATAAGACATTGCCATAGTCTCCAGCAGAAGAAAGAGATAGTCGTCAGGATAATATAACTCCAAATCATGCTGTATACAGCTTGAATCGTATGCCCCGTGCGAACTAGTTGCCATGCAGACTTGGTAGCAAATCTACCATCCGATGTATCCTTCCACATAATCTGATCATGTACCTTAGTAGTGATATGGATGCTCCATATCCATTCAGCAATAGTATATGGTACTAGCTCAAGAAGTCGGCCAGTGTTCCATTCAGTATCATCAAATAAGTTTCTAACCTGGATGGAATAATGTGGCAAGTGTGGGTGCTGATAAGCTAATGTAGACTCGCCCATCCATCAGTTATGCCAAAAGAATATCTGCCCACGCCCTAATTGTCAAGCAATGTGTGTCTCTACCTATGGGCCTATATGCTTTAGCCCCTTCCATACAACTGAAGCATAGTAAAGAATAGTAGCCAGTAATGGATGAGTATCCTGACAATACTTATTCAGTAAAAATTGATAATGACCGCTAAGATCTAAATAACCACCAGAGCTTTAAGGAGAATGTATCAACAAGATATTCTAGTCTCCTAAAACCCAGTCCACCCTCCTCAATAGGAATAAAAAGGTCTTTCCATCTCTTCTAATGTAATCTGTGTGCATGGTCTCTAGAGTCTCAAAGAAACTTAGTAAATATGTCATCTAACTTCTTCAAGATAGTCTTGAGAGGCTTTATAATCTAAAAGAGATAGAGATGAATAGAGGATAATACTGATCGTATCAAAGCAATCCGTCTCCCAAAAGATAGGAGTCTCGAGGCCCATCCAGAAATTCTACTCCGGACTTTCTAGACTAAGTCATCATACAAGAAGATCTTTCTGGCTCATTTAAATAAAGGAACACCAAGATAAGTGAAGGGTTGCTGCTGATAACGAAACCATGTCAAATGCTCCAGCCTGTGTATCTGACTAGTAGAAAATCTCATAGGTAAGATAATCCCGCTCTTATCTCTGTTCACCAACTGTCTAGAAGTCCCTTCATAGTGCTCAATACACTGTAAAACTCGTTTGATAGACTGCTTCTGACCATTGACAAAAATAATCATATCTCTGCAAAGGAAAAATGAGAGATGGGAGCGTCACCCCCATGTCTGTATGCCATTGAAGGAATATGCTGATACTACTGAGTGAGCAATCATGAAAAATAATCTACAGTAATAATAAACAGCAATGGAGATATGGGATCACCCTGTCTGAGTCCCCGAGATGAAGAAAAAAACCACATGGCCTGCCATTAAATAGGACCAAGAATCGACACTCTGAAATACACATCTGTATTCAATCAATCCAAAGAGCATCGAACCCAAATCCCTCCAAAATAGTTATCAAGAAGCCCCAATCCATGCGGTCATAGGCCTTAGCCATATCAAGCTTGAGGATAACATTACTCCCACGCACTTTTCGTATCAAGTGTATGTAGTAACTCTTGTGCAAGGAGGACATTATCCCCAATGAGCAGTCCCGAGATGAATCCGCCCTGAGGAGCTGAGATCTGAGGTAGTAAAATACTCATTCGCGAATTCATCAGCTTCTTAATCAACTTATTAAACATTGTACATAAGTTGATAGGACGAAACTCTGACCACCTACAGGCATTGTTCCGCTTTGGAAGCAAGACAATAGAAGTAGTTGCAAAACCTTTAGGTATATGCCATCCAGCAAAGAAATCCAAGACTGCCTGAAACACATCCTCTAATACTATGTCCCAACAGACCTGAAAAAAATAAGATGAAAACCCATCTTGCCCGGCAAAAAATAAGATAAAAACCCATTTGGCCCGGCAACACTGTCTGGAATAATATTGAAAATAGCCTTTCGGACCTTAGTCAAAGTAGGAGTTCGATTAAGTTGCAAATTGTCCTCATCGGAGACCAATCTAGGTATAATACCAGTTTGAATCGGATCGACAGACTGATGAGAAGCTGACATAAGTTCTTGAAAGAAAGATACTGCTGAAGGCTGATTAGTCTCAGGAGACTCAAACACCTCACCTGAAGCAGAAATAATAGACCGAATATTGGTACGAATGTGTCGTCCTTGAACTATAGAATGGAAGTATCGGGTGTTATGATTACCCTTACAAGTCCAACGTGCCCCTACCTTTTGTTTCCAAAAGGCCTCCACAATAGATAAAGTACAGTTTAGAACTGCCTGAGCCTGATGCAAAGTATCACAATGTGAAGCGGAAGGATCTCTGTAATGATCTAACTCTACCTCGTCCACCTTACACTCTACATCTCTAAGCCTCTGAAAAATATCACCAAATATATGTCGATTCCACCCACGCAGACCTTGTTTTAGCCTAAAAATCTTCTTTCAAAGAGCAACCGTTCTCGTAAGATGAGTATGAAATGACCAATTCTAAGATACAAAGCCCAGAAAATAGTGATGCCTAGACCAAACATTGAGGAATCGAAAAGGACGATGCCCTAAACTATCGTTAGAAGACCACTGAATCAGAAGATGTGAGTGATCAGAAGTGCTTCGGTAACGAACTGAAAACTTGAGAACAAAATGAGTTAATCAGTGAGTTAATCAAAACTCTATCCAGACGCTTCTAAACCCTCCTATTTGTCCACGTGTACTAACTTCTAGAATACCCTGCATCTATCAAACCACAATCCATCATCATATCTGCAAAGTCTGAAGTGCCCTTATCACGAGTATTCCTACAAGTACGCTCACCATTGAGAGCAATCACATTAAAGTCTCTTCCAACTAGCTACGGCCCATCCACAGAGAGGAATATCTGGTGAAGACCCGTCCATAAATCCCTACGTCTAACCGACGAGCAAGAAGCATAGACCGAAGTAATGAACAACGGTCTGGCTAATCTAGGATCCTCAACTTTAATGTGGAGGAATTGGAGATGATCAACAATCGAAGTAACAGTAGTCCTCAAATTCTAAAAACACCAAATCTTATCCGACTCATTCTGTAAGCCCATATCAAATGAAAGATATAGTCGGATAAAGTCAAAGTTCTTCCTCAAAACAAACGGCTCCAACACCACAAAAAAATACACCTAGTAAAGCCGAACCAATTTTTTAAGTCGTCTACGAGTGGAAATACTACACACACCTCTCACATTCTAGATGATAACACTTATCAAAAAGACTGGCTACGTGATGAAGCACTTGTCATTTACGAGTCACCCAGTTGACCTAAAGGTGTCAAGACGGGCGGGCCGACCGAACCCACATCGACCCACCCTCCTCGACCCGAAACTACGGGTTGGCCTGTGAACCGAGCAGACTGTTCACGACATGGGTGGTTTGGCTTTTAACTGCTGGCCTATTTTGATTTTTTTTAATAACTGACAGAGAGCCGTTTAAAGTGAAAGATATGACAGATACGTGCTGTTTTAGTCTTTAAATATAAAAAAAAAATTAGAAATTGAATTACAAAATTAACAAATGTGAATTTATCATTGTTATTTATTTTTTATTTAGTAATTTAACACATTTTTTGTTATATATGTAAATATTTTTTTAATTACAATAGGTAACTAAAATATTTTAGTTATTTCAAAAAAAATTAATTTTTTATTCATATGGACCGAACCGGATCGAACCGAGACCCACATGGGTTCGACCCGGATGGACCGACGGGTGGACCGAGCTCGTATTCAATTTGTGTGGGCTGGATTGACCCGGCTCGCAACCCACCATGCGCGGGCTTTTTCCTAATGCGGGCCGTCACCGGTCTTCATTGGAGGCGGGCTAACCCAAATTGACACATCTATGTTGATCGGGTGCGGGATATCAGTAACTTTTGAATTTTTCTTCCTCTGCACTGTAGTGAAACCATCTGCCTCCTACCGCTAATCCAAACCAACCAAGTCTTCAGAAGAATTCCTGCGAAAGTGCCCCAGATGATAAACTTCTAACTAAGTAGAACTAGCAGTATTTGAAAGAATCAAAGCCTCTACATTCTTATGACAACTGGGATGTGGACTGACATGTGGATTATTATAAAAAAAACTGGATGTACTAGCTCTGACAAAATAGGAAACTCACGAGGGACGAACATCATGTGATCTAATAGTGGATCGAAAGAAAAAATATCATAAAAGGGCTTTGAAGCCGCAATGGTGGGAATATTATGTTTAAGCTGATGGGTAGTCCCCACATGAACCACTGGAAGTGGTATATCAACAACTGAAGAAGAACCAACTGGGACCCACTACTTACGAGCCTCAACATCAATCTCCTTCTCCTTACCCTTCCCGGTCCTATCTACAATATGCACCTGAACATCAGCAAGCTTAGAAGTCGGAGCAACAGCAGGCTTATAAGCCAGATCAACAAAAGGCTTAGTAGTCTGGGTAACAATAAGATCTACTGATGGAGCACCCACCCATGCACTGATCAATAATATGGCCTATATGATGGCATTTAGCACAAAAATAGGGCAACCTCTCATATACAATAGGCTACCAAAAACTATTAGATTCATCCCGATCAATCCAAATCCTATCTGGGAGCTTATGTTCCAAATTCACGTAGCTTCACTACGCCTCAACAAATCAGCAGCCGCTTCATCAATCCTCAACGGTACCCCAACAATCTTAGATAAAGCAAATAAAAATTCCTTTGCACGTAAATGAACAGGCAATAAAAGAAAAGATATCCATATAGGGGCAACAGGGGTCTCAGCATCAGGGCAAAAATCACAAGTCCACTTAAGTATACGCATAGGGCAACACATAATAAACCAAAGTGGTTTTAAAAATAAATGACTGTAATCATCCTCATGCATTAAGTGTATAAGTATGTGCTTGTAATCTATAAGCCCAAGCTTAAAATCACCGCAAAATCCAAACTTCTGAAAACTACTACGTACATCCACCATTTTGGACTTGCGGTGTGAAAACTTGCCAACAAGTGTAAACTTGAATGGCTCAGCAAGAGATGCTTCCTCATCAGATGAAATAACCAAGGTAGGCTCACCACGATGTAAATATGGTTCCTTAGCTACAAAATGGTGACAAGTTGAATCAGGAGAGGACTGAATGAAAGAAGCAAATGACTTCTTCATACTTCGCTTGGCTGAAGAGATAGTATGTTGATCAATGACAACTGTAGCATAAGTCAATTTGCTAGAATTCAGTGCAGACTGAGCTTCCTAAGGAAAAACATGTGGGCCCAGAGCAATTAGAGCTGAAAAATTAGGCAAACGAAAGGAGATAAAAAACCAGTCGGAGGCATGTGCATGGCAGCCTGATGGCGTTGCGCAGGAGCAGGAGCAGGAGCATGAGCAGGCGCGCACGCTGTGTGTGCTGTGTTATGCGCTGTTTCTTGCGCCTAGACCTGGGCTACTACTTGGGAAGAGGGTCCATCGTCCATGGACGGTGCACCATCGTCGGTGACCACGCGCTACACTGTCGCACGCGCTGGGCTTGTGTGCGCATGCTGCGCACCACGTGCACCAGCAGCAAGATCGCATGCCTGAAGGTCTGAACCAATAGGTGCGCTCGACAATGGAGAAGGGTCAAACACAGGGTGCATGGCCTGAAGGGTTGTAGTTGGGCGCTGAAGCTCGCCGAGGAGAAGGGCGGTAGAACTAGGTTTTGCACCTAGGGCTGCCGCGGGTTGATGGTTTTGTGGTCCAAATGGACCACTTTCAGATGGTGTGAGGCCGGAGGGTGTGAGGGCAATGGCCGGCAAGGGAAGTCCGACCACATTGGAAGCCATGTCCGACGGTTTAGGTGTCGGGTGTGCCATGTCCGGTGGAAGATGTGCGATTTAAGGTGTTGTTTGGTATTGTTTTTTTTTTTTTTTTTTTTTTTACTTAGCCGCAAACACATATTTGCCTTAAAAGAAGCTTCGCAACAATTCTCTTCCACTGAGATAGTTGTAACTATTTTGATACGCACTTAATTGTCGTGTGAATCCATGTTAAGAGCATTTTTAGTACGTTTTATGAAAATTGACAATTTTCATAATATTTGTAGAAAGTGTCCACTTCATAGAAAAAGTCTCGCACTCTCGTTTCCCTCTCTCTCTCTCCCTCTCCCTCTCCCTCAAAACATATAGTGAGACGTTGAAGGTGAAACTTCTTTGTAACCGAAATGAGTCCTCAATTTTGAGAGGTAATTTCTATTTTTCTAAGCCTAATTTATGGGTTTACAATTTTGGTGTTTATTCTTCCAATTAATGTTTATATGTTTGAGAAATTGTTTTAATATATAACGTATTTTAATATTAGCCGGTCTGTAATTTTTAATTTTTTTCAAAACATATTGCCAACTCACGATTTTAAAAAAAAATATTATGGGTAGAACTGAATTCGAAGCAGAATTGACGGTTTCGAATCGGGTTTGGTTTCAATAATTACGTGGACCCGAATGATTCTATTTACGAAATACTCGAAGTGTAATAGATAGTTCCGAGTATTGAAATACTCAGACCGACTCACCTAACATTCAGGCTAAAACGCTAAATTAATATAGACAGAAGCGGGAAACAATTGAAGAACACAATTGAATCCTGTTGATTCTTACGAATACTAGGAATTGAACATCAAGTTTCTTTAATTTGCTCATGAATATCGAAAATTGATTCTCAATCGAAAGTCGTTGATTCTCTAATAATTATTGATTTGAATAGAAAGTTGAAACAAAATCCATTATTTTATTAATTCAATTCAAAATTTGACACCGAGATAAACAGGGCTCTGGCCATCTTATAAGACTTAATTGCTAAATATTAATAAAACTTGTACTCTTTAGTCCCTCATCTCTTAAAAATCTAAATATGAGACCGTAATAACTAAATATCATAATTGATTAAGTGAAAACATAAATTATGGAATCAACCTTGGGCCTCTTTATGGAATCAGTAATTAACTTGAATCTGTCGGCACTAGGCTTTAAAATTAAATTAAAGAATAAAAAAGAAATTGAAATTTTGTTCATAACACTGTGTCGTGTATTCTTGTGTCAACTATTCCTTTTCTGCCTTCAATCGTGACACTAAATTTTTGTGTCTATATAGAGTTGCAACCTACAAATTCATATTAGAATCACCTCTGAAGGCAAATTGATGCAACTTGAAGCGTTTGACAACAACGAACACGTGATCAAAGTTTGTTTCTACTTAAAAAAGTGGTGTTTTTCACCAAATTCCGATTGAAAGAGCCTCTTTGAGTTGAAAAAAAATTTTGTCGTTGAATTTTGCTTGTAAACTCTTCCCTCGTAATCAACATTCTCGCCTCTAAGTCACAAAACTGTTTAGCAATGTTTTTCAGCTTTGCAAATTCTCAATCCGATTAATCTGGTCCTTGGTCAAAATAATCAGAATTACATGTTGCTGAAATAGGTTTACCACCAACGTCCACCACTATTGTCTCTTCTTTTATCGGCTCTCTTGTAGGGCAGGCTCTGGCCCTAGGCGGCTAAGCAACCGCCTAGAGCCCCCCGACCATTCAGGGCCCAAAAATTTTGGTCCAATTTTTTTTTTTTCTATTTTTTTTTAAATCAACCTATTTACATGTGAAATGAGCCTAAATAAAAAACAAGTCTAAATCTAACCTACATTATCTACCTTAATCTAGTCTTCAAATTGTAGACCATGCAATTTTTTCTTTAGACCTCATTTTAGAAATCTTTATCTTGAATCAAGACGATTTTTCAAATTCCAACAATTTTTTCATTCAGTGAAGAAGAAGAAAATCGTAACCCTTTTTTTGCTTGTAAATATGTTTATATGTATACACACACACTCGTGCATATGTTGCGTGTATGTTTTTTTATTATTATATATTTTCTTTTTTCTTTAACATTTTCAATTGTTTTTAATTCGAATAATTTTATTTGTTTTTGTTAGGTAAAAATAATTTGATTATATTATGTGCCTATGTATTGTATAACATTTTTCGAGTTTTTTTGACTTGTGCGAAAATCTAATTTGGATCTAAATAAAGTATTATAAAATATGTCCGTGAATGCACGAAATTTTAATTGTCTATAAGAAATTTACATTTTAAAACATCTCAATTTATTAAGGCTTCATTTAAATTTTCACCTAAGGCCAGAGGCGGAGTTAGGATATGACAAAGGGGTGAGCTGGGGGAGGGGAGACCCCCCGATTTTTTTTTTCTTCTCAAACCACAATTTCTTGGCCAATTTTTATGAGAATCTAATGTTTTTTATAAGTCATAATCTTTAAAAATGTTGCAAGAAGTTATTACACAAAAATATTCAAGATATAAACTAGCTAAAGAAAGTTGTGCCCGACGATCTTTTACAGGTGCGAATTCTTCTATAATAGAATCTATATCTATTTTATTAACAAGGTCTCTCTCAACAAAAATTGTTATGTAGTTGATGCACAAAAATTGTTTTATACTTCCTCCGTCCCACAAAGATAGACCCACTTTTTTTTTACACAGATTAAGAAAACTCATTTAATGTAATTGAAATTATAAAAATTTCACACAATTTTTCTATTATACCCCTATTTAAGTTAAATAGAAATAAAATATATATATATATATAGAGAGAGAGAGAGAGAGAGAGAGAGAGAGAGAGTTATTGATGGCGTAGAGGACCTAGCTTTAGCTTATCTGGATGCAAGGGATCGTAATCGTGATTTATCAAAGAAATGGACATAGGGCTCAGAATTTTTATTATTATATGTTTTCGGAAGCGTCTCGACGAGCCGGACAAGACCAATGCTAAAGCGATTGCTGATGGTGGATTTTAGCCTTCTGAAGTCGTTTAGATAGTTTAAAATAGCTTTCTTTAAGTTTCATGTCTATTTTTGTCTTTTTGCATTTTATTTATCAATTAGGGTTTTATTTCAAAGAAGTTTAGTATTTAAGAGTCCTTTTATTATTGGATCAAGCAGTTGTTTTTGAAGAAGAATATTATTCTTGGAGTTTTCTCCACAATTAATCAATTTCATTCGGCATTCATAGGAATCAACGAATTGATTTTGAGCCTTGTTTCATTGTTTACGTTTCTGCCTGCGTCAGTTATACGGGAAAAAAAAACATAAATGAATGTTTAGAGAGAGAAAGTTATATAGATAGAGAGAGAATTACATTGGGAAAAAGAAAAAAATAAATGAAAGTTTAGAGAGAGAGATATTTGGTTGATAACAATGTAAATTAAATAAGGGTATATTAGAAAAAATAAAAATTTAATATATTCTGTATAAAGTAAGTAGCCTATAATTTGGGACAGATAAATAAGGAAAACGGGTCTATCTTTGTGGGACGGAGGGAGTAATATATTATATATCTATTTTATCTAAAACTAAGCTATGTAATCGATACACAAAATATTTGAACTCTTTAATAGTGTTATATACAATTATATTGTAATCTTATATTTAATGAAATAACATATAAGTAAGTCATATACAACGGGATTATTACAACTAAGTTAGAAAATAAAATAATATTTCAACATCAAATAGTGGAAAGGTGAAACAAATTAAAAAATTCAAGCCCACTTTTGTAGGGATGGCAATTTAACCCGACCCCCGCCCCCCGCCCCGTCCCCCGCCCCGTTTAACATTTCCCCGCCCCGGATAATCGGGTATTCGGGTCGGGTACGGGGCGGGGTAGCCCCGCCCCGAACCCGCCCCGAAATTTTTTTTTTTTTTTTTAAATATTTTTAATATTGAAAATAATGGTTACAAAAAAAAAAAAAAAAAAAATTAAAAAAAAAATATAAACGGGGCAGAAAACGGGGCGGTAAGCCGCCCCGCCCCGCCCCGACCCGACCCCGACCCGCCCCGATTTAAACGGGGAACGGGGCGGGTATGGGGGTTAAAATTCCCCGACGGGCGGGGACGGGGGGGGCCGACCCGCCCCGAACCCGCCCCGTTGCCATCCCTACACTTTTGAATTTGTAATTTTCTAAAGTTTGAATTTTAATTTGGGCTGCTTTATAAATTCTTTTTGGGTTGTTTTCGTGAAATTTGGGTTTTATATCATTTTTTTTTAAACACAATCTGGGCCAAAATTTTGGACAACTTTGGACTGAAGCCTAGGACTGCCCCCCTAAATCCGCCATTGCCTAAGCCCCCCAAATGCCAGGGTCGGCCATGCTCTCTTGGCACATCCATGTGGATCTCCATGTCAAAAATGGATGGACCATTGGAATCCTCACCATCAACATCCATTCGCCATTTGGGATTAAAAGGGGCGAAAGAATTCTTGTTGCCGCTAGAGCCCTCCTTCTCCGACTCATCGATTGCATCACCTTTGCGACTGTTGAACCACTGTTGTAGAAAATTGTCAATTCGGTGCATCCACACTTCTAATTATTGATGCAGTTGTTTGATCTTTATTTGCTGCATCAACAAGTTCTAATGTCGACGAAATTGTGCGTTCTCGTCATTTAATATCACTTCTGGCATCTTGGCCTCACGAATCTCAGGACATACCTGAGCTTTGAATCTATAACACTAATCTTATGCAGTGGAGCATGTGAGAAGAACGAACACGTGATCGAAGCTCATTTCTACATGGAATCCAATTCTGACAAAATTGACTGGGAAAAGTATATAATTACAAAAATAATTCGTGCAAATATATGTTTTTATGATGAAAACTTTTTATAAAGTTAAAAAAATATACTCGAAGAATAAGGATGTAATTAAAAGCTAAAAACGAATAGACCGAGTGATTTAGTTTAATGTACCAGTAGACCATAAATGTTAATTAAATGATACTAGATTCATTTTAATTAAAAATTAAGAGTTTCAATATGCGTGTTCTACTTTTGTTTAAGACCATTCTTTTACAAGTAAATATTTGGCTTGAAAGTTGTGACCATTATATTTCTATATTGTTATTTTTGTGGCTTTGGCATGTTGCATGTTTAGGCTAAGCTTAAAACTTTACTTATAATTAAGTACACAAGTAAATTGTAAAATAAATAACGTTTTATTTGTTAATGTTGAAAATAAATAAGCTACTTATATTGAAAACATGGCAGGATTTTGTAATTGAATGCAACTGTTTGTGTCTGATTTGCTATTTTTGATGACTGTAATTCTTACACTTATTTATGGTCCTTTAACTTATACATTTGTTAGTCTATTAGTCGGTTATTTATTTCTTTTTTGTTATTTTTGTAATTATTAGGAGACAAGTCGAGTTATAAAGGAAGAACGGGGATTTGGTGATTTAAGAGAATGAAAGAATGAGATAAGTCGAGAGTTCGAACAAAGACGGGAAGCTCAAGAGTTAAGAAGAAAATAAAAGGAAGTCAACCTGAAATTTGAAAAGAAATAAAAAAAATGTCATTTTCCGGGCCACTTTTGGCAACCGTGCCACAACCTGAAGGCTGCGCAAGACGTGGCCAAGTTGCTGCCTCAAGTGGCACGATCGCTAGGTGATGGAACGGCTGTGCCAAACGCCTCCTTTTGCAAATTTTGTCCATAAAGTTTTCTTTCTCTGAGAGTAATTTGCACAGTTTGGCTTGAATTTCTAGGTCAACAACACAATCATCTAAATATTTCTTAAGCTCACACTTTAAAGGAGACTTTTTTAGGGGGTGAGGGGTTTAGGGTTTAGGGAAATTCAATTAGGAGAAGAATAATAAACACATGCAGGGGCGGATTTGGGGGTGGGGGGTACGGCCTGGACTATAGCCCGGGCCCGCTTTGGAAAAAGTCGTTGTTTACAGTGTAAAAAAAATGTAAAAAAAAAAAAAAAAATTTCTTAGTAACAGCTCATATGAATTTTTTTTTTTTTTAAGTAGTAGTCCGGACTCAAAAAATTCATGGATCCGCCCCTGAAAACATGCAGGGGGGGGAAACTAAGAATAAATTGAGAGAAATTAAAGAAAGAAGTAGACCAAATTAAGCATACACCCCAAAACTCAAGCAAGGACTAGCTTCAAGTGTTATCTTTAAATTTTCTTTTTAATTACCTTAATGTTGTGGTGCATCTCTTAAACACTTTTAGTTCTTGTTACTTTTTCATCATGAGCTAAACTTATTTGTGTTGGGATGATTGATGTAGCTTAACTTTAGTCTAATTAATTTTAATGTTTGCATTTTAAATTTTTAGTTGTTAATCATATTCATGTTGTTCTTGTGATGTACTTATTTTCTTTCATTTATTTTTTGATAACTAAATAATTGTTTAAATGATTTGTGTAACTTCCGAGAGGATTTTCTACATTTTAGATCCGGTAGCAAGCACCATAGGTTCACAAAGGAGATAGAGATATACTCCTAACCATAGGCGACCCATTTTCTCACTAAAATGATGTGATTTTTGTGTTATTAATTGACATAGAGATATAGTATGTTAATGCACTCAATTTGGTATAATTTGACACCCGAGAGAGGTAATTAGCTAAATTTGGAGAATTGGGTCAAACATTATGAAATGAGTAGGACATTAATTTGCTTATTACGAAATTAATTGGACGGCGGTTAAGTGAAATCCCAACACCTTAAACACATATTATTCGTCCAAAGGTCAATTTCACTTGTTTTTAGTCTCTTTTAATTGTATTTCATTTGACTAGTAATCAAAACGATCAAACAATTTGTGTGTATTACTCGACAATTAAATTAAACTAGCTTTAAATCACTTAAGCACAAATAAACTAAACTTCGTGATTTGACACTTTTCATCACAATATTACTTGTCCACAACCCGTATACTTGGAGAGTGGCATTCGTAGATGAACATTTTTTTATTTCTTTAGTCATTTATGTTGACCTAGAAATCTGCACTATCTACGTGTCAACATATCTCCAATCAATTTTCTACCAAAATGTATGTTACCTGCACATTTGGACAACCGTTAAACACCAAGATAATCGGGAAAAAATAGGCCGGCGATGTTGGTACTCCGACGGTCAAGTCAACTGCCGGTATCAAAGGATATGGAGGAAATGGGTGTGGGAGAGACAAGCAGGCAGAGATTTGACTAGAGTTTGGGGTTATGAATAATACGTACCATGGAATAAATGGTTGTCTGGTATTTATATGGGAAGAGTTCTAATTCATATAGAGAAGCAATCAATTAGTTATAAGATAGGATTCTCCTTCTTTATGGGATGAAGCCGAATCCAATATTATCGCAATTTCTAAGATTTCAGTCATAATCTTTGTCAATCTCTCAGATTTCAGCCATAATCCCAGATTGTATTGTTGATCTTTAGGAGATTGACATTAAGTTTCCTTACAAGAGTCCTATTGTGAATCAAGAACCATCCCTCTCTTAATTATCTCTTTGGTTTCCTAGAACATCAAACTGATTGGGAAAACTTTGTGGGATGTGAAGAGTTGGCAAAGATGAGAATTTTGTTGGAATGGCAAAGATCTACCCGGATCCCTTTTTGGCCAGATATTAGAATGCGAGGGCCTGTTGTTGCAATGTAGAGCTTCGACAACCAAGTACGTTTGAGACGAGTGCCAAGGTGGCCTTCGCTGGGGCCCCCTGGTGACGTGGAATCCTCGTCATATCCTAGTGGTAACAATAGTCTCCTAAGTTCGAGTCTATTCTTTATGCTAGGTGTAAGACTTAAGTGAGAGATATTTATTATTATTATTATTGTTATTATTATTATTATTATTTTGGTGAAGACAAAGACCTTTATGTGAGGGGTTAGCCCTCAAATGGAGGCCTTCATTATGTTTTCGAACCGCATGAGGAATTTGAGCTTTGGAAGGCCTTCGCAGATGTATATATTCTCCCAAGCCCGAGGCTTGTTCATTCATAGCAGGCGTGGGGACATTGACTTGAGAATTTGTGAAAGTTGGATGGGTGGTGTCAACATGGCAGTGTCTAAGTTAGGTGTCAGTTTTTTCATATTTGAAGAGACGCAATAAAAGCGTGTAATGATGCGCTGCTATTTCGGAATTCGAAATAACAGTACCATCATTGCAACATCTGTTAGATGGCGTGCTTGAGGGTGCACGTGGGCGTGTTTGCCCCCACTAACAAAAGTTCATCCTTTGATCTCCTGCCTTTACGCGTTTTGTTGCCACTTGTCCACTTGATCCACGGTTTGGATATGTGGGTTCTTAATCAACAACCAAGATGATGTTACATTCGCTTATATAAACCCTATCATCTCTTTCATTTTCTCTTTACTTTTGCAAAAATCTTTCAAGCTTTCAGAGTTCTCCTATCCTAGTCTTGAGTGTTCTTTTTCCGGCTCCAGTTCAGACATTCAACTCCATTGTTTTCACTTAGGTAAAAAAAAAAAAAAAACTTCTGCTTCATTCCTATTCTCTTTCTTTAAATTTTCTTTTCTCTTTTTTTACTCTTCATGTCATTCACCATTGTCCCCGACCAAGTTACCGAATAAGAAATTCTGGCCACACCTCTAATCTATTTCACAACTATCTAAGCACAACAAGAAAAATGTCGTTTGACAATGATGATTCTTAGAGGGGGATTGTTGGAAATTGGTTTAAAATGTTGATAAATTAACTAAGTGACTTCGTGTCATCTTAGCCAAATATACAAGTCCCGGCCCAATCCGTTTAGGCAAATTTATTTGCCACTTCGACGCACGCTTCGGGGGCAACGCCCCCGGAACGGGGATCGACCTGCCCGGTCAGGTCGCGGGGTTCGACCTGCCCGGTCAGGTCGCGGGGGTCGAGGGGGCAGCGCCCCTCGTGGGGGCTCGGGGGCAACGCCCCCGGACAAAAATTCAGATTTATCTGTATGTATAAAGGGTATATTTGGCATCTCGAAACCAATATCGAATGAATGAGAAATTACGAAAAAGGACAAAATCGGGTCAAATGTTTGACCATGCGATCGCACAGGTATGTACACCTGCGATCGCAAGTTGGCTAATTTTTTAACAGAATGCATTTTGGTCCTTCCATGCGATCGCAGGAGGCAAAGCCTTGCGATCGCATGGTTATTCTGGACGAAGTTCTGTTCCAATTTTTGTACCTTGCGATCGCAGCTTGGTTAAACCATGCGATCGCATGGGTTTGCGTGAACAGACATATCCTTTTGAAGAGTTGCACGGTTTGGTTCATTCCTTTTCGTTTCCAACCAACTCTCCAACGTTAAAAAGGGCTGTGGACGTCCATTCTGAATATATATTGATACAGAAACTTATTGCAATCATAAAGCACTCATATTCTTCATCTTTGAACCATTTTTATTGCATAAAAATTGCATAAAAATCTGGTTTTCCATTTCATTCATCCGTTGGAGTACAAAAGCCATCTTTGGTTCGCTGTACTTGAGTTTTGTTGTGCTACTAAACTCAAGCGAAACCGTTGTATCTTGGGAGCCATTTGCCAAAGACCGAAAGCACCTTGCGGGGCAATTTGACTTAAGGACAAAGAGTTCAACTCTTGCCTCGGTTAATTTCATTTCCAGATTTTCGGTTCTTGTTTTTATTACTTTGGGTCACTTCCACAGAATTCCGCCAACAATCTTAAGTCAAAATTCTTCGTTGCAGTATTTTTGTGGTAAGTATTTGGTTTGGTTGATCTTCTGTTTTACGTAAACAGAAATGAATTCGAATGATAATTCGAATGAGGGAACTTCTGAAGGAAGTATCCCTACCGGTGTGATTCATCCGGTTGTGACTCCGGTTGTGACTCCGGTTGTGGCTACCCCTACTACCATTCATTCAAGCTCCGTTCCACATGGGGAAAAACCGGAGAAGTTCATTGGGGTTGAGTTTAAGAGATGGCATCAGAAAATGCTCTTCTATCTCACGACCCTAAACTTGGCAAAATTCTTGAAAGAGGATCCTCCCGCTATTCAAGAAGGTGAAAACAATCGGGCATCGTTGATAGCGTTGGATGCTTGGAAACATTCAGATTTCTTGTGTAAGAACTACATTCTGAATGGCTTGGACAACACTTTATACAATGTGTATTGTTCCAAGCAATCGGCAAAGGATTTGTGGGATTCTTTGGAAAAGAAATACAAGACTGAAGATGCGGGAACAAAGAAGTTCATCGTGGGAAGGTTTTTGGACTACAAGATGGTAGATTCAAAGCCGGTAATCAGTCAAGTGCAGGAGTTGCAGATCATACTTCATGACATTCATGCGGAGAATATGTCTCTAAGTGAATCATTTCAAGTGGCTGCGATCATTGAGAAACTTCCACCCATGTGGAGGGACTTCAAGAATTATCTCAAGCATAAGCGCAAGGAGATGAATATTGAAGAACTTGTGGTCCGACTAAGAATTGAGGAAGACAATCGAAGTTCGGACAGGCGTGTTGGAAATAGCATACCACAATCAAGGGCTAATGTGGTGGAATCCAACAACAACAAAGGAAAGAAGAGGAAGCATTCTGTTGAACCTTCTAAGAAGAATTCAAAGAAATTCAAGGGCAATTGCTACAATTGTGGAAAGGCTGGACATCGCTCCGTTGATTGTCGCAAACCAAAGAAGCAAGCCCAAGCAAACATAGCCGAATCTGATTCCATATCAAATGGTATATCTGACATGAATTTATCGGCGGTTGTTTCAGAATGCAACAACGTTGGAAATCCCATGGAATGGTGGGTTGATACGGGTGCAACCCGTCACATATGTGCTGATAAGGATATGTTCACATCCTACACTCCAACCGAGGGAGAAAAGCTGTTTATGGGAAACTCCTCATCATCCAAAGTGGAAGGACAAGGCAAAGTGATATTGAAGATGACATCGGGAAAGGAACTTAGCCTCAACAATGTTCTTCACGTACCGGATATTCGCAAGAACCTTGTGTCAGGTTCTTTGTTAAGCAAGAATGGCTTTAAGTTAGTCTTTGTGTCGGATAAGTTTGTACTTACCAAAAATAATATGTATGTTGGCAAAGGCTATGTAAAAGATGGACTATTCAAAATGAATGTCCTCACTGTTGTACCGAAAGTTATGAATAAAACGCCATCTTCCGTTTATATTCTTGAGTTATCTAATTTATGGCACCATAGATTAGGACATGCAAACTTTAATTCAATACGTAAGTTGATGAATTTAAGTTTACTTCCGAATATGCATTTTAATAATGGAAAATGCGAAACATGTGTAGAGGCAAAAGCGGCCAAGGCACCTTTTCATTCGGTTGAACGAACCACAACACCTCTAGAATTAATTCACACGGATGTGTGTGATTTAAAATTTGTACAAACAAGAGGTGGTAAAAAGTATTTCATCACGTTCATAGATGATTGTACAAGGTACTGTTACGTATACTTGTTGAAAAGCAAAGATGAAGCTTTGGAAGTGTTCAAACACTACAAAACCGAAGTTGAAAATCAACTTGGAAAACGAATAAAAATGATTCGTAGTGATAGAGGTGGAGAATACGTTGCACCATTTGAGGAATTTTGTGCAGAATGTGGAATCATTCATCAAACTACTGCACCTTATTCACCTCAATCGAATGGGATAGCTGAACGTAAGAATCGAACACTAAAGGAAATGATGAATGCAATGTTAATAAGTTCGGGCTTACCTCAAAACTTGTGGGGGGAAGCCATACTTTCTGCAAATCATATCCTAAATAAGATACCACACAAGAGTAAAGTTGAATCACCTTACGAGTTATGGAAAGGTCGGAAACCTTCCTACAAATATCTCAAAGTGTGGGGGTGCTTAGCAAAAGTACAAATACCCAAACCTAAACAAGTTAGGATTGGACCAAAGACAATTGATTGTGTCTTTATTGGATATGCAATCAATAGTAGTGCATATCGATTCTTGGTTCATAAATCTGAAGTACTTGATGTACATGAAGGCACGATTATTGAATCAAGAAATGCGGTCTTCTTTGAAGACAAATTTCCGTGTAAAGAAAAGGAAGCAAGTTCAGTTAAACGAACTTATGAAAATGTACATGGAAATGACGACAATCTTCAAATAAATGAAGAACCGAGACGTAGTAAAAGGCAACGAATTCTTAAGACATTCGGTCCAGAATTCGTAACCAATTTACTTGAAAATGATCCGAGGACATTTGATGAAGCAATGTCCACTCCCGAAGCTCCTTTTTGGAAAGAAGCTGTACGTAACGAAATTGAATCCATCATGAGTAACCATACTTGGGAATTGGTTGAACTCCCTCCGGGAAACAAAGCTTTAGGCTGTAAATGGATTTTCAAAAAGAAATTGAAATCGGATGGATCAATTGATAAATACAAGGCTAGATTAGTAGCCAAAGGGTATAGACAAAAGGAAGGACTTGATTTCTTTGATACTTATTCACCGGTGACTAGAATTACGTCTATACGTGTCTTGATTGCAATCGCGGCATTGCATAATCTTGAAATACATCAAATGGATGTTAAAACTGCGTTTTTAAACGGTGAATTAGAAGAAGAAATCTATATGGAACAACCCGAAGGGTTTGTTGCACCGGGAAATGAAAAGAAGGTGTGTAAACTTGTAAAATCTTTGTATGGATTAAAACAAGCACCGAAGCAATGGCATGAAAAGTTTGATAAAACTATGTTGTCAAATAGCTTCAAAATCAATGAATGTGACAAATGTGTCTACATTAAAAACACACCCGATGAATATGTGATCGTATGCCTATACGTTGACGATATGCTAATTATGGGAAATAACTCAAAAGTCATTTCCTCGACTAAGAAAATGTTAACAAAACATTTTGACATGAAGGACATGGGAGTGGCGGATGTGATATTAGGGATTAAAATCTCTAAGACATCCGATGGTTTGTCATTATCTCAATCTCATTATGTTGAGACTATACTTAAGAAATTTAAGGCGTATGACGATAAACCAGTTAAGTCACCAGTTGACCTAAGTATACACTTAGCCAAGAATACTGGTGAGCCCGTATCTCAATTGGAATATTCGCGTGTCATAGGCAGTTTGATGTACATTACAAACTGCACAAGACCGGATATAGCACAAATAGTCAACAAGTTGAGTAGATTCACTAGTAATCCAAGTGTTGAACATTGGAAGGCATTAAACCGAGTTCTTAGATACTTAAGACACACGGTTGAATATGGATTACACTACTCAAGATATCCCGCGGTGTTAGAAGGATATACCGATGCAAATTGGATATCCGACACTAAGGATTCAAAATCCACAAGTGGTTATGTATTTACCATTGGAGGTGGAGCCGTGTCCTGGAAATCGTCTAAGCAAACATGTATAGCTCGATCCACAATGGAATCTGAGTTTATTGCTTTAGACAAAGCCGGAGAAGAAGCAGAATGGCTTCGTAATTTCCTTGAAGAAATTCCATGTTGGGAAAAGCCGGTTTCTGCAATTAATATACATTGCGATAATCAGTCGGCAATAGCAAGGGCACAAAACAGTATGTATAATGGTAAGTCTCGACATATCCGTCGGAGACATAACACCATTAAACAGTTAATATCGAATGGTATAATCTCTATTAACTATGTGAAGTCAAAAGAGAACTTGGCTGATCCTTTGACGAAAGGACTTGCAAGAGATCAAGTATACCATCTTTCGAGGGGAATGGGCCTAAAGCCTATTGAATAGAATTATTATAACGGAAACCCAACCTTGTAGATTGGAGATCCCAAGATCTTGGTTCAATGGGACAACTAAGTTATAAAAGATTCGGAATAAAGCACTTATTCCCATTCCTAACTTTTAAAGTGCTATGTCAAATATGTATTAGGATAAGTATACATACTTTTAATGATTCAAAACCTTGAAGTAGAAAGGTAAGAGATCACCTATATAAGTGTGAAGTGGGGCCGCTTCTACGAGAATTCGAGGCTTAATTCTCTTAGAGCACTTATGAAACCAAGAGTTGTCCAGGGCCAAAATGGACACAACCATGAGAACCGAATTGGTTAGATGAGTTATGGTGTTGGTACAATTGTTTGGGTTTACACGAACAGCTGGATGGTTCAAAAACATCGTGTTCACCAACTAGCCTAGTAAATCCGATTGTATTCAACTAAAGAAGGTTCAAAGCCACAAGCTACCTATCTTGATGCTATGACTTGTCGTTTGTACTCCATTGTTAGAGTCTGCATATCATTGCATTTCATTTGCATCGTGTTTGCGTATCAAGGAATTTCCATTCATGTGGGGGATTGTTGGAAATTGGTTTAAAATGTTGATAAATTAACTAAGTGACTTCGTGTCATCTTAGCCAAATATACAAGTCCCGGCCCAATCCGTTTAGGCAAATTTATTTGCCACTTCGACGCACGCTTCGGGGGCAACGCCCCCGGAACGGGGATCGACCTGCCCGGTCAGGTCGCGGGGTTCGACCTGCCCGGTCAGGTCGCGGGGGTCGAGGGGGCAGCGCCCCTCGTGGGGGCTCGGGGGCAACGCCCCCGGACAAAAATTCAGATTTATCTGTATGTATAAAGGGTATATTTGGCATCTCGAAACCAATATCGAATGAATGAGAAATTACGAAAAAGGACAAAATCGGGTCAAATGTTTGACCATGCGATCGCACAGGTATGTACACCTGCGATCGCAAGTTGGCTAATTTTTTAACAGAATGCATTTTGGTCCTTCCATGCGATCGCAGGAGGCAAAGCCTTGCGATCGCATGGTTATTCTGGACGAAGTTCTGTTCCAATTTTTGTACCTTGCGATCGCAGCTTGGTTAAACCATGCGATCGCATGGGTTTGCGTGAACAGACATATCCTTTTGAAGAGTTGCACGGTTTGGTTCATTCCTTTTCGTTTCCAACCAACTCTCCAACGTTAAAAAGGGCTGTGGACGTCCATTCTGAATATATATTGATACAGAAACTTATTGCAATCATAAAGCACTCATATTCTTCATCTTTGAACCATTTTTATTGCATAAAAATTGCATAAAAATCTGGTTTTCCATTTCATTCATCCGTTGGAGTACAAAAGCCATCTTTGGTTCGCTGTACTTGAGTTTTGTTGTGCTACTAAACTCAAGCGAAACCGTTGTATCTTGGGAGCCATTTGCCAAAGACCGAAAGCACCTTGCGGGGCAATTTGACTTAAGGACAAAGAGTTCAACTCTTGCCTCGGTTAATTTCATTTCCAGATTTTCGGTTCTTGTTTTTATTACTTTGGGTCACTTCCACAGAATTCCGCCAACACCAGTCATATGCCCACACTAACCCCGAGATTATAGGTTAACTTTGTCTGTCATCAAAGTTGGTTGAGTAAGTGGCAGGGAGGCCCACCACTGCCTATTACTCGGTGGACTCAATGAATGAGGCCCCGAAGATGCCGAAGTCTAAGAAGAAAAAACACAGTAAAGGGCCTCCTGAAATGAGAGCCTCACTGAGCAACATGGATGCTCTGACAACTATCATTTTAGACCAAGAGCTCTCTTCCTTGGCCACCGTGGCCTCTATAATCCCCAGAAAGATCAGTGAGATAGACTTCGAGGCCTTATGACTGGCCTATGACATTTCATCCATCGTTTACCTTTGCACTCCTCGGTCTCACGGGCGAGTGGACAATCCTTCCGAAAGCTGCATCGCTATTTATGAGCTTGTAATGCAGCAGGGCCTTCGTCTACCTCTTTACTCAGTTTTCTGTGAGGTTCTGCAAGATTTCAACCTCGCCACCTTCCAAATTACCTTAAATGGGTGGGGTCAGATTGTAGCCGCCTTCATCTTATGAAAGGAATGTACCAGCGGAGGCCTTCGAGACAATATACAGGCCCTGCAGGTTCGAAAGATGGTATAACATGCCTTCGAGGCTAGAATAGAGATGGAGAATGGCGACTGATTCGTCCAATAAAGTACATAATTAGAAGTGCTCCTTCTTTTTTGCCAGGAGAGATTGGGAGTTCCAGCCTTCGGACCCACTGCTAGGCATTAGCATTTCCCTGCATTTTGAGGAACTGGGAATGTTTATATTCAGAATGTTTTATATATTACTTATTTCCTAACTTAATCTTTTTTCTTGTCTTTGCAGTGTATCGCAAGCCTCTCATCTCCAAAAGAGAGCAAGGCCCTTACGAGCAAAATAGGTCAAAGTTCGTTCTCTGTAAAGTGACTTCAGGAACCTCGGTAACTGGCTTCAAAACAGCAGCTACCTAATTTGCTTCGGATTGATAGGTGACTTCCATTGGCCCATTCTAGCTTCGACCTAATTATGTTTTGTTTCCAACTTCTAATTCTCTTACTTTTGTGTGCAACCAAGTATGCCTTTACCAATATTTCCGTCCCCGTCCCCAACTTAAGCTCTTATTAGTACTACTGCGCCTCCTCCACTCCCTAGTCGAGGCCTATCTCATTCTTCTTCCTAGAACAACAACTGAAAAGATAAAGGAAATGAGATCGCCGTCGAGGAGCCCGAGGCCCGTAGAAAAAAAAGAGGGCCACATTTGACGGTAGGAGAGGGATTGCTGAGGGATGCCAAGCGGGCCAGGCATGTTGAAGAAGTCCGGTGATCTGGGTCGAAAGTTCCACAGGGCCTTAGAATGATGGGCCTGCCTCCAAGGCGATTGGGAATCTAGGGTGTTGATTACATCAATAAAAATTCCCGTCTAGATGAACTAGACTCTTCTATCTTAGAGATGTTGCCTTCAGCGTCGGCAGTGGTGGTAGCGAATGTGCATAAGTTTTGGTCTCCTTTGTGGGAGAAGGCCGAATAAAAGGCCTTGCGGGAGGAGCTCATTACTGTGGCTACCATGAAGATAATGCCAAGAAGCTCGTGGAGGATCTAAAGACGAGTTGTACAGCACCCTCCTAGGGTTCACCGAAAAGCTTGAAAAGGCTGAGGACAATGCCAAGAAGCTCGTGGAGGATCTAAAGACGATGAGTTCGACGAATACCAAATTGGTTTGAGGAACAAAGTTCTTCTCTCTAAGGTAGAAGAATTTGTTGCTACTGAAGCCAAGTTGACGACGGCCATCGAAGATGTGATGAGGGCAGAGTCGAGGGTTTGGCGACTAATGATGAGAGGAGATTGGTCGAAAAGGCTATGAAGATAGCTGAAGAGCGAGCATTAGTAGTGGAGAACAACATAGCTGCTGTAAAATCGTGATTATGATGCTATGGTGGTCGCGAAGGAAAAATTTATGGCGTAAGCATGGAAGGAGAGTCGAAAGGCTAAGGAGAAGCTAGCAAATGTCAGGGCCCCGGAGGCGGAGGCGGAGGCGGAGGTAGATGTGTGAGGTCATATAAGAAGATCTTTGCAACCATGCTCGAGTACACACGCTACGCCACGCCACTCTCTTCATGGAAACTGGGGTTACTAGTTGACAGAGAGGATCCAGACGGTCCATCCTAAATAGAACCTCTTCTTCTTGTTAGCTGTCCTTGCCGAAGCCCAAGAGACAGCCAAAGCTTTTGTCCCAGAAACTTTCTCTGTCCATTCAACTGACGAGGCTCCTACTTCAAACATTGCTTCAAAAAATCTTTCTTGTACCGACCCTAATGAGGCGGCGGGGTAGTAGGATTTTCGCATTTTTGTAATTTCCTTTCCTTCGTGTAATTTTTCTTTCAAAGTAATTTCGATTTTTTTCAATGAAAAATATTATGTTTGCTTCTAAGTGTTACGGCTTCGCATTTTTGTGATCCTCATGCTTGACGTAATCGTATTGACTTGTTCGTCTATTTTTTCACAAACAAATTACGAAGAACAACTATTTCTCATTGGCGTTTAGAGCAAATTTGTCAAACTTCTAAATTTTCTTTTTTTCTTTTTTTATCGTGGGTTCAACAGGTTAGGAGTAAGGTTGTGAACTTCTTTTAGTACCTTCTTTTCAGGCGAATTAGCTAGCAAACGTGTTGAATGTTGTACCTAGCGAACAGGGTACGACTACCATGAACCATGCTTTTTCGCTGCATTGTAATTTGATTAATAACTAAACGCGTTAAGCAGTTTACCCTGCGAGTTTGGGAGATGTCTGTGACCATACTCTGTCACTGCTTCGTAATTTGATTAATTACTGAACGCGTTAAGTAGTTTACCCTGCGAGTTAGGGAGATGGCCACGAACCATACTCCATCGCTGCTTCGTAAGTTAATTAATAAGTGAATGCATTAAGTAGTTTACCCAGCGAGTTCGAGAGATGGCCATGAACCATACTCACTCTATAACGCCCCAGAATTCCTTAGGTTCCGGAGAGTTAATAAAATTCATAAGAAGTAAATTATTGCGGAAAAGTGACCTTAATAATAAAAATCCCAATTGCCAAACAATTAATTAATTCGTAAACATTAAAGAGAAATAGATTATCAAATGCTAAATAAACTTGAAATTGTGTCGCTAATCATCTAAAGCAACATAAACAAAATTAATTTTATTTGGCGACTATTGGCACGACAGCTTCACCAACCTGCCACACATCCATCACATTAATCATTACCTGAAAATTTGTTAAAATGAGGGATGAGTACAAATAATTATACTCAGTGAGATACTTGCTATTTCTACAATCAATCTAAGTATTATAATTAGGCATAAAATCATCTTACTAAATTGAACTGGGAATTATCACAACATGACAATGATAATTCATGCAAGCGCTGCAAATAAACTGAAACTCAAATGTTTAACTGAATCTGAAAGTTAACTGAAACTCGAAGGTTTAAATGAACTGATTCATGATTTCTCCCGAAGGAGCACTGAAATGAAGTAATCAATTTACATGCATAAATATAATACGTAAAAAGAGAGTTGAATACACTAATAGCACATAACATCTCACCTTAGTTTTTATGAATGAAATGTACTTGAAATTGAACGACTGATGCAAAACTTGCAAAAAGTATCAATAAGGCTGATGAAGAGAATAAAAATTATTTTTGTTTGCATGGAGGATTAAACAAAACTGCTGGCTGCTTTCTCTGAAATAAAACGTGAGAGGTGGTTTAATTTTCTATGGACTAGGTTTTGCTTTTTAAAATGAAAGAAACTCTAGAGTTTTGGTTTGTTTGAAATTCAAAACTAAATAGGAGAGGGATAGAGATAGAGATACATATTGGAATTCAAATGGTAAACATTATTCTGGCCGAAAATAAATTATCCCCAAAAGAGTCTATTTTGAATTCATTTTATAAAAATTTAAACCATCTCTATCTTGAGTTTAGCTTATCCAACAATACTTTTTCTTGGACCGTTAATCGTAAATAAATACAAGCTACCCAACGAACCCAATATCAATATACTAAAACTCGTTTATTCATAAACAAATTATTTAGCCTAATTAAATAAATAAATTCTAAATTTTGGTTTTCACTTAAGTCCTTTAATAATAAATAATAATAAAAATTCGAGATTCTACAAACTATCCTCCTTAAAAAAAATTCGACTTCGAAATTTTACCTTAGCTAGTCAGAGAGTTCTTGATGCTTAGCTTTTAATTGGAATACACAAATACCACTAACTAATGTGAACATACGAAATAACTGATTTTGTATAGTTTGTATTCATATAAGTAATTTGTTACTATGGCCATAAACATGATTAAATATATACTTGTCTTATGATAATGCAGAAATAAATTAATATATGTTTGCAAAATTAAATAATTTGTAGAATCATGCTAACAAATTTATTTGGACTAGCAAAAGAATTTACGGCACATAAATATATTTTCTTATTTCATACTTTGAAAAATACTGGATGGTGGCTGATCAATGAGCTCTAGGTACCAAAAGTCTCGTACCAAAATAATATAAAATAAAATATTCATCTTTTGTTACTATTCACAAAAAAAATTAATGAAATTTTTTTTGTTACTGTTCATATGAACAACAGTACTGTTCACAAAATAAAAAATTTCTTTGGTCACTGTTCATGTGAACAGTGACGATACTGTTCGTCGAAATTTTTTTTTCCAAGTCTACAGAAATGTAAACCCGAGCTATGATATCATTTGTAACGCCCCAAAATTCCTTGGGTTCCGGAGAGTTAATAAAATTAATAAGAATTAAATTATTGCGGAAAAGTGACTTTAATAATAAAAATCTCAATTGCCAAACAATTGATTAATTCGTAAACATTAAAGGGAAATAGATTATCAAATGCTAAATAAACTTGAAACTGTGTCGCTAATCATCTAAAGCATCATAGACAAAACTGATTTTATTTGACAACCATTGGCACGACAGCTTTATCAATCTGCCACACATCTATCACATTAATCATTTTCTCCAGCAAAATACCTTAATGTTCCTTTCCACTTCAGAAGGCTGGTCCGCCAACCGGATCCACCAAAGCAATTTCCTCTAGACAGAACAGAATGAAGCTCTCGTTGAGACCCCGAGGATTGTCATCCCCGGTTGTTTTGTATTGTAGCTGAAGGAGAGGAAAGCGACGGAGGAGCTTTAAGGATGGGTACAAATAATTATACTTAGTGAGATACTTGTTATTTCCACAATCAATCCAAATATTATAATTAGGCTTAAAATCATCTTACTAAACTGAACTGGAAATTATTATACCATGACAATGATAATTTATGCAAGCGCTGCAAATAAACTGAAACTCAAAGGTTTAACTAAACCTGAAAGTTTAACTGAAACCCAAAAGTTTAAATGAACTGATTCATGATTTCTCCCGAAGGAGCACTGGAATGAAGTAATCAATTTACATGCATAAATATAATACGTAAAAAGAAAATAGAATACACTAATAGCACATAGCATCTCACCTTAGTTCTTATGAATGAAATGTACTGAAAATTTAACGACTGGATGCAAAACTTGCAAAAAGTATCAACAAGGTTGATGAAAAGAATAAAAATTATTTTTGTTTGCGTGGAGGATTAAACAAAACTGCTGGCTGCTTTCTCTGATATAAAATGTGAGAGGTGGTTTAATTTTCTATAGACTAGACTTATGCTTTTTAAAATAAAACAAACTCTAGAGTTTTGGTTTGTTTGGAATTCAAAACTAAATAGGAGAGGGATAGACATAGAGATACATATTGGAATTCAAATGGTAAACAGTATTCTGGCTTGAAAATAAGTTATCCCCAAAAGAGTCCATTTTGAATTCATTTTACTAAAAAAATTTAAACCGCCTCTATCTTGAATTTAGCTTATCCAAAAATACTTTTTCTTGGGCCGTTAATCGTAAATAAATACGAGTTACCCAACGAACCCAATATCAATATACTAAAACTCGTTTATTCACAAACAAATTATTTAGCCCAGTTAAATAAATAAATTCTAAATTTTGGTTTTCACTTAGGTCCTTTAATAATAAATAATAACAAAAATTTGGGATTCTACAAACTATCCTCTTTAAAAAAATTTCGTCCTCGAAATTTTACCTTAGCTAGTCAGAGAGTTCTTGATGCTTAGCTTTTAATTAGAATACACAAATACCACCAACTAACGTGAACATACGAAACAATTGATTTTGTATAGTTTGTATTCATATGAATAATTTGCTACTAATGCCATAAACATGATTAAATATATACTTGTCTTATGATAATGCAGAAATAAACTAATATATGTTTGCAAAATTAAATAATTTGTAGAATCATGCTAACAAATTTATTTGGACTAGCAAAAGAATTTACGGCACATAAATATATTTTCTTATTTCATATCTTGTCTGGGTGCCAAAAGTCTCGTACCAAAATAATATAAAATAAAATATTCATTTTTTGTTACTGTTCACAAAAAAATTAATGAAAAATTTTTGTTACTATTCATATGAACGGCAGTACTGTTCACAAAATAAAAAATTTCTTTGGTCACTGTTCACATGAACAATGACGATATTGTTCATGTGAATAGTGACGTTATTGTTCGCCGAATTTATTTTTCCCAAGTCTATAGAAAGGTAAACCTGGGCTCTGATACCATTTAAAACGCCCCAGAATTTCTTGGGTTCTGGAGAATTAATAAAATTCATAAGAAGTAAATTATTGTGGAAAAGTGACTTTAATAATAAAAATCTCAATTGCCAAACAATTGATAAATTTGTAAACATTAAAGAGAAATAGATTATCAAATGCTAAATGAACTTGAAACTGTGTCGCTAATCATCTAAAGTATCATAAACAAAACTAATTTTATTTGGTGACTATTGGCACAACAACTTCACCAACCCGCCACACATCCATCACATTAATCATTACCTGAAAATTTGTTAAAATAAAGGATGAGTACAAATAATTATACTCAGTGAGATACTTGCTATTTCAACAATCGATCCAACTATTATAATTAGGCATAAAATCATCTTACTAAACTGAACTGGAAATTATCACACTATGACAATGATAATTCATGCAAGCGCTTCAAATAAACTGAAACTCAAAAGTTTAACTGAATCTGAAAGTTTAACTGAAACCCGAAGGTTTAAATGAACTGATTCGTGATTTCTTCGAATGAGCACTGAAATGAAGTAATCAATTTACATGTATAAATATAATACGTAAAAAAAAGTGGAATACTCTAATAGCACATAGCATCTCACCTTAGTTATTATGAATGAAATGTACTAGAAATTGAACGACTGGATGCAAAACTTGCAAAAAGTATCAACAAAGCTGATAAAGAGAATAAAAATTATTTTTGTTTGTGTGGAGGATTAAACAAAACTGCTGGTTGCTTTCTCTGAAATAAAACGTGAGAGGTGGTCTAATTTTTTATAGACTAGGCTTTGCTTTTTAAAAAGAAACAAACTCTAGAGTTTTGGTTTATTTGGAATTCAAAACTAAATAGGAAAGGGATAGAGATAGAGATAGAGATACATATTGGAATTCAAATGGTAAACAGTATTCTGGTCGAAAATAAGTTATCCCTAAAAGAGTCCATTTTGAATTCATTTTACTAAAAAAATTTAAACCGTCTCTATCTTGAGTTTAGCTTATCCAAAAATAATTTTTCTTAGACTGTTAATCGTAAATAAATACGAGCTACCCAACGAGCCCAATATCAATATACTAAAACTCGTTTATTCACAAACAAATTATTTAGCCCAGCTAAATAAATAAATTCTAAATTTTGGTTTTCACTTAGGTTCTTTAATAATAAATAATAATAAAAATTCAGGATTCTACACAAGTTGATTAATAATTGAACGTATTAAGTAGTTTACACAGTGAGTTAAGGCAGCGAACTATGCTCTCCTACTGCTTCGTAAGTTAATTAATAATTGAACACGTTAAGTAGTTTACCCAGCGAGTTTGGGAAATGGCCGCGAACCATACTTCATCGCTACTTTATAAGTTGTTTAATAATTAAACGCGTTAACTAGTTTACCAAGCGATTTAATGAGATGGTTGTGAACCATACTCTCTCGCTGCTTCATAAGTTGATTAATAATTGAACGCGTTAAGTATTACACCTAGTGAGTTAAGGAGATGATCGGGAGCCATGCTCCCTCGCTGTTTCGTAAGTTGATTAATAATTGAATGCGTTAAGTAGTTTACCCAACGAGTTAAGGAGAAGGATACGAACCATGCTCCCTCGCTGCTTCGTAGACCTTGAGTGCAAGATTGTGGCTAAAGACATCATCGTTTATTATGATAAACTTTGGATAGAGGGATTACATATTGCGGACGTACGATTGACAAAAATCCCAAGTAAAATGACAAACTTTCTACTGGTAATAAGACGAAGATGTGTGATATTCCACATATGTCTTGTTTATGTTCTATTGGAGTATTCCAATTTGTAAGTCCTGGGTCGAATCACTTTAATGACCTTGTATGGTCCTTCCCATGTGGGTCCTAGGGTTCTAGCCTCAACTTCTTTGTTAGCGAGGAAGACTTTCTTCAGAATCCAGTCTTGAACTTTAAAACTTATACACCTGACGTTAAAGTTATAGTACATGTCCATCTTTCTTTGATAAACTGCTAGGCACAGCTTTGAACTGCATGCCTTTCATCTTGTAAGTCGGGTCCATCCTATGGAGATCATTGCTGGCTTTTGGAAAGGCATTCTTACTTCTATAGGGATCATTACCTCTTGCCTTTGCCCCATAGGCCATGGCGAAATGAGTTTCTCTGGTTGCTGTTCAGGATGTTGTCCAGTAGACCAGAAGACTTCTGAAAGCTCCTCCGCCCATCCTCCTTTAGCTGAGTTCAACTTCCTCTTCAATGCATGCTTGATGATCTTATTGACGGTCTCCACTTGTTCGTTAGACTGATGGTAATAGAGAGTGGAAAAATCCTTTTTGATGCCAAGCTCTTCACAGTTGGAATTAAACTTCTTATCGGTGAATTGAATCCCATTGTCCAATACCAAGGAGTACGGAACTTCAAACTGGCATACTATACTCTTCTACATAAAACTTCCATGCATTCAGCTCAGTGATCTTTGCGAGAGGTTCAACCTCACACCACTTGGTAAAATAATCTACAGCCATTATGGCAAACTTGACTCCCTTTTTTCCTGTTAAGAGGGGACCGATGAAGTCTATCCCCCCTTTGGCAAAGGCCAAGGGCTGGTATCTATGTAGCTTACCAACTTGGAAAGAGCATCAGCATAGCTATTTTCAAACCTACGGAGTAGTTCAAACTTTTCGAAATGCTACAAGAAGTCCATGGCCACCTTCAAGTAGGCTACTATTGTTTCGTTTCGATCGTGAAGACGCCGTTAACTTGGCTCACCACTAACTGTAAATCGTTGTAGACCAGGATCTTTTTTTCCTTCATTTCATATACTAACCTTAAGCTTGCCAGAAGTGCCTTGTACTCAGCCGCGTTCTTGGAGGCTTTAAATTTGAGACGAAGCACACAATTAAAGTTGTCGTCTAAGGATCTGTCAACGTATAATTTTTATGTTGGTACCTCTTTAGCTTTGGCAATCTATAATCCTTATGGGATGTGGGCAAATTCTACTACAAAACCAGGCCTGGCCATTTATTGATGGCTTGGACTTGTAGAAAATCTCGAATTGGCTGAGTTCCACAAAACACTTTATCAATTGCACAGAGGCGTCTGGTTTTTAGAGAATCTGCATCGGTAGGTGGTTTGTCAGTACATTAATACAATGCACCTAGAAGTAAGGACAAAGCTTCTTTGATGCAATGAATAGGGCAAGAGTGAACTTCTCCATGTATGGGTATCGTGTTTCAGCATCTTGTAAAGATTTGCTGACTTAGTATACCGAGATTTGTAGCAGTCCTTCTTTACGATTTAGCACCAGACTGACATCTCTTTTCGATACTACTAGAGACTTCAACAACCTCTCTCTATGCTTTTGTTTGAATAGAAATGAGGCCCTTACAATGAGGTCATTGAGTTCTTGGAATGCGTTTTCACACTCCTCTGTCCATTTGAACTTCTTTTCTTCTTGGATGGCCTGAAAGAAAGGATCGCACCAATTGGTTGCCTTGGATATAAACTGGTTTAGGGCCGCCAATCTCCTAATGAGGCTCTGGACTTCCTTGGGCGAGGATGGAGCATACATGTTCACCAGTGCCTTGATCTTTTTGGGATTACCTTCTATATCGTGCTTATTCACCATGTACCCTAGGAAATTTCTGGAAGCGACTCCAAAAGCGCACTTCAATGAGTTAAGCTTCATCTGATATTTGCGTAAGATTTTGAAAATTTTCTCCAAGTGTGCGATATGATCCTCAACGTCCATGCTCTTTACTAACATGTTATCAACGTAGATCTTTATGGCATTTCCAATATGTTCCGCAAACATGCAATTCACTAACCTGTGGTAAGTGGCTCTGGCATTTTTCAAACCAAATTGCATCATCTTGTAACAATACAAGCCTTGATTGGTTATGAAGGAAGTGTGCTCCTCGTTTTCGAAGAACATGGAGATTTGATTGTAGCCAGAGTAAGCGTTCATGAAGCTAATTAGCTTATAACTGGCGATGGCATCGACCAGTTGGTCTATGCAAGGTAGGAAAAATTGTCTTTAGGTCATGCCTAGTTCAAGTTGGAGAAGTTTATACACACTCTCCACTTATAATTGCTCTTCTTTACAAGGACGGGGTTAGACTCCCACCGGGGTATATTATTTCTTTGCTGAACCCGTTTGCTAACAGTTTCTCTACCTCTTCCTTCAGCACGTCATACTTTTTCGTTCTTAATGGCCTCTTATTCTGTATCTTGGAACAACCTTCAGATATATTTTTCGGACGTAGCACGGCACTGATAGGTTTATTCCCACCATGTCAGAGTGCTTCCAAGCAAAGATGTCTAAGTTCTCTCGCAAAGACCACTTTATCTTTTTCTTTAGTGTCTTCTAGGGCTTGGACTACCTGCAACATTTTAGTAGGGTCAGACGGGCTAACGAAGAATGCTTCTAGTTCTTTTGCTAGTGAGGCCTACGAGTCTAGGCCTGTGATCTTCGGATCAAAGCCTTTATTAAGAATCATGTCCTCTTCGTCATTATCCTCTTCAGTCTCCATAATATCGACATCAATTATCATGTCTGAGGGGGTCGCATCTTCGCGCGTCTTTACATTACAGACCGCATTCATGTAACATGACCTAGCTTCTCTCTGGTTACTCCAGATCATAGCAACTCCACCAGGTGTCGAGAATTTCATTGCTAGGTGGTGAATGGAGGTGACCGCTTGTCAGATTTTGACCGCTGGTTTGCCGAGGACTCAGTGGTAGGTTGAACTGGTATCGACCAACAAGAATTCTATAAATTTCTTCATGTGACAAAGTGGCTCTCCAAAATCCACGGTGAGGATAATTTACCCTAATGGGATGAGGTTATCAATTGTGAATCTGAACAGTGGTTTCGGGATTTTTGTCAACTTATGATCTACTTCCATTTGGTCGAAGGCACTTCCAAATAGAATATTCATTGCACTGTCGTCGTCGACCAACGTTTTGCTAAGTCCATTCCTAGCAACAACAGTACGTACCACTAGATCATCGCAGTGTGGATAGTGGACACCAACATCATCCACCTCTGTGAATATGATAGGTGGTGCATAGGTCGAAGTCTATGAACTTGCCAACTTTTTACTGGTTTTCTCTGTGTTTTTTTCGCGTAGTTTCTCTACGAGTTCATCATATGGCCCATGAAATAAGGCATTATGGTATTAATCTTGCGAGCTGGAGTGGCTCTTGTGGGTCGGTCCTGCTTGGGTGGACTCATATCCCTGTCGTTTCTTTTATTGTCTCAGTGAGAGTGATCATTTGGGTGCCAAAGCGGAGGTCCTTGACTATGGTTGGGAGGTCTTCTTCCTTATCACACTAGTCGGATTCCTTCATCATGTCACCTGCCTCCTTGATCAATGAGTTCCCATACATCCGAACATCCTCCGTATTGTGATCCTCCTCGGTTCAATGAATACGATAGAACCTCAGAGCTGGAGTGGATGGCAAATGAAGGGCTAGAGGTACCTTAGCCAATTGCCCCATGTCTGTTTTGGTCTAATTAAACCTCTTAAAGTGATTGCGAGGGCCCAGTGAGCGACGTTCTTCACATCGGTAATGCTCCCCTTTTCTCTTTTAGCCTTTTCTCTTTTTTCTATAGTTTTCTCCAAGCGAATTTCTCCCTGAATGAGATCTACTAAGTATATTTCTTGGGTTCTCTGTTCTGAACATCTCTCCAAAAAGGGGGTCCGCATGGGGATTTTGGTCATTAACACGTCTAACACTTAATCGTTGATGACTTTCTCAATCTTACTGACGACCTTACTGAACCACTTAAAGTAACTTTTAACAGATTTATCCTTCTTTTGTCTGATGTCATGGAGTTGAGCTACATCCGCTGCCATTGTCTAGTTTCTTGTAAAGTCATTGAAAAATTCTTGTTTGAATTGAGGTCATCTCCTTAGACTCTCTGGCTTTACCTTATTTTATCACTGCTTCACGTCGGACACGAGGGCGGTGTAGAAGTTTCTGCATTTCATAGACAGGATGAAACCTTATAGTTTCGTCTTATAAACATCGATGTGGTGTGTGAGGTTGCCTCGCCTATTGTATTTTTCCATGAGATGCATCTTGAAGCCAATTTGTAGCTTCTTAGCCTTCAACTCTTTGGAGAATGGGGGATTCTCGTCGTCGTTATCATGGTCACATAAGGATACTGACTTTTTAGCTTCAAATTTCACATACATGGCACATGGATTTCTTTTTCTCTCTAGGTGAACTTCGATATGTTCGCTACGACGGCTGCCTGAACTTGGGACAACACCACAGAGGATTTTGTCTTGAGCCTGTCAAATACACTAACAGAGATGGCGGGCCTATCCTCCTACGTCGATGGGTCCTTCGTTCAAAGTAGCTCATGTGAGGGCCTCTGGTACTAGTCTTGAAGGTTCTTCCCAACTGATGCTGACAAATCATCTCGAGATCGACGAATTTTAACAGAGCAAGACTTCGAAAGGCTTCGTAGTTTACAGTTGCACTTGCTCCCTGACTAGGCATCATGGTTATCCAACCGTTAGATCTTGGCCCTCATCCGGGCGTTATCTTCCTTCAACTTGAGGATGTCTTGCTATGTTATTTTCCTCTTTTATTGCCTATTTCTTCGATGACGGGTCACATTCCTGAAATCTGGAATGCTTCTTTGCCCTTGCTCTATCTGGTGGAAATCACTCCCTTCTTGAGAATTTTTAGTTTCCAAGATTTTCCTATATTTTCCTATAGGAGATCTAAACACGCTTTACCATGAATTGACTGGTCGTGTTGGGTATTTTTATTTCTCACAGACGGTGCTAATTTGTTGACCTTGAAATATGTACTATCCATGTGTCAATATATCTCAAACCAATCATCCGCCAACATATATCTTACATGTACACTTGGACAACCATTAGCACCAAGATCGTTGGAAAAAAATGGACAGGCGACATTTGGTACTCCAACGATTAAGTGTGAGTGTGGAAAGACAAGCAGATAGAGGTTTGACTAGAGTTTAGGATTATGAATAATGCATACTTTGGAATAAACGGTTGTCTGGTTTTTAAAGGGGGGGAATTCAAATTCATTTAGGAAAGCAATCAATTAGTTATATAATGGGATTCTCCTTCCTTATAGGATGAAGCTGAATCCAATGTTATCGAAATCTCCTAGATTTCAGTCATAATCTTTGTCAATCTCTAAGATTGTATTGTTGATCTTTAAGAGATTGACATTAATTTTTCTAATCGGAGTCCTGCTGTGAATCAAGGACGACCCATCCCTTAATTATATTTTTGGTTACCTAGAACATCAGGCTGTCTAGGGGAACTTTGTAGGATGTGAGGAGTTGGCGAAGATGAGGAGTTTGTTGGAATGGCGAAGACCTTTCCGTGTCTCTTTTTGGCAAGATATTAGAATGCGAGGTATGTTGTTGCAATGTGGAGCTTTGGCAACCACATGTGTTTGGGGCAAATGCCAAGGTGGCCTTTGCTGGGCCTCCTTGGTGACGTGTAATCCTCGCCATATCCTCCTGTTAACAATTTCACCTACTTTTTAAAAGATCAAAATTGAAATGCACAATGGCCTCTAAGGCTCGCTAATCTCATAAATCCCAATGAGTAGATGAGATATGAACCAGAATTTGTAAGGATTAACTTTAATCTTGTGCAACGGCTAGCTACACAAAGTTAATACAAAAATTCTTTGTGTCACAAACTTGTATCAGACCATGATAAGGTGTTTCAGTTGGCTCGGGAGATTGTAGAGTTGCAATGGACATATGCAAGCTCTTGAACAAGGCGGTCACAAGGCTATTAGCATGGGCGGTTTTAGCAAGGGCCCAGGACCCCTTTCAATTTATGAAAAAAAGATGGGATTAGTTCAAAGCTTATGAGAGGTCTTTTATAAAAGTGGCTAGTAAGACGATATGGTATTAATGTTTACTCCCATGGAAATCTCTTCATGTTCAATTTCATACGCTCTCAACTTTCACATAACAAATAACTCTACTAAATTATACTATTAACTGCCCCTAAATATCTCACAACTAATTTTCTACGTTCACTACTCTCATACTCCCCATAAATTATGTCTTCAATGCTTGGACCAAAAGCAAAAGGAGATTGCAGTTTAATGGGTTCATTAATGCGGATTACTAAATGTAATCCATCTCATCTATTCATCGTTCTTTTTGAAGTTGGTGGGTCTGTCTTTTTTTTTTTCATTGTTGGTGTATTTTTTTATCTATTTTGTATGTTTATGATAGTGTGCATTTTGCTGCTTTGACTTCGAGTTTTGTATATATTTTTGTCCAATATTTTGCCACATATAGTGTTTGAATTCAGTTTTGGCTTAAATTGCGAAGATTAAAGTGTTGAAATGTTTCTTGGAGAATGTATTTAACAAGTTGTTAAAGGGTCCAAGTCTAGATATAGATATTAATTATGCTATGTCGTTGGAATTGAATTGGAGTATTAGAGTTACAATACAAGAAAAAAAGTTCTACTCAAATTAGTAGGTTTTGATATTTTTTGCTTATTTTTTATAAATGCCCCCCTTAAGTAAAATTTTATGTCTGCCACTGGCTATTAGGGCTTAGGCACCGCCATTCATGGGTCCTTCTGTTGGTTCCGGTTGGTTAGACTTGCCACAAACTTATACAAACTAGATTAGCTACATGGAATGATTTCAAAACGTTAAGCATGAATGGTCTACTACTATTTTTAAAATTAACTCGTTTTTACAATTTCAAACTGAAAAAAAAAAAAATAACAACCGTATATTTCATAGTCAATTGAATTAAAATGCCTAAACCCCAAAATTCGTCTCACTTGCAAGTTCGTCTAAAATTACTTTACGTAGGATTTTCGTTATTGACGTTTAAGTTCGATACTAATTTCAATGATAGTAATGAGTATAATGACCAAAGGGATAATAAATTTTTAAGTATAGAGCTAATTTCATAAGAAAATTAAGTTGGAAAACGAAATTAAGATACAACTATAACTTGAGTGTCAAAACAAAATTTTAATTCTGAGACTCAAATACCATAAAATAAAAATTGAAGATTTTAACAGTATGTTACGTATACGGTATATTAGAACTTGTTTGGTATAGTTTATAAATTAGTTTATTAATTAAAATTATTTATTTGACTAAGAATGATACAAAATGTCATACTATCAAAATAATTTTTTTGATTAAATAAATTATTTTTGTTAAATAAAGCATTTTACTCAAATAAAATAGTATATAAATTATACCTAATAGACTTTAATAGGTTTCGTTTATTTTACGGGCTGGTAGATGCAGGGTCCTTTTCACCTGCCCGTTGTCATTTCATGAATTACCATACCATAAATAGTATATTTTGAATTATTTACCTAACTGGCCTCTGAAACAAGCTTTCTTCAGCATATGGGACCCTTAAACATTTGGACGCAAGTACTACAGTTTTCAGAATTTTTATTTTTATTTTTAAATTATATGAAATTTTATATAATTGATGATTTTTACTGTTGTAATTTCATGTTCTTTTGAATGTCTTAATGTTAATTTTTCTATTTCCTGCGTAGGCATTTAGTTGGATTTGAATTACTTTTGAGATTGACATAAAAGAATTTCTGGCAGTGTGCTGCTGAAAATACTAGAACTTGCAATCTCATCAAGTGATTTTTTTTTATTTTTTTCTTTATGAAACCTGTAATAAATTATTGTCGTTTTATTATTAAGTAATTACATTATGTATAATTTAACCTTTTATTTTATGGTTATACTAAAAAAAAAAAAACCGCGTCACAAACATGATCTTCAATTACTTTTTATTTATTTGAACTTTTCATTTATTAACTACAAATATTAGATGTCCAACTGTATTCTTCATATTTTAATTTATCATTTTATTATTATTCAAAAATAAAGAAAGCATAATTTGTAAATTAATTTTATTAGTATTTTTATGTAAAATATAAACATAATAAGATTGTTCAATGTCATAAATTATATATGTTATTTTATATTTTTGTTCAATTTTTTACATCATATAGCAATTACATATATTTAAAACACAATAATTTAATGTTTTTTTTCTTATGAAAAATTTAATTGACGTGACTATAATGATACATTTATTATGCTAAATAAAATATTATCAAATAAATTTATTAGACTCTTTTGCACCTTTTGTAAAAGTTACAAACTTAAGTGTAATTTTTTCTAATTAAAATTAAGATTATATTAGTTTTCTATCAAATAAAGATAAATTGTATACCAAAACATATAAATTTGGAACATATATGTTAAAAAATAAACGTTACAAACCATATTTCTATACTGAGATAAGAGGTTAGGTACCAATCACGTCAAATTTCCTATTTTCTAATAATAAGAATAAAATTTAGACTGCGTGAAAAAAAGAGTTTTCAAATGGATAATTTTATTTATAGACTATTTTTCTTTTGACTATAAAAAGGGGACTTTTGAAAAAATTCGCCTAAATTTTAGGACCAATTCTTATTCTATCTTATTCAAGTCCCTGTCTGTGTGTTGTTGTTTGTAGCCATATAAACTCAAAACCTCAGCTGAATAACTAGCAAATCCTCTGTTTAGCCATGGAAAATCTAAACTATTATCTTCTTGTATTACCTTTAGTTTTCTTCATGACATTGAAATACTTGATCTTCAATCCCCACCAAAAGTCACCACCAAGTCCACTAGCACTTCCAATAATTGGCCACCTTCACCTTATCAGGAATTCCCACCACCAATCAATAGCTGCACTATCATCACGATATGGTCCCATTTTTTCTTTCAGATTTGGGTGCAAGTCGTTTGTTGTGGTTTCTTCTCCATCTGCCATAGGAGAATGCTTCACAAAAAATGACATAGTATTCGCCAATCGGCCTCGATGTATTTCCGGTGACCGTTTGACATACAACTATGAATCCTTGGCATGGTCACCTTATGGCCATTTCTGGAGGATCCTCCGTCGCCTAACCGTCATTGAACTTTTCTCTTCACATAGCCTTCAACAGTCTGCGAAAATACGTGAAGAAGGATTACAGTCTCTTCTTCGTGTATTGTTTAAAAGCTCAAAGAATGGAACTGAAAGAGTTGATTTGAATTATTTGGTTTCTGCTTTTAGTTTCAATGTTATGATGAGAGTTATTGCTGGAAAATGGTTTATTGAACAGGAAGAAATGGGAACTGAAGTGGGAAAACAGATAGTAAAAGAAATCAGGGGGATTTTCTTTTCAAGTCTGTCACTTAGTGTGTGTGACTTTTTTCCTGTATTGAGGTGGATTGGTTACATGGGCCTGGAGAAAAAAATGATATCACTGCACAAAAAGAGAGATGATTATTTTAAAGTATTGATAGATGAGGTTCAAGGGAATGATACTAGGTTTTCTGATTCCACAAGGGAGAAGAAGAACACTTTGATTAAAACTCTGTTGTCTCTTCAAGAATCAGAACCTGATTTATACACTGATGATGTTATCAAAAGCATTATATTGGTGAGTAATTAACGTTATGTTTTATGTTGTTTTTTTTTTTTTTTTTTTTTGTAAAGGATTGATGTTGAGAGTACCTCCTGTTGTTTAGGTATTGTTTTTAGCAGGAACAGAAACCTCAGCAGTCACAATAGAATGGGCTATGTCACTCCTCTTAGATCACCCGGAGGCATTACATAGGCTAAGAAAAGAAATCGACACCAATGTCGGATATGGGCGCTTGCTAAATGACTCTGATCTTGCTAAACTCCCCTTTTTGCGTTGCGTTGTAAACGAGACACTAAGATTGTACCCTACAGTGCCACTGCTTTTACCTCACTGTTCATCGGAAGATTGCAGCGTAGGAGGATATAAAATTCCTAAAGACACAATCTTGTTGGTGAATGCTTGGGCTATGCACAGGGATCCAAAGGTGTGGGACGAGCCTGAACGGTTCAAACCAGAGAGATTTGAGGCAATAGAAGTGGAAAGAGAAGGCTTCAAATTTGTGCCTTTTGGAATGGGGAGAAGAGCCTGCCCTGGAGCCAGTATGGGATTGCGAACAGTTTCATTGGCATTAGGTGCGTTTGTTCAGTGTTTTGAGTGGGAAAAAGTAGTAGAAAGTAACATGGATATGAACTATAACTCAAAAGTTATAATGCAGAAGGCTACGCCTCTGGAGGCCATGTGCATTCCGCGGCATCATGCTGATCCTCTACTCTCACAACTCTGAAGTTGTTAAACATCGGTTTTCTTATTGCTACCAAAGTCGAACAATCAAATACTGAGCATTATAGTAGTGCTTCCATTTCGTGTTGTGTGTTATTCACCTTATCAAATAAAAACGAGAAACTTCATATTACATGAATAAGAAACAAAATTAAGGAAACTGCAGAATTAAAACTGAAGAAGAAAGCAAATCGATGCCTGTACAAGTACAGTTTTCTTAAAATAGATTCGTCCCCTACTGTAGGTTATGAACGTCTATTTTTCAGGATACAACGGTAGAACTGGTTGTACCAGCGAACTGACCTAATGCCCGAACAATATCATCGAAAGAGAAAAGAACTTGGAAGAAGACAAGATGAATTTTTGATGTGTTGAAATGAGGAACTTTGGACTTGTTTATATAGGCACAAGAATGACCTTCCAATTCCAAACCCACTATTAACAAGAGAGTTACAAGAGTTACAAACATGAAAGGGTTGAGAAGTTGAGAAGTTGGAAAGGTGAGCTTTAAATTTTCATTCACCATACTTATTTTCCATACTTATTTTTCAACATTTTCCCACATGAATGGAAATTAACAGAGACACGGAAGACTTGGTGATAAAGTTCAACGTCTGAATCCTGCATAGGATATATAGGTGTTATCCTTTGAACCTTCCCTTATGAAAGTATATTTACTTTACTAGTTGATCAGTAGACGCGATGTCCTTGAACTATTTTGCCGTTTGTGTAAACGATGATATACCTCACACAGAATTCTTCCTGACATAGTTCAGTTTTCATTGTTATGTTTATTTATGGCCGTGAACATCTGCCTGGTTCTGTGAGAGTTTTTAAGAATTGCGCTTTACACAATTCTCTTAGAAGCGGCCCCACTTCTCTCTCACAAAGGTGATTTCTTATTAAAAGTAGCCCGCTCTACTCCGCGTGTAAGAATCATTAAAAGCCTATTGCTTATCCTTTTCTCTACGGGTATCACTGTTTCATCATAGGAATGGATAGGAGAAAACCCCCACAGTGATCAAATTAAGTATTTACAATTAGGTTGTCCCTTTGAACCTAGATCTTGGGATCTCTAGTCAACTAGGTTGGGTTTCCATTGTATTAACTTATTCTTCCAAAAGCTTAAGTCTCATTCCTTTCGACGATTTTCCAAATAACTCTCTATTCAAACCTTTAGTTAGCGGATCCGCAATATTATCCTTTGACTTCACATAGTCAATAGAGATAACTCCAGTTGAGAGTAGTTGTCTTATGGTATTATGTCTACGACGTATGTGTCTAGACTTACCATTATACATGTTACTCTATGCTCTACCAATTGTAGATTGACTATCACAATGCATACAAATTGTTGGCACAGGTTTTGACCATCTAGGAATATCCTCTAAGAAGTGACGTAACCACTCAGCCTCCTCGCCACACTTATCCAAAGCTATAAGCTTAGATTCCATCATGGATCTGGCTATAACCGTTTGTTTAGAAGATTTCCATGATATAGCTGCACCTCCTAGTGTGAACACAAATCCACTTGTAGACTTTGAGTCTTTTATATCAGATATCCAGTTAACGTCACTGTATCCTTCAATAACTGCCAGATATCTAGTATAGTGTAGCCCATAATCACGAGTATATCTCAAATACCTTAGTATTCTTATTATTCATTTTCAGTGATCAGCTCCTGGATTACTCGTGTATCTACTCAGTTTGCTAACTATGTAGACTATGTCTGGTCTTGTACAATTCATTAAGTACATCAGACTTCTAATAATTCTAGAGTATTCTACTTGAGAGATACTCTCGCCTCTGTTCTTTGATAGACGCTGACTGGTATCTATCGGTATTCTAGCTATGCTAGAATCAAGTCATTCTTATTAAATTTATCAAGAATTTTGTCCATATAGTGTGATTGACTTATGACAATTCCCTCTGATGTTCTTGAAATTTTAATTCCAAGTATCACATCTGCTAAGCCCATATCCTTCATGTCAAATTTTGAATTTAACATATCTTTAGTAGATTTAATCATCTTATCGTTGCTTTCAACAATAAGCATGTCATCAACGTAAAGACATAAAATGACATAGTCATTTTCAGTGTCTTTGATATAAACGCATTTATCGCACTCGTTGATTTGAAATCCACATTCAATCATGACATGATCAAACTTTTCATGCCATTGTTTTGGAGCTTGTTTCAAGCCATACGATGACTTCACCAATTTACAGACTTTGTTTTCTTGCCTTGGAGCAGAAAAACTCTCAGGTTGTTCCATATAGATTTCTTCATCTAAATCTCCATTTAGAAAGACAGTTTTCACATCCATTTGATGTACTTTGAGATTCCGCAAAGATGCAATTACAAGTATCATCCTAATGGATGTTATTCTCGTTACTGGAGAATATGTATCAAAGTAATCAAGGCCTTCTCGTTGTCTGTATCTTTTTATAACAAGCATTGCCTTATACTTTTCAATTGTTCTATCTGCTTTCATTTTCTTCTTGAAAATCCATTTGTAGCCTAGTGGTTTGCATCCCGGAGGAAGATCCACTAGCTCCCATATATGGTTTTGCAGAATAGAATCTATTTCACTTTTAATTGCCTCTTTCCATTGAGGTCCTTCCGAAGAGTTTACATTCTTTGAAGCCTTGAGGTTCAGTTTCTAGCATATAAGTCAGAAAATCAGGACTATAAGATTTTTCTATCCTTTCTCATCTGCTACGTCTTGGTTCAATCTCAACTTCCGCTTCTACTTCTTGGTCCTGACTATTCTCAATCATAGTTTCATATGTCCGTTTAGAAAAGCTTGCTTCTTCTTTGGACTTGTATGGAAATACATGTTCAAAGAATGATGCATTTCTCGATTTTATTATCATGTGTATATCAGAAATTTTTGAATCAAACACAAGAAATCGATAAGCACTACTGTTATGTGCATATCCGATAAATATGCAATCAACAGTTTTTGGTCCTATTTTTACCTTCTTCGGTGTAGGTACCGCCACTTTGGCAAGACACTCCCACACTCATAAGTATTTGTAGGAAGGCTTTCTTCCTTTCAATAACTCGTAGGGGCTCTTATCTTCTTTCTTTCGGAGTACCTTATTTAAAAGGTAATTAGCTGATAACACAGCTTCTCCCCACATATTTTGAGGTAATCCAGAACTTAACAACATTGCATTCATCTTTTCTTTCAATGTTCTATTTTTCCATTCAGCAACACCATTTTGTTGAGGTGAATAAGGTGCTGTTGTTTCATGTTTAATTCCATGTTGTGCACAGAATTCAGCAAATGGTGATTCATATTCACCACCTCTATCACTTCTCAACATTTTGATCTTCTTGTTGAGTTGATTTTCAATTTCATTCTTATAGAGAACAAATTTCTTTATAGCTTCGTCTTTACTTCTAAGCAAATACATAAAACAATATTTTGTGCTATCGTCAATCCACTAAACATCTCTTTGTCGGAGTAAACATGTCAGGTAGCACCAGTGTCAATCCACCATTCTTTTGGATTTGATCCCACCAGATTCACTCCAGAAATGACAGCAGTGAGGTTCATTTCAGAAACATCATGTGTGATATCATCAACCAAATTGGCTTCTTTCTTGTTGTTCCTCTTCGGCAACTTGCACTCCAACGATCTGTGACCTACTCTGTCACAGTTGTGGCATTTTCTAAGAAATTTCTTCTTGACACACCTCCTTTCGGTCCTATCTTTGGCCCTTTTCCAAACTTGTTTTTGTTCGTCTTAGAACTTTGACCATGCTCCACAACGTTAGCTTTGGCCATTGGAGGATTGAACTCCTTCTTTTCTGAACCTTTGTTGTCTTCTTCAATTCGAAGTCGGACAAACAGTTCTTCAATGTTCATTTTCTTTCGCTTGTGCTTCAGGTAATTCTTGAAATCTTTCCAAGCCGGAGGTAGCTTTTCAGTCATTGCTGCCACTTGGAAAGTTTCACTTAAAACCATTCTCTCGGCATGAATCTCGTGCAAGATTACTTGAAGTTCTTGTTCTTGACTGATTACAGTTTTTGAGTCCACCATTTTATAATCCAGGAAGCGGCCAACAATAAATTTCTTAGCCCCTGTATCCTCGGTTTTATATTTTCGGTCTAAAGACTCCCATAATTCCTTTACCGTTTTCATTGAACTATACACATTGTATAGTGAATATGCCAAGCTATTCATGACATAATTCTGGCATAGGAAATCAGAATGTTTCCAAGCTTCAACAGCGCTGACAGTTTGTATGTCTCTCTCACCATGTTTGAGTTTTGGAGCATCTTCAGTCAAGAATCTCGCAAGATTCAAGTGGTCAGATAAAATAGCATTTTCTGCTTCCACCTTTTGAAATTAAATCCATTGAACTTCTCAGGTTTTTCTCCATGATTAATTGGAACAGTTACATGACCAGTTGGAGCCACAGTTTGGGTCGCAGCAAAACTTGGCACTTGTGCCACAGTCTAGTTTTCAGTAGCCACAACTTCAATAATCAGATCAGTTGCCATTTTCGAAAACAAGAAGAAAATTTTAGTTCCACTTTTAAAATAAATAGAATAAACTAATCTGTTTTTCAGTTTAGTTACACTTGCAATTATGAAATTATGGAAAATCTAATCCCAGAAAACAAATGTTAACCCATTTCTTTTTGTCTTGTTGATTTGAATAACACGCAACTAAAAGGCTTTCAGGTGAGGAGGGTGGATCACAATTGGACCACTTAAATCCCAAGCTCTCCTTAGATAGTTTAAGTCCTTTTGACAAAGCCTTCCAGTTTTGTGAATACACAAATCAAGAAAACTCCAACCAAACTAGTTTCATACGTATGTATTTCACTGTTTTACATATAATATAAGTTTATCAAGAATCTATTTTAAGATTGTTATTCACGTTATCAAATAAAAATGAGAAACTTCATATTACATTAACAAGAAACAAAATTAAGGAAACTGAAGAAGAAAGCAAACCGAGGCCTGTACAAGTACAGTTTCCTTAAAACAGATTCATCCCCTACCGTAGGTTATGAACGTCTATTTCCCAAGATACAACTGTAGAACTGGTTGTACCAGCGAACTGACCTAATGTCCAAATAATATCACCGAAAGAGAAAAAAACTTGGAAGAAGACAAGATGAATTTTTGATGTGTTGAAATGAGGAACTTTGGACTTGTTTATATAGGCACAAGAATGACCTTCCAATTCCAAACCCACCATTAACAAGATAGTTACAAGTTACAAACATGAAAGGGTTGAGAAGTTGGAAATGTGAGCTTTAAATTTTCATTCACCATACTTATTTTCCAACATTGTGTTCAACATAAATAGCTGTTGTGAATTCTATCTAGTTAGCATCAACTGGTTTAATTGGAGATTTAAATTGCAAAGAAATGTGTAAGATTTTGTTTAACATGGCAATAAGATTTTCGCATTTCTTTCTTCTATCAAAGAGTTAAGTTCTTTATTTTTACGCTTATTTTTATGCAAGCACCAGGAATGGACTATAATTGTGTGATTGATACACAGTATTCGCACAAGTTGACAAATAATATTTTGATCAATCCAAATCTTGATTGCATCAGAAATCAAAATTTCTTCCTCAATGTTGTCGTGGAACCGAGTTTGGATACATTTAAAGGAGCAGATAAAGATCATACAAGCCCTAATCTTATCTGCAGAATACATTGCTCATCCAAATTTGGATCTTTCGAGAAAGCTGATCCAATAACCAAAGACAGAGAAAAAAAAAGATCGGTCGAGAACAGTTGGGCTCATTTACTAAATTTGGGAAAATGTTATGTTGCCATTTACTTATTAAAAGATGCAGACAAAAACAAAATCGTATAGAGCTTTACTTGAGGATTATGCTTCTTGATCTCAAGACTCAACATTGAGATACTCCATATGTTAAGTGATCTGTGTAAAACATACATGGATCTTAGCTCATTTTACGAGACTATAGATAGTGTTTCGAATTAATATCTATTGATTTAGTTGCCACTAACTTTTGCAACTCTACTTCCACTGCCTTTTGTCTCTCGGGAGGAGCGAACTTCCTCTTTTTCTACTTAATCGGTCTTGCCCATGGTAGGATACTAAGTCTGTGCTAAGATATTTATCCCTTCAATCTCTTGAGGCCCCCGAGCAAACACATCCAAAGTACCTTGCAAGCAAGCTAACAATCTATCTTGTTCGTCTGAGTCCATCTCTACTCCCATACACAAAACTTTTCCTTCGACGAGTAGCACTTCTTCTATTGATTTCAAAGGTTCGATACAAGCTCTTGGTTGTTCGAAGTCTAGCACAATCACTGAGCTATTGTCTTTGAATTGAATACTGTTCGCATAGCACCTCTTGGACATTTGCTGATCTCTCCTTACACACCCAATTCATTGGCTAGTTGGAAATTTCATTACCTAATGGTACGTGGTTACCACTACTCTAGCCGCATTAGGGAACAGCTTGCCATAAAATCACATTATATGGCAGGGGAGCTTTTACTACCAAACATTTGTCATCACCGCCACATTGGATAAATACGTCCCTAAGGTGGTTGGTACTGATGCTGGATGTATTACCTCCTCTATCGTGTAAGCACAAGACCAAGATAAATACATTGCTAGACCAAGTAACACAATGATCAAGATTTATGGGTTCTTGGTTGGTGGTCAAGGTTATTGGGAAATAGGGTTCCATCGAGTAGTTAAAAATTATGGTCACGTCAGCTACCTCATGTATAATTTTATAAATATGAGACTTTCTTCTGTTTGTAAAAATAATAAAAAAGAACAGAAATAGTCAATAGTAAAATTCTCTCTCAAAAACTTGGATATCTCGGATATTAAAATTCATTATTATCAAATCAAATATTTGAATTCATAATTATCAAATTGGTGATGTTTGTGGAAAGACTTCAAGAAAGATTTTTTGAGGTTTTTTCCATTCTCTTCTAAAATCAACACAGCATAGTAGCAGGAGAAAAACCCAATCAATTTTTCGCTAAGAAGGAACTGAAAGTCATGTCAGGAAGAAATAGAGGTAGACCGAGAACTGATCAACTAACTGCACCTCCACAAGCAGCGACGGATCAATAGAGATCACCACCACAATTTGTTAATTTGCAATAATTCACGACCCTACAAAATCAGATGTCCACCATTATGATGATGCATCAAAGAGTAAATTGCACCTCCATCGTCAACGGTCAAGACTCTTCCCGTCGAAATTACTCCACCACCGAAAATGACATCCTCTAATAATCAAACTATGCCAAAAATTTGGAGAGCCTCTAGAATTAGAAAATAGAGGAAACGATTGTCCAAATAAAGAATAGAGGATGAATGATGGTGCTTGTCGGGGCCAAGCGATCGAGCGACGTGGGCCTATACTGCGTCAAGGCAATCAGTTTCTTCGGGGTCACTAATTTGTTCATGGAGGTGTTTAAGTTGGTTATTAATTGGGGTTAGCTAAAAATCATGTATCATCAGCAATAACTTTCTCTTTCAAACTATCAAAACTCTATTTTACATTGGGAATTGCTTCATTTTGTTATTTTCAAGGAATTGCTTCATTTTGTTATTTTCAAGTACATAAAACTTTGAATAACATAAAATTGGTAATGATCTATCCACTTCCTATAGGTCACGACCAGCTGCGTCTTCTTCTAGTTGAAGCATTGTACATATTAAATTTTCACCGTCATCATGGTTGACAAGGGTGGTAGTGATGGTGTTTGTGGTAGGAGTGATTAGATATGATTGTACGCTGGCATGTCAATCGGGAAGGAGAGAAGTGGTGATGGTTGGAGGAGGCGGCATGGATCGAAGGGGATTTAGTCACCGGAGAATTAGGAAAAAGGCTTTCGAGTGAGCAAATCTCATGAAGTTGACTCTTTTAAAGATGTTGGATTGCTTGAATTACGAGTCCTTCTACCAGAAACAAAGGCAATGTTATTTGACGTCGATGGTGAAAGTGTTGAATAAAGAAGGATGATGAAGAACAAAACAATAGATAGCAACTAAAAATCAACCAAAAGAAATGTTTGAACACGATGTAGAATCGCTATCCTCAAACGATATTTGTCGTCACCGGGATGAGTGCTTGAAGGCTTTAGTGGTAAATAGTTTGCAGAAGTAAACAAAACTTGAATCTAGGTTCACATCAAGTAATAAGAACTTGAATATCACTTTTAAGAAATCATGGTTATGACCTTTGATTTGGACGTAAGTTTGTGTATTTGATGTTATTGATATTTATTCCAACATGAAAACAATCTATATATATAGAATATCAACTCCAATGTATGAATATGGGCCAAAATCAAGCCAAAAGGCGCCAGTGGCAAAGTCATTCAAAACGCTACCGGAATTTCAAATGCAACAGTCACAGAAATTTGTAAAAAAAAATTATGCATCCTTGAAAGGAGGCTGGGCCAATCGCCCAACCTAAAATGGTTGTTCCATTTTGGTTTTTCTAGGTTTTGCTTTAGGTGTTTTTCCACCTACTTGGTATCTTTACATAGATATTTTGATTAATCCAAATCACTTTTCATTATATATCGAACAATATTACAATAATCCCCCATTTGTTCAATTATATAATAAACTCAAACTCAAATTTAACTATGCTTATGCATAAAGTATATATATCTTTCGATTTGAATCCAACCCTAGTGTAAATCTCACAAAGTATCATTGAAATCCCATGTAGCTTGAAAGCTTTTAACCTATTATTCCTTACGATAATACCGGTGAAATCACACACACACACACACACACAAGCATCATATGTTCCAAGTTCCATACAATCTCATTTAGTGCTCTTATAGCCTCGCGCTTCTCCAATTCACGAACTTTTAAGAGATAAACTCCAACTCTGTATTGAGACGGCACCACCCTGAAGTTCATATATGTAAAGTTCTTGCTGTATCTTTGTCACTTTTAGAGATGCTTGATCCCACGATCTGAACTTTATTAAGAGTTATAGAAAATCATCCCTACTTTTCTTGACAACCAACACTTATAACCTATGATAGGGTTTAAGAAAAGAATCCACTTATCGAATGACTTGTTGTTGTCCTTTAAACCTGAGGTATACTTGTTAGTATAATCAGGCAAGGTTGCCGTCATTGGTAGATTTAATTACATAATATCAACCCTATCCTACTAGTTGTTGTCCGTACTAACTCCCTTGTGAATAGTTTAGTAAGCGAATCAGTCAAATTTTCATTTGACTTCACATAAGTGAGTGAAATTATTCTATATTTAGTTAATTTCTTCACATAGTCTTGTCTTAGACTCAAGTGTCTAGACTTACCATTATACACTTCATTGTATGCTCTAGCTAAAGTGGCTTGATTATCACACAAGATATATATAGAAGAATTATTATTCTCTCCCAATGAGATTTCATACGTTAAATCCATAAGCCATTCAGCCTTTTTTTTTTTTTTTTTGGTTTCAGCTAATGTTACAAATTCGGATTCCGTTGTTAAGTGTGTTATGCATGTTTGTTTCTTAGATTTCAAAGAAACCATACCTCCTCCAAGAGTGAACACTCAACCTGAGGTGGATTTATTTTCACCTATACTAGATATCCAACTAGCATCGGTAATTCCTTCTAGGATTGCTAAACATTTAGAATATTGGAGACCTAATTCCTTGGTCTTCTTCAATTAACCAAGACCCATTCTTATAGCCTTCAAATATTATTCAATTGGATTGATAGTAAACTAACTAAATTTTCTAACTGCAAATGCTATGTCATGTAATACCCTAATCTTTTTTATTTTATTTTTTATGTTAGAGTATTCAATTATGATCTTTAGTTATGTTTTGACTATTAGGTGCTATTAAATTTCCTACGCTAGTATGGTAAAATTTTGGGTGTCTAAAAACCTAAAAATTTATATGTCAATATTATAGTCGTTTCGAAGCTCGTATTAAATTTCATATAATTGGCTCAAGAAAAATATTATTCGGTTACGTTAGATCCTAGATATGGTCGTCAAAGTGAATTCATGAGAAAACTAATTTGGTCATTATATATATAATTATAATCAATACATTATTTGGTTTCCTTCTAATTAAGATAATTATACACATGGTCATTTGATTAGGTGGCGGTGGATGAAATTAAAATAAAAAGGGATAAGCATTCACAATTTCCAAAATTGAAGACAAGCATTTCAGTGGAAACGGTGGCGGTGAATAATACCATTCCTTATCATAATTTCCATTGTTTTCATTATATTTAAAGGTAGTATCTTTTCCGTTATTCATTTCAATTACCTTACAAGAAAATCATAAGTAAGAATTTTGGTTCGTAAAGGTTCTCATATTTTCAAGTACGCTTCTTCAAAGTATTAAGGTAAGATACTGTACAATGCTCAAGTGATAGGATTTGCATGATAATATCTTAACCCTAAGTTTTGCATGCAAACCATAATATGGAAATTTGGTGGACAAGTCCACCGAGTTAGATATCTATACAATGCCTTAGGATAAGTCTTAAAGGTACCTGCAAGTCGGAATATGAAAGTATGTGTTTAAATTTCTTTTCTTTTGCTTTGATATTAACATGTTAAATCTGAGCATGATGTCTTACCGAGTATTTCTTATACTCATACTATTCATATCAATTTTCAGATACGTGATTGCTAGGTTGGTTGGAGTTGTTCGATGTGCTCGACGTTGGATTTTGAACAAGTTGTAACGTTACAAAAGTTTCTTTTTGTAGGCTTTTCTAGAGCGAGTAGCTCACTAGGTAAATGTGTGTTGTGTTAAATATATGTTTATGGATGATAAAATGTTAAGTTTGTACTTTGAAAGTAAGTTTTATTTGTATCTTTTGTTTTCTTATACTTTAGGGTGATGGTTTAGATTTTTTTGACAGTGAACCTAAGAAATCTAAAAGCTGGGTAGTTTCATGGCTAACTTCCAAGCACCATCACGGACTCCACAAAAAATTTGTTTGCGACTCTAAAAATATGAGTGCATCTGTATTTGAGTTTTCTTTATGTAACTATAAAGACTTCTTTAAATTGACGTGCATAGCATGAGATATAAATATTTTAGTGTCAGGGTGTCCAACAGAAATTTTGGCACTATCTACTACGACCATCTCAGGGTTTTAACTTAGTCATCCAAATGGGATGGTTTTTGAAATTTTTCATATTTACTAGATAAAACTAGTTTTAAATATCTTTCTAACCCCACAAATTTCAAGAAAAAAGGATTTGAAATGTATTTTATAAAAATCTTTAAAGTGACTATACAAAATAGCATGAACTGTATTGGTTTTGTGTATTTGGAGTGAAGTTTCAAGTATTTATATATATTTTCTTATCATAAAATTTTAAATTATCTTTCATTGGGCACTAGATTCACTATTTTATAATATGTATAAAATTTTATACATATTTGTTTGTCAGTAAGGTGCAAACTGAATGTGTATAGCGGCGAAGCATCTTTTCAAATTTATTACAAATAGATCGTGCGCCGATAAGCTTTCAAATTTGGCATATCATTAGAATAATAGTCAATAGTACTTCTCTCAAAATTTTGCGCCTCAACGATACCATTTAGGTATCAAACACTTTTTTATTAGCAAAAATCATTTATAATTTTGAATCCTAATTTTTAGTAGCTCTTGACACCCGAAAGTTAAGTTTCGGGGCGTCACAGCTTGGTATCAGAGCTAGTTTACTATTTTGTAGACTTCTTATACAGTTCTATCCGAATGATATGTTATAAATTGTTATACAAGATAATTTTATAGTATTAAGTCAAGATCCAACATCGTCGAACAAGTTAGCGACTAGGGCTGGGCAAAAACCGACCCAAACCACTCAACCCGACCGACTTGAGCAGTTTGGATTGATTTTTGAGTTTAATTGGGTTGGGTTCGGGTTTGGAATTCAAAAATAACATTGGGTCGGGTCGGGTCGGGTCGGGGGTTGAATCAGTAAACCCAACCCGACCCTACCCAACCCAATTAATAAAAAAACAATTGGCCGAATAGGCACTACCGCGCTGCCCTAAACTAAAATGGGTAATGTGTAAAGCCCATTTGCAAAACACAGCCAAACACTACTACACCAGCCCTCCACTCTCCTCCTCTCCAAGTTTCCAAGAGAAGCTACAACCGCCAGCCCTCCACTCTCTTTTCCAACAGAAAATGCAGCCGCTACACGTCTGTGATTCACCTCTCCAGTCACCATGAATCGTCTCCGAAGTACCTCGCCAGTCGTCACGAATCACCACGAATCATCTTTGTCGAAATCTTCAATATTGAGAATAAAAATATTGAGAATCTCTAGTATCCGTTGAAATCGTCTCCACTGAAAAGTGAAGACCTCCAAACACTGAATAAAAATATTGAGAATCAGTGAGTTTCTTGAAAACCTTGTTATGTACTTTTAGAGGGTGATTCTTCAAGAGTTTCTTGATACATGGGCTTAGAGGGTGATTCAGCAAAAATATTTAGGCCACAGTGGGGAAAAATATTGATACATGGCTGCAATATTGTTAATGAATTTTATTCTTTTTACTAAAATTTTGTTGCTGAATTTGTTGATCTGAATTAGTGTTTATCTCATCATTTGAATTTGTAGTATTAAGTTTTTAGGTCCAGAAATAGTTTTGAATTTGTAGTATTCATTTTTGAGTTTACACTACAAATTCAACCAAACATTTAGTCCACTAATCACCCAAAAAAATTAAAATTGCTAGTTTGCAAAATAAAATAAAAAAAGGGCCGAAGCCCAAATCGCCAACCTGACCCAACCCGCCCGACGCTTGTGCGGGTTGGGTTAGGTCGGGTTCAAATGAGTCTGCGGGTTGGGTTGGGTTAAAATTTTTCTAAACTGATTCTTTTGGGTTGGGTTCGGGTTGGGCCCAAAACTGACCCAACCGAACCCATGCCCAACCCTTCTAGCGACCGACTTTCAACCGACGATCCAGGTAAATAGTAAGGTGAATGTTCAAAATATAAGAATTCTTTTATTTTTGCATTACACATTGCTTATCCAATGAGTTATTATTTATTATATGAATATGAAAATATTTTGAACCAAGTCATGTTTAATTCATGAAGTTTAGTTTTGTTTATCATTAACGTGCATTATGGTAATCAATGTATTTTTTTTTAGAGACAAATAGTGTGACATATTTTATTTCTTATCCTAGTTATGACACCAACGATAAGAACCCCAACCAAGAGCGAGGTATATGGTTTTACACGGAAGCGAGACGTGTTGTTGGCATTTTACCATAATTATCGCATGTGTCCCACTTATAGTCTTGAGCAGCATCTTGACCTATGAAAGTTCTAAAACCAAGATTTATTAAATTAAAAATAATTTTAATCTTAATTAAATGTGCAATTGACAGAACACAGTCAGAATTGGCGCGCTATATTGAAAAACAGTTTAGACATGTACTGACATATCAAAGCAATGTTCGTTTACCTAATTTGTTTAGAGCAGAATTTAAATAATTAAATATGAATACAAAATGTAACGTGGTAAACTCCGAATGGAAACAATCCACTAATAATATTGATTAAAAATACAATGGCATCCAGTTTTTGTCATTTCGCAAAATTAACAAAATAACAATCAAAAGAACATATATCAACTCTTTTTTGATAATTCTTCTTTTGACTTGTTGATGAAGTGGACTCAAGCCCACCAGTATTGACTTTATCGCCACTTCCCTATTGTATTTGACCGCGACCACTACTTGGATTAATAACCCACGATCTTAACTTCACGCTAAGTAGATTAATCAAGATATGTAATTGTTCCTTGAGCACCAATTTGTTTTTTATTCTTCAATGAGTTTGAAGAAAACTTTTTTGCTTTGAAACTATATCAATGAAGCTTGATCTCTTATTCTTTCATGAAAATTGGCCAACTATGAGCTTGGAGAACAAGAACCAAAACTATATATTCAAAGCTTAATTCCTTATTGATTTGTATTCTTACTTATAGGTAAAGTAGTAATCAAAATAGAAATTATTTCTTACATAAAAATCTGCAATAAGAATGGTAAGACAATTCGTAGAAAAGAATATATATAAAAAAATATTCTAGATGTGTAGAAGGAATGTATTTAGAAAACTCAAGATTATTTTTAAATATTTTCTTCCTAAACAAATCCAAGAGAATAAGAAAATATCATTTAACCTACAAGTAGGCTGTTCATGAAATCCACGAGATCAGATTGTTTTATATAAGTAAACAGAAAAAAATTATCAGCCTACTGTTAGTCAGAACTGGCAGCAACGTGGTGAGTCAGAACGTAAACGCTAACTTCCTCTTTTGTCATTAAAAATCTGTAATATTAATTAAGTGAGCCAATATAAAAAGATTAAAAATTATGACACCATATTTTTCCAACAATCTCTCCATTTGGCATTACTTAATTACAAAATATAACTATCGGATTATTAATGCTTGTGTGGTATGTGTTCTAGAATGTGAACAATTAGAGAAAACATGAGCATCATCATAGAAGGGTTATTGCTCCCCCTTAGTGTGTAAACCAAAAACTCCTGCAAAGAAGTTATGCTCACATATCATATGAGTAAACAACATTTACAAACACCACACACATTAGACACAAACTTAATATTGCTCCTCCTTAACAAATTACCAAAGTACCATCAAAGTTTAAAGTATACCACCACAAACTTAAAAATATCTACTCTCCCATTTTTGTAATAAAACAGCCAAAGAAAATAGCATGGGGGAGAGAAAACAAAAGTAAAGTATAGTGTAATAATTAATACAGTTATCCAAGAATAGTCAGAACCAAATAGTTAGAAAACTAGAAGTCAGAACTAGATATAGTCAGGTTCTAAGAGGGTATGGACTTCTTTGCACTAGACACAGATGGTCTTTCATCTCTCTTGCGAGTACAAGTAGGGGATGGAGTAGTGGGTAGAGGGACAGTTGGCATAGGAGCATTAGGTGGAGGACCAGTTGGCTTAACCACTGGATTAGTACCCGAAATCTCCACTTGACCTTTAGGGTGTGCAGAGAATTTTGAGGTGACTATGCGGTATGCAGGCTTGATATGTTCATCTCCCATATATTCAATCAAGACCCTACACATGAAATCAAACTCATCAGAAAAACTTTTGGTTAAGGTAAAAAATTGTTCTACCTGAGTTTTGACTAGCCCCAGCTGAGTCTCCATTGTGTCCAAATGCCTAGACTGGTCCAAAGAAGACAGAACGTGCTTTGGAACCCTGGAGTAGGATATGGTATTCAACCTAAATTTGTAAATTCATAGACACCTAAGGCATGAATATCCTCAGAGATCTAAATCCATATGAGGGACTCCTTGATGGGTAAGAAAGTGATAGATGAGAGCTGGATGTGGCAGTCTGTAGTGCTTGGCCTTTCTTGGCCCTTCATATACAATTCTGTCAAAAATCATTTTAACCCAATCAACGGTCAACCTCATCCCCAACTTATATAGTATACCAACCATGTCGCCTGAAATGTCTGATCTATAAGTCAATAGGTCAATATTGTTGATTAAGATACAGTGGAGAACTTTATATTTTGGCATAAGTCTGGAACCAGTCAATTCAACAGTTTCTGGCCAAGCAGAGCTAGTCATCTCCTGGGAAATACTTTCACTCGTGACAACCATGGCATCTAACCCAAGCCATTCCCTTAAAGAGTTGGGATTGAAAGTAACATGTCTTCCTCTAACATATACTTGCCACATAAATTCATTTCTAGCCTTGCCCAAGTTTTTGGGAATATTTTCCATAAATTCTTTGACAAGAGTCTCATCAAACGGACCAGAAAAACTTAACAAATTATGAAGTTTATGAAAATCAACAATTTCAACCAAATCAAACAAACCAAATTCATGAATAGTTACTTTGCACTCAACGATGAACTTGCGATAGGAGATAAACAAAAGAAACAGGTTCTCAGCAGCCTTAGACAGAAAACAATAATTTAGGGGTTAACAGAGTATCTACCTCTGGTTAAGATTTCAAGCCTAAATGTCTGTGGGTCTGAACTAAGTGTAGGCAGTAATCTGTAGGCACTCTCTGAGATAGTGGGTGGCCTGTTCTAACCTGTAGGTGTGAGCACTTCAGTGCCCTATCCAATTTTACCTTTTCCCTTTTCAGACCTCGTGGCTCTTCTTGGTGGAGAAGGTGTAAGAATAGACTCTGAAGACTCCTCAGAATTAACATCAAAATCATATCAGAATTTTGGGAAGAGGGCTTACTTAAACCTTTAGCACCTGGGAAAGGACGTCCAGACTCCTCATCTCCCGTGTCTTCATCCTCATGACCGTCTTCTTCACTTTCATGATTTGCAGAACCACTATCACCAGTTCCAGATCCATCATCGTCATCTCTTTCTTCATTAGATTCTTGAGCACTTAGGGAGACTTATTGCTCAGAAAAGTGACTAGATCTTTAGATGTCTGACGGGACTGTGATTTTGAGTGACTGACCAACGACTGATAAAAAATAATATCCGTAGAGTGCAATAACAGCTGGTGAAGTGTTAGTGTCTGAACTGAACTGTTCCAGTCTTAGTGCCCTTCACCGGAGACTCCTTACTGGCGACATTTGTGGCCCTTTATAAGATTCAGCAGCAGACACCAGAACAACAGTGTCGTTGGATGAACCACCAGGAATTTTCTTTGACTTGGGCATCTTAGGGTGCGTTCTCTTTGGTGTTTTGGGGCCATTTTCCGTTTTTAGTTTTTGAAAATAATGAAAATACGTTCTCTTCCTCATTTTTGAAAATGCATTTTCTAAAACACCAAAAAAAATTGCAAAGAAAACGGAAAACGGTATTTTATCATTTTGGGCGTTTTATGACCAAAACGCGGAGTTGGCCAAAATGGCCAAAACCCGCATTTTGGCCATTTTGGCCATGGAGGTCAAGGGTTCGACTCTTGGTCGCGGCATTTTTTTTTTTTTTCATTTTACGTGGCGAGTGATGATTTAATAATTGTCCGCGTTTCTTTAACAAATGTGGTTCCTAGTCCAAGTGGCTAGGTACACCATTTCCATGGCAAAGGTTAGAGGTTCAATTCCCCTTTCCTTTTCATTCTTTTTAATTGTTTTTTTAATGGGTTTTAAATGTTTTTAATTCTATAAATGTTTGTAATTAATAAATGTTTTTAATTTTTATTAAATGTTTGTAATTAATAAATGTTTTTAATTCCAAATAATTAAATGTTTTTAATTCTTTTTAATGGTTTTTAAATATTTTGAATTCCATAATTAAATGGTTTAATTGTTTTTAAATGTTTTTAATTTTGTTTAAATGTTTTTAATTCCAAGTTTAAATTTTTTTAAATTGTTTTTAAATGTTTTTAATTGTTTTTACATGTTGTTAATTGTTTTTAAATATTTTGAATTCCAGAATTAAATGTTTTTAATTGTTTGTTAATTGTTTGTTAATTGTTTTTAAATATTTTAAATTCCATAATTAAATGTTTTTAATTGTTTGTAAATGTTTTTAATTGTTTTTAAATATTTTGAATTCCATAATTAAATGTTTTTAATTGTTTGTAAATGTTTTTAATTCCATAGTTAATTGTTTTTAATTGTGTTTAAATTGTTTTTAATTCCAAATCCAAATTTCTAAAAAAATTCAAGTAAACGAGTTTTCGAGTTTTCTGTTTTTAGAAATAATTTTCAAAAATTCCAAACAGAACGCATTTTCAAAATCTCAAAACAAACACTCAAAACACAAAACACAAAATGAATTCAAAAATCAAAACACAAAACTCAAACGCAAAGAGAACGCACCCTTAGTTTTTACCATTTTTTGAATCTGAAATGAAAAACTTAACACAACTTCAAAATCAAGTGTAAGAGAGAGTTTGATTTTTGGAAATTGAAACCAAATGTGTAAGATGAAAGCAAACCCTAGGTCATGGTTTAAGTATGAAGGAATTTTGTAAAATTGCACAATGAGGAACCATTTATTTCGGACGTGTGCATAGCGGTTACCAAAAATAAACTGTTGATTGGCAGTTAAAGACATAAAACCTCCCTTAACCAAATATTTCAAATTCGAATTTTAATTGCCTAAAATTCTATTTTATGGAAAACGAAAATTTTAATTTAGGAAGGTCAATTTAATGATCAGTACAAAATAAGAATAGATTCCGTAAAATAATAATCCAGATATTTTCTCAGTTGATACTAATTGTACTATCAAGATTAGACTGTTGATTGAGAATCCTACGAAGAAGCCCACTCAAATCAATCACACAAAATAAAGAAAATATTTTATGAGCTAAAATAAAGCTTTTATTTATGGGCAAATTTCGTAGTCCACGAATTATACAATCAGTCCAAAAATATCAAAATAAACAGGAATCTTTCAATCAGATATATGCGCATAATTAGATTCAATTATTTTGTCAAATTCAAGATGTGAGTGTGTGATAGAACATACTACACCAGTTAATCATAACATGTCCCACTAAACCAAATTGAATCTTGTCGAGCAGATAAGTACAGAGATGTATTTCAAACCAATCACTATCTAAAACATCTCTTTAAATAAAAAATATGTGCGTGCCAGACATGAGTACCATAGCAATTTTCTTTTGAGTACTCAGAGTGTTGACTCTTTTTCATTATATATATCTTTTGTTTTATCAAAGCACTGAATTTATAAGTTCATGGAGTTGACTTTCTCATAGCCATAGAGGTAGTTATTTTCTACATGATGTGTATTCATTATCAAGGACGACTGTAAACATCTATGGTGCTAGCCCCCTCCTTTAATTAATTTGTCTATTAACACAACAACATACTATAGTGCCGAGAGACATAGTTACTGACCATAGGTACACAACAAAATACAAAACTACTTTAAAGATAACAATCCAGTTAGTAGTAAGGCACAATCAAACAAGTCAATATGTCTTCAAAGTGTGCTTATATGAGCATATTTTACTGTAAGTTTAATGAGCATAACATACTGATTGGTTAATCTAAGTTTATCTCAATATTCATAGATCAATCATACATTTATTTCATATGCTATTTGCAAGAACTTCCCCTCTTTTTTATTATTTTTTTAAAAATAAATAGGAAAGTAAATGTAAAACAAACACGCATGATGAATTCAAACAAAAAGAAAAATGCTACTTTCACTAAGTATACATTTTATATAAATATATATAATGCATCAAGAAAATGCTCTCTGCTTTTCATAGAGTCTCAAATCTAGTAGAATCTAAGGCCTTGGTAAGCAAATCAGCCAACTCATACTTAGTCTGAATATGTTCTAAAGTAATTACTTTTTTGTCGACCAAATCTCTAATAAAATGATGTCTAATGTTAATATGTTTTGTCCAAGAGTGGTGAACAAGATTTTTAGAAATATTTGTTATCACAAAATGTAGTAACAAAATCTTGATCAATACCATAGTCATATAGTATTTGTTTCATCCAGAGTAATTGAGTGCAACAACTACTAGCAGCAATATACTCAATTTCTACAGTAGATAAGGAAATAGAGTTTTGTTTCTTACTTAACCATGCAATGAGATTGCTACCAATGTAGAAATATCCTCCACTCGTACTTTTCCTATCATCCATGTTTCTATCCCAGTCAGCATTATTGTATCATGTAAGATGAGAGTTAGTATCATTAGTATACCATAAATCAAAATCAGAAGTACAGTTAATATAGCGAATAATTCACTTCACAACTGCAAGATGCGATTCTTTTGGTTTGGCCTGATAATGTGCACAAACTCCAATACTGAATAATATGTCAGGATGACTAGCAGCCAGGTACAACAAACTGCCTATCATGCTCCGGTACAAACTAGAGTCAACCTTCTTGTCCTGGTCATTTCTGGAGATTTTCAAGGATGTGGCCATGAGAGTTTTGACTGACTTAGTATATTCAAGACCGAACTTCTTTAGTAGATTTTTAGCATACTTGGCCTGTGAGATAAATATCCCCGATCCAACACGTTTGATCTGCAAACCTAATAAGAAGTTTAGTTCACCAGCCATACTCATCTCGAATTCATTTTGTATAAGTGTAACAAACTCCCTGGATTTTGTTTCTAATGAATAACCAAACACAATATCGTTGATGTAGATTTGTACAATTGTTGATCTAGTTTTGAGGTGTTTGATGAATAAAGTTGTGTCATCTCCTCCTCACTTGATCCTTATTCCTACAAGAACAAGGTCAATCATTCATACCGAGCACGTGAAGCTTGCTTTAGTTCGTATAAGGCCTTTTCGAGTCTGAACACAAGGTCGAGAGAATAAGGATCAACAAATCCCTTTGTGGTGTTGTTTAATATCTTTTTAAAAGTGTTGCTTTATATTTGAACCTGAGGCATTTGGTAAGAAATTTAATATTGAATATGTTTCTTGTGATTCTTTTAGCTTAGTTCAGGTTTGTGTTTTTGTTTTATTTTTGTTTGAGGACGAACAAAGGTTTAGTTTGGAGGTGTTTAACAAGTGCATTTTTGTGTACTTATTTGGTTTTAAAACTAAGCTTTTGTCATGTTATTTTATAGATTTTCTACTTAATTTAGTGTATTTTCATTTCTATTTCAGTTTTGGACCCGTTTATAAGCAAGTGGAGAAGAATCGACGAAAAGAGCAAAAATTGGAAGATGTCTAGGAAGTACGGGGATACAATTACACTCAATTGAAGCTTGAAGGAACACATTAGAGGTTGATGAAATTTTGAGAACAAAGAAGTCAAAATCTAAAGTTGGAGGACTAAAATGCACGGAACACAAAATTTAAGCTGGGCGAACTCCTAGCCTTACTTTTGTCCAGCATAATTGTTATTTTTTGCCTGGGAGATCGCCCGAGATTGCTCAACACAATTTTACACTAGCGGGATTTTTTGCCCTTTTTGAGTTCTACTCTAGTTAGGAAACCTTTTAGGCCACGATTTTTAGGATTTTTTTTTTATCTTATGGGACATGGAAGACGGATATAAATAGGGAAGATTAACTTTAATTTAGGTAGTCAATTTTTGGGGGATTTGAAGAGGAAAAACAAGAAAACGAAGATTGAAGAATCATCTGAGCAAGATTGAATGAATAACAAAGATTACACAATGAAATTTCTTCTTATCCGGGTGATGAATTTTATATTTTCTTTTGATTTTCTTCTTCTTAGTATGTTAGGCTAGATTCGTTTTGTACTAGGATTACATGAAACTTGTAGTTTGATTTTTCAGTTTGGAAACTTGATTTTTGGCGATATGCATTAATATAGTTTTGAACGATTAATTTTGATTTATTTTCATCTACAATTATATACGTAATGATTGTATGATTTTTGTGGTTTGTTTTACCATCGAGAGATTGAAAACAAGCTAGACATTATTATAAATTGTCGTAAAGTCTAATAGGGGAAATAGATATACCGCTATGTTTTACGTGATCTTTAATTACCACTGCAACTTAATTCATTCTTATGTGTTGAAATTCGTTATAGAAATATAGTCAGGTCATGCATATGAATATGTTTAATTTTATTCAGAGAGACTAATGAACATTTTAGGAGTATTGATCGTCATAACTGGTGTATGTTGTCAAATTCAATAATCTAGATAAAGGAATCAACTAATACAAGTGAATTCGGGATCTTAGTACTTTTCTTTCCCATATTTAAAGTCATTTGGCATGAACTTGAAATCTTTTATTTTTTTAAATTTTAATTAGTTAATTCTTTTTAGTTAATACTTTAATTAATTCTTACGCACACAAACATCTAAAGTTAAATCGATTCGGTTAAATTTAATTTAATTGTGTTGAACTATCTAAATCTACGTAGGTATGACATTCATGACTCAAATCCGTTAGATTACTTGTGCAATCTGTACACTTATTAAAATAAAATTTGTTAACAAGTTTTTGATTCACTAGCTCCATAAAGTCGAATTATTGAACACATTAGCGCCATAAAATCCTATCCCCATCACGGTGGTGATTAATTCATAATCTGTCTTAGATAATTTTTAATTTGATTTATTTTTCTTTATCTATAAATTTTTAATTTTCGGTGTTATAATTTGGATTTAAAGATCGTCCTTTGCGAATCTCCCAAATCATCCTTGCCACCATCTCTGCTACCACTTCAACCACTAGCTCTCCGCCTCTACTACCACTTCCTTGATGCCGTCAATTGTGGGATATTTTTGCGGTGCTGATTGAGAAGAATAGTTATGTATTTTTGGGTTGTTGAAGAAATTAAATAATTATTTTTGAAAGCTGAAATAAATTTATTTAATAGAGACTTTAAAGGTTTTTAATAAAATAGACGGGGACTATCAAATCAGGTAAGAGGAACGATCTCTTTTAAATTAATTTTTTTTACCGTCTAATTCAATACAGCAAACATATAAATATCAATACAACAAACATATAAATAATTGAAAATTACTTAGTAGGCAAAACTGTATAAGTGATGCAGGGAAGTTTGAAAGCTTATTTTACTTGAAAGTATAGAAATTGGTGGTTGAAATGATCAACAAAAATTGTTGTATTATCCCTTAAAACTTACATTGAACGTATGAGAAAAGAAAAGAAAAAAATAAAAATAAAAATTCTCCGTCAGAATCATCAAAGAAATAAGACAAGGGGACACAACCAATGACTTTCAATCACCTAATGACTTATATAATTGAAGTAACCTTTATAATTATCGGCATCTACCGAATGGTTTTTACAGCTTATTTGATTAAGTTTAGATTATAATTTAAGTTGATCAAATATATTTTTATCTGTACACTTTGCAAGACTCACAATTTATAAGTACTTAAAAATTAATTTTAACACTACCAAATATGCACTTAAACTTTAGACGAAGCTCGATTAACCTTTACTTTAATGGTGGGATCCAACAAATTTGTCGAGACCTGATTATTGGTGGATAAGATTTGCAACAAGTTCATGCATATTAGAGCTTTTCCTCAACCTTATTTTCTGTGTCCATTATCATTTGTTCAACAAAGTCTTCATTTCACTCCTTTCAGAAGTGCATTAAAATTAATAGAGGTGATCTCCTATCCCCAGTGGACAAGTTTTATCTTACCCACATCCAATGTGGCACTTGTCCATTGGATAAATTGTTATCAAATTAGACTGTGGGTAAGATAACACTTGTTTACTAACGGTAAGATATCACTTCTATTAAAACTAAGGGTTTTTTTTTTTGTTGTTGAGAAAATATCATATTGATTATGGTTGATTCATAGGTGCACAACTTTTTTGAAACAAAAAGTAGACTTTCAAGACAAGGTATCAAAAGAAAATTCTATAATACACGAGACAAAATTATACAAAAAATAATTAAATATTTGTATTTACTTATTTCTTCTTAAACAGTTTGGAGTTGAATGAGATTGACATAAAGTTGACATATGTGCATATTTTTCATGTACTTGCTTATTTATTTCGTCTAATTCTTTTTTGCATGCATAGTTGAAATTAATTTCGAGACACTTGAGTATCCAAGACAGTTCATGCTGTCACATTTTAAAAACTGTTACGATAAACAGATTGTTGGACACATTTACCTAAAAAAACTTCGCAAAAATTCTCTTCCATTGAGACAGTTGTAAGTTGTAACTATTTGATACACACTTAATTGTCGTATCAATACACTTAATTGGCATGTGTACTCGTGTTAAGGGCATTTTTTTAGTACTTTTTATCGAAAATGACAATTTTCATAATATTTGTTAAAGTTGCCACTTCATAAAAAGGACATTGCACGGTGGTAATTTCCTACAATTTTCCTTAAAACATAGGGTACAAATCCCGTTTGTATGAGTTGCAATGGAAGTAATTGTAAAAGATTAAGAGTTTGTTATTCATATGATTAGAGTTTTTAGTAATAGAAATCTTACTAGTAGAGTTTTGGAAGTAGAGTTTTTGTTAAAAAATTGTTGACTGTTACCCTAAATCTAAAAAATGCTATAAATAGAGTGTTTGCCTACATAACTATAAAAATACTTTTGTATAATAACTATTAAAATTAGTATTTTAATTAAATTATGATGACACAATTATTTTAGTATATATCATATTACTTAAAATTAATTAATTTAAATAATATGTAATTTGTATTATATTATTTAGGGAAATTGGCACAAATGGTCCCAAACGTATGACATTAGTGCGCAAATGGTCCCTAACCTTTTATTTTTGGTGGAATGGTCCCTAACATATCCATTTAGGTGCGCAATTGGTCCTTTTAACGGATTCCGTTAAAAATTCATTAAAACCTATCCATTTAGGTGTGCAAAATGGTCCCTCTCATTTTTTTTGTCTGTATTATAGGAGTAAAATTGTCAAGTTACATTTTTTTCTTTCTTTCAATTGGCGCAAAGGGTCTCTAACCTTTACCTTTGTTTTTTGGCGTAAATAGTCCCTAACCTATATGTTTTGGTGCGCAATTGGTCATTATTTGATGAAAAAGACAAAAATATTCTTAGTTTTAATTTAAAAAATTTGCAATTGGATTCATAACCTTTGCAAAAAGTAAAAATAGGTCCGATACTTTAATTTTTTTATTAAAAATTAAAAGAAACTAACAAATTGATAATATACTAAATTATTTTATATATTTTATGAACTATTATAAAATAACTAAAATTTAAGCTCATAATTATTAACAAATGTGCTAATTAAAATTATTTTATTATTGAAGCCAACAAAAACAAGAACCGTACCCGCCATCGCTGTATCAGTCAACGGCACATTAAAAATTCTGATGACACCCAACACCGCCACCACCTCTCCAGAAACCTCAGGAGATGGGGCTCGAAAACGATGAAAAAGGGCTTCAAGCAGTGAGTTTTATGATGTCACAGATTCTTCCAATTTTTCCTTTGTAGCAACCATTGCACTGCAAGGAATTGTCCTGGTATTTCCAAGCGGTACATTTTTCATGATCCCACCTACGGGTGGCACCACCACAATCACGGCTGTTGGACCGTCTAATCAACCCCAGTTTTGGGCCATACCCACCAACACTACACCAGTTTTCAACATTTCCGGGAGGCCCATATCAAATTTCATGTCGACAATGCAAGCGGGAGTGAATGTGAGTTTTAGTACTAGCACCACCACTACCTCTACTAATTCAACTGCCGTGGTTGGTGGTGCAGTGGCGGCGTCTACTAATAACACTGAAAGTGGTGAAAACTTTGGTGGGAAAATTTCAACAACATGGCACCAAGTTCAAGTTCTATATCGAGTACAACCACAATGGTACAAAAAGTGCTACACAAATGCTCAGGAACTTTTCACTGGAGATTTATGACAAGAAGGAACTTCAGTTTATGGTGGGTTCAGGGTCCGAAAATATTGAACAAACCCCGTCTTCCAAACCCTGATGGCTCAAAATTAAGGTTTTAGTCCACAAATTTTTTTAGTGCTTTTTATTTTCTGAGTTTCTAATTTAAACAATATGATTACTTAATAATAATAAAATATTTAATTAGCACATTTGTTAATAATTATGAGCTTAAATTTTAGTTATTTTATAATAGTTTATAAAATATACAAAATAATTTAGTATATTATCAATTTGTTAGTTTCTTTTAATTTTTAATAAAAAAAATTAAAGTATCGGACCCATTTTTTCTTTTTACAAAGGTTGGGAATCCAATAGCAAATTTCTTTAATTAAAAATAAGGATATTTTTGTCTTTTTATCAAATAAAGACTAATTGCGCACCAAAACATATAGGTTATGGACTATTTGCGCCAAAAAACAAAGGTAAAGGTTAGGGGCCATTTGCGCCAATTGAAAGAAAGAAAGAAAAAATGTATTTTGACAATTTTACCCCTACTAATAAAGACAAAAAAAAATGAGAGAGACCATTTGCGCACCTAAATAGATACGTTTTAATGTATTTTAACGGAATCTGTCAAAAAGGACCAATTGCACACCTAAATGGATAGGTTAGGGACCATACCACAACAAATAAAAGATTAGGGACCATTTGCGCACTAATGTTATACGTTAGGGACCATTTACACCAATTTCCCTATTATTTAACAGGTTTATATATATATTTTTCACTTTATATAAATATATGAAATGAAAATTTGATATAAGTAATTAATGTGGTAAATAAATTAATATCTATTTTGATGTATTAATTATAATTTTGTTAATTTTTAAGTTTCATTAAATGTTAATTGTAACTTCCTGTAAAAGTTCAATTAGAGCTTTTTAGATAATCTCAAATTTTGAATTTCTCTAAAATAGTTTTTTAAGCTGTTTTTCAGTCCAAAAGTGCTTATTGACTTTAACCAAACAACCATAAAAACAAGGGTTAATTACACTAATGGTCCCCATTCTTTCAGGTTTGTAACGTTTTCATCATCATTCTTTTTTTTAGTAGATATCATCCCCATTCTTCTATTTATACTCATAGATGGTTCCCAAATCACTATTTTTCATTATTCTCACAATTCTTGGACAATTTTTTCCTTTGACTTAAATAAATTAAAATGATAAGAAAAAAAATACAATGAAAGCATTGAATTTGGGCCCTTAACCTTTTCAAAAGTACAAATAAATTCTAAACTATTTTATTTTATTCAGATAAGTGTTCTTTTCCAACTCCACCCCACTCCACTCCACTCCACTCCACTCCACTCCACTTCACCCCACCCCATCCCACTACCCTGCATTTGAAATTATTGGGAAAACTGTTCCCAAAACAAAAAGCCTGTTAACAAACCACAAAAAATTGGCTAATTCATCTCCAACAATTCTCCCAATTTCCAATTCTCAACACACTACCGACGCCACAACCACCACCACCACCACTCAACAATCCGCCGTCGCGAACTCCTCCATCTGTTTACTATTTTTCCAAATCTCTGGCACCATCTGCTCTGGTCTCTCCAATAGTCGACCCTGGCCAGAGCTTGTAGACCGGTCCGCCTTCTCAAAACCTGAGTCCATCTCCGACGCCATCCTTCAGATTTGCAAAAACTACACGTATTTCTAGATTAATTACCTGTCGATCATCACTTTTGTGCTTGCAATCTTGTTGTTAAGGCTTGGGTCTCGTCTTGGGTATCGGTGCTGAGCTTGGCGCACGATAACAAATGGGCGTAAATCACCAGCATGAAGAATACAATAGCAGTAGCGGCCATGGAAACCAAAAAATAAAAAATAATAATAACGATCTTGAATTTTTTTTATCTTATTGTTTGATGGAGAATGGGTTGGGGTTATGAGAGTGCACAGTAAAAGGGTAAATTTGGAGAATTAGGGTTATGAGGATTGGAAATCGAGATAATTGTTGGAGAGGAATTAGCCTTTTTTTCCGGTGGTTTGTTAACAGGCTTTTTGCTTTGGGAACAGTTTCTCCAATAATTTTCAAAGGCAGGGTAGTGGGGTGGGGTGGGGTGGGGTGGGGTGGGGTAGAGTTGGAGAAGAACACTTATTTGATAAAATAAAATAGTTTAGGATTTATTTATACTTTTGAAAAGGTTAAGGGCCCAATTTCAATGCTTTCATTGTATTTTTTTTCTTATCATTTTAATTTATAAGTCAAAGGGCAAAATTATCCAAGAATTGTGAAAATAGTGAAAAATATTGATTTGAGGATCATCTGTGAAAATAAATAGAAGAATAATGATGATATCTGCTAAAAAAAAGAATGAGGATGAATCGTTACAAACTTGAAAGAATATGGACCATTAGTGTAATTAACCCTAAAAATAACGGGTTATTACACTAATCATCCTCATTCTTTCAGGTTTGTAACGATATCATCATCATTCAATTATATTCGCAGATATCGTCCCCATTCTTTCAGGTTTGTAACAATATCATCCTCATTCAATTTTATTCGCAGATATCATCCTCATCCTTCTATTTATTCATACAGATGGTCCCCAAATGAATTTTCTGATTATTTTGCCCATGACTTAAATCTATACTACATCTAAAAGGCCCTAAAAGAGAGAAACATTTTTTGACAAATATATCATCACTCATATTTTAGATTTTTCAATTTACCCTTGATTAATTTTAAAAAATTTTAAAATTGGTTCAGTTAAATCTTAATTAATTAAGGCATTTAAAATTCTTCACCTATATACATCTATATCTAAAAGGCCTTACAAGGGATAAACATATTTGGACCAAATATTCTCACTCATATTTTAATTTTTTTCAATTTACCCTTGATTAATTTAAAAAGCTTTTAAAATTGGAATTTAAAATTCTTTACCTATACATCTACACTCACCTCACCTCTTCATTTCATGAATTAAATATAATTAATTAGAAACACTAGCAACCACCTGATTGATGGTGAAAAGGTTTTCTAAAAGAGAGTAGAGTACCCAAAACTTGATGAAACTCTTTCTAAAAAGTTGATTAAAATCAAGGGTTGCGATCAAATACTATAGAATGAAAGATACATAAATGATTACAAAAGCACGTGCAAAGCACGCATGTCTAACTAGTAAATTAAAATGATAGAAAAAAGAAAATACAATAGAAAAATTACAATTGAGACCCTAACATTTTCAAAAATACAAATAAATCATAAACCTTTTTATTTTTTTTTAATAGATTTTCACTTAAAATAATAAAAAATGTGTCACCAAGTCCCAAAACTTCTAATTATGTTCACCGAAAAGACATTTGGAGTCTCAATAGATTTCGTCCAGTTGTCTGTTAATTGACAAAAAAAAATTATACCCGTGATCTAAAATTGATCAATTTAAAAAAGACAAAATAACTTATTATATTATATTATTCAAAATAGTTTTTTGAAAAAAGATTAAAATTAAAATGCACGGGTATTTGGGGCAAGCGCCAAGGTGGCTTTTACTGGGGCCCCTTGGTAACGTGTAATTCTCGCCATATCCTGATGGTAACAATTTTATCTGCTTTTTAAAAGATCAAAATTGAAATGCACAATGGCCTCTAAAGCTAGCAAGTGAGTCCTCGCCTCAACCTTCCGTGGCGATCAAAGTCCCAAATTATGATGAAATGAGAATGCACGATAATGTCATGACAAACAAAGCCCATGAAAGGCTTTGCACATCTTGACTAACCAAGGTCCCTTTTCAACTGCTTACACCCTGCGGATTTCCCTAAGCAATATGATATTTTGGAAAACCAGAGAGATAATTTGAAAGAAATCATGTTTGATTGATAGACAGACTCCTACAAGGAAATCCCGTCTCAATCTCCTAATAATTGGCAATGCAATATTGGAAATCAACTCAGATTGTGACTGAAATCTAGGAGATTACGTTCACACTCAATTACCACTTATCCTATAAGGAATGAGAATCTCATCAGATATCTAATTGACTGCTTCCCTAAATTAATTAGAACTCTCTTTATAAATACCATACTTATGTTCATTCCAAGGTACGCATTATTCTCGACCCTAAACTTTATTCAAATCTCTACAGGCTTGTCTCTCACACACCCATATATATTTTCCCATATACTTTGTATCGGCAGTTGACTTGATCATCGGAGTACCAATGATCGCCGGCTCTTTTTTCTCCTGTGATCTTGGTGTCTAACGATTGTCCAAATGTGCAAGTAACATACAGGCTGGCGGAGGGTTGATTGAAGATCATTTCACACGAGGATAGTCCAAATTTCGAGGTCAATAGATTGGTAATGTCTATAAGAATATGAAATTACATTACACGATCAACAAAATTCTGCTAAAACGTGTTTTCTACTGGGGAAGCATGGCAATGGATAACCCTCAGGACGAAATCAAGTCCCACCATACGGATTAGTGGTAAGAAAGCATTCCAGATCTTCACAATGTGACCTACCGTCGAAAAAGGATACAAAGACAAAGACGAACAATTGAAGAAGACGCCATTTACCTAAAAGAGAATAACGCCCGAATGAGGGTGATCGAGTGATTGGAAAATCAACACCCCTAGTCAGGAAACAAGCACGACCAGGATTGGTGAAGTCCTTCGAGATCCAATTCCATCAAAAGCCTTCGATCTCGGGATGATCCACCAGTACCAAACAGACAAAACCCTCGGAGTTAAAACATGAGGCCCTCGCTTGATCACTGATAGGATAAACCTTCTTCATCGTGAAAAAATAATCCCGCTGCATCTGTCAGTACATTCAATAAACTAGGAACTGGTTCTTCTCTGGCACTACCATAATCACTGAGTAGCCGACGCAATGAGCACAGCAAGGCTCGCTCGGAGAAAAATAATATTCTAAGACCATGGATGTGAAATCCGAGGATGAAAGGTCTGTACGGTTATGCGATCATGATGACGACGACGAGAGCTTCCCATTTTCCAAAGAGCTAAAGGCTAGAGAGCTATCTACTTGCTTCAAAATGCCTCCTATAAAGAAATACAATGGATGGCACGACCCCACGGATCATATCAATGTGTAAAAGATAAAGCACCAAGGCTACATACCAGTGGTCAAATGCAAAAACTTTCATACCACCTTCGTCTTTGATGTGAAGACATGGTACAACAAGTTGATGTCCGGAAGCATCAAAAGTTGACCAGAACTGAAGTAGAAGTTGGTTTATTCAGACCAAACTCAGTCTGAGTGTCTACCTGGACAACCCACAGTCATCCTTCCAGCGCTGGTTCCTCCTCCCAGTTCTACCATAGCTACCAAACTCAAGACAATAATATAGAAGATTGTCCAGAGGTACATGAACTGGTTGACCAAGAAAACTAGTGGAAGGGAGAAGGGCGTTGGCCGACTCATGGAGGGCAATGACCTCCCAAATTTGGGTGAGAATCCCAACCTCAATGCCTGGACGACTGTCCTTGCTGCAAAGATAGAAAAAATGACAAGAACATTGACCCGCCCAGGCAAGATGGAGGGCCTTATGTCAGAAGGGCCCCTGTCTGCGAGATCAACACCATAATCAGTGGGCCTTATGTCGGGGGCCACACAATGAACTCAAAAAAAAATTATGCTAAAGAAGCGCAGAAGAAGCGAGCAGAAAGCTGGCAGGTTCATGGACACTAGCCCAGGGTCCACCTATCACATTTACGGAGGAGAATGAGGTTGGAGTCCATCACCTACACTGTGATGCCCTGGTAATACGCACCAATATCGCCATAAACGGACTAGGCAGAATATTGGTCGACAATGGCAGTATAGTGAATATCCTATTTGGTAGGGCCTTTGATCAAATAGAGGTAGACTACAAGTTGACGACCAAAGATTTGTAAGCAGTTACCTCTATTCACCACCTGGCGATGAAATTCTCAACACCAAGTCAAGTTTCCAGGTTCCAAGATAATCAAACAAGCTAGGACGTGTTACATGAACGCACTCTATAAAGCAGCGACGTGCGAAGATGCAACCTTCGGTCATGACAATACGAACCAAGGCAATGACATTGAGCAAGAAAAGGTGAAGAGGAACCCATGAATTATAAGTTCAGATTTACTAGCTTCACTAGTAGAGGATTTACAAACATTTCCACTAAGCCCATCAGACTCCTCACAAATACTACAGTTGGGACGGATGCTGCAAGGAGAGACGAAGGAAAACTAAAATAGTTCTTGCGAGAGAACGTAGACGTCTTCGCTTGGAAGCATTCTGACATGGTAGGGATAAGCCCATCCATAGCTTGCCACGTCTTGAAGGTGGATCTGAAGGTGCGTCCCAAGATACATAAGAGGAGATCAATGAGCACCAAGAGGTATAACGCCTTGAAACAAGAAGTAGACAAGTTGCTGGCCAACATATTCATCAAGGAAGCAGTCTATCCACATTGGGTATCTAACTCATTTTGGTAAAGAAGAATAATCACAAGTATAGGGTGTACATAGACTTATCCGACTTGAAACAAACATTCTCCAAAGATAGTTTTCCCTTGCCTTGCATTGACCAATTGGTTGACTCCACTGTCGGTCATAAACTACTTAACTTCATGGACACCTACTCTTGTTACCATCAGATCTCAATGTTCAATGGGAACAAAGAGCAAACTTCGTTCATAATAGATCGAGGTCTATATTGTTACAAGGTGATGCCTTTTGGCCTAAAGAATGTCGGAGCTACTTATCAGGGTTAGTTAACTGCATGTTTGTAGAACATATTGGGAACACTATAAAGGTCTACATCGATGACATGCTCGTAAAGAACATGGAAGCCTAAGATCACATTATGCACTTGGAGGAGATATTCAAGATTCTTCGCAAATACCATATAAAACTCAATCCTTTGAAATGTGCTTTTGGAGTTGTGTTTGGAAAATTCTTGGGATATATGGTAAATCAGCGTGGGATCGAGGCTAGCCCTAAAAAAATCAGAGCACTCATTGACATGCACTCCCCATACTCACCAAAAGAAGTCTAGAGCCTTATGGAAAAGTTGACAGCTCTAAACCGATTTATATCAAAGGCAACTAATTTGTGCCAACCTTTCTTCCAGACCATCAAGAGGGAGAGAGGTGGAGAAAAAAGCATAAGTAGACAAAAGAATACGAGGGTGCCTTTTGGAATCTCAAAGATCTCCTCAGTAGAGCCCCGTTACTATCTAAGCCAATGTCTAGAGAAAGATTGTTGATGTACCTAGCAGTATCTGAGAAAAGTTGTAAGCTCGGTATTAATTTGCGAAGAAAGCCCAACGCAGCTCCTGATCTACTATGTTAGTAAGGCTCTACAAGGCGTAGAAACGAGATACCCAGACATGGAGAAGCTCACCTTGTCCTTGATCATCGTATCAAGAAAGCTTCTGCCATATTTCTATGCACATAGTATAGACATCCTGACAAACCTCCTGTTAAGATAGATCTTCCAAAAACCAGACACCTCTGGGAGGTTGATGAAATGGTCTATAGAGCTCAGCCAATTCGAGATCTCCTAAAATCTAGGACATTGATAAAAGGCCAGGCATTAGAAGATTTTGTGGCCGAATTCACCTACATTTCAGAAGGATTAAAGGCGATCGAACTCGAGGAGGTACCAACATGGAAGTTGTATGTTGATGGATCCTCGAGCGACGTCGGGACCGGGATTCTATTAATCAGTCCCGATAGTCACAACCTCAACTATACACTTTGCCTTGAGTTTAAAGCCTCCAATAATATAGCTGAGTATAAAACACTCCTAGTAGGCTTAAGGTTAGCACGAGAGATGAAAGCACAAAGAATCTAAGTCTATAGCGACTAACAATTAGTGGTCAGTCAGGTTAATGGCATTTTCATGACTCGAGAACAGCAGTGGTGGTTTGTTTGAAAAAAGTCATGGACTTCATGTGGTACTTTGAAAATTTTGAGTTGCTCCAGATCGTGAGAACCAAGAACAGTTATGTCGATGTCCTTTTGAAGTTGGCAAGCTCCCGAGATTCAGACTTAATGAGGGTCATCCTAGTAGAAAAGCTCTCTCGACCCACGATCAAAGAGCATTCAGCACCAAATTCTATGGAAATTAGCGAATCTACCAGTTGGATGAAGGAAATCATCGTATACCTGACTAATTAGACACTACCAACCAATAAAGAAGAAACTCGCAAGCTTCAGAGAAGGGCCATGAAGTTCATTTTCCAGGACAAGATCCTATACCAACGAGGATTCAGTTTGCCACTTCTACGATGTATTGCTAAGAACGAGGGAAATTATATCATGCAAGAAATCCACGATAGAGTTTGTGAGAATCATACGGAAGTGATGGTTCTGGCACAGAAGACCCTAGAGTAAGATATTATTACCCCGGCACCAGTCCATGGACTTTCACCAAATGGAGGATAGACTTCATTGGTCCTTTCCCAACAGGGAAAGGTAGAATCAAGTTTGCTATAGTAGCTGTGACTATTTTACCAAGTGGTTTTAGGCTGAACCTCTGGCGAAGATAACCGAGGTCAATGCATGGAAATTTGTTTGGAAGAACATAATATGTCACTTCATAATCCCACTCCCTGGCCTTAGACAACGGGATCCAGTTCATTGGAAAGAAATTCAACTCAAATTGTGAAGAGCTCGGCATTCGAAGAGATTTCTCCACTCCCTATTACCCGCAATCCAACGGACAGGTAGATGTTGTCAACAAAATTATAAACCATACTCTAAAGAGAAAGTTGGAGTTTGTTAAAGAAGGATGGGCAGAGGAGCTTTCCGAGGTCGTCTGGCCATATTGTACTACTTCCCAAATGGCAACTGGTGAAACCCCGTTCGCCATTACCTATGGGATAGAGGTAATGATCCCTGTCAAGGTAGGGATGCCTTCCTAGAGACGCTTATATTTCGACAAAGTTGTTAACGAAGAGCTCTACATTGCAAACCTTGACTTGTAGGAAGAAAGGCATAAAAGTTTACAGCTTTGCCTAGCTATTTATCAAAAGAAGATGGCCAGGTATTACAACTCCAATGTCAGGAACAGAAGCTTCCAAGTCAATGATTGGGTCCTAAAGAAGGTCTTCTTCGCTAACAGAGAGATCGGAGCTGGAACCCTTGGGCCTACATGGAAAGGACCATACAAGATCATCGAGGTAATTCAGCTATGGACATACAGGTTAGAATATGTCAATGGAAAGAAAACGAAGCACCAATGGAACATCGCACACCTTCGTTTGTACTATCAGTAGTTTTTATAAATGAGCACCAAGTTGCAAAAATCAACGATAGTTTGTTTTTATTCATTTTGAATTTCAAGGTTAATCATGTTCAAAGTCCATCTGATTTCGAATCAAATTCTTTCATCAAGAATACATTCTTCGGTAACGATGCAGCAAGTGAGTATGGTTCATGGCCAACTCCCTATCTCATTGGGTAAACTATTTAACGCGTGAAACTATCACTTAAAGTGACGATGCAGCGAAGAAATATGGTCCACGGACAACTCCCTACCTCACTGGGTAAACTATTTAATGCGTGCAACTATCACTTAAAGCGACAATGCAGCGAGAAAGTATGATTCGCTGCCAACTCCCTACCTAGCTGGGCAAACTATTTAACGCTTGCAACTATCATTTAAAGCAATGATGCAGTGAGGGAGTATGGTTTGCGGCCAACTCCTTACCTCGCTGAGTAAACTATTTAACACATACAACTATCACTTAAAGTGACGATGCAATGAAATGGTTCGTGACCAGCTCCTTAACTCGATGGGTAAACTTCTTAATTCACATGGTCATAAATTAGGTAAATAAAGCAGCGAGAGAATATGGTTCGCAACTGACTCTTTAACTCGTTGGATAAACTACTTAAGGCGTACAGCCACAAGATAAACTTAAGAGGCTGCAAAGAAAATCGGTTAAAGATGTTGATTAGATTTTAAATGAAGGAATTTACCTCGTTCAAGTTAGAAGAAATATGGAATTTATCTCCGTGAAAGTTAGATGGGTGCATTTGAAGCATTTAATTATCAATCAACATAAAAGGCAGCGATGGTTTAAGAAATATGTGAAACAATAACACTTGGAGATAAACTATAGCGACAAACATTCATTTACACAAGCTACAATGAGCGCTATTGGGAGCCTAAAATAAGACACTTGGAAGAAAACAAGGCACTTTTCCATTGATAAATTTGGAAATTACAAGAAACAAAAGAAGATGCAAAAAGAACCCTACTGCCATGCTGCCTCATTAGGGTTGGCACAAGAAGGAGCATCTACGACTAAAAGCACAGTGGGAGCTTCGGCTGGATGACTGGCGTTTGGAGTAGAGGACGAGACGGAGCCCTGGGCTTTGGAAGGTCAAGAGATTCGGCCAATAGAAATGAGAGATTTCATTCTGGATGAATGACACGAATTTTCTCAGTAAGTTGGTATCTGCCAGCTTCCACAAAGCGCATTGCAAGTCGCGCATAATCAGGCATTGTAGCAAAAATTTTGCTCTACATCCTCACAGCCTTAGCCTAGGCTTTGGCCACAGACATCTTCACAATGACCAACTTTGCCTTGGCCACCTCTATTTCCTCCCTAGCCTCGGCCAACTGCCTTTCTTTCTCAAGAACTATGGCATCAAAATTGTGGTTGACCGAGGCAATGATATCTTCGACCACCACAGCCCGTTCCTCAGTCCACTTCTGGGCAACCTTGGTATTCATCCTCTGACTCTAGGCTGCCAACGCCCTACTCTCTGTCTATCGCACATCCTCAATAATAGCCTTAAGATTTATTTTTAGAACAGCCTCAATTGAAGTCGAAGCCTCCACCTTAGATCGAAGAGCCTCATTCTTTGAACCTAATTTTGTGTTCGTCAAACCCATAGCTTTCAGATCCTCAGAAAGTTTCTTTGAATTGGCTCAAGCCTTCTCAAACGTCTTCTTACAGCTGGTCAAAATGCTGTAGAGTTCGTTATTGATGAGAAATCCCTGGACAGTGTTCATTACTGCCATAGTGATCAACTTCATCAACGTAACCTGCTCGATGGTCCTCTCCTAGGTGGACGTCCAAAACTTGTACACACAAATTGTCGCCACTGTCAAAGGTGAATGCAGCATTTCAAGTACCGATGGGTCAAGCTCCTTGCAGTGAGACCTGATGTTGACACACTCCGTTCACCCAGAGGAAGCTGAGGTAAGTTTGGCAAGTGCAGTGCCCTGAGAGTAGTTTTACCCAAAACAGTGAGTCTCCTTAGTTCACCAGGCTCGGCGGGTGTCCCTCATTAGGCCTTCGTAAGTTGATGGGGTCAGTCTCCTGTTATATCTACATGCCTTGCCCTCTTTATCAATGACCTTTTTTCCTTTATCTGGTTGATCGTTGGTCTGGGAAAAAGACAGAGATGGACCTCGAGGAGACAGAGGTAGAGACGATACGGTCATTGTTGGAACTAGGAGCAATGACGGTGCAGAGACCGGTGATGACGGTGGCACCGTCTCGAGAGTTATAAAGACGAGGTTATCATCCTCATCCCATCTACATAAAGAACAAAGATGTTTTGGAAAGTCTACTTAGCTGCAAAAAATAAGAAAATCAATTAAACTTGTAAGAAAGGCTGAACACGTTGGTTACACAAAAAAGGGATAGATGACTTACCAATTAGAAGGTAGTGGATCAAGTAACTGTTATTCCTAAGCAGGTTAGTGATGCTCCAAAACTCACTGGTAAGGCTACGAATTTGATCCCACTGGGCCTTGAGCAGAGCTTGATCCTTCTTAGAGATGGGTGGCCTCCCACATGCTACAAAGACAAAAAAATGAATTAAGTCAAGGATGGAGACAAAACTCACTGAGTTTCCCAAAACTGTGAAGAACCCTAACATCAAAGGATAGGTCGTTCTACCTAGTCTCTTAGTCACCCCAGTGAAAAAAAGGCCTCCTTCCAGCAATGGACTTTATTGTGACTCTTGGTTAGAGGGTACACCTTTTACCAGGCCTCGGGGACATGTTATACAACCCAATAGACTTACAAGGATGGTATACGGTCTCGAACACCCTTGCCAGAAGGTCTTCGTTGTCTCTGGTGATTCACTAGAGCAAAAATGAGGCCATGGATAGTGCAGATTTCAAGATCAATAGATTTCAAGACCACTATTTGACCCCAACTGTTTGGAGTGATCTTCGCAAGAGCGAGGTTGAAATCTCTCAGTACGTTACAAAAAAATGGGTGAATGGAAAACCGAAGTCCCTGCTGCATCGCGTGTTCGTGAATGGCGACAAAATCCTCATGCGGGTCATTCGCTCACTCATAAGGAAGAGAGCCCAGAGAATCACTGACGCAATTGTGAGATAGGCGAGTCTAACAATCTCTAGATGTGCTTCAGTCATTTTACTCTTGATAAGTACAGCGGATGTGGCTGAGTTCGTCAGCTTTTCATCAAGATGGCGAGCCACTGGCACATCCCGTCGGTCCAGTGATGGCCTCATCTCTTTAACCCCAGGCCTCACTGTCCCTTGCTGGCCTTTGCTTCCGCCTTCTCCACGCCAGTACCTCCACTTGTGGAGGCCACTGGATAAAAGACAACAATGCGCCTTTGTTCTACCTCATGGATATCTGAGAATGAGGGGACTTCGTCCCTTATATCAGGATTGGTGTCAGGGGCCGATTGGTTATGGGAATCTTCATTCTTAGAAGACATTGTTGGGTGACTTTCTCGGACAAAAATCACACAAAATTATAGAAGCTGTCGAAGAAGACGATACAGGGGTGGCCGGAGTAAGAGACTATGAAGATAAAGAGTACCATGTAAAGGAGAAGGTAAGACCTCTCTCAACACAACCGTTGATTTTAGCCACAAAGAGCTGGACCGTTGGACAGAGTGGACGCATGGCAAGACATGGCATAAAGGCGAGAACTTGGAAAACGTGTGATTTGACGCGCTCCACGTGTGCCTCCAAGCCTGCCTCAACACTCCAATGGCAATAATGTCAATGATGGCACTGATATTTCGAGCAACGTGAAGGCTATGCCATTATTGCCGGCCTTTAAAGCATGATTGGATTAATAACCTTTCAAATTCACAAATTGACAACCCAGCTCAGATAGAAACACGTGGATCCCCACCCATTCAAACTTCCACAAAAATTTCCAAGTTAAAGCCCTTGCCTTCTATGAATAAACAAGCCTCGGGCTTGGGAGATTGTATACATCTGCAAAGGAATCTTTTGGTAAATGGCTTCAACAAAGGTTCGCTATTGCATAGGCCTTCGTCCTCGCAAAAACAAAAAAACACAAATTCACTTTCTTAAGTTATACGCCTAGTATAAATATTAAACTTTGACGTAGGGGACTATTGTTACCATCTAAATTTGGTAAAGCCTCTACGTCAGCAAATGGGGGCCCGATGAGGGCCTCATAGGTAATCGCCTGAACCTTCCATGGTGGTCAAAGTCCCAAATTATGATGAAAGGACCTCACACGATAATGTCTTGACAAACGAAGCCCATGAAAGGTTTCACACATCTTGACTAACTAGTGTCCTTCACCAACTACTTACACTCCACAGAATTTCCTAAGCAATCTGATATTTTTGGAAACCAAAGAGATAATTCGAAAGAAATCATATTTGATTAATAGACAGACTCCTACAAGAAAACCCGTCTCAATCCCCTGATAATTGACAATGCAATATTGGAAATCAACTCTGATTGTGACTAAAATCTAGGAGATTACGTTCACATTCAATTATCTTTTATCCTATAAGGAAGGTGAATCTCATTAGATGTCTAATTGATTGCTTCCCTAAATAAATTAGATCGCTCTCCCTATAAATACCACATTTATGTTCATTCTAATGTACGCTTTATTCTCTATCTTAAACTCCATTCAAATCTCTGTTTGCTCGTCTCTTCCATATCCATATATATATATATATATATATATATATATATATATATATATACTTTGTACCGACAGAACGATCGTCGGCCCTTTTTTCTCCAGTGATCTTAGCGTCTAACGATTGTCCAAGTGTGCAAGTAACATACAGGTTGGTAGGGGATTGGTTGGAGATATGTTGACATGTGGATAATACAGATTTTGAGGTTAACAAGGATAATAAAATTTAAGTATAGAGCTAATTCCGTAAGAAAATTAAGTTCGAAAACCAAATTAAGGTACAACTATAACTTCAGTGCCGAAACAAAATTTTAATTTTGAGACTCAAATACAATAAAATAAACATTGAAGATTTTAATAGTACGTTAAGTATATTAATGAAAAATTGGCACAAATGGTCTCTAACTTTTATTTTCAGTGTGGAAATAGTTTATAACCTTTGGTTTTTAGCACAAAAGTCTATAACCTGTGTGTTTTGGTTCGCAATTAGTCATTATTTAATGGAAAAGATAAATATACCCTTAGTTTTAATTAAATAAATTACAATTAGATTTCTAACCTTTGCAAAGTATGCAAATAGGTCTGGTACATTAAATAATATTTAATATAGCATATTAAATATATCACTATAATTGTGTCAATTAAATTTTTAAAAAAATATAAAATTATTGTACTTTAGGTATATGTAATTGCTATGTGATGTGAAAAAATTGAATAAAAATTAAGTTAAATAAAATTGCATAAATAATTTTATGACATTGAATCAATCTTATTATGTTTTTTTTAAAAAAATAAAAAGAAAATTAATTCACACATTATGTGTTCTTTTATATTTGAACATTAAGAAAACGATAAATTAAAATATGAAGAATATAATTTGAGCTCTAATATTTGTAGTTAATAAACGAATAGGTCAACTGAATAAAAATATTTGAGCATCAAATTTGTGACAAAGTTAATTTTCTTTTTATGTTGTAACGATAAAATTAAAGTTTAAAATTTAAATAATATGATTACTTAATAATAAAAAATTAATTTTAACTAATACTTTTGTTAATAATTATGAACTTAAATTTTAGTTATTTTATAATAGTTCGTAAAATATACAAAATAATTTATTAGTATATTATCAATTTGTTAGTTTGTTTTAATTTTTTATACAAAAATAAAAATATCAAATATGTTTGAACTTTTTGTAAATGTTGAAAATCCAATTGAAATTGTCTTTAACTAAAAATAAGGGCATATTTATCTTTTTCATCAAATAAAAACCAATTGCGCAACAAAATATATAGGCTAGGAATTTTTGTGCAAAAAATAAAAATTAGAGACTATTTCCTCACTTAGAGAAAATATTAGGGACCATTTACGACAATTTTCTTATATTAATAGGTTTCGTTTATTTTATAGGGCTGGTAGATTCAGGGTCCTTTTCATTTCACCTGCCTGTTGTCATTTCATGAATTGCCAGTCTTAAATGTTAATTTTTTATATTTGGTTGGTATTTGAATTACTTATGAGATTGACATTGCAAATCTGATGCATGTCATGTGGAGCATTTCATGACAATGTTTATTGGGTAAGCTTAAGAAATTTTAGTTCATTTTCTTGAATGCTCGGAATTCATATCATAAAATAATGGGAAATTGGCGCAAATGGTTCCTCACCTTTGTCTTCAGTACAAAAGTCATCCCAAATGTTTATTTTTGACACAAAAAATCCTTAGCCTATGTATTTTAGTCCGCAGTTAGTCCTTATACGATGAAAAAGACAAATATATCTTTAATTTTAATTAGAAAAAAATTGTAATTTGATTTCTAATCATTGCAAAAGATGCAAATGGGTAAGATAATTTTATTTTTTTATAAAAACATTAAAAAAAACTAACGAGTTCTTGTTTTTTTTAATTAACACTTTATTGTATAAATTAAAAGAGTACTAAAGTGTTTTTATATTTTACGAACTATTATAAAATAATTAAAATTTAAGCTCACAATTATTAATAAATATGTTAAATAAAATTATTTTATTATTATTAAGTGATTATATTATTTAAATTTTAAAATTTTATTTTATTGTTACAACATAAAAAGAAAAATAATTTTGTCCTAAATTTGATGTTCAAATACTTTTATTTAATTGAACTATTTATTTATTAACTAAAAATAAAGTACACATAATGTGTAAATTAATTTTTATTAGTATTTTTATGTTAAAAAAATAATATAAAATTAGTTCAATGTCATAATATTATTTTAACTTAAAATTATATACGCCATAATAAGATTGGTTCTTTATGAAACCTCTAACCTGTATTAAATTTCATTTTTTTTATGACTCAGGTATCCAAGTTTCGCATGACTAAACCTGTATTAAATTTTCTTCTTGTTTTGGACCATTATTGCTCGTAGCATAAATGCATTTCAATTCACTAAAATTTCATTATTTCATTAACAACTCCAACAAAGCCAATAGGAAAGGGTAGTTGAAATGGCTGCGGGGGTGCGGGGGGGAGTTGGGGTAGAAGAAGACAATGCTATAAAAATAGTATTTTTTTTAAAAAGAGAATTTGGTACAAATGGTTCGTATGCATTGTCTTTGGTGCAAAAATATTTTCTAACGTTTGTATTTTTTATACGAATATTCCTAACTTATGTGTTTTGATACGAAATTGATTATTATTTGATTAAAAATATGAATATATTCTTAATTTTAATTAAAACAAATTGCAGTTGAGTTCTTAACATTTGTAAAATGTGCAAACGAGTGTGGTACTTTTTATTTTTATAAAAAATTAAGAAAACTAAAGAGTTTTCTATTTTTTTTTTTTAATTTACCTTTTTAAAATGGAAAATTTTATTTATGGGCCATATTTCATTTAGCTATAAAATGGGGCCATTTAAAAAAATTCGCTTAAATTTTAGGACCAATTCTTATTCTATCTTATTCAAACAATTTATCACAAGTCCCTGTCTCACTGTCTGTGTATTTTATCTTATTCAAACTATTTATCACAAGTCCCTGTCTGTGTGTTCTTGTTCGTAGCCAAATAAACTCAAAATCTCAGCTGAATCACTAGCAATTTCTCTGTTTAGCCATGGAAAATCTAAACTATTATCTTCTTGTATTACCTTTAGTTTTCTTCATGATATTGAAATACTTGATAGTCAATCCCCATCAAAAGTCACCACCAAGTCCACTAGCACTTCCAATAATTGGCCATCTTCACCTTATCAGGAATTCCCTCCACCAATCACTAGCTGCTCTATCATCACGTTATGGTCCCATATTTTCTCTCAGATTTGGGTGCAAGTCGTTTGTTGTGGTTTCTTCTCCATCTGCCATAGAAGAATGCTTCACAAAAAACGACATAGTATTCGCCAATCGGCCTCGATGTATGGCCGGTGACCGTTTGACGTACAACTATGTAGTCTTGGCATGGTCACCTTATGGCCATTTCTGGAGGATCCTCCGTCGTCTAACCGTCGTTGAGCTTTTCTCTTCACATAGCCTTCATCAGTCTGCAGAAATACACGAAGAAGGATTACAATCCCTTCTTCGTGTATTGTTTAAAAACTCAAAGAATGGAACTGAAAGAGTTGATTTGAATTATTTGGTTTCTGCTTTTAGTTTCAATGTTATGATGAGAGTTATTGCTGGAAAATGGTTTATTGAACAGGAAGAAATTGGAACTGAAGTGGGAAAACAGATAGTAAAAGAAATCAGGGGGATTTTCTTTTCAAGTCTGTCACTTAGCGTGTGTGACTTTTTTCCAGTATTGAGGTGGATTGGTTACATGGGCCTGGAAAAAAAAATGATATCACTGCACAAAAAGAGAGATGATTATTTTAAAGTATTGATAGATGAGGTTCAAGGGAATGATACTAGGTTTTCTGATTCCACAAGGGAGAAGAAGAACACTTTGATTAAAACTCTGTTGTCTCTTCAAGAATCAGAACCTGATTTATACACTGATGATGTTATCAAAAGCATTATATTGGTGAGTAATTAATGTTATGTTCTATGTTTTTTTTTGTAAAGAATTGATGTTGAGAGTACCTCCTGTTGTTTAGGTGTTGTTTGTAGCAGGAACCGAAACCTCAGCAGCCACAATAGAATGGGCTATGTCACTCCTCTTAGACCACCCGGAGGCATTACATAGGCTAAGAAAAGAAATTGACACCAATGTCGGATATGGGCGCTTGCTAAATGACTCTGATCTTGCTAAACTCCCCTTTCTGCGTTGCGTTGTAAACGAGACTCTAAGATTGTACTCTCCGGTGCCACTGCTTTTGCCTCACTGTTCATCGGAAGATTGCAGCATAGGGGGATACAAAATTCCTAAAGACACAATCTTGTTGGTGAATGCTTGGGCTATGCACAGGGATCCAAAGGTGTGGGACGAGCCTGAACGGTTCAAACCAGAGAGATTTGAGGCAATAGAAGTGGAAAGAGAAGGCTTCAAATTTGTGCCTTTTGGAATGGGGAGGAGAGCCTGCCCTGGAGCCAGTATGGGATTGCGAACAGTTTCATTGGCATTAGGTGCATTTGTTCAGTGTTTTGAGTTGGAAAAAGTAGTAGAGAGTAACATGGATATGAACTATAAATCAAAAGTTACAATGCAGAAGGCTACGCCTCTGGAAGCCATGTGCATTCCGCGGCAACATGCTGACAGTCTACTCTCACAACTCTGAAGTTGTTGAACATCGGTTTTCTTATTGCTACTAAAGTCGAGCAATCAAATACTGAGCACTATAGTAGTGCTTTAGGGTCTTCATACGAGTGATTCTCCATTTCGCATTGTGTTAAACATAAATAACTGTTGTACATTCCGTCTAGTAAGAATCAACTTGTTTAATTGGATATGTAAAATTGCAAAGAAATGTGTAAGATTTTGTTTAACATGGCAATAAGAAATTGATTAGACTTTCGCATTTCTTTCGTCTATCAAACGATTACTATTCTTTATTTTTGTGCTAGCACCACAAATGGACTATAAGTGTTTGATTGGTACGCTGTATTCGCACAAGTTGACAAATAATATTTTGATCAATCCAAATCTTGATTGCATCAGAAATCACAATTTCTTCATCAATGTTGTCGTGGAACTGAGTTTGGAAACATTTAAAGGAGCACGTAAAGATCCTACAAGTCCTAATCTTATCTGCAGAATACGGTCATCCAAATTTGGATCTTTCGAGAAAGCTGATGCAATGACCATAGAAAGAAAAAGAAAAGATCGGTCGGGAACAGTTGGGCTCATTTACTAAATTTGGGAAAATGTTATGCTGCCATTTACTTATTAAAAGATGCAGACAAAAACAAAATCGTAATAGAGCTTTACTTGAGGATTATCGCTTCCTTATCTCAAGACTCAACATTGAGATACTCCATTCGTTAAGTGATCTGTGTAAAATATACACGGACCTTAGCTCATTTTACGAGACTATAGATAGTGTTTCGAATTAATATCTATTGATTTAGTTGCCACTAACTTTTGTAATTCTACTTCCACTGCCTTTTGTCTCTTGGGAGCGAACTGCCTCTTTTTCTACTTAATCGGTCTTGCCCTTGGTAGGATGCTAAGTCTGTGCTGAGATATTTATCCCTTCAATCTCTTGAGGCCCCCAAGCAAACACATCCAAACTATGTTGCAAGCAAGCTTACAGTCTGTCTTGTTCGTCTAAGTCCATCTCTATCCCCATCCACAAAACTTTTCCTTCGATGAGTAGCACTTCTTCTATTGATTTCAAAGGCTCGATACAAGCTCTTGGTTGTTTGAAGCCTAGCACAATCACTGGGCTATTGTCCTTGAATTGAATACTGTTCGCATAGGACCTTTTGGACATTTGCTGATCTCCCCTCACACATCCAATTCATTGGCTAGTTGGAAATTTCATTGCCTGATGATACGTGGTTACCACTGCTCTAGCCGCATTAGGGAGCAGCCTGTCCTAAAATCACATTATATGGCAGGGGAGCTTTTACTACCAAACGTTTGTCATCACCGCCACATTGGATAAATACGTCCCTAAGGTGGTTGGTAACTGATGCTGGATGTATTACCTCCTCTATCATGTAGGCACCAAGACCAATATAAATACGTTGCTAGACCAAGTAACACAATGATCAAGATTTATGGGTTCTTGGTTGGCGGTCAAGGTTATTGGGAAACAGAGTTCCGTCGAGTAGTTAAAATTTTTGGTCACGTTAGCTACCTCATGTATAATTTTATAAATAGGGGACTTTCTTCTGTTTGTAAAAATAATAAAAAATAACAGAAATAGTCAATAGTAAAATTTTCTCTCTCAAAAACTTGGATATCTTGGATATTCAAATTCATCATTATCAAATCGAATATTTGAATTCATCATTATCAAATTGGCAACGTCTGTGGAAAGACTTCAAGAAAGATTTTTTGAGGTTTTTTCCATTCTCTTCTAAAATGATCAACACAACATAGTTTCGCTAAGAAGGAACTGAAAGTCATGTTAGGAAGAAATAGAGGTAGATCGAAAACTAATCCACTAACTGCGCCTCCACAAGCACTGGCGGATCAAGAGAGATCACCACCACAATTTGTTAATTTGCAATAATTCACGACCCTACAAGATCAAATGTCAACCGTTCTGACGATGCATCAAAGAGTAAACTGCACCTCAATCGTCGACGGTTGAGACTCTTCCCATCGAAATTACTCTACCACCGAAAATGACATCCTCTAATCATCAAACTGTGCCGACAATTTGGAGAGCCTCTAGAATCAGAAAATAAGGAAACGATTGTCCAAAGAAAGAATAGAGGACGACGGATGGTGCTTGTCAGGGCCAAGCCATCGAGCGACGTGGGCCTGTACTGCGTCAAGGCAGTCGGTTTCTTCGGGGTCACTAATTTGATCATGGAGGTGTTTGAGTTGGTTATTAATTGGGGTTAGCTAAAAATTGTGTATCATCAGCAATAACTTTCTCTTTCAAACTATCAAAACTCTATTTTGCATTGGGAATTGCTTCATTTTGTTATTTTCAAGTACATAAAACTTTAAATAACATAAAATTGGTAATGATCTATCCACTTGCAATGGGTCATGACCAGCCGTGTCTTCTTCTGGTTGAAGCATTGTACATATTAAATTTTCACCGTCATCATGGTTGACGAGGGTGGTGGTGATGGTGTTTGTGGTAGGAGTGATTAGATATGATTGTACACTGGCATGTCAACCAGGAAGGATAGAGGTGGTGATGGTTGGAGGCGGCGGCGGGGATCGAAGTGGATTTCTCGAGTGAGCAAATCTCATGAAGTTAACTCTTTTAAAGATGTTGGATTGCTTGAATTACGAGTCCTTCTACCAGAAACAGAGGCAATGTTATTCGACGTCGATGGTGAAAGTGTTGAATAAAGAAGGATGATGAAGAACAAAACAATAGATAGCAACTAAAAATCAACCAAAAGAAAGGTTTGAACACGATGTAGAATCGCTGTCCTTGAACAATATTTGCCGCCACCGGGATGAGTGCTTGAAAGTTTTAGTGGTAAATAGTTTGCAGGAGTAAACAAACCTTGAATCTAGGTTCAAATCAAGTAATAAGAACTTGTATACCACTTTTAAGAAATATGGGTTATTATCTTTGATTTGGACGTAAGTTTGTGTATTTGATGTTATTGATATTTATTCCAACATGAAAACCATCCATATATATAGAATATCAACTCCAATGCATGAATAAGTGCCAAAATCAAGTCAAAAGGTGCCAAAACCATTCAAAATGCTACCGGAATTTCAAATGCAACGGTCATGAAAATTTGTAAAAAAAAAATTATGCATCCTTGAAAGGAGGCTGGGCCAATCGCCCAACCTAAAATGGTTATTCCATTTTGGTTTTTCGTGGTTTTGCTTTAGGTGTTTTTCCACCTACTTGATATCTTCACATAGATATTTTAATTAATCCAAATCACTTCTCAGTATATATTGAACAATATTACAACAATTCCCAACTTGTTCAACTATATAACAGGCTCAAACTCAAATTTAACGATGCTTATGCATAAAGTATATATATCTTTTGTTTTGAATCCAATCTTAGTGTAAATCTCAAAAAGTATCATTGAAATTCCATGTAGCTTGAAAGCTTTGAACCTGTTATTCCTTATGATAATACCTGTGAAATCACACATACAAGCATCATGTGTTCCAAGTTTCACACAGTCTCGTTTAGCGCTCTTATGGCCTTGCGCTTCTCCTATTCAAGAATTTTTAAGAGATAAACTCCAACTCTGTATTGAGGCAGAACCACCCTCAAGTTCATATACGTAAAGTTCTTGTTGTATCTTTGTCACTTTTAGAGTTACTTGATCCCACGATTTGAACTTTATTAAGAGTTATAGAAACTCATCCCTACTTTTCGTGACAACCAGCACTTATAACCTATGATAGGATTTACGAAAAGAATAAGTGCTGAAACTATCCACTTATCGAATGACTTGTTACTACAACAAAATCTCTATTTCGCGACATACATAAATTTGTCGCAATAAGTGATTTAGCGCAACACGTTTTTAAAGTTCGTCGCAAAAATTTTGGTGAAAAAATAAGTACCAAAAAAAAAAATTAAGGCAACATAAAAAGTTGTCGCGAAATATCGAAATGCGCGACAAGTAATAAAGATTGTCACCAAAAACATTATGGGAAGATTGGCGCCAAAATATGTTTGGTGGGAAACTTATGGCGACAAACTTTTATTTCTTGAAACAAAGTTTTTTGTGATGCAATAGGTCTACTTTTTGCGACAAGTAATATTTGTTGCTAAAAATTCTAGGATATAGGGAAAAATTTGCGACACTATATTTGTCATTGCTCTAGCTTGTAGAAATGATGGAAAACAAATCGTGACATCCACATTCATTTGTGACATCCACATTCGTCATCTATTAATCTTTGTACTGAACAATATTTGTCATAAGTCTATTCTACTATTGTTCATAAATAAATTTTTTAAACTAATTAACAAATACATAGTAAATTATTAATTAGTATGCACAAACATGTAATTATATTTTTTTCAATAAAAATTTACTTTTTATAATGTTTTATTGTGTATAATGTATGAAGCGTAAAAAAATTTATTTCCGCCAAAAATTCAAAAATTATTAAACTTCGAATCTTTTTTTTTTTTTTGCAAAATAAATCTGCACTAGATTATCATGATGATGAAGAAAAAATAGCAGTTATTTCAATAATATTTCATTGTACAATAGTGTATGAAGCATCAAAAACAGTGGACAACAAAAGGTCCTATTTTTTCTTTTTGAAACATGATATTACCGGTATCCATGACAAAGTACTTTGGCGTTGATGTTTCGAAATTATAGAGAAACGAATAGAGAGACTATTATTCATAATGTGGTCAAATTATTCCAACATTTCTACCATCCATGTGAGCTAAGAGACTGCATAACAAGTCCCAATGTCTTATCCACTGATTTGTTCTATATGTGTGAAAGCTCTTTTTTTGTGTGTGGAGGATTAAGTTGATTACTGATTAAAATTTCAAAGTAACTTCATAGTTTCAATTAAACCACTTAACTAGAGAAAAACAGAGCTAAAAAACACATAACATATAAGGAATGACACAAAAATCGATATTGAACTCTCAAGAGGTGTGACTTTCCTCTGCAGCAGCTTCAAATGCGTCCAGAATCAAAACTTTTGAGAAAAACCATTACTGCATCACATATGAAGATATGATAGCAACTAGTAATTAAAACAAGGGATCTAATGCAGCTGTAGAACTAGAAAAGGAATTGAAAAAATGATACTCAGTGGAAAATGATACAACTTGACTTTCACTACAATGAAAAGCCATATAAATCTCTTCAACAAGGTCCAACAGTAATGCTCAACTATTGGTAACAAATACTCTGGAAATCATAAATAAAAGTGGAAAATGATTATATGCACAAACAAACTATATAATACAAAGATATATGATGGAGATACAAAAAATTGTGATTGGAAGCAGTTCATTGAAGAATGGGTAGATAGTAGGATTGTAACATACTAATTAACATTTGGTGTAGATGGAGTGCAATGAAATTCTAGCCACTTGTAGAGGGGCATAGTTGCTAAGTTAGTACATGTACATGTGTAATTTATGTCTTACTGTACTTAAATTTTAGCAATAACATTCTTGAACAATACACTATAATGTATAGGATCCAGATAGTAGCAATAAAAATAGCATAATCATATAGAGAATTATCATCATCATCTAATCATGGGCAATTGAAATATAACAAAATAGTAACAACATGAATTCAGCTAATCCCTCTCATAATTTGTTGTCTGGAAATGTAGTATCCCATAAAAGAGAACAAAAAAATTTTAAATGCCTAACTAAATATATCAATCCATAAAACGGAAAATTGATGTCTCAATAATTAAAGCAAATAAATAAGTAAATTTGTGACACCTATATATGGTCTGTAGGAGATGCCATGGATGGTACGTGCCAACTAGAACCAATATGATCGTCTGTATTAATGTCTCAAATTGAGATATTTTAGCACGTGTATCTACTAATTCTTGCTCCTGTTTCTCTATTTGCTCACGAAGGACTATTGACTTTGTATCAGTAAATGTCAAATCAACAGTACCGTGGCTTGAGGCAGGTTTTGGACCATGTCCAAGACCTCTAATGCAACCTCTACATTTTCCCAAAGCCTCTTGCATTAACTCAAATTCAGTTGGAGCTTGACTTTCTTCTGGGACATGTTGCTCTTTAATCTCAAGCATTCTCTCCTATATATAGGTTAAGAGAAAATAGGAAAAATATATTAAGAACAATTTAATAAATGTCAATGAAGAAGAATAAAAGGTTAATATACTTACATATTTTGTTCGTGCCTCATCATTTACCCATCATTTGTTCTCGTTATAATGAGTCTCATAATAAAGGTCTATTTATCCTCGTGTGCTGTCTTTAGTAATTGCTCTCTATTTGAAATAATATACTTCATGTTATATAAATCGCTTTACTTTTATAAGTTGAAAAAAAAAATTACATTTTCTTCAAGACGTGCATCAAATGATTTTTGATCCACCACGATGATTATATTTAATACGGTTGTGGCTTGCCAAATTGCGTGTAGATAGTGCCTGCAATTAATTCATATTTCAATATAATTATCTCTTATTATAATTTTGTTATTATTGTTATTATGGTTTGTAACTATATTCATTATTTTAGCATTATATTTATATTATATTGTTCTAAATATTTACAAAATTATAATATCTTTAATTCAAAGTACCTGAAATTCAGGGGTAGACCAATAGTCACAAAGCTAGTCCCAATCAACTTGCTTCACATCAGTTGGGCGATTCTTCGTTGCATCATCCAATAATTTTCCTTTAAAATATTTTTCTTTCAATCTATATCAATAATCACGATATCGCCTCGCTAACGTATCGTTTACACATTTAAGGACATGTTGAACTATCAAATCAAGCTTGAATTTTGCCTTAAAAAGAAAAAAGAAAGAGTATATATATATTTATAAATTATTTATAATAACATAGGAAACTAATGACTACTCACCAAAATTTTGTAAAAACATGAATTTACTTTTAACTTACCAAAACTCGGTCATATAAGGTATTTTTCTCTTCTTTAGGTATGTCGATCCACCTTTTATAAGGTATTTTTCTCTTCAAATTAGTAGATATGCATGCTAAAATATCTCAATTTGAGACATTAATAGAGACGATCATATCGGGTCAAGTTGGCACGTCTTCACAACCATCCTTGGCATCGCCGACAGACCATATATAGGTGTCACACATTTACTTATTTATTTGCTTTAATTATTGAGACATCTATTTTCTGTTTTATGGATTGATATATTTAGTTAGGCATTGAACATTTATTTGTTCTCTTTTATGAGATACTACATTTCCAGACAACAAATTATGAGAGGTATGGGCTGAATTCATGTTGTTACTATTTTATTATATTTCAATTACCCATGATTAGACGATGATGATAATTCTCTATTTGGTTATATGGTTATGCTATTTTTATTGCTACTATCTGTATCTTATGCATTATAGTGTATTGTTCAATAATGTCACTGCTAAAATTTAAATACAGTAAGACGTAAATTACACATGTACATGTACTAATTTAGCAACTATGCCCATCTACATGTGGCTAGAATTTCATTGCACTCCATCTACACCAAATGTTAATTAGTGTGTTACAATCCTACCATCTACCCATTTTTCAATGAACTGCTTCCAATCACAATTTTTTGTATCTCCATCATATGTCTTTGTATTATATAGTTTATTTGTGCATATAATCATTTTCCACTTTTATTTATGATTTCCAGAGTATTTGTTACCAGCAGTTGAGCATTACTGTTGGACCTTGTTGATGAGATTTATATGGCTTTTCATTGTAGTGAAAGTCAAGTTGTATCATTTTCCACAGAGTATCATTTCCCCAAATCCTTTTCCAGGTCCACAGCTGCATTAGATCCCTTGTTTTAATTACTAGTTTTTGTCATATCATGATATGTGATGCAGTAATGGTTTTTCTCAAAAGTTCCGATTCTGGACGCATTGCTGATTTGTTTCTTTGATCTGTAAATTTAAACACGTTTCTTGTATTTTATTGATGATATTTGGTTAAGATAATACCTTTATAAAACTTAAGATTATTCCATTCATATGTAATTGTTGGGATTGCTCTAATTTATCTTAGATTTTGAAGGGGAGATTCATCAGTTATACATCAATATTTCTGAACCTAATTTTTTAAATTGTGCATTAATGGTCATAGATTCTATTGCTCAAAACTTTGTGTTTCCATATGAAGTTTGGTTTTCTTATACCTTGATTGCTGAATATACTTCTTGCCCTCACCTAATTTTGGGTCCTCCTATATATGTTCCGAGTTATTTTTTCTTAATCTATGTTCTATCCTCTTTTCCTTTTCTTTTTACACATGTTTACACTTCCTATTTGAAGTTATTTTGCAAATACTGTCAATGTCCATGAGGTTATTCAGCCATGCTGAAAGACGTTGATAATTACATATGGTGGGTCTCTTGACGAGTGATTTCCCTTGGCCTAGATGTAAAGCAGTCATCTTTATCATTTTAGTTTGAAATATAGGCTGCTATAAATAATTTTGCAATGTTAGATGGAATTTTTTTTCTCTTTATCTATCTTGTAAAGAGTGACTAATTGAATTACTAATACTCTAAAGATTGAGTTCCTATATGATTGGAAGTTGGAAAAATCCACCAGTTCTGTGCATCTACACATTTTGTTCCCTAATAGAAGATCCGATTCAATCCGTCATGATCAGCGTCCTTGCTCAGGAACATTTGCTGGGCACGGCACTGGGGAGCATATTGACGGGAGTGGTAATTTTTCAGCAACGAAAGAGCATTTATGAATCCATTTCTCAGACTCAATCACAGCCACACGAACCTATCTTTGGAAGAAGGTCCCGTCAAGAGCTTGCACACAGACTCCCCTCTCTTGCTTTACCTCCACACCACTTATACTCCACCGGTTCCAGAGATGAATGTGAAAAAGCTAATGAAAATGGCCGTTTCGATCCGAACTGGTGGAAAGGGTACCATGAGAAGAAAGAAGAAAGCTGTTCACAAGACTACCTCCACAAATGACAAAAGACTGCAAAGCACACTGAAGAGAATAGGGGTGAATGCTATTCTTGCAATTGAGGAGGTCCATATTTTCGAGGAGGATGTAGTCATCCAGTTCACTAATCCTAAAGTTCAAGCATATATTGCCGCCAACACTTGGGTTGTTAGTGGCACTCCTCAGACCAATAAATTGCAAGATATTATTCCTCAAATTATTCATCAATTGGGTCCAGATAACTTGGAGAATTTGAAGAAATTGGCAGAGCAGTTCAGAAGCACGTACCTGTTTTTCTCTAGTTAAGTGGTTTAATTGAAACTGGAAAGTTACTCTGAAATTTTAATCAGTAATCAACTTAATCCTCCACACACAAAAAAAAGAGCTTTCACACATATGGAACAAAGCAGTGGATAAGACATTGGGACCTGTTATTCAGTCTCTTAGCTTACATGGATGGTAATAATGTTGGAATAATTTGACCACATTATGAATAAAGGTCTCTCTATTCGTTTCTCTATAATGTCGAAACATCAACGCTAAAGTACTTTGTCATGGATACCGGTAATATCATATTTCAAAAGGAAAAAATAGGACCTTGTGTTGTCCATTGTTGTTGATGCTTCATACACTACTATACAATGAAATATTATTGAAATAATTGATGTTTTTCCTTCATCGTCATGATAATCTAGTGCGGATTTATTTTACAAAAAAAATATGATTGGAAGTTTAATAATTTTTGAATTTTTGGCGGAAATAAATTTTTTTACGCTTCATACATTATACACAATAAAACATTATAAAAAGTAAATTCTTATTGAAAAAAATATAATTTCATGTTTGTGCATACTAATTAATAATTTACTATGTATTTGTTAATTAGTTTAAAATATTTATTTATGAATAATAGTATAATAGACTTGTGACAAATGTTGTTCACTACAAAAATTAATAGGCGACGAATGTGGATGTCACGATTTGTTTTCCTCTATCCTTAAATTTTTAGCAACAAATATTACTTGTTGCAAAAAGTAGATCTATTGCATCACAAAAAACTTTGTTACAAGAAATAAAAGTTCGTCGCCATAAGTTTCCCACCAAATATATTTTGGCGCCAAGCTTCCCATCATGTTTTTGGCGACAATCTTTATTACTTGTCACGCATTTCGACATTTCGTGACAATTTTTTATGTTGCCTTATTGTTTTTTTTGGAACTTATTTTCCCACCAAAATTTTTGTGACAAACTTTAAAAACTTGTCACGCAAAAATAACTTATTGCGACAAATTTATGTATGTCGCAAAATACTTTGTCGCGAAATAGAGATTTTGTTGTAGTTGTTGTTGCCCTTTAAACCCGAGGTATACTTGTTAGTATAATCAAGTAGGGTTGCCGTCATTGGTGGATTTAATTACGTAGTTTCAACCCTATACTACTAGTTGTTGTCATTTAATTACGTAGTTTCAACCCTATACTACTAGTTGTTGTCCGTACTAACTCCCTTGTGAATAGTTTAGTAAGCGTGTCAGTCAAATTCTCGAATTCGGGATTCTACTACTTTTCTTTTCTATATTTAAAATCATTTGGCGTGAACTTGAAATCTTTTATTTTTTTAAATTTTAATTAGTTAATTCTTTTTAGTTAATACTTTAATTAATTCTTACGCATACAAACATCTAAAGTTAAATCGATTCGGTTAAATTTAATTTAATTGTGTTGAACTATCTAAATCTACGTAGGTATGACATTCATGACTCAAATCCGTTAGATTACTTGTGCAATCTGTACACTTATTAAAATAAAATTTGTTAACAAGTTTTTGATTCATTAGCTCCATAAAGTTGAATTATTGAATACATTAGCAGCATAAAATCCTATCCCCATCACGGTGGTGATTAATTCATAATCTGTCTTAGATAATTTTTAATTCGATTTATTTCTCTTTATTTGTAAATTTTTCATTTTCGGCGTTATAATTTTGATTTAGAGATCGTCCTTTGCGAATCTCCCAAATCATCCGCGCCACCAACTCTACTACCACTTCAACCATGCCAGCTCTCCGCCTCTATTACCACTTCTTTGATGCCGTCAATTGTGGGAGATTTTTGCGGTGCTGATTGAGGAGAATAGTTATGTATTTTTAGGTTGTTGAAGAAATTAATTAATTATTTTTGAAAGCTGAAATAAATTTATTTTTTAGAGACTTTAAAGGTTTTTAATAAAATAGATGGGGACTGTCAAATCAAGTAAGATGAACGATCTCTTTTAAATTATTATTTTTTTGCCATCTAATTCAATACAGCAAACATATAAATATCAATACAACAAACATATAAATAATTGAAAAATTACTTAGTAGGCAAAACTATATAAGTGATGCAGGGAAGTTTGAAAGCTTATTTTACTTGAAAGTATAGAAACTGGTGGTTGAAATGATCAACAAAAGTTGTTGTATTATCCCTTAAAACTTACACTGAACATATGACAAAAGAAAAAAAAAAGTAAAAAAAAAAAATTCTCCATCGCGATCATCAAAGAAGTAAGACAAGGGGACACAACCATTGACTTTCAATCACCTAATGACTCAAATAATTGAAGTTTATAACCTTTATAATTATTGGCATCTACCAAATGGTTTTTACAGCTTATTTGATTAAGTTTAGATTATAATTTAAGTTGATCAAATATATTTTTATCTGTACATTTCGTAAGACTCACAATTTATAAGTACTTAAAAATAATTTCAACACTACCAAATAAGTACTTAAACTTTAGACGAAGCTCGATTAACATTTACTTTAATGGTGGGATCCAACAAATTTGTCGAGACCTGGTTATTGGTGGATAAGATTTGCAACAAGTTCACGCATAGTAGAGCTTTTCCTCGACCTTATTTTCTGTGTCCATTATCATTTGTTCAGCAAAGTCTTCATTTCCCTCCTTTCAGAAATGCAATAAAATTAACAGAAGTGCATATCTCCAGTGGACAAGTGTTATCTTACCCACATCCAATGGGCAAGTACCAAATTAGATTGTGGGCAAAATAACACTTGTCCACAGAAAATAGGAGATCACTCCTATTAAAACTAAGGAGTTTTTTTTGTTAAGAAAATATCATATTGACTATGGTTGATTCATAGGTGCACAATTTTTTTGAAACAGAAAGTGTAGACTATCAAGACAAGGTATCAAAGAAAATAATATAATACACAGCGACAAAATTATATAAAAAATAATTAAATATTTGTATTTTCTTATTTTTTTCTTAAACGGTTTGTAGTTGAATGAGATTGACATAAAGTTGACAAATGTGGATATTTTTCATGTACTTGCCTATTTATTTCGTCTAATTCTTTTTTGCATGTATAGTTGAAATTAATTTCAAGACACTTGAGTATCCAAGACAGTTCATGCTGCCATGTTTTTAAAACTGTCACGATAAACAGATTGTTGGACACATATTTACCTAGAAAAGCTTCGGAAAATTCTCTTCCATCGAGACAATTGTAACTATATGATACACACTTAATTGTCCTATTTGTACAATTGGCATGTGTATTCGTGTTAAGGGCTTTTTTTTTAGTACTTTTTTATCAAAATTGACAATTTTCATAAAATATACTACCACTAAAAGGCCCTAAAAGGAAGAAACAATTTTGGACTATTTTATCCTCACTTATTACATCTTTTGACTATTTTCCCCTCTCATATTAAATTAAAAAATCCAAAAACCTTTCATATTCCACTGTTATTGGATAAAATAAAGGATTGTTTGGGGCCTTTGGGTAACTTATCTTCAATTTTTTTTTTAACTACGGAATATAAATAGTCATATGATGATTATATAATTCTTAAAATATGTATTTAGGATAATAAAAATGGGATTTATAAATTGAGGAGTTAAAAGACCTTTCATTTGTCAGTATTAACATCAAAATTTATCATTTTTTTCTCTAAAAAAGCCTTGTCATGGTCGACTCATTTTCCTCTTTGATATGCTAATAGACCCTTCCGTTTGATATGGTTTCATTTGGTGTTATAAAGAAATATATAGAACTTTTCATTTGATATGGTTCGATCTTTCCACTATGAAATGTAATGAAGAAATGAAAAAAAAATCCGTTTAACATGGTTTGGCTGCTCACTATGAAATGTGGTATGAATTGCATGGAATTTTATATGAATTTTGGAGGATGAATGGTATGTGAATTTTGGAGGGATGGATGGCATGTTCATTACTAGAGATAAATGAATAGGATTAAAAAACAATGGCATGTCATACATTTGTCTATTGGTCAGTCAAGCTTAGTGTAACAAAAATACCCCTATTGTCTAAGCCAACTGAAATTGGAAATGGTCATAACTCCTTGGCATTAGTTTGAAATCGGTAGAAGCCTGTGTCCAAATGAAATAAAAAAAAAAAGATAGAAAAAAGAACATACAAGAATCAGTTTTAATGTAAATAAAATAGAATTATGAGAGGGAAAATGAACATAATTCTATCAGTTTAAATATTAATCAATATAATTAATGTGAAAGTAACATGTCTGACATTACTAAATATCCCAGTTTATATTTTCTTCATCATTATTTAATTGCGTACATTTTAAACTAATAAAATTTTTGACATTTTCTACCCATTTGTTCTCTTCTATGTAAGATACGTCTTCTTTCCTTCTCATTATATCTACCAGTTCTATTTTTTTTTTTTGAGTGTCACGATTTTTTATTATCTTGTTTAGTCTTCATGAATGGAATTTCTAGCACGCATATGTATAACAAGGGCTTGATTTTCATGCTGGTTGTCAAGGGGAGGCATTCAAGTTACGAATTCATTTTTCGAGACGTGAAGTAGACAAAAAGTGAGTCATCATTTTTGTGTTAGTTCCTAAAAATATTTTTAAGTATCCTTCCTATAAATAGGAAATGATCTTCATATATTTTCGTTTCCTATAATCATTATGTGTATCTATCAAAATGGACTATGTTCATATAGAGAAATGAGAATGTGGATTGATTGGAGTTTTATTAATTGAAGTAGCTTGCACAAAGTTCACTAAATATGAGAAAAGACGTTATGTGAAAAACGTTGTATTAGTTGTTGCTATAATTATATCCTTGTAGATTAAGTAGGGTTCAAGAAAAAACTCGACTGCAATTTCAAAACACGAGAGAAATATTGAGTATTTGATGTTTACCAAGCATTTTATGTACTGAAGTTCTTGGGATAATTATATTAATGTTAATAACAAATACAATCAAATGAGAATATACAACATAATTGATCTTTAGCTAGGCATGATAATTTAATTCATTTCTTTCTTTCTGAGTTTCTTAGTTGCCTCTCTTTTTAATTTTTATTAATTAAAATATAGTTAGTTTTGCTATTACTGAATCTTCATTCTACATCTATTGAAACAAAGATTGAATTGAAAATTTAGGGATCTGGCCATTATTAAAAGTCTGTCAAATTCTTATTCTTCATATCATCAATTTCATAAGATTTGATATCAATAGTTCGTCAATCATCAAATCTCAAATCACCAAAATGTATTCACTAAGTTCAAGTTACTATTGGTATTTGATAAGTACAATTTTGTACTTATCTGGGCTCACAAAAAGGGACGATTATGAGTACTATTAGTTGTTTTCAGTTTAATTACATGTTTTCTTATTATTTTAGGAAATAATCAAATTCAAGTATCAATCTGACAAAAAGACGAAAAGAGACTTGAAGGGCATAACGAGCACCAGTTTTGACAGTTTTCTGATGGGACTAGAACTCTACAACTCCAAGATAAAACAACAAATTAAACACACGCCTTAGAGGGTTGGAGAACATTATAAATAAGACAGATAATAGCCAGAAGAGGAGACGAATTTGGGAACAAGATACAAGAGGAGAATCGAATATCAAGACACGGGATTGAAGATTCTTCAGCCAGAGTCACGGGTTGTATTTATTTCTTCTTCTTTTTCTTTCACCGGATCATGATGAAGTCAATTATTGTCATAATTGACGAAATGATGTCCGGTTAATTTACTTTTTCTAGGATGAACGATGAAACCTCATGATTTTTAATTAATTATAAGTTTTTCTGTTTTAGTAATTAATTGCTTTTGGATTGATTATTCTTTATGCAGTTTTTCTATTATTTTAATGCCTGATCACCATTAGAATATATTGTGATTTATATTGAAGTCGAGAGATTCAATATAGATTAAGCACGTGGTATTGAATAACATAGGGTCCAATAATAGATAGAAATTACTATTATGCTTTATGAAATCTATTTAGGTGTTCTTGTGATTTTAATGCATGTGTTTATGTTCGAAGCTTAATTAGAGATAATTAGGTTCGCATAACATATAGAATTGATTGACCATCGAGAGAGGCTTTTGATTATTTTAGGAACGTCGATTTTCAATCTATGATAATTATAAGCTAAAACGGTTAAACGGATATTTGATTGAGGAAAGTGTAGGTGGATTCGCAAATCCTAGAGTTAGTAAATCTTGAATTCGTTCTCACTATTTTAAAGTTAATTGTTTGATAATTTAGTTTTAATTAAAATAGTATAGAATCACAAAAACCAATTTGAATATGTGTTTTCATATTGTTAGAATTTAGGTTATAAATTAAGAGGTTAAATTGATATCTAGTCCTCGTGGGTTCGACACTTCATTCATCACTTTATTACTTGTCAACGATCCGTCCACTTGCGGGATTATAATCGCACAACAAGTTTTTGGCGTCGTTGCCGGGGACTAGTTTTATTAATTACTATGTTAATTGATAATTTAGTTTTAACAAAATTTTTTAATTATTATTATTATTTTTTTTTTTTTTATTATTATTATTAATTTTTTTTTTTTAGTTGATCTACTTGTTTCTCTTGATTTCATTGCTACCAGGGAATAAAGATGAGCTAGGAGATCAAGCACAACACAAGATGACAGACTTTGAGATTGACAAGGATGACTTGCTCTTGGAAGATTTATGGAAACCACCGGTCAAACAAAATTTTTGTCCCTACTCCTACACCTACAATCAGGATTGGCAAAATCACTCAGATTACTCTTTGTACAATAACCAAAGTCAAACAGGAATACATGGGGTGGACATCAATTGGCTCATACTGGCGAAACTTGATTCATTGGCAAAACAGATGGAAACATTGAATTACTCTCAGTCAGCCAATATGGTTCAGATGTCTCTACCAATATGTGCAACTTGCGGGGCAAATCATCAATCATCAGAATGCCTTTTAACCAAAGCTGAAGTATCATCACCTGAACAAGATGTATATGCTCAGAACTTTCAGCTACATCAGAATAATCCATACTCGCAGACTTATAATCCTGGATGGAGAAATAATCAAAATTTCTTCTATGGCAACAACCAAAATATCCAGAATCTGCCAAATCAAGGGAGGCCACAAGAAAAAAAAAAGAGGACTGGAAGAAGCTGTCACGCGTATGGAATCTGAATTGAAGGAGATGCAGAAAAGACAGGATGTTGCTATAAAGAATATGGAAAATCAGATTGGGCAGTTGGCTAAGATGCTGACAGAGAGTCCACAAGGCACCTTTCCAAGTGACACTAAAGCCACCCCGATGGAAAACATGTCAAGCATTACAATAATTATTGAGGATCAACTACATGAAATTTTGGAAAATAGACCAGTTGTCCAAATTGATGAAGTACCAACAAAAGAAGAAGAGTATATGGAGAATGAGAAGTTGATCATACATAAGTAGAATGAAAAAGTGGCGTTTAATGATGCTGCACCAACTAAGCAATTTTTCAACTCCCATCTTTCTTCTAAAATTGATTTTGTGATCAAGGTCATTGAAGAAGTTGAAATTTTCATAGTTAAGTTCGAGCAAGGTGATCAAATTAAATCATATTTTTATGAGAAGTACAAAGTTAAATATTGGAGAATAAAGGAAAAATGGTGCAAAGTCAATCGATGCAAACAAAACAAGTCATCAAAAGCCATGTTCAAAGTACCATGAGTGATCACCGCGACAAAGTCAAGCTAATGACTGTAAAGAAGCGCTCAATGGGAGGCAACCCATTTTTCTACCCTTTTATTTATTTAAATTTCGTATTATTTAAATTTTAGGATTTCAATTGATAATTTACACGTTTTAGGTTTTTAGGATTTAAAGTAGGTTTTTAATTCTTAGGTTTTAAGGCTACAATCATCGTCATCTTGCATAATCATGTTGTTCAATTATTTTAAATTTGTATTTAAAAATAAAAAAAAAATCATTTTTTTATAATAAAAAAAATCATTTTTTTATAATAAAAAAAATCATTTTTTTTAAAATAAAAAAAAATTCGTTTTTTATAAAAATAAATTTAATTAATTAATTTCGTTTTTCTTTAAAAAAAAAATTTATTTATAAGTTCTTTTTTCTTTTCTTTTTAGGGTTACAACCTGCAGGCTGGCTGGATAACATTCAAACAAAGATTTGCCGACCAACCTATACAGATTTCTCCTCCAGTTGATCTTATCACACCTTTTCTCCCGAAACCATCAGATCTATCTCAGGGAAGTCTCTAATATTTTGATTTTAAATTTTACATTGGGGACAATGTTTCTTTCAAGTTTGGGGTAATGGACTAAAATAAAAAATTTGCTTGATTCGATAATTGATAATTGATATTTGATTTTTAATTTATTTTCGTTTTAAAAAAATTATTATTATATTTATTTGTTGACATATTTATGTGATATGAATAGCCTTGCCGGCTAATGATGTAACTTTTTATTTAATTATTTCGTTTTAATCCATGACTTGTGAACAGATTATTACTATTGGTTAAATGTGAGACTATGTGACCATGTTTGATATTGTGTTTTGTCGGCCAGTTAAAATGATTTTTAGCTATGTTGGTGCACTTAAGTTGAAAATAATAGGATACCCTGTTTAAACCTAAAAATCATCCGTATCTCGAACAAATAACCAATATAGTGAGAAAGTGTGGTAATTAAACTGTGATAGTGGCTATCTAGGTTATGATTGATTCCATGTATGTTGAAAATTTGTGTGGAGCACTTTAGACCAGCTAGAGGAAACTAAGTAATGACCGAATGTTAGGAATCTAATCCTCACGCATGAACTTATTGCACGCAAGGAACAAAAATTATTATTATTATTGCTTAACTCTTTTCGTAGCCTAATTGACTTGAGTGAAAAGGTCCGTAGGGGTTTCTCAAAACCTGATGCCCTAAGGTTCGAAAGACTTGGGAGTCATCGACCTCAAGCTCGTTACATGAGTCAATTAGAAAGCTTAATGGATTGAGTTTTGCACCTTATTAATATCTTATAACTCGTTTCGTAGCCTATTTGACTTGAGTGAAAAGGTCCGTAGGAGTTTCTCAAAACCTGATGCCCTAAGGTTCGAAAGACCTGGGAGTCATCGACCTCAAGCTCGTTACATGAGTCATTTAGAAAGCTTAATGGATTGAGTTTTGCACATAAGATCTATATATTTGAAAAAAAAAATTATTATTTATTTATTTAAATTTAATTTTTATTTCTGTCCTCCCCTCCCTCCCAAAAAAAAAAAAAAATCCTTTGCAAAGTAAATTTGGAGATTAGATAACTAATGGGTTTGACTTATTTAGTAGAAACTTTCTGGTCGAAAGTGCTCATAAATTGGAGAATCTTCATATACCTAGGTTGTCACGATTATTAGTTTTCTCAACCAGCCTCGAACAAGAAAATAATGAGCGAAGTGTTACCTTTGAACCAAAATCTCGGGATTTGAGAGAAAACATCATTTTGGGGGAAGTGTACCTTACGAGAGGGAAATGAAAAGTTGACCTAGTGGTTGGGCTATCACCACCATAGAATTTAAGTTAATCAGATTAACGGGTCTCACACACGTATCAAGTATGGTTTGAGTATAATCACATTTGCAATAGTAATACTTGGATACTCGTAATGAATTATAAGTTGTTACAAAAGAACGGCAAGCTATTTATAGTATAACTATTTTTATTATTTTTATTAGTATGTGCATGATTGTTTTTAGCTAGTTTATTCGAGGACGAATAATAGTTCAAGTTTGGGGGTATTTGATAAGTACAATTTTGTACTTATCTGGGCTCACAAAAAGGGACGATTATGAGTACTATTAGTTGTTTTCAGTTTAATTGCATGTTGTTTTCTTATTATTTTAGGAAATAATCAAATTCAAGTATCAATCTGACAAAAAGACGAAAAGAGACTTGAAGGGCATAACGAGCACCAGTTTTGACAATTTTCTGATGGGACTAGAACTCTACAACTCCAAGATAAAACAACAAATTAAACACACGCCTTAGAGGGTTGGAGAACATTATAAATAAGACAGATAATAGCCAGAAGAGGAGACGAATTTGGGAACAAGATACAAGAGGAGAATCGAATATCAAGACACGGGATTGAAGATTCTTCAGCCAGAGTCACGGGTTGTATTTATTTCTTCTTCTTTTTCTTTCACCGGATCATGATGAAGTCAATTATTGTCATAATTGACGAAATGATGTCCGGTTAATTTACTTTTTCTAGGATGAACGATGAAACCTCATGATTTTTAATTAATTATAAGTTTTTCTATTTTAGTAATTAATTGCTTTTGGGTTGATTATTCTTTATGCAGTTTTTCTATTATTTTAATGCCTGATCACCATTAGAATATATTGTGATTTATATTGAAGTCGAGAGATTCAATATAGATTAAGCACGTGGTATTGAATAACATAGGGTCCAATAATAGATAGAAATTACTATTATGCTTTATGAAATCTATTTAGGTGTTCTTGAGATTTTAATGCATGTGTTTATGTTCGAAGCTTAATTAGAGATAATTAGGTTCGCATAACATATAGAATTGATTGACCATCGAGAGAGGCTTTTGATTATTTTAGGAACGTCGATTTTCAATCTATGATAATTATAAGCTAAAACGGTTAAACGGATATTTGATTGAGGAAAGTGTAGGTGGATTCGCAAATCCTAGAGTAAGTAGATCTTGAATTCGTTCTCACTATTTTAAAGTTAATTGTTTGATAATTTAGTTTTAATTAAAATAGTATAGAATCACAAAAACCAATTTGAATATGTGTTTTCATATTGTTAGAATTTAGGTTATAAATTAATAGGTTAAATTGATATCTAGTCCTCGTGGGTTCGACACTTCATTCATCACTTTATTACTTGTCAACGATCCGTCCACTTGCGGGATTATAATCGCACAACAGTATTACCACAATATAAAACTCATCTCTAATTGCAGTTATACTTCTATGAATGTAAATAAAATATCAACATTGTTCATTATAATATCAAACAATACAATACATGTTATCAAAAACTGTGTTTTTTTTATCTTATTGTAATTGCTAATTTAAAATTTTAACTTTTAACAATTAAAGAATAAAAATTAGAAAATATTAAAAATTAAGAAAATAATTGCGAAATCACGTGCAATGCACGTGTTTCTAACTAGTATTTGTAAAAAGCGGCCACTTCATAAAAAGGACATTGCACGATGGTCATTTCCTACAATTTTCCTTAAAACTTGAGGAACAAATCCCCTTTTTATGAGTTGCAATGGAAGTATTTGTAAAAGATTAAGAGTTTGTTATTTATATGAGTAGAGTTTTTCGTAGTAGAAATTTTGGTAGTAGAGTTTTGGAAGTATATTTTTTGTTAAAAAGTTGTTGACTATTTGACCGTAAATCCAGAAAATGCTATGAATATTAAATTGAGAGTTTGGTTGCATAACTATATAAATACTTTTGTATAATAACTATTAAAATTAGTATTTTAATTAAATTATGATAACACAATTATTTTAGTACATATCATATTACTTAATTATTTAATTTAAATAATATATAATTTGTATTATATTATTTAACATGCTAACATATATATTTCACTTTATATAAATATATGAACATTTTGATATAAGTAATTAATGTGGTAAATAAATTAATATCTATATTTTGATGTACTAATCGCAATTTTGTTAATTTTTAAGTTTCATGAAATGTTAATTGTAACTTCCTGTAAAAGTTCAATTAGAACTTTTTAGATAAGCTCAAAATTTCAATTTCTCTAAAATAGTTTTTTTTAAGCTATTTTTCACGTCCCATTCTTTCAGGTTTGCAACGATACCATCTTTATTCAATTTTATTAGCAGATATTGTAATCATCCTTCTATTTATTCATACAGATGGTCCCCAAATAACTTTTCTGACAATTTTGCCCCTGACTTAAATCTATACTACATCTAAAAGGCCCTAAAATGGAGAATTATTTTTTGACAAATATATCCTCACTCATATTTTAGATTTTCCAATTTACCCTGGATTAATTTAAAAAGACTTTAAAATTGGTTCAATTAAATCTTAATTAATTAATGCCTTTAAAATTATTCACATATATACATCTACTTCTAAAAGGCCCTAAAATGGATAAACATTTTTGGACCAAATATCCTCACTCATATTTTAGATTTTTCAATTTACCCTTGATTAATTTAAAAAGCCTTTAAAATTGATTCAATTAAATCTTAATTAATTAAGGCTTTTAAAATTCTTCACCTATACACATCTACATCTGAAATGCCCTAAAATGGATAAACATTTTTGGACCAAATATCCCCACTCATATTTTGGATTTTTCAATTTACCCTTGATTAATTTTAAAAAGCCTTTAAAATTGATTCAATTAAATATTAATTAATTAAGGTATTTAAAATTCTTTACCTATACATCTACACCCACCCCTTCATTTCATGAATTGAATATAGTTAATTGGAAAAACTAGCGACCACCAGATTGATGGTGAAAAGCTTTACTAAAAGAGAGTAGAGTACGTACCCAAAACTTGATGCAAATCTTTCTAAAAAGTTGATTAAAATCGAGGGTTGCGATCAAATACTATTGAATTAAAGATACATAAATGATTACAAAAGCACGTGCAATGCACGAGTGTCTAACTAGTAAATTAAAATGATAGAAAATAGAAAATACAATGGAAAAATTATAATTGAGACCCTAACCTTTTTAAAAGCACAAATAAATCATAAACCTTTTTATTTTATTTTTTTTATAGATATTCACTTAAAATAATAAAAAATGTGTCATCAAGTCCCAAAACTTCTAATTATGTACACCGAAATGACATTTGAAGTCTCTATAGATTTCGGTCAGTGGTCTGTTAATTGGAAAAAAAAAAATTATACCCGTAATCTAAAATTGACCAATTTAACAAGGACAAAATAGTTTATTATATTATATTATTCAAAATAAATTTTTTTAAAAAAATATCAAAAATGAAATGCACGTGTATTTGGGGGGAGTGCCAAGGTGGCTTTTGCTGGCCCCCTTAGTGACGTGTAATTCTCGCCATATCCTGGTGGTAACAATTTTATCTACTTTTTAAAAGATCAAAATTGAAATGCAAAATGGCCTCTAAGGATAGCTAATCTCAAAAATCCCAAGGAGTAGAAGACATATGAAGCAGAATTTGAAAGGATTAATTTTGATCATGTCCAACGGCTAACTACACAAACACAAAAATTCCTTGTGTTACAAAACTGTATCAGGCCATGATAAGGTGTTCCAATTTGCTCGTGGGATTTTATAATTGCAATGGACATCTGTAAGCTCTTGAACAAGGCGATCACAAGGCTATTGGAGCTATTAAAAATGGAATTCCTTCTGCTGGAATTTACCAAAAAAGGCAGAACGTACTTTGGAACCCTGGGAGTAGGATGTGGTATTCAACCTAAATTTGTAAACTCATAGACACCTAAGGCATAAATATCCTCAGAGATCTAAATCCATAGGAGGCACTCCTTGATGGGCAAGAAAGTGATAGATGAGAGCTAAATGTGGCCGTCTGTACTGCTTGGCCCTTCTTAGCCCTTTATATTCAATTCTATCAAAAATCATTTTGACCCAATCAACGGTCAACCTCATCCCCAACTTATATAGTATAATAGCCATGTCGCCTGAAATGTCTGATCTATGAGTCAATGGGTCAATATTGTTGATTAAGATGCAGTGGAGAACTTTATATTTTGGCAGAAGTCTGGAAAGAGTCAATTCACCAATTTTTGGCCAGACAAAGCTAGTCATTTCCTGGGCAATACACTCGTGACAGCCATGGCATCCAATCCAAGCTATTCTCTTAAAGAGTTAAGATTGAAAGTAACATGTCTTCCTCTGACATATACTTGCCACATAAATTCATTTCTAGCCTTGCCCAAATTTTTGAGAATATTTGCCATAAATTCCTTGACAAGAGTCTTATCAAACGGACCAGAAATACTTAACAAATTATGCAGTTTATGAAAATCAACAATTTCAACCAAATCAAACGAACCAAATTCATGAATAGTCACCCTACACTCAACGATGATCTTGCGATAGGAGGTAAACGAAAGAAACAAGCTTTCAGTAGCCTCAGACAGAAAACAATAATTTAGGGATTAAATTTAGGGATTAACAGAGTGTCTACCTATGGATAAGATTTCAAGCCTAAACATCTGCGGGTCTGAACTGAGTATAGGCAGTAATTTGTAGGCACCCTTTGAGGTAGTAGGTGGCCTGTTCTGACCTGCAGGTGTGGGCTCTTCTGTACCCTATCCAATTTTACCATTTTCCTTTTTAGACCTCGTGGCTCTTCTTGGTAGATGAGGGGTAGGAGTAGACTCTAAAGACTCCTCAGAATTAACATCAAAATCAGAATCAAAATTTTGGAAAGAGGGCTTACTTAAACCTTTAGTACATGGGAGAGGACGTTCAGACTCCTCATCTCCCATCCCTTCATCCTCATGACCGTCTTCTTCACTTTCATGATTTGCAGACCCACTATCACCAGTTCCGGATCCATCACCATCATCTTTTTCTTCATTAGATTCTTGGGCACTTAGGGAGACTTATTGCTCAGAAAAGTGACTAGATCTTTAGATGTTTGACAGGACTGTGATTTTGAGTGACTGATCGACGACTGATAAGCAATAATATCTGTAGATATTTCAACTGGAAGTGCAATAGCAGCTAGAGGAGTGTTAGTGTCTGAACTGGACTGTTCCAGTCTTCGTGCACTTCGCTGGAGACTCCTTACTAGCGACGTTTGTGGCCCTTTCTAAGATTCAGCAGCAGACACAGGAGTAACAGTGTCGTTGGATGAACCACCAGAAATTTTCTTTGATTTGGGCATCTTAGTTATTACCATTTTTTGAATCTGAAATGAAAAACTCAACACAACTTCAAAATCAAGTGTAAGAGAGAGTTTGATTTCTGGAAATTGAAACCAAATGTGGAAGATGAAAGGAAACCCTAGGTCATGGTTTAATCAGGAAGGAATTTTGTAAAATTGCACAATGAGGAACCATTTATTTCAGACGTGTGCATAGCAGTTACCAAAAATAAACTTTTGATTGGCAGTTAAAGACATAAAATCTCCATTAACCAAATATTTCAAATTCGAATTTTAATTGCCTAAAATTCTATTTTATGGAAAATGAAATTTTTAATTTAGGAAGGTCAATTTAATGATCAGTACAAAATAAGAATAGATTCTGTAAAATAATAATCCAGATATTTTCTCAGTTGATACTAATTGTACTAGCAAGATTAGACTGTTGATTGAGAATCCTACGAAGAAGCCCACACAAATCAATCACAAAAAATAAAAATAAAAATATTTTATGAAATAAACTAAAGCTTTTATTTATGAAAAAATTTCATAGTCCACAAATTACACAATCAGTCCAAAAATATCAAAATAAACAGGAATCTTTCATCAGATATATGCGCATAATTAGATTCAATTATTTTACCAGATTTAAGATGTGAGTGTGTGATAAGACATACTAGACCAGTTAATCATAATCTGTCCCACTAAACCAAATTGAATCTTGTCAAGAAGATAAGTATAGAGATGTATTTCAAACCAATCACCATCTAAAACATATCTCTTTAAATAAAAAATATGTGCGTGCCAGACATAAGTATCATAGCAATTTTCTTTTGAGTAGTTAGAGTGTTGACTCATTTTCATTATATATATCTTTTGTTTTGTCAAAGCACTTAATTTATAAGTTCATGGAGTTGACTTTCTCACAGCCATAGAGGTATCCCTTTTCTACATGATGTGTATTCATTATCAAGGACGGCTGCACAACAACATACTATAGTACTGAGAGACATAGATACTGACCATAGGTACACAACAAAATACAAAACTATTTTAAAGATAACAATCTAGTTATTAGTAAGGTACAATCAAACAAGTCAATATGTCCTCAAAGTGTGCTTATCTGAGCATATTTTATCGTAATTTTAATGAGCATACCATACTGATTGGTTAATCTATGTTTATCTCAATATTCATAGACCAATCATACATTTATTTTATATGCTATTTGCAAGAACTCCCCCTCTTTTTTTATTATTTTTTTAAAAATAAATAAGAAAGTAAATGTAAAACAAACACACATGATGAATTCAAACAAAAAGAAAAATGCTACTTTCACTAAGTATACATTTTATATAAATATATATAATGCATCAAGAAAATGCTCCCGGCTTTTCGTAAAGTCTCAAATCTAGCAGAATCTAAGACCTTGGTAAGCAAATCAGCCAATTGACACTTAGTCAGAATATGTTCTAAAGTAATTACTTTTGTCTCGACCAAATCTCTAATAAAATGATGTCTAATGTCAATATGTTTTGTCCTAGAGTGCTGAACAGGATTTTTAGAAATATTTGTTATCACAAAATATAGTAACAAAATCTTGATCAATACCATAGTCACATAGCATTTGTTTCATCCAAAGTAACTGAGTGCAACAACTACCAGCAACAATATACTCATCTTCTACAGTAGATAAGGAAATAGAGTTTTGTTTCTTACTTAGCCATGCAATGAGATTGTTACAAATGTAGAAACATCCTCCACTCGTGCTTTTCCTATCATCCATATTTCTAGCCCAATCAACATTAGTGTATCATGTAAGATAAGAGTTAGTATCATTAGTATACCATAAATCAAAACCAGAAGTACAGTTAATATAGCGAATAACTCGCTTCACAACCGCAAGATGTGATTCTTTTGGTTTGGCCTGATAACGTGCACAAACTCCAATACTGAATGATACGTCAGGATGACTTGCAGTCAGGTATAGCAAATTGTCTATCATGCTCCGGTACAAACTAGAGTCAACCTTCTTGCCCTGGTCATTTCTGGAGATATTCAAGGACGTGGCCATGAGAATTCTAACTGACTTAGTATATCAAGACCGAACTTCTTTACCAGATTTTTAGCATACTTGGCCTGTGAGATAAATATCCCTGATCCAACCTGTTTGATCTGCAAACCTAATAAGAAGTTTAGTTCACCAACCATACTCATCTAGAATTCATTTTGTATAAGTGTAACAAACTCCCTGGATTTTGTTTCTAATGAAGAACCAAACACAATATCATTGATGTAGATTTTTGCAACTGTTAATCCAGTTTTGAGGTGTTTGATGAATAAAGTTGTGTCATCTCCTCCTCTCTTGTATCCTTATTCCAACAAGAACAAGGTCAATCGTTCATACCAAGCACGTGGAGCTTGCTTTAGTCCGTATAATGCCTTTTCAAGTCTGAACACACGATCGAGAGAATAAGGATCAACAAATCCCTTTGTGGTGTTGTTTAATATCTTTTTAAAAGGGTTGCTTTATATTCGAACATGTGGCATTTGGTAAGAAATTTAACATTGAATATGTTTCTTGTGATTCTCTTAACTTAGTTTAGGTTTGTGTTTTTGTTTTATTTTTGTTTGAGGACAAACAAATGTTTAGTTTGGGAGTGTTTAATAAGTGCATTTTTGTGTACTTATTTGGTTTTAAAACTAAGCTCTCATCATGTTATTTTATAGATTTTCTACTTAATTTAGTGTATTTACATTTCTATTTCAGTTTTAGACTCATTTATAAACAAGTGGAGAAGAATTGATGAAAAGAGCGAAAATTGAAAGATGTTTAGGAAGTACAAGGATACAATTACACTCAAGTGAAGCTTGAAGGACCACATTAGAGGTTGTTGAAAAATTTTAGAACAAAGAAGTCAAAATCTAAAGTTCGAGGAATAAAATGCACGGAACAGAAAATTTAAGCTGGGTGAACTCCCAGCCCTACTTTTGTCCAGCATAATTGTTATTTTTGGCCTAGGCGATCGCTTGAGATCGCTCAACACAATTTTACACTAGCGGAATTTTTCCCCCTTTTTGAGTTCTATTCTAATTAGGAAACTTTTTAGGCCATGATTTTTAGGATTTTTTTTTTTTTTTTATCTTATGGGACATGGAAGATGGATATAAATAGAGAAGATTAACTTTAATTTAGGTAGTCAATTGTTGGGGGATTTGAAGAGGAAAAACAAGAAAACGAAGATTGAAGAATCATCCGAGCAAGATTGATTGAATAACAAAGATTACACAATGAAATTTCTTTTTATCCGGGTGATGAATTTTATATTTTCTTTTGATTTTCTTCTTCTTAGTATGTTAGGCTAGATTCCTTTTGTACTAGGATTACATTAAACTTGTAGTTTGATTTTTCAGCTTGGAAACTTGATTTTTGGCGATATGCATTAATATAGTTTTGAACGATTAATTTTGATTCTTTTCATCTACAATTATATACATAATGATTGTATGATTTTTGTGGTTTGTTTTACCATTGGGAGATTGAAAACAAGCTAGACATACTTTTAATAGTCGTAAAGTCCGATAGATGATATAGATATATCGCTATGTTTTACATGATCTTTAATTACCATTGCAACTTAATTCATTCTTATGTGTTCAAATTCGTTATAGAGATATAGTCAGGTCATGCATATGAATATGTTTAATTTTATTTGAGAGAGACTATTGAACATTTTAGGAGTATTGATCGTCATAACTGGTGTATGTTGTCAAATTCAATCATTCAGATAAAGGAATCAACTACTACAAGTGAATTCGGGATCCTAGTACTTTTCTTTCTCATATTTAAAGTCATTTGGCATGAACTTGAAATCTTTTATTTGTTTAAATTTTAATTAGTTAATTCTTTTTAATTAATACTTTAATTAATTCTTAGGCACACAAACATCTAAAGTTAAATCGATTCGGTTAAATTTAATTTAATTGTGTTGAGCTATCTAAATTCCTGTGGGTACGACATTCAGATTCAAATCCATTATATTACTTTTTCAATCTGTACACTTGCAAAATAAAATTTGTTAACAAGTTTTTGATTTATTAGCTCCATAAAGTCGAATTATTGAATACATTAGCGCAATAAAATCCTATCCCCATCACGGTGGTGATTAATTCATAATATGTCTTAGATAATTTTTAATTTGATTTATTTTTCTTTATATGTAAATTTTTTGTTTTCGGTGTTATAATTTGGATTTAGAGATCGTCCTTCGTGAATCAACCAAATCATCCCCGCCACCACCTCTGTTACCACTTCAACCACCAGCTCTCCGCCTCTACTGCCACTTCCCTGATGCCGTTAGTTGTGGGAGATTTTTGTGGTGCTGATTGAGAAGAATAGTTATGTATTTTTGGGTTGTTGAAGAAATTAATTAATTATTTTTGAAAGCTGAAATAAATTTATTTAATAGAGACTTTAAAGGTTTTTAATAAAATAGATGGGGAATGTCAAATCAGGTAAGAGGAACGGTCTCTTTTAAATTAAAATTTTTACCGTCTAATTCAATACAACAAACATATAAATAATTGAAAAATTACTTTAGTAGGCAAAACTATATAAGTGATGTGGGGAAGTTTGAAAGCTTATTTTACTTGAAAGTATAGAAATTGGTGGTTGAAATGATCAACACAAATTGTTGTATTATCCCTTAAAACTTACACTGAACGTATGAGAAAAGAAAAGAAAAAAAAGTAAAATATAAAAATTCTCCATTGCAATCATCAAAGAAATAAGACAAGGGGACACAACCAGGGAGTTTTAATCACCTAATGACTCAAATAATTGAAGTTTGTTAACCTTTATAATTATTGGCATCTACTTTTATAGCTTATTTAATAAGTTTAAATTATAATTTAAATTGATCAAATATATTTTTATATGTACATTCTGTAAAACTCACAATTTATACGTACTTAAAAAATAATTTCAACATTATCAAATACGCACTTAGACTTTAGACGAAGCTCGATTAACATTTACTTTAATGATGGGATCCAACAAATTTGTCGAGACCTAGTTATTGGTGGATAAGATTTGCGACAAGTTCACGCATAGTAGAGCTTTTCCTCGACTTTATTTGCTGTGTCCATTATCATTTGTTCAACAAAGTCTTCATTTCGCTCCTTTCAGAAGTGCATTAAAATTAACAAAGGTGATCTCCTACCCCCAGTGGACAAGTTTTATCTTACCCACATTTAATGTGGCACTTGCCCATTGGATAAATTGTTACCAAATTAGACGGTGGGTAAGATAACACTTGTTCACTAACAATAAGATATCACTAGTATTAAAACTAAGGGGTTTTTTTGTTGAGAAAATATTGACTATGGTTGATTGATAGGTGCACAACTTTTTTGAAACACAAAGTGTAGACTTTCAAGACAAGGTATTTACTTATTTCTTCTTAAACAGTTTGGAGTTGAATGAGATTGACATAAAGTTGACAAATGTGCATATTTTTCATGTACTTGCTTATTTATTTCGTCTAATTCTTTTTTTGCATGCATAGTTGAAATTAATTTCGAGACACTTGGGTATCCAAGACAGTTCATGTTGTCGTGTTTTAAAAACTGTTACGATAAACAGGTTGTTGGACACATAATTACTTAAAAAAAACAGTTGAGATTGAAAACAATTACAAAGTATTACAATCTCGATTGAACATGAAAATTACTCCTTTGTTGCTCCTTTGTTCTTGGTTAAACTTGTGGGCTCAGATTCTTGCCACAAAGAACACTGCAATGCAACCAAGGGAACGGCAATCGGATTTGTTCACCAACCAACCAACTGGAGATGACCAAGAATTTTAAACACTCAGTCCAATCTCACTTTTTGAGAACAGAATGAAAGACAACAATAATATTTATATAAAACCCTAGAATGATCTCAACCATCCATTACATCTAACGGTCCACACAAGACACACCATATTGCCCAATAGAATTGGGCCAAGTGGATTTAGTGACCCACATTCTCACAAACTTCACCTTGGTTCACAAATCCACTACCAAGTTCCCTGGCTACAAGTGCTATCCCTTTTGTGGTCTTATTTTATCATCATCGCCCACTCCAGCCTGGTACCTGCTTCACCAATCCTCCACTGCAGCAAGTACCTGTCACATAAGTTAACCCGTATCAATATTCAACATTGATATGCACTTATTAAACTTTCCAGCAGCAAGTACTTTGGTTCCAACATCTGCAGGGTTATCATCAGTTGCAATTTTAAACAATTTAAATTCACCATAAGCTAACTTCTCCCTAATGAAATGGTATTTCACCTCAATATGCTTAGATCTTTCATGATACACAGGATTTTTACATAGCATTAAAGCACTTTGACTATCAGTAAAGATCATGGCATTTTCATTCAAGAAGTTCAATTCACATAAAAGGCCTTTCAGTCACATTCATTCTTTAAAGGCTTCAGTTAGTGCAACATATTCAGCTTCAGTACTAGAGAGTGTAACTAAAGGTTGCAACTGTGATTTCCAAGTGATACAATTATCACCTAACGTGAAGAAGTAAGAAGTGGTAGATTTCCTGTGATCTTTATCCCCTACAAAGTCAGAATCTACATAACCCTTAAGCTCAAGCTTATCACTCATCCTTTCGAACACTAACCCTCTTTTAACTATCCCAGCTAGGTATCTCAACAGCCATTTAAGAGCAATCCAATAATGTTTACCTGGGTTAGACATAAACCTACTCAAGAAACTAACTACATAAGTTAGGTCAGGTCTAGTGGTAATTATCGAATACATTACAGAACCAATGGCATTAGCATAGGAGACACTACTCATTTCCTGTTTTTCTTCTTCAATTTTAGGACATTGAGCAGATGATAAAATCATGTGTGTAGCTAATGGTATATTGACAGACTTAGCAAATTTCATACGAAATTTAGTTATTACATTTTTCAAATAAGACTCTTGATTAATAATCAACCTATTTTTAGCCCTATTCCTTTTAATAACCATACCAAGAATTTTTCTTGCACATCCTAAGTCTTTCATGTCAAATTCAGATTTCAAAAGGTTTTTCATTTTTATGATATCAGCTTTACTACTACTAGCAAGCAATATGTCATCAACATATAACAACAAATAAACCACACAGCCTATCTTAGTGTTATTATAATATAAGCATGCATCAAATTCACTCCTTTTGAAACCAATTTTAAGCACATAAGCATCAAAACGTTTATACCATTGCCTAGGACTCTGCTTTAGATCATATAAGGACTTGTTAAGCAAGCACACAAGCTCAAACTTCCCTTTCACCTCAAAGCTTTGAGGTTGAGACATGTAAATGACTTCATCTAACTCTCCATGAAGAAAAGAAGTCTTAACATCTAGGTGCTCTAATTCCCAATTGAATTGGACAACTAAGGCCAATACTAACATGATAGTCTTATACTTAATCACCGGGGAAAATACCTCATTATAATCAATCCCCTCTCTCTGAGTAAATCCCTTAGCTACCAACCTAGTTTTGTATCTTAAAGGGTCATTTGGTTCTACTCCTTTCTTCAACTTGTAGATCCATTTACAATGGACAACCCTTTGATTCTTTGGTCTCTCAACCAACTTCCAAGTATCATTCTTGCCTAAGGAATGAATCTCCTTTCTCATAGCCTTCTTCTAATTTTCAGAATTTTTACAGTTTACCGCTTCTTCATAAGAAACAGGTTCAACTGACTCTAAGGCTTCACCTGAAACTAGGACAAACTCCATCAAATTTGAAGAAGTGTACTTCAAATTTGGTCTTACCTGTCTTCTCTCCATATCTCTCACTAATTGATAATCTCTCAAATTAGTATCTTCAAGTTGTTCTTGGTTAGGGATCACACTTTCAGGAATTTCTAGTTCAGTTTGTTCTAAGACTTCTTCTTGTTCAGTCTCAACTTGAGGATCAATTTGTTCAAGTTCTCTAACCTCTAGATTAACATTTAATCTCTTCACCTCAGTCTGAATCTTCTTCCCAGTAGAAGATTCCCCTTCTCCACTTTGTTTAACCTGATTGTCTGGAGTTTTTAGGCAAGGCATATCAAGCTCATTAAACTTCACATCTCTACTGTTAATTATCTTAATACTCTTAACACCTAAGACCCACAATCTATACCCCTTGACACCCTCTGGGTATCCTAACATGACACACTTAGTAGCCCTAGGTCTAACTTACCCTCAACCTGATGTGCATAAGCAGCACACCTAAACACTCTAATGTGTGACAAATTTGGAGATTTTCCAGACCACAACTCCGGGGGCATTTTGAAGTTAACAGAACTAGAAGGTGGCCTATTTATCAAATAAGCCACAATACATAAGGCTTCAACCCAAAAACCTTTGGCCAACCGTGAACTAATCAACATACATCTGACTTTATTCATTAAAGTGCGATTCATCCTTTTAGCCACCCTATTTTGTTGGGGGGTATTTCTCACAGTCCTATGCCTCGTGATACCTCTCTCTTTGCAAAACTCATCAAATTCAAAGTTGCAAAACTCTAAACCATTGTCTATCCTAAGAGTTTTTACACCTTTTCCCACTTGATTTTTGACTAAGGTATGCCAGGACTTAAACTTGCTAAATGTTTCAGATTTTGACTTAAGTGGAAAAACCCAAACTTTTCTAGAGTAGTCATCAACAATAGATAGGGAAAACCTGTTCCCACCATGAGTAGGGTGTTTTTTTGGACTCCACAAATCTGCATGAATGTAATCTAATGGTCTCTTAGTGCTGTGTTGACCTATCTCAAAGCTAACTCTGTGTGACTTTCCTAGAACACACATCTCACAAAAGCTTAAAGGTGCAACAGTGTCTTTACCTAGTAAATTCTGGTCACTAAGATATTTTAGCCCCTTATTCCCAATGTGTCCCATCCTCCTATGCCATAGATCTGATCTATTATCATTGATTGAAACCAATCCTGAATCTTTAGCATGTAAAGCTTCACCTTGAAGGTAATACAACCCATTCCTCTTGGGACCTTTCATAACTACTAGAAAACCTTTAAGAATCTTTTAAGTGCCAAAATTAGATTTGAACATACAGTCCTCATCTTCAAGAACACCTAAGGAAACTAGATTTCTCTTAAGGTTTGGGACATACCTAACACCAAGAAGTGGTCGGACAATGCCATCATGAATCCTAATAGCAGTGTATACTTTCCTAGGTTCAATTTCTCTATAGTTTGAGAAGTGAGAATTGTTGTCCCTCATGTATACTTTCCTAGGTTCACTTTCTCTATAGTTATAAAACCAAGACCTCACAAGACACAAATGAAAGGTGGCACCTGAGTCTAATATCCACTCATGGTCAATCTCACCATCAGACACGGTCATAACATGTAAACCATCTAGGGCATCCCCAACAGCAGCAACATTTTGATCTTCATTCTGCTGTTGCTTCGATTTTCTCTTAAGCTCATAGCAATCTTTATTGAAATGTCCTAACTTCCCACAATGGTAACATTTCTTATTGTCTTTATCCCTAAACTTAGACCTACCCTTAGATTTTCCTCTGCCCTTCTTACCCTGGTAATTGTTCTCTCCTCTCATTTCATTTCTCCCTCTAATAAACAAACTCTCCTCCCTAGTGGTTCTCCTAGACTCCTTTTTGACTTCTAAATCCTTTGATTTCAAAGCATTTATCACACTAACTTGAGTCAAAATATTTCTAGCATACTTAATCTCATTCCTAACATCTCTATAAGAATCAGAAAGAGAATTTAAAAGTATAACAGCTAGATCCTCATCGTCAAATTTTTTATCATTGTAGGCCAAACTTTTGACAATTTTGCTAAAATCACTCAGATTGGATTCAAGATCCTTTCCCGAGTCCATTTTAAAAATAAAAAGTTTTTCTAACAAATAAATCTTATTTGGCAAAGTTTTTGTCAAAAATAACTTGTTAAGAGCATTCCACAATTCTCTAGCAGTCTTAGCATCATCAACTTGTCTAACAATATTATCAGATAAGTGCAATATTATAGAACTGTATGCAATTTCATTCATCTCCTCAATTTGATTAGGTTTAGCTTTTAATGCATCAGAAAAATTTTCTGGATCATTAAGAGCTTTAGAAACCCTTTGTTGAACCAGAATAGCTCTCATTTTTTGTTTCTAAATTGAATAATCACCATTTCCATCGAATTGTGATAATTCAACCCTAGAACCCATGGATGGAAAATCATCCATGAATGAGAATTTTTGAAAAAGTTTTATAAAAAACTTACCCACACAGATGCAAACACAGAACACAACCCTTTTTTCAAATTACTAACTAAGATGACATGCAAACACAGTTTATCAACATACAAGACAATAAAGCAACAAATTATACTAAGGAGTTGTAGGCTCTAGCCACCTAGTTTTTTTTACCTCAATTAAAATTGACAGAATATAAAATTAACTAAGAGGGGGTTCAAGAAATTCAAACTCAGCAGACAAATCTGTTGTCCGTATTTATAGGAGAGACGAAACGAATTTCTTCGCTTTCCAAGGCACCGCTACCCGTCTTAGAACAACCAATAAGTTGCACCGTTGCTCCACCGACAAAGTAATACCACCAGAATGTCAGAAATAGGCCAGTAAACAATCTGCTTCAAAAAACAGTCGCCGAAAACTACTGGATGCGCGCACACGTGCCGCCTGAATCCACTACACACCTGGCCACCGAAGTCTACGCGTAGCCCCCGAACCACCAAGTTGTGCGTCACTGCCTGGGGAGTCGTCTGCCTCAAACTACGCTCGAAAAGGATCCCGCACGCACCGGAAGAAGTAGCTGCCAGCTGGATTTTTACGCGCCACCGCCGGAGACTCCACGCGCCGCACGCACCAGTGGGTTTTGTTCGCCTCGTCGCCGTGAACCCAGATATGGTCTCAGATTTCTCGGACGATAAGTAGTTTGGCCGGAATCTTGGTTTGAACTCTCGGGTACTTTGAATCCTTTTTAGATCCGATTCCAATTTTTGACCCACCAACTTTTCTTGATTTTTCACACCCCTAGATCAATGTTCTAGGCTTTGATACCATTTGTTGAGATTGAAAACAATTACAAAGTATTACAATCTCGATTGAACATGAAAAATACAAGAAAAATACTCCTTTGTTGCTACTTCGTTCTTGGTTAAACTTGTGGGCTCAGATTCTTGCCACAAAGAACACTACAATGCAACTAAGGGAACGGCAATCGGATTTGTTCACCAACCAACCAACCGGAGATGACCAAGAATTTTAAACACTCAGTCCAATCTCACTTTTTTAGAACAGAATGAAAGACGGCTCCTCACTTTTCTTCACTCTCTGTTCTAACCTAGATGAAAGACAACAATAATATTTATATAAAACTCTAGAATGATCTCGACCATCTATTACATCTAACGGTCCACACAAGACACACCATATTGCCCAATAGAATTGGATCAAGTGGATTTAGTGACCCACATTCTCACAAAAACTTTACAAAATTTCTCTTCCATCGAGACACATGTAACTATTTGATACACACTTAATTGTTGTATCAATACATTTAATTGGCATGTGTATTCGTGTTAGGGACATTTTTTTAGTACTTTCTATCAAAATTGACAATTTTCATTATATTTGTAAAAAGTGGCTACTTCATAAAAGGGACATTGTACGGTGGTTATTTCCTACAATTTTCCTTAAAACTTAGGGAACAAATCCCGTTTTTATGAGTTGCAATGGAAGTAGTTGTAAAAGATTAAGAGTTTGTTATTCATATGAGTAGAGTTTTTAGTAGTAGAAATTTTGGTAGTAGAATTTTATAAGTATAGTTTTTGTTAAAAAATCATTGAATGTTTGACCGTAAATCCAGAAAATACTTTGAATATTAAATTGAGTGTTTGGCTGCATAACTATAAAAATACTTTTGTATAATAACTATTAAAATTAGTATTTTAATTAAATTATGATAACACAATTATTTTAGTATATATTATATTACTTAAAATTAATTAATTTAAATAATATGTAATTTGTATTATATTATTTAACACGCCTACATATATTTTTCTCTTTATATAAATATATGAAGTGACAATTTCATATAAATAATTAATGTGGCAAATAAATTAATATCTATTAGATGTATTAATCGTAATTTTGTTAATTTTTAAATTTCATTAAATGTTAATTGTAACTTCCCGTAAAAGTTCAATTAGAACTTTTTAGATAAGTCCAAAATTTGAATTTCTCAAAAATAGTTTTTTTAAGCTGTTTTTCAGTCCAAAAGTGCTTATTGACTTTAGCTAAACAACCATAAAAATAACGAATTGATTACACTAATCGTCCTCATTCTTTTAGGTTTATAATAATATCATCCTCATTCAATTTTATTAGCAGATATCGTCATCATTCTTTTATATTTGTAACGATATCATCCTCATTCAATTTTATTAGCAGATATCATCCACATCCTTCTATTTATTCATACAGATGGTCCCCAAATGACTTCTGAAAATTTTGCCCCTGACTTAAATCTACACTACATCTAAAAGGCCCTGAAGGGGATAAATATTTTTTGACAAATATATCATCACTCATATTTTAGATTTTTCAATTTATCCTTGATTAATTTAAAAAACTTTTAAAATTGGTTCAATTAAATTTTAATTAATTAAGGCCTTTAAAATTCTTCACCTATATACATCTACATCTAAAAGGCCCTAAAATGGATATACATTTTTGGACCAAATATCCTCACTCATATTTAAGATTTTTTAATTTACCCTTAATTAATTTAAAAAGCCTTTAAAATTGGTTCAATTAAATCTTAATTAATTAAGATATTTAAAATTCTTCACATATACATCTAAACCCACCCCTTCATTTCATGAATTGAATATAATTAATTGGAAACACTAGCGACCACGTGATTGTTGGTGAAAAGGTTTTCTAAAAGAGAATAGAGAGTACCCAAAACTTGATGCAACTCTTCTTTAAAAGTTGATTAAAATCGAGGGTTGCGATCAAATACTATAAAATTAAAGATACATAAATGATTACAAAAGCACGTGCAACGCACGCATGTCTAACTAGTAAATTAAAATGATAGAAAAAAGAAATAGAAAAATTAAAATGATAGAAAAAAGAAATAGAAAAATTACAATTGAGACCCTAACCTTTTCAAAAGTACAAATAAATAATAAACTTTTTTTATATTTTTTTTATAGATTTTCACTTAAAATAATAAAAAATGTGTCATCAAGTCCCAAAACTTCTAATTATTTTCACCAAAATGACATTTGGAGTCTCAATAGATTCCGTCTAGTAGTCCGTTAATTGACAAAAAAATTATACCCGTGATCTAAAATTGACCAATTTAACAAAGATAAAATAATTTATTATATTATATTATTCAAAATAATTTTTTAAAAAAAGATCAAAATTGAAATGCACGTGTATTTGGGGCGAGTTCCAAGGTGCTTTTGCTGGGTCCCCTTGGTGAAGTGTAATTCTCGCCATATCCTGGTGGTAACAATTTTATCTGCTTTTCAAAAGATCAAAATTGAAATGCACAATGGCCTCTAAAGCTAGCTAATCTCAAAAATCCCAATGAGTAGATGACATATGAACCAGAATTTGAAAGGAAACCCCGTGTCAATCTCTTAATAATTGGCAATGCAATATTGGAAATCAACTCAGATTGTGACTGAAATCTAAGAGATTACGTTCACACTCAATTACTCATGATCCTATAAGGAATGAGAATCTCATCAGATATCTAATTGATTGCTTCTCTAAATTAATTAGACCTCTCTCTACAAATACCAGACTTCTGTTTATTCTAAGGTATGTATTATTCTCTATCCTAAACTCTATTCAAATCTCTACATGCTTTTCTTTCACACACCCATATATATTCTCTCATATACCTTGTACCGATAGTTGACTTGATCGTTGGAGTACCAAGGATAACCGACTCTTTTTTCTCCAACGATCTTGGTGTCTAACAATTGTCCAAATATGCAGGTAACATACAGGCTGGCAGAGGACTGATTGAAAATCATTTGACACGTGGATAGTGCAAACCTCGAGGTCAATAGATTGGCAATGTCTGTAAGAATCTGAAAATACGTTACACAACCAACAAACTTGTGGTAAAATGTGTTTTCTACTGAGAAAGCATGGTCCTTAGGACGAAATCAAGTCCCACCATATGGATTAGTAGTAGGAAACCATTCCAGATCTTCAAAATGTGACCCCGTCGCCGAAAAAGGATACAAAGACAAAGGCGAACAACTGAAGAAGACATCATTTACCTGAAAGATGAGAACGCCCGAATGAGGGTGATCGAGCAATTGAGAATTGACACCCCCAGTCAGGAAACAAGTATGACCGGGATTGGCGAAGTCCTTCGAGATCCAGCTCCATCAAAAGCCTTCGATCTTGGGATGATTCGCCAGTACCAGACAAATGAAACCCTCAGAGTCAGAACCTGAGGCCCTCGCTTGATCACCGACAGGATAAACCTCCTCCATTGCGAGAAAACAAGCCCGCCACTTCTATCAGTATATTCAATAAGCTGGGACTGGATCTTCTTTGGCACTACTCCAATCATTGAGTAGCTGACGCAGTGAGCACAGCGAGGTTCGCCCGGAGAAGAAAAATATTCTAAGACTATGGATGTGAAATTCGAGGATGAAAGGTCGGTACGGTTATGTGATCATGATGATGATGACGAGAACCTCACATTCTCCAAAGAGCTGAAGGCTAGAGAGCTATCTACCGGCTTCAAAATACCTCATATAGAGAAATACAACGGACGGGATGACCCCACGAATCACATCAATGTGTAAAAGATGAGGCTTCAAGGCTACATCCCAACGATCAAATGCAAAAACTTTCATACCACCTTAGTCTCCGACGCGAAGACATGGTACAAAAAGTTGATGTCTGGGAGCATTAGAAGTTGGCCAAAGCTAAAGCAGAAGTTGGTTTATTCAAACTAAACTCAGTCCGAACGTCTACCTAGACAACCCGCAGTTATCCTTCCACCGCTGGTTCCTCCTCCCAAGTTTTATTGTATCTACCGAACTCACGACAATAATACAAAAGATTTTCCAGATGTACATGAACTGGTTGATCAGGAAATCGGTGGAAGAAAAAAGTGCATTAGCCAGCTCGTAGAGGGCGAGGACCTTCCAACTTTAGGCAAAAATCCCAACATCGATGCCAGGAGGACCATCCTCACTGTGAAGATAGAAAAAATGACAGGAACATTGGCCCGTCCATGCAAGATGGAGGGCCTAATGTCGGGGAAGCCCTTGTCTGTGAGATCAACACCATAATCAGAGAGCCTTATGTCGGGGACCACACGTTGAACTCACAAAAAAATTATGCTAAAGCAACGTGGAATAAATGAGTAGAAAGCTGATAGGTTCATGGACACTAGCCCAGGGCCCACCCATCACATTCATGAGGAAGAATAAGGTTGGTGTCCATTATCCACATTGTGATGTCCTGGTAATTCGCACCATTATCACCATAAACAGACTAGGTAGAATGTTGGTCGACGATGGCAGTACAGTGAATATCCTATTTGGTAGCTCCTTCGATCAGATAGAGGTAGACCACGAGTTGACGACCATCTCGAAACCACTATTTGGTTTTACAGGTGACAGACAGTCTCATCCTGCGGGGGAGAATTATCCTCACCATGGATTTTGGAATATCTCTATGCCACGTGAAGAAATTCATAGAATTCTTAGTGGTCGATACCTATTCTGTTTATCACTGGGTCTTCGGTAGGCCCACGCTCAAAGATTTGTAAGCAGTCACCTCTATTCACCACATGGCAATGAAATTTCCAACACTAGGTCGAGTTTCTAGGTTCCAAGGTAATCAAACGGAAGCTAGGACATGTTGCATGAACACATTTTGTAAAATAATGACATGCGAAGATGCAACCTTCGGTTATGACAATATGAACCGAGGCAATGGACATTGAGCAAGAAAAGGTGAATAGGATATGGTCCTCGATAAGGACCTCGACCCACGGATTATAAGTTCAGATTTACTAGCTTCACTGGTAGAAGAGTTAGAAACATTCCCACTAAAGAAGGTAATGTCCTTTGGCCTAAAGAATATCAGAGCTACTTCTCAGAGGTTAGTTAACTGCATGTTTGCAGAACATATTGAGAACACCATAGATGTCTACATAGATGACATGCTCATAAAGTAAAGAACATAGACGCCGAAGATCACATTATGCACTTGGAGGAGATATTTAAGATTCTTCGCAAATACCATACGAAACTCAGTCCTTTGAAATGTGCTTTTGGAGTCGCGTTGGGAAAATTCTTGGGATATATGGTAAATGATCACGGGATCGAGGCTAGTCCCAAAAAAATCAGAGCACTCATTGACATGCGCTCACATCCTCGCCCAAAGAAGTCCAGAGCCTTACATGAATGTTAGTAGCTCTGAACTGATTTATATCAAAGGCAACTGATTGGTGCCAGCCTTTCTTCCAGACCATCAAGAGGAAGAGAGGGGGAGAAAAAAGTTTAAGTGGACAAAAGAATGCGAAGGTGCCTTACTGAAGCTCAAGGATCTCCTCAGTAGAGCCCTGTTACTATCTAAGCCAAAGTTCGGAGAAATATTGTTGATCTACCTAGCTGTATCTGAGAAAAGCTTTAAGCTCACTCTACATGACGTAGAAACGAGATACTCAGACATGGAGAAGCTTGCCTTGTCCTTGATCATCGCATCAAGAAAGCTTCGGCCATACTCATAAGCGTACAGTAACGACGTCCTGACAAACCTCCTGTTAAGACAGATATTCAAAAAACTAGACACCTTTGGAAGGTTGATGAAATGGTCTATAGAGCTCAGCCAATTCGAGATCTCCTACAAATCTAGGACGTCGATAAAGGCCAAGTGTTAGCATATTTTGTGGCTGAATTCACCCACATTTCAGAAGGATTAAAGGCGATCAAACTCGAGGAAGTACCAACATGGAAGTTGTATGTTGATGGATCCTCGAGCAACGCTGGGACTGGGATTCTATTAATCAGTCCCGACGATCACAACTTCAACTGTGCACTTCGCCTCAAGTTTAAAGACTCCAACAATGCAGTTGAGTATGAAGCACTCTTAGCAGGCTTAAGATTGGTACGAGAGATGAAGGTACGAAGAATCCAAGTCTATAGAGACTAACAGTTAGCGTTCAGTTAGGTTAATGGGATTTTCACGACTCGAGAACAATAATGGTGGTTTATTTGAAAAACGTCATGGACTTCATGCAGTACTTTGAAAATTTTGAGCTGCTCTAGATCCTAAGAACCGAGAACAGTTATGTCGATGCCCTCTCGAAGTTGGCAAGCTCTCGGGATTTAGACTTAACGAGGGTTATCCCAATAGAAAAGCTTTCTCGGCCCACGATCGAAGAGCCTTCAGCACCAAATTCCATGAAAATTAGTGCATTTTCCAGTTGGATGAAGAAAATCATCGTATACCCAACTAATCAGACACTACTAGCCAATATGGAAGAAGCTCGCAAGCTTCGAAGAAGGGCCACGATGTTCATTTTCCAGGACAGTATCCAGTATAAACAAGGATTCAGTTCGTCACTTCTACGATGTGTTGCTAAGAACGAGGCTGGTTATATCCTGCAAGAAATCCATGAGAAAGTTTGTGAGAATCATACGGAAAGGAAGGTCCTGACACAAAAGGCCCTGAAGCAAAGATATTATTACCCCAATCACCCGCCCATGGCCTTTCGCCAAATGGGGAATAGACTTCATTGGTCATCTCCCAACAAGGAAATGTGGAGTCAAGTTTGCCGTAGTAGCCGTTGACTATTTTACCAAGTGGTTTGAGGCCGAACCTCTGGCGAAGATAACCGAGGTCAATGCATGAAAATTTGTATGGAAGAACATAATATGTCACTATCAGTAGTTTTTATTAATAAGCACCAAGTTGCAAAAGTCAACGATAGTTTGTTTTTATTCATTTTTGAATTTCAAGGATAATCATGTTCAAAGTCCATCTGATTTCGAATCAAATTCTTTCATCAAGAATACATTCTTCGGTAACGATACAGCAAATGAGTATGGTTCATGGCCAACTGTCTACCTTGTTGGGTAAACTATTTAACGCGTGCAACTATCACTTAAAGTGACGATGCAGGGAAGAAGTACTGGGTAAACTATTTAATGCGTGCAACTATCACTTAAAGCGACGATGCAGCGATGAAATATGGAAGTAGTATTTTTTTATAATAGAATTTGGTACAAATGGTTCGTATGCATTGTCTTCAGTGCGAAAATGGTATCTAACATTTGTGTTTTCTATATGAATATTCCTAACTTATGTATTTTGGTGTGTAGTTGATTATTATTTGACTAAAAATATGAATGTATTCTTAATTTTAATTAAAACAAATTACAGTTGAGTTCTTAACATTTGTAAAATATGCAAACGAGTCTGGTACTTTTATTTTTTATAAAAAATAAAAAAAAAAACTAAAGAGTTCTTTTTTTTTTTTTTAATTTAATTTTTTAAAATGGAAAATTTTATTTATGGACCATTTTTCATTTAGCTATAAAATGGTGCCTTTTAAAAAAAATTCGCTTAAATTTTAGGACCAATTCTTATTCTATCTTATTCAAACTATTTATCGCTAGTCCTTGTCTGTGTGTTCTTGTTCGTAGCCAAATAAACTCAAAATCTCAGCTAAATCACTAGCAATTTCTCTGTTTAGCCATGGAAAATCTAAACTATTTTCTTCTTGTCTTACCTTTAGTTTTCTTCATGATATTGAAATACTTGATATTCAATCCCCACCAAAAGTCACCACCAAGTCCACTAGCACTTCCAATAATTGGCCACCTTCACCTTATCAGGAATTCCCTCCACCAATCACTAGCTGCACTATCATCACGATATGGTCCCATTTGTTCTCTCAGATTTGGGTGCAAGTCGTTTGTTGTGGTTTCTTCTCCATCTGCCATAGAAGAATGCTTCACAAAAAACGACATAGTATTCGCCAATCGGCCTCTAAGTATGGCCGGTGACCATTTGACATACAACTATGTAGCCTTGGCGTGGTCACCTTATGGCCATTTCTGGAGGATCCTCCGTCGCCTAACCGTCGTTGAACTTTTCTCTTCACATAGCCTTCAACAGTCTGCGAAAATACGAGAAGAAGGATTACAATCCATTCTTCGGGTATTGTTTAAAAGCTCAAAGAATGGAACTGAAGGAGTTGATTTGAATTATTTGGTTTCTTCTTTCAGTTTCAATGTTATGATGAGAGTTATTGCTGGAAAATGGTTTATTGAACAGGAAGAAATTGGAACTGAAGTGGGAAAACAGATAGTAAAAGAAATCAGGGGGATTTTCTTTTCAAGTCTGTCACTTAGTGTATGTGACTTTTTTCCTGTATTGAGGTGGATTGGTTACAAGGGCCTGGAGAAAAATCTGATTTCACTGCACAAAAAGAGAGATGATTATTTTAAAGTATTGATAGATGAGGTTCAAGGGAATGATACAAGGTTTTCTGATTCCACAAGGGAGAAGAAGAACACTTTGATTAAAACTATGTTCTCTCTTCAAGAATCAGAACCTGATTTATACACTGATGATGTTATCAAAAGCATTATATTGGTGAGTAATTAATGTTATGTTTTATGTTTTTTTTTGTAAAGGATTGATGTTGAGAGTACCTCCTTTGTTTAGGTATTGTTTGTAGCGGGAACCGAAACCTCAGCAGCCACAATAGAATGGGCTATGTCACTCCTCTTAGATCACCCGGAGGCATTACATAGGCTAAGAAAAGAAATTGACACCAATGTCGGATATGGGCGCTTGCTAAATGACTCTGATCTTGCTAAACTCCCCTTTCTGCGTTGCATTGTAAACGAGACTCTAAGATTGTACTCTCCGGTGCCACTGCTTTTACCTCACTGTTCATCAGAAGATTGCAGCATAGGGGGATACAAAATTCCTAAAGACACAATCTTGTTGGTGAATGCTTGGGCTATGCACAGGGATCCAAAGGTGTGGGACGAGCCTGAACGGTTCAAACCAGAGAGATTTGAGGCAATAGAAGTGGAAAGAGAAGGCTTCAAATTTGTGCCTTTTGGAATGGGGAGGAGAGCCTGCCCTGGAGCCGGTATGGGATTGCGAACAGTTTCATTGGCATTAGGTGCATTTGTTCAGTGTTTTAAGTGGGAAAAAGTAGTAGAAAGTAACATGGATATGAACTATAACTCAAAAGTTACAATGCAGAAGGCTACGCCTCTGGAGGCCATGTGCATTCCGCGGCAACATGCTGATCCTCTACTCTCACAACTCTGAAGTTGTTAGACATTGGTTTTCTTATTGCTACCAAAGTCGAACAATCAAATACTGAGCATTATAGTAGTGCTTTAGTGTCTTTATACGAGTGATTCTCCATTTCGTGTTGTGTTCAACATAAATAGTCGTTGTGCATTCTGTCTGGTTCGCATCAACTGGTTTAATTGGAGATGTAAAATTGCAAAGAAATGTGTAAGATTTTGTTTAACATGGCAATAAGAACTTGTTAGATTTTTGCATTTCTTTCTTCTATCAAACAGTTTTAAGTTCTTTATTTTTGCGCAAGCACCAGGAATGGACTACAAGTGTGTGATTGATACATAGTATTCGCACAAGTTGACAAATAATATTTTGATCAATCCAAATCTTGATTGCATCAGAAATCACAATTTCTTCCTCAATGTTGTCGTGGAACTGAGTTTGGAAACATTTAAAGGAGCAGATAAAGATCGAACAAGTCCTAATCTTATCTGCAGAATACATTGCTCGTCTGAGTCCATCTCTACTCCCATCCACATAACTTTTACTTCGACGACTAGCACTTCTTCTATTGATTAATAGGCTCGATACAAGCTCTTGGTTGTTCGAAGTCTAGCACAATCACTGAGCTACTGTCTTTGAATTGAATACTGTTCGCATAGCACCTTTTGGACATTTGCTGATCTCCCCTCATACACCCAATTCATTGGCTAGTTGGAAATTTCATTGCCTGATAGTTAAAAACTTGTTCGTTGAAATCCCGCAAGCGTACGGGTTCATTGACAAGTAATAGTAAAAGTGAGTAAAAGAATATCGTTCTCACGAAGATTTAGACTTTAGCTTAATTTCGACCAATTCAACTTGAAATTAAATACACACAATAAATGTTTGGATCAAGAAAGTATGAAATTTTTTAAACTATAACTATAATTTAACTAAGTGAAAATATCGTTTTTGGAGAAAAATCAATTAAATGAGCTATGCTAGGAATCCGACTCCACCATTGGTATCTATTTTAATCCTCGAAATTCCACGTTTTAATCCAATTTATGTTCAAGTTGACAATCGATAATCCTAAGTTATCTAATAATCTCATTCGAGTAGAATTAAACCTATTTTCATTTACGCCCCCAAAATATTCTTATTTTGAATTCGAATATACAAAAACACTTTCAACCACAAAATAATCAAATTTGATTGCACCAAGCATAGAAAATTACAAACACGTTCAAACTGTGATCAATCATTCAAACGGATATTAAAACCATGATATAAATCAAACAAGCACAAATCAAGACTAAAAACGAGAATTCTTGAATTAAAACTTCAACATATGGTTTACATCATCATCCTTAGCATAAAGAGTTTAGCCCATCATTTTTGATTTACAAAAACACATAATAAATAGAGAATTCATCACCCAGAATATTTGATTGCAAGAAGAACTTTGAAGATTAATTTGGCCCCCTTGAATGTCTTCAATGAATTGCCCAAGATTCCAACTTTCTCTTGTTTGAAATCCCTAAAATCTTGTCAAGATGAAGAAATTCTTGTAAAGATCTTGTGTTTTGTCTCTTTGTTCTCTCCAAAATTCGACTCCCAAATCATTATAGGAGTTCTTGTATTTATATGGGTCCAATTAAGATTGAATTTCGTGCCCTAAATCTCCAAAAAAAACGTGCCAAAAATAGAATTTTAACTCAAATAAGAGTTTGGTCGCGGTACCGTCCGCTCGAGCGAACAGAAAGTGTTACGCCGACAACTGATTTTTAAACGGTCATAACTTATTGTAGAAAACTCTAAATTGCGATCCATAAAAGGCGTTGGAACTGTAAATCAATTATCTTTCCAATGGTATATCATTTTCCTAATGGATATGTTTTTACAAAAGGTTGTGCTCTAATTTCTCCACATGTTTCGGTCGTAATTTCTCAATTCGCTTCTTCGATTTTCGGGTGTTTGATCCTTCACTTCAACTCTTCATTGTCACTCCAACATACCTTAAATCCATTGATTTTATCTTCTTTATCATCCTCTAATGTTTGTCTCTTGATATTCACTTCAAAAACTAAATTTCTTCTCATTTACTCGTCGATTTCACTAATGTAACTTGAGTTCGTGGATTTTGTCCTACAATCACAAAAATGAACAAAACATCAATAGATATCGACTCTAAAATATTTAGAATTATACAAAAACTCTTCATTAAGGAATCAATATAAGTGTATAAATTACACTTATCAATGTGGTTACCGCTGCTCTAACTACATTAGGGAACAGCCTGCCATAAAATCACATTAAATGGAAGGAGAGCTTTTACTACCAAACGTTTGTCATCACCGCCACATTGGATAAATACATCCCTAAGGTGGTTGGTAACTAATGCTGGATGTATTACCTCCTCTATCGTGTAGCCACCAAGACCAAGATAAATACGTTTCTAGACCAAGTAACACAATGATCAAGATGTATGTGTTCTTGGTTAGCAGTCAAGGTTATTGGGAAACGGGGTTCCGTCGAGTAGTTAAAAACTATGGTCACGTCAGCTACCTCATGTATAAGTTTATAAATAGGGGACTTTCTTCTGTTTGTAAAAATAATAAAAAAGAATAGAAATAGTCAGTAGTAAAAGTTTCTCTCTCAAAAACTTGGATATCTCGAATATTCAAACTCATCATTAATCATTATCAAATTGAATATTTGAATTCATCATTATCAAATTGGCGACGTCTATGGAAAGACTTCAAGAAAGATTTTTTGAGGTTTTTTCCATTCTCTTCTAAAATCAACACAACGTAGTAGCGTGAGAAAAATCCAATCAATTTTTCGCTAAGAAGGAATCGAAAGACATGTCAAGAAGAAATAGAGGTAGACCGAGAACTAATCAACTAATTGCACATCCACAAGCAGTGACAGATCAAGAGAGATCACCACCACAATTTGTTAATTTGCAATAATTCACGACCCTACAAGATCAGATGTCCACTATTCTGACGATGCATCAAAAAGTAAATTGCACCTCTATCGTCGACGGTCGAGACTCTTCCCGTCGAAATTACTCCACCACCAAAAATGACATCCTCTAATAATCAAATTGTGTCGACAATTTGGAGAGCCTCTAGAATCAGAAAATAGAAGAAACGATTGTCCAAAGAAAGAATAGAGGATGACTGATGGTGCTTGTTGGGGCCAAGCGATCTAGCGACGTGGGCCTGTACTGCATCAAGGCAGTCTGTTTCTTCAAGGTCACTAATTTGATCATGGAGGTGTTTAAGTTGGTTATTAATTGAGATTATCTAAAATCATGCATCATCATCAATAACTTTCTCTTTCTAACTATGAAAACTCTATTTTGCATTGGGAATTGCTTCATTTTGTTGTTTTCAAGTACATAAAACTTTGAATAACATAAAATTGGTAATGATCTATCCACTTGCAATGGGTCACGACTAGCTGCGTCTTCTTCTAGTTGAAGCATTGTACAGATTAAATTTTCACCGTCATCATGGTTGACGAGGGTGGTGATGATGGTGTTTGTGGTTGGAGTGATTAGATATGATTGTACGCTGGCATGTCAATCGGGAAGGAGAGAGGTGATGATGGTTGGAGGAGGAGGCGGGGATCCAAGTGGATTTAGTCACCGGAGAATTAGGAAAAAGGCTCTCGAGTGAGCAAATCTCATGAAGTTGACTCTTTTAAAGATGTTGGATTGCTTGAATTACGAGTCCTTCTACTAGAAACAGAGGCAATGTTATTCGACGTCGATGGTGAAAGTGTTGAATAAAGAAGGATGATGAAGAACAAAACAATAGATAGCAACTAAAAATCAATCAAAAGAAATGTTTGAACACGACGTAGAATTGCTATCCTCAAACGATATTTGCAACCACCGGGATGAGTGCTTGAAGGCTTTAGTGGTAAATAGTTTGCAGGAGTAAACAAACCTTGAATCTAGGTTCAAATCAAGTAATAAGAACTTGAATATCACTTTTAAGAAATCTTTGTTAAGATCTTTGATTTGGACGTAAATTTGTGTATTTGATGTTACTGATATTTATTCCAACATGAAAACCATCCATCCATATAAATAGAATATCAACTCCAATGCATGATTATGTGCCAAAATCAAGCCAAAATGTGCCAAAACCATTCAAAACACTACCGGAATTTCAAATGCAACAGTGACAGAAATTTGTAAAAAAACATAATGCATGTTTGAAAGATGGCTGGGCCAATCGCCCAACCTAAAATAGTTGTTCCATTTTGGTTTTTCCGGGCTTTGCTTTAGGTGTCTTTCCACCTATTTGATATCTTCACATAGATATTTTGATTAATCCAAATCACTTTTTATTATATATTGAACAATATTACAACAATCCTCCACTTGTTCAATTACTAGTTTTTGGCCCGTGCGATGTACATGGTGTATTTGTAATATAGTATTTAATATTATTTTAATTATTTATTTTATGTTATTTTTATAATAAATTATCAAATTTATATCTCAATACATAAAATTGTAAATATTAGTTTGAAGATATAAAAAATAGAAAATAAACACGGGAGATTAGAAATAAGCATTATGTAAAACTTAATTACATTTAAAATAAACACAGGAGACTAGAGCAGAGAAATTGTACTAAAAATATAATAAAAATTATTTAAAACTTAATTACATTTAAAATAAACACAGAAGATTACAGCAGAGAAATTGTATTAAAAAAGTAACAAGCATTAATATAGAAGAAAACTTGTTTAGCCTTTTTTATTGTATTTGCGAGTCATGTCATAACCATTTTTGGAAACACTGTATTGAATTCATGTGTTCACAAGGAAGAGACTGATTTGATAAACAATGATATATCGTACATTACCTAATGAAGAAGCTGCACACATTGTTGTATGTTCATAAAAGTTGTAGCGACAGATTCAAATACCACAAATTCTATAACATATAATTCAATTGATGTGTCATAAAAAAGTGGCAAGTTTCTAGAGAAACATTGGGTAAGCAGCAATTGGTAAAATATAGAAGTTCCCATCTTCATTGCCTCTCTGGAGATCAAAAATTATATTAGATTATGCCTCCCAAGGTCGGTCTTGGAAATAAATTTTACATTCAGTTCACCACTTTCTTGCTTGCCTGCCCCGTGCTCTGTTGTTTGATTTTTTTTGTGCCGAGTACTCTGAATTTTTACACGTACTGCAAATCAGCGCTAAAAAAATTAACTACAAAGTTCATAACTGATTAACTAAAAAATTATAATCAGTTTGACCAAGCCAAACCAAGTATGGTGTATATAATCTGGACTGAAAAAATTCACAACTAAAAATTTCTATACGGACTTCTTATTATACAACTTAAAAAAAACATTTTAACTTAGCATGAAGTACATGTGAAATCGATATCCACAAGACTATCACATCCAATATTTAAAACAATGAGGAGCAAAATAGCTTAGTTTGAGGAAAATCAAGGAAGATCAATATATTGGACATATAACATGTTTTACAACTTATTAAGTATTTCCTTACCTCCCATCTGCTTATTCAAATTAAGAATTTCTCCATTCACTTCCCTTCTTCCACATTTTATCCAACTAAAAAAAAAAACCAAAATATATTATGGGAATGAGAAACCAAATACATTGATACTTTATCATTTTTCAAGATTGTATGTTTAGTTGCATAATCAATTATCCAAACAAATGAAAAAAATTATCATTTTATTTGTACTTTATATGCGACAACTAAGAGATGTCAGTTTCGTGGAGCATGAGCACTTTGTTAAAATTTTATTTTTTAAAAGCAATTTACTCCATTTTCTGAATAAACCAAGTAAATAAGTTCAAACAAATATATTGCTTATCATGTAACTGGAAAGACCTTAACCTCTTAGTAACATAGAATTGTAAATAACAAAAAGAAAGAATCAAACCTGAAAGAAGGTACATGGAGAAAGGAATTCTAGTTATTGATCATGTATCAACTTCCCATGTTGCCGCAGGCTTTAAATCTAAACATCGATTTTACAAAAAAATTGTAGAATTTGAATCCATGATTTCCAATTTGGATGAGAATTTGAGCATTTGGATAGCATGGAAGAAACCTGATAAACAAAAAAGAAATGTTGATAAAGCGATTAGTGTTCAGGGGGAAGGGTAGGAACAAGATTTGAACAATGATTGGTGTTCGGGTTTGGATAGTGGGGAAAGCTAAGGCATAAGGCTGGGGTAACGAATGAAGAAGATAATTTTCCTTTATTTATTTATTTATATATTTTGTTGCCTGTTAAATAAAAATATCCGATCATGTGTGACTTAGGCTGGGTTCTTAACCCCAAAACAAAAAATTAAATGGAGAATCTTAAAAAGCACATTTATCAGAAATATTACTTGTAATGGGATGGAGATATCCCTTGAAAACAACTTTGTTTTCATGTAGATTCACATCTGAGTCAACCCACTTTCCCCAAGTCGTTAGAGCTTTACAAGCAGCATTGGCTTGTTTTTCCTACTAGTTATATTCCAAAACAAGATAAATTCAAAAGCATTTTTCCACGCAGTAACACCTAATATCCAGGGGTAAGAAGCCTGCCCGAAGTGGAAACTAAGAAACTTAATTGAGCATATACTTCTAGAGCATGTTTGATACACAATACTGAATAAGACTCGACAATTCTTTCTTCCTTAATACTGTGAGAATGCTATCAAATCCTCCATATCAAACAAACCACTAATGGTTATCCGTTAACACCACAAGAAAATCATGTTGCATTAAATTGGTTGGCCAACAAAACCATTTCCCACCAACAGTTACACAAGCACCTGGCAGCTTTAATAATCTAATAGCAAAATAGGCATATAAGCTTAGAAATACCAACCTTTTTGAAAATTTTGGGTTGCTTCAACACCGGCCCTAGCACTGATGGATTTCTCAAACTTTCCAACACCTTTGTTGCACGGAATCTAGTATCATCTATGCTAGTGGCTCTCGTCATCTCCTTCACAAACAACTCAACTCATACTGCACCATCCACCGTCAAGTTTTTTTGGACTTGAGAGTCCTCCAAAAGAACAGCATCACCAATCCCTGACAATTGGTATCACACATGTCAATTTTATGGAGCATGTGATTCACGTGTTTTTATGGGACATTGAAGAGCCTTTGGAAAAATATTCAAGGTGTCAACAAAGATACGTCAATAATAATGCTGAAAATGCCACATTTTCTTATTTATTTGCAAGTACAAAACTTTTACGAAATGATTTCCCAGGAGGAGAAAAAAGGAAAAGACCTAACTAAAGCATTTAAATAATATACAGGCTAATCACCGTCCCACCAAGTGATATAGATAATAGGAAAACAAAATTATGAATGAAAAATCATACTAAGATATTTTCGTGGCTAACTAAGCTGATACCGTTTTGTGAAGTTCTTGAATAAGAAGCCTTGGGGAAAACGCCTGTAAACGAACCGAAAAAGATAAGAGAAATAAACAAAAGTAATTTACATCACTGCCCAAGTAGAAGTCTAACAAGAAATAGCACAATGATTTATGTAATTTTCAATAAATTCAGATAGATTCTCATCTTAACATTCACAATCAACATTAAGCCTCATGAACACAAATGACAAAGGCACGGAATTTGGACTTCTAGTAATGCAATATTAACTTATATTTAACCAATGTTCAAAGCAATTCTAAGTTCCACAGTTCAACACAGAAAACAAGAAAATTGCCATACAAGGTTTAGACATAAGGGCATGAATTTATTTAAAAAATTGCAGGAAGATCAGAGAGCATCAATTGAAGAATAATGGTAAAGCATTGCCAATTATTCAGATTAACTTCACACAAAAGCTGTGACATATAACTGAAAATCTAGGGTTCTTTTTATTTGCAGTACTCGAATAATGACCAAAATGCAGAAAACTAAAAGACTGAATTTAGTTCCCTCAAATGATGGTGGACTGAGACATCAATTGGTTGTGAGACTTAGATGGTTAAATCCCGATCCTACAAGAACTACTGTTTTTATATTCATTAAGGAAAAGATTCTTAAAAAGAAAATATAGCTTAAAATCAAAAGTTACCCATTTTACCTCTGCGGGAACAAAAGTGTGTAATGAGTTTGGCATCCTGCCTTGAGTTGATAAAAGAGCTTGAAAGCATAATCTAACAGATAATGACTTTGAACAAAACAATTTAAGCTCCATTAAACAGTACAAAAACTTACAAATCTAAACCTTAACTCACAATTCCACCCCCCTTAACTCATAATAAATGAGATATAGCTTATTTATTTCTTTAACAGTCACTAACATCCGTTTCTTCTTACTAAACATGGCATAAACAAAGAATCGAAATAGCAAATTAAGCAAATATAAACATTAGCCAAATAATGAAAGCATACAACAACAGCAACAAATCAAAGGAAGTATTTTGCTTTAATAGAAATTTATAAGAAATTATACAAACATGTTATATATACACATAGGATAAAGAGAAACTCACGATGACTTTTGATTTACCAAATTGTTCATCTTCTAGATGTGAGCAAAGGGAGGATATATCAAACTCCTCGTAGCAATACGGCCATGAGAATTTGGGTAAAGGGTCTTCTTCTTCAATCTCGAAATCATCTATATTAAAGCGATCAACTAAAAAGAAAGAAGTTCGATAGAAATAAATTGTCAGATAAATAGAAAGCATTAACTGGGCGTATAATTCACTCTCTGATATTCGAAACAGATCCAATTCAATTTCAAGAATGGCAAAAACATCTTCCACAAATAACTCACTTTTACCCTTTATGAAACTGCTCCTTAGTGGAGCAGTATCAGTATCCTTTTTAGAACAATTATCAGCTCCTTTTAAGATTGATCTATAAATTTCAAAAATAACAAAATATGCTTACAATTCTCTAAATTACAGCAAACCTCTAGCTACTATTAGTTTTGCAAATTCAGAAAATACCAAATTAAAACATATATATGCCTTAGATTGGAAATCTGATTCTCAATATGAGTATATACATGTAAAAGGAAAAACGGACCAGCAATTATCTTTAATTTTGGTAAATTTTCAGACAATATCACATTCTACAAAAATCAAAACTTCCCAAAACACTTCTTTTTGCACACAAGACAGAGCACATATGACAAGAAACAATAGAATCCCTAAATGGCAAAAGCAAGACCTCAAAAACTGGATCGATGTCATGGGACTTGGAAGAGCCAGCCCACAAAAGCTAGCTAATGTGGTTGGAGAACCCAAGCCCATATAAACCACACAAAGGACGCCCACACATCCGATGTGGAATTCAAGTTCCCATAAACTCCACTAGAAACCATGACAAACCACCACGCTTCCGACTCGGTGTCCACGTCGAGCAAGTGCCCACACACCCTAAGTGGTAACCGAGACCCGAAGACATGGTGCCTGGTCTGATACCAATGTCATGGGACTTGGAAGAGCCAGCCCACAAAAGCTAGCTAATGTGGTTGGAGAACCCAAGCCCATATAAACCACACAAAAGACGCCTACACATCCGATGTGGGATTCAAGTTCCCATAAACTCTACTAGAAACCATGACAATCGATTCAGGAAGAGTGTTTACACTTTGGACATCCAGATAAATATTCACCAACTCAAACACAGATTGAACAAAAATACATTAAATTTGCTATTTCAAAGACACAACCCAAATCAAAGTCCACAAAGATGCATCGAAACACAACCCCAAAATTTCAAAAACTGAACAAACCAAATTAACCCAAATCAAACCAAAATATGTAGAGGAAGATAGAATTACCGTGGAATCACAAGGGAGAGAGCAGAACTCGCCTTTTGCTTTGAAGAGAACGAAGGAGACAATGAATTAGGTTTTGAAATTGAGAAAACGAAGTGAATCAATTCATCCACTAGACGTCCCTATTGAACGATGTCGTTTTCTGGAAAAAGAGAGTCCAAAACAGTGTCATTTTGAATGATAAAATTAAACACCCAAAATGGTAAGCCATTTCAACTTAAATCACTGGAGAACACATCTCAATCCAAAAAATTACAAAAACAAGATTAATTATGAATTGAAGTCATCATACTGTGTATAACACAACCAGGTAGCATAGGTAGAGAGCAAAAAGGAACTCGGAAAAGACGTAAATATAAAAAATATAATAACTTTATCTTAATAAAAAAAAAAAACTATTTAAACTAGGAAACCTTTATAGAGAGGTTGGCATGTAAAGAATGAATAGAGAATCTGAATCAATAAAATACGAGAGAGAATATTAGTGGATTGATTTTATCAAAATTATCAACATAAAAATCTAATTTACAAAAAAAAAAAAAAATTGTTGATATTCTAGTAATAGAAATTTCAACGGATCTAGAATGAAGGGTGCTACACAAACCGCTTTAGGAAATTTTATAAAATCATTAATTCTATTTTTTTATTAATAAACAGTAGTAAACAGTAGTAAATTAAATAATTGAATGAAAAATAGAATTATGAATCAAGATTTACTTACATAAAATGCAACGATCACACCAACACTCTAATCTGCAAGCAATTTAATAGAAGCACTGAAAAACCATGAAGTTAAAATGATTGTAAGGATAAATAACAAAGGAGTTTTTTATGTTGAAAACCTATATTTTTACATTGAATTTAATTTTGGGAAATATAATATAAAACTAATAATAAATATTTGGGATAATTGCATCAAAGGTCTCCAACGTTTCAAAATCGTTGAGGATATACCCCTAACCTAAAATAATAGCACCAAACGTCCTCAACGTTTGAAGAAATAGGCATGGGAGGTCCCTCTTCACACTTTCTGTCAAATTTCACCGTTAAAACAAAAAACTGGACTGTACGCGCTATTATTTCCCAAAAAACGCGATTGAGGTTGAAATTCATGGAGATATTATCAAGATCTATAAAAAAAATTTGAAAATGGCAAGAGCAGGAGTTCAATTTTTCTCACGTGAAGAAGAAGAGGTTGAAATTCATGGAGATATACTGGAAGCCATACTCTTATACGTGCCACTCATCGATTAGGTACCCGCCTCCAGTGTTTCCAAGTCGTGGTGCTCCGTCGTGCCTTCCTCCCTCCGCCACCTCAAAAAGCCGAAGCCATGGCTGGTCATCCACAAACAAGCCAACCGCACGCCTTACGCCACCACCACACAAGCATACGACCCGTGTTCCAACCAGTGGATCAAAATATTGCAGCTGTCGATTAAGTTCATCTCAATCCTCAAATCGTCTCAATCCAATGTCCTCTACATGCTTTCATCTTCCAAATTTTCATTCTCATTTGACCCATTGAATTCATCGTGGTTTAACGGAGATCCACCACTAGTGTGGCGGACGGACCCGATTGTTGCACGTGTAGGGGATTCCGTCGTGGTTGCCGGCAGTGTTTGTCAATTTGAAGAACCACTCCACCACCGGCTACGGAACCACCAATAACCGTGGTTGAAAAAATTGAAGAAAAACTTGAAGCTGTTAATCAAATCAAAGAAACTATGATTCATGAAGTCACTCCACCAACCCCACCATCACCAGTCGCGGAAGAGTACCCACCTACCCCAGAGGCGGAGAAGCCAAAGAAGGAGGACGAGGAAACAGTACCACCACCACCACCAGTCGCGGAAGAGTACCCACCTACCCCAGAGGCGGAGAATCTAAAGAAAGAGGACGAGGAAACAACACCACCACCGCCGCCTGAGGAGGTTAAAATATGGAGAATTCCACTGTTGGATGATGAAAAGAGTGATGTGATTCTCTTCAAAATCTTGAGACCCAGGGACTTCAAGGTCAAAGAAGCCTTTTCCATGCTAAAAAATCTGATCGCCTAGAGAAAAGAATTCAAAATTGATGAACTACTGGAAGAAGAAAGAATCGGAGAAGAAGGGCTCGAAAAATTTGCATACCTCCATGGAGTGGACAAAAATGTGGAATTTTTGTCTACCATTTTCAGTCACGTTTTTTGGAGAATTGTAGCGCGTGCAGTCCACAATTTGGTTTTAACAGAGAAATTTGACAGAAAGTGTGAAAAGGGACCTCTCATGCCTATTTCTTCAAATGTTGGGGACGTTTGGTGCTATTATTTTAGGTTATGGGTATATCCTCAACGATTTTGAAACGTTGGGGATCTTTGATGCAATTATCCCTAAATATTTTGTGTTGAAAACTTGTATTTTTTCATATAAGAAAACAAAATGACATTCAAGACTGAAAGGCACAAAAATTTATGAACCAGATTATGAAACTTTAACAGAGATATTTTGTTGCGACAAATGAAGCACCATAAAAATTTGAATACAAATCTACTTCATATATAAATAAAATCAACAAACCATTGCCAAAATGTAAAAGTTCAACAAAAAAAGAACTAGACTGCATCCAAATTTTCATCCTATGTGCAGTTGCTTGGACTAAGTAGAAATCAAAGAAAACGTTTCTTGTTGTGGAATGTAGTTTGCAGAACATTTTGGACAATTGAAGACACTAATTTTTCATGCGCCATAGAAATGCTTTACCAAATATTTGTGGTAAATTTGAGACTATCTCCTATGTACCATCAGGACCGAAATACATATGTAGTATTGGGAGTCGAATATGAGAGTTATTCACATCTTTGTGACAATAAAGACCACATTTTTATCAAGTTCCATAGAAAAATAAATGCAGAAAATGCCTAAAATGGGAGTTCTTCAAATCTCCCTGGCAAATTTTTGGCTTGTTTTCCCTCAACCTTAGTCTTATTCAAATATTTGTACACAAATACCCAAAAAAAAAAAAGAACAATGGGATTAGAATATTTTGGAACCATATTTGTACCGAGATAAAGAAAAAATAGAAACTTTTCCAGATCTTCACAAACAAAAAAATCTTATCGAAAATCAAACCACAAAAATTATAATTTGTGCAACAAAGAAAAACGAAAAACATACATGAGAGTCGATCAATTTAACCCTAGATGCTCGAACGATTTGATACACTAAAAGTTAAAAAAAAAATTCAGATTGAAAGTCAAACGTAAAACCCTAATCTATGCATCCAGATTCGTAAGAGAGAATGAAAGTGGTGGTGGCGACAGAGGTGGTGGCGGCAGCGGAGGTGGAAGTGGAGGTCGAGCCAAGTTAGAAACGGAGAGGGAGAGAGAATGTGGACAAAACGTGAGAAAAGCGCTCCACATTTAATTAGATTTCAGATATTTTTTGTGTGAAGGTGAAGCAGCGTCATATTGGTCCAAGGGTGAATAGTGATTTTACAACCCACTCTTATATATTGTAAGGATAAGGATAAGAATATAATAAGCTCAAACTGAAATTTAACGATGTTTATGCATAAAATATATATATCTTTCAATTTAAATCCAACCTTAATGTAAATCTCACAAAGTATCATTGAAATCCCATGTAGCTTGAAAGTTTTGAACCTATTATTCCTTATGATAATTCCAGTGAAATCACACACACAAGCATGTGTTCCAAGTTCTACACAATCTCGTTTAGCGCTCTTATGGCCTTGCGCTTCTTTTATTCATAAAATTTTAAGAGATAAACTCCAACTCGGTATTGAGGCGGCACCACCCTGAAGTTCATATACGTAAAGTTCTTACTGTATCTTTGTCACTTTTAGAGATACTTGATCCCACAATCTGAATTTTATTAAGAGTTATAGAAACTCATCCCTACTTTTTGTGACAACCAACACTTATAATCTAGGATAGGGTTTACGAAAAGAATAAGTGCTGAAATTATCCACTTATCAAATGATTTGTTGTTGCCCTTTAAACCCGAGGTATATTAGTTAGTATAATCAGATATGGTTGCCGTCATTGGTGGATTTAATTACATAGTTTCAAGCCTATCCTACTAGTTGTTGTCCATACTAACTCCCTTGTGAATAGTTTAGTAAACGGACCAGTCAAATTCTCATTTGACTTCACATAAGTGAGTGAAATTATTCTATATTTAGTTAATTTCTTCACATAATCTTGTCTTAGACCTAAGTGTCTAGACTTACCATTATACACTTCATTGTATGCTCTAGCTAAAGTGGCTTGACAATCACACAAGATATATATAGAAGAATTATTATTCTCTCCTAATGAGATTTCATACATTAAATCCATAAGTCATTCAGCCTCTTTTTTGATTTCAGCTAATGCTACAAATTCGAATTCCATAGTTGAATGTGTTATGCATGTTTGTTTCTTCGATATACAAGAAACCGTACCTCCACCAAGAGTGAATACCCAACCTGGGTGGATTTATTCTCACCTACACTAGATATTCAACTAGCATCAGTAAATCTTTCTAGGATTACAGGAAATTTAGAATATTGGAGACCTAATTCCTTGGTCTTCTTCAAATAACCAAGAACCCTTCTTATAGCCTTCCAATATTCTTCACTTGGATTGCTAGTAAACCAACTAAATTTACTAACTGTAAATGCTATGTCATGTAATACCCCAATTTTTTAATGCTAGATTATACAATTATGATTTTTAGTTATGCTTTGAATATTAGGTGCTATTAAATTTTCTACGCTAGTATGGTAAAATTTTGGGTGTCTAAGGACCTAAAAATTTATATGTCAATATTATGGTTGTTTCGAAGCTCGTATTAAATTGCATATAATTTGTTCAAGAAAAATATTATTCGGTTAAGTTAAATCCTAGATGTAGTTGTCAAAGTGAATTCATAAGAAAACTAATTTGGTCATTATATAATTATAATGAATACATTATTTGTTTTCCTTATAATTATTAAGATAATTATACACATGGTCATTTTGATTAGGCGGTAGTGGATGAAATTAAAATAAAAAGGGATAAGCATTCACAATTTTCAAAATTGAAGATAAGCAGTTCAAAATTGAAGATAAGCATTTCAGTGGAAACGATGGCAGTAAATAATACCCTTCCTTATCATAATTTCCATTGTTTCCATTGTATTTAAAGGCTGTATCCTTTCCGTTATTCATTTCAATTACCTTGCAAGAAAATCATAAGTAAGAATTTTGGTTCGTAGAGGTTCTCATATTTTCAATTACGTTGCTTTAAAGTATTAAGGCAAGACATTGTCCAATGCTCAAGTGATAGGATTTTCATGATAATATATTAAGCCTAAGTTTTGCATCCAAATCATAATATAGAAATTTGGTGGACAAGTCCACTGAGTTAGATATCTATACAATGCCTTAGGACAAGTCCTAAAGGTACCTGAAAGCTAGAATATGAAAATATGTGTTTAAATTGCTTTTCTTTCACTTTGATATGAACATGTTAAATCCAAGCATGATGTCTTACTGAGTATCTCTTATACTCATACTATTCATATCAACTTTTCATGTATGTGATCGCTAGGTTGGTTGGAGTTGGTCGATGTGCTCGACGTTGGATTTTGAACAAGTTGTAAAGTTACAAAAGTTTCTTTTTGTAGGCTTTTCATGAGCGAGTAGCTCACTAAGTAAATGTGTGTTGTGTTAAATATATGTTTATGGATGACAAAATGTTAAGTTTGTACTTTAAAAGTATGTTTTATTTGTATATTTTGTTTTCTTATACTTTAGGGTGATGATTTAGATTTAGATTTTTTTGACAGTGAACCTAAGAAATCCAAAAGCTGGGCAGTTTCATGACTAACTTCCAAGCACCATCACGGACTCCACAAAAAAAATTGTTTGAGACTCTAAAAATATTTCTGCATCTTTATTTGAGTTTTCTTTATGTAACTATAAAGTCCTCTTTAAATTGACGTGTGTAGCATGAGATATAAATATTTTAGTGCATGGGTGCTGAATAGAAATTTTAGCACTGTCTACTATGACCATCTCAGGATTTTAACTTAGTCTTCCCTATGAGATGATTTTATAAATTTTTTCATATTTTACTAGATAAAACTAGTTTTAAATATCTTTCTAACCTCACAAATTTCAAGGAAAAAGGATTTGAAATGTATTTTATAAAAATCTTTAAAGTAACTATACCAGACAGCAGTAAGTGAAGTTTTAAGTATTTATATCTATTTTCTTGTCATAAAATTTTACAAAGAGGTTGTGTAAGGAATTATCTTTCATTGGGCACTAGATTCCCTATTTTATAATGAGTACAAAATTTTATACATATTTGTTTGTGACTAAGGTGCGAACTAAATGTGTATAGCAGTGAAGCATCTTTTAAAATGTATTACAAATAGATCGTGCATCGATAAGCTTTCATATTTGGCATATCTTTAGAATATTTGTCAATAGTGCTTCTTTCAAAATTTTGTGACTCGACGATACCATTAAGTATCAAACGAAAATTTTTTTATTAGCGAAAATTATTTATAATTTTGAATCCTGATTTTTAGTAGCTCTTGATATCCGAAGGTTAAGCTTCGGGGCGTCACAGCTTAGTATCAGAGCTAGTTTACTATTTTGTAGACTTTTTATACAGTTATATCCGAATGATACATTATAAATTGTTATACAAGATAATTTCATAGTTTTAAGTCAATATCCAACATTGTCGAACAAACTAGCGACCGACTTTCAACCACGGTAAATAGTTAGGTGAATGTTCAAAATATAAGAATACTTTTATTTTTACATTACACGTTGCTTATCCAATGAGTTATTATTTATTATATGAATATGAAAATATAATGAACCAAGTCATGTTTAATTCATGAAGTTTAGTCCTGTTTATCATTAACGTGCATTATGGTAATCAATATATTTTTTTAGAGACAAATAGTGTGACATATTTAATTTCTTATCCTAGTCATGACACCAACGATAAGAACCCCAACCAAGACCGAGGTATATGGTTTTACACGGAAGCGAGACGTGTTGTTGGCATTTTACCATAATTATCGCAGGTGTCCCACTCATTGTCTTGAGCAGCATCTTGACCTATGAAAGTTCTAAAACCTAGATTAATTAAATTAAAAATAATCTTAATCTTAATTATATGAGCAGTGGACAGAACGTAGTCGGAACTGGCATGTTGTATCGAAAAGAAGTTTTGACACGTACTGACAGATCAAAGCAGTGTTCGTTTACCTAATTTGTTTAGAGCAGAATTTAGATAATTAAATATGAACACAAGATGTAACGTAGTAAACTCCGAATGGAAAAAATCCACTAATAATCTTGATTAAAAATACAACAGTATCTGGTTTTTGTAATTTTGCAAAATTAACAAAATAATAATCAAAAGAATATAGATCAATTCTCTTTTGATACTTCTTCTTTTGACTTGTTGATGAAGTAGAATCAAACCCACCGGTCTTGACTTTATAGCCACTTCTCTATTGTACTTGATCGCAACCACCAATTGGGTTAAGAACTCTTGTTCTTAACTTTACGTCAAGTAGATTAATCAAGATATGGAATTGTTCTTTGAGCACCAATTTATTTTTGATTCTTCAATGAGTTTGAAGAAATTTTTTTTGCTTTGAAACTAAATCAATGATGCTTGATGTCTTGTTCTTTTATGAAAATCGGCCAGCTATGAGCTTGGAGAACAAGAACCAAAATTATGTGTTCAAAGCTTAATTCCTTATTGATTTGTACTCTAGGTAAAGTAATAATCAAATTAAGAATTATTTGTTACCCAAAAATCTGTAATAAGAATGGTAAGACAATTAGTAAGAAAGAATATATAAAAAGATATTCTAGATTTGTAGAAGGAATGTATTTAAGAAACTCAAGATTATCTTTAAATATTTCATTCCTAAACAAATCTAAGAGAATAAGAAAATATCATTTAACCTACAAGTGGGATGTTCCTAAAATCCACGAGATCAGATTGTTTCGTATAAGTAAACAGAATAAAATTTGCAACCCATTAATCTGAAAAATAATCTGCTTACTATATCAGTCAGTCAAAACTGGTAGCAATGTGACCAGTCAAAACGTAAATGCTAACCTCTTCTTTTGTCATTAAAAATCTGTAATATTAATTAAGTGAGCCAATATAAAAAGATGAAAAATATGACACCATATTTTTCCAACAATCCCTTCTTTTAGCGTTACTTAATTACAAAACATAACTATCGAATTTTTAATGCATGTGTGGTGTGTGTTATAGCATGTGAACAATTAGAGAAAACTTGAGCATCATCATAGAAGAGTTATTGATCCCCCTCAGTGTGTAAATCAAAAACTCCTACAAAGAAGTTATTCTCATAGATCGTATGAGTAAACAACATTTACAAATACCACACACATTAGACACAAACTTAATATTGCTCCCTCTAAGCAAATTACCAAAGTACCATCAAAGTTTAAAGTATACCACCACAAACTTAAAAATATCTACTCACCCTTTTTGTAATAAAACAACCAAAGAAAATAGTAGGGGGAGAAAACAGAAGTAAAGCAGAGTGTAATAGTTAATACAGTTATCCAAGAACAGTCAAAACTAAATAGTTAGAGAGCTAGAAGTCAGAACCAGATACAGTCAGTTCTAAGAGGGTCTGAACTTCTTTGCACTGGATACAAATGATCTTCCATCTCTCTTGCGAGTAGGAGTATGGGATGGTAGATGGGTAGTTGGCATATGAGCATTAGGTGGATGAACAGTTGGCCTAACTACTCGATCAGTACCCGGAATCTCCACTTGACCTTTAGGGTGTGCAGAGAATTCCGAGATGACTATGCGGTAGACAGACTTGATATGTTCATCTCTTATATATTCAATTTTAGTCAAGACCCTACGCATGAAAGCAAACTCATCAAAAAAACTTTTGGTTAAGGTAAAAAGTTGTTCTACCTGAGTTTTGACTAGCCCCAGCTGAGTTTCCAGTATGTCCAAACACCCAGACTGGTCCAAAGAAGACATAACGTGCTTTGGAACCTTAGGAGTGTGATGTGATGTTCCACCTAAATTTCTAAACTCATGGACACATAAGGCATGAATATCCTCAGAGAACTTGTCTAAATCCATAGGAGGCACTCCTTGGTGGGCAACAAAGTGATGGATGGGAACTGGATATAGCAGTCTATATTGTTTGGCCCTTCTTAGCCCTTCATATACAATTCTGTCAAAAACTCATTTCGACCCAATCAACGGTCAACCTCATCTCCAACTTATATAGTATAACAGTCATGTCTCCTGAAATGTTTGATCTATGGGTCAATGGGTCAATATTGTTGATTAAGATGTAGTGGAGAACTTTATATTTTGGCAGAAGTCTAGAAGCAGTCAGTTCACTAGTTTCTGGCCAGGCAGAGCCAGTCATCTCCTAGGCAATACTGTCCTTGGTCAATTCATCGTCACTCGTAACATCCACGACATCCAACCCAAGCCATTTCCTTAGAGAGTTAGGACTGAAAGTAACATGTCTCCCTCTGACATATACTTGCCACCTAAATTTATTTCTAGCCTTGCCCAAATTTTTGGAAATATTTTCCATAAATTCCTTGACAAGGGTCTCATCAAACGGAGCAGAAAAACTTAACAAATTATGCCACTTATGAAAATCAACAATTTCAACCAAATCAAACAAACCAAATTCATGAATAGTCACCTTGCACTCAACGATGAACTTGCGATAGAAGGTAAACGAAAGAAACAGACTCTCATCAGCCTCAAATAGAAAACAGAAATTTAGAGGATTAATAGAGTGTCTACCTCTGGTTAAGGTTTCAAGTCTGAACATCTGTGAGTCTGAAGTGGGTATAGGCAGTAATCTGTAGGCACCCCTGAGGTAGTGGTGGCCTGTTCTAACCTGCAAGTGTATACTCTTCTGTACCCTCTCCAATTTTACCTTTTCCTTTTTCAGCCCTCGTGGCTCTTCTTGATGGAGGAGGGGTAGAGTAGATTCTAAAGACTCCTCAGAATTAACATCAAAATCATAATCAAAATTGTGGGAAGAGGGCTTACTTAAACCTTCAGCAACTAGAAGAGGACGTTTAGACTCCTCATCTTCCGCCCTTTCATCCTCATGACCGTCTTCTTCACTTTCATGATTTGTAGACCCACTATCACCAGTTCTAGATCCATCACTGTCATCTCCTTCGCCATCAGATTCTTGAGCACTTAGTAAGACTTATTGCTCAGAAAAGTGACTAGATCTTTAGATGTCTGACAGGACTATGATTTTGAGTGACTGATCGACGACTGATAAGCAATAATGTCCGTAGATGTTTCAACCAAAAGTGCAATAGCGGCTGGAGGAGTTTCAATTTCTCAACTGGACTATTCCAGTCTTCGTGCACTTCTCATGAGACTCTTTACTGACAACATTTATGGTCCTTTCTAAGATTTAGCAGTAGACATCGGAGCAACAGTGTCTTTGGATGAACCACCAGGAATTTTCTTTGATTTGGGCATCTTGATTTTTACCATTGTTTGAATCTAAAATGAAAAACTCAACACAACTTCAAAATCAAGTGTAAGAGAGAGTTTGATTTCTGGAAATTGAAACCAAATGTGGAAAATGAAAGCAAACCTAGGTCGTGGTTTAATGAGGAATGAATTTTGTAAAATTGCACAATGAAAACCATTTATTTCGGATATGTGCATAGCAGTTACCAAAAATAAATTGTTGATTAGACGATAAAAACATAAAATCTCCCTTAACCAAATATTTCAAATTTGAATTTTTAACCGCCTAAAATGCTATTTTATGGAAAAAGAAAATTTTAATTTAGGAACGTTAATTTAATGATCAGTACAAAATAAGAATAGATTCCGTAAAATAATAATCTAGATATTTTCTCAGTTGATACTGATTGTACTGCCAAGATTAGACTGTTGATTGAGAATCCTACGAATAAGTCCATACAAGTCAATCACACAAAATAAAGATAATATTTTATGAGATAAAATAAATATTTTATTTATGGGCAAATTTCATAGTCCACAAATTATACAACCAATTCAAAAATATCAAAATAAGCAGGAATCTTTCAATCAAATACATGCGCATATTTAGATTCAATTATTTTGCCAGATTTAAGTTGTGAGTGTATGATAGGACATACTAGACCAGTTAATCATAACCTGTCCCACTAAACCAAAATGAACATTGTCAAGAAGATAAATACAAAGATGTATTTCAAACTAATCACCATCTAAAACATATCTCTTTAAATAAAAAATGTGTGTGTGCTAGACATGAGTACCATATCAATTTTCTTTTGAGTACTCAGAGTGTTGACTCTTTTTTATGATATATATTTTTTGTTTTGTCAAAACACTAAATTTATAAGTTCATGAAGTTGACTTTCTCACAACCATAGAGGTAGCCCTTTTCTATGGTGGTAGCCCTCTCTTCCAATGAATTTATCTATTAACACAACAACATACTATAGTGCCGAGAGACGTAGATACTGACCATATGTTCACAACAAAATATAAAACTACTTTAAAGATAAAAATCCAGTTAGTAGTAAGATACAATCAAACAAGTCAATATGTCCTCAAACTGTGCTTATCTAAGCATATTTTACTGTAAGTTTAATGGGCATACCATACTGATTGGTTAATCCAAGTTAATCTCAATATTTATAGACCAATCATATATTTATTTCATATGCTATTTCAAAGAACTCTCCATCCTTTTTTTATTTTTTATTTTTAAAATAAATTGGAAAGTAAATGTAAAACAAACACACTTGATATATATATATATATATATATATATATATATATATATATTATTAAGAAAATGCTCTCGACTTTTCGTAGAGTCTCAAATCTAACATAATCTAGTGCCCTGGTAAGCAAATCAACCAACTCATACTCAATCTGAATATGTTCTAAATTAATTACTTTTTTCTCGACCAAATCTCTAATAAAATAATGTCTAATGTCAATATGTTTGGTCCTAGAGTGCTGAACAATATTTTTAGAAATATTGATAGCACTAGTGTTATCACAAAATATAGTAACATAATCTTGATCAATACCATAGTCACATAGCATTTGTTTCATCCAGAGTAACTGAGTGCAACAACTACCAAGAGCAATATACTTAGCTTCTGCAGTAGATAAAGAAATAGAGTTTTGTTTATTACTTAACCATGCAATGAGATTGTTACCAATGTAGAAACATCCACCACTCGTGCTTTTCTTATCATCCAAGTTTCTAGTCCAGTCAGCATCAGTGTATCCTACAAGATGAGAGTTAGTATCATTTATATACCATAAACCAAAATCAAAAGTACAGTTAATATAGCGAATAATTCGCTTCACAGCAAGATGTGATTCTTTTGGTTTGGCCTGATAACATGCACAAACTTCAATATTGTATGATATGTCGGATGACTTGCAGTCGGGTATAGCAAACTGCCTATCATGCTCCAGTACAAACTAGAGTCAACCTCCTTGCCTTGGTCATTTCTAGAGATTTTCAAGGACGTGGCCATGGGAGTTCTGACTGACTTAGTATCTTTAAGACCGAACTTCTTCACCAGATTTTTAACATAGTTGTCCTATGAGATAAATATCCTTGATCCAACCTGTTTATCTGCAAACCTAAAAAGAAGTTTAGTTCACCAACCATACCCATCTCGAATTCATTTCGCATAAGTGTAACAAACTCTCTGGATTTTGTTTCTAATGAAAAACCAAACACAATATCATCGATGTAGATTTGTGCAATTGTTAATCTAGTTTTGAGGTGTTTGATGAATAAAGTTTTGTCAGCTCCTCCTCCCTTGTATCCTTATTCTAACAAGAACAAGGTTAATCGTTCATACCAAGCATGTGGAGCTTGCTTTAGTCTCTATAAGGCCTTTTTGAGTCTAAACACATGGTCGGGAGAATAAGGAACAACAAATCCCTTTGTGGTGTTGTTTAATATTTTTTTAAAAATGTTTCTTTATATTCGAACATGAGGCATTTAGTAAGAAATTTAACATTGAATATGTTTCTTGTGATTCTCTTAGCTTACTTTAGGTTTGTGTTTTTGTTTTGTTTTTGTTTGAGGACGAACAAATGTTTAGTTTTAGGGTGTTTGATAAGTGCATTTTTGTGTACTTATTTGGGTTTTAAAACTAAGCTTTTGTGAAGAATCATCTGAGCAAGATTGAATGAATAACAAAGATTACACATTAAAATTTCTTCTTATCTAGGTGATGAATTTTATATTTTCTTTAGATTTTCTTCTTCTTAGTATGTTAGGTTAGATTCGTTTTGTACTAGGATTACGATGAAACTTGTAGTTTGATTTTTCATTTTGGAAACTTGATTTTTGGCGATACGCATTAATATAGTTTTGAAGAATTAATTTTAATTTCTTTTCATCTACAATTATATATAGGGTTAATTACACTAATAGTCCATATTTTTTCAGGTTTGTAACGATTTCATTCACATTCTATTTTTTTAATAGATATCATCATCATTCTTCTATTTATTCTCACAGATGGTCTCCAAATCACTATTTTTCACTATTCTTACAATTCTTTGATAATTTTGCCAATTGACTTAAATAAATTAAAATGATAGGAAAAAAACACAATAAAAACATTGCAATTGGATCTTTAATCTTTTCATAAGTACAAATAAATTCTAAACTATTTTATTTTATACAGATAGGTGTCATTCTCCAACAAAAGAGGAATCGTCTTTTCCCTCCACCCATACCCACACCCACACCCACCCCCACACCCACCCCACACCCACATGCTTCATACTGCAAACCCGCCCACACCATATCAAAAAACGCAGAGAACTAAAACCCACTCACTTGTATAATCCACTTGTACAAAACGCACAAAAAAGGCACAAAACTACTATGGATTTTGATTCTTGATAAACTACAAATGGGTTTCAATGTCACTCCACTATGGATTTTGATTCTTAATGAACTACTATGGATTTTGATTCTTGAAGAATCAGACTACTAAAAGCTTCGATCTTGGATTGGAGGCATGCATGGAGCAAAACTTATGTGGAAAAAAAGTGTCGGGTTCTTTGAGGAAATAATTTTGTTTTTGGTGATTTGATTTTCTGGATTTTTTTGTTTTTCTTGTGTTTGGTGCTGAGAATACCACCGTTTCAGTTCAGCAATCTGTTGTGCGTTACATACCAAGATTTCTTGCATTCTGTGGTTAATCCATTTGAATATATTAAAAATCCCCTTGAAAACTACTCACTTTTTTTCTTTCTGGATACCTAAATTGATTTCTTGCATTCTGTGGTTAATCCATTTGAATATATTAAAAATCCCCTTGAAAACTACTCACTTTTTTTCTTTCTGGATACCTAAATTATGGGTTTCTGCTAAAAATCTTAGAATTCTTGATTCTTGTCTGCTATTGAATAGGCAATAGCCCATAAGTATTTCGAAATGTTGTCAAGTGACCAGAAGGCAGCTTAGGTGGGTGAGTGGGTTGAGGGTGCTAGATTGGATAATTTAAGATTATAGTTGTGGAAGATGTCAATGTCCTGCAAGAATGGCAGTGCTGCAGTAGTGAAATTGAGATTTTCTTTACCGTTCCCGATGAAATTATGATTCCCTGGGGGTGGGGTTGGAGGAGAAAAGACGATTCCTTTTTTGTTGAGGAAGAATACCTTTTTGTATAAAATAAAAAAGTTTAGAATTTATTTGTACTTTTGAAAAGGTTAAGGACCCAATTGCAATGCTTTCATTGTATTTTTTTCTATCATTTTAATTTATTTAAGTCAATGGGCAAAATTATCAAAGAATTGTCAAAAGAATGAAAAATAGTGATTTGGAGACCATCCGTAAGAATAAATGAAAGAATGAGGATGATATCTGCTAAAAAAAGAAAGTTGATGAAATTATTATAAATATAAAAGAATGGGGACCATTAGTGTAATTAACCCTTATATATATAATGATTGTATGATTTTTGTGGTTTGTTTTACCATCGAGAGATTGAATACAAGTTAGACATAATATTAATTGTCAAAGTCCGATAGGAGATAGAGATATATCGCTATGTTTTATGTGATTTTTAATTACTATTGCAACTTAATTCATTCTTATGTGTTTGAATTCGTCATAGAGATATAGTCAATGCATAAGAATATGTTTAATTTTATTCGAGAGAGACTATTGAACATTTTAGGAGTATTGATCGTCATAACTGGTGTATATTGTCAAATTCAATTATCCAGATAAATGAATCAACTACTACAAGTGAATTCGGAATCATAGTACTTTTCTTTCCCATATTTAAAGTCATTTGGCGTGAACTTTAAATCTTTTTTTTTTTGTGTAAATTTTAATTAGTTAATTTTCTTTTAGTTAATATTTTAATTAATTCTTAGGCACACAAACATTTAAAGTTAAATCGATTCGGTTAAATTTAATTTAATTGTGATGAGCTATCTAAATCCATGTGAGTCCGACATTCAGACTCAAATTCATTATATTACTTGTGCGATCTGTACACTTACAAAATAAAATTTGTTAACAAGTTTTTGATTCATTAGCTCCATAAAGTCGAATTATTGAATACATTAGCGCCATAAAATCCTATCCCCATCACGGTGGTGATTAATTCATAATATGTCTTAGATAATTTGTCAATGTTATCTCTCTCTCTCTCTCTCTCTCTCTCTCTCTCTCTCTCTATATATATATATATATATATATATAAATTAAATTAACAATTAAAAAAGTTTCAAATGTTAGTTGTGAACTATCAATCTTTTCATCTCCATTTCAGTTTTGACAACCATGATTTGAATTTGAATGCTGTAATAAAAAAATTTACAATTTTCCCATTCATTTTTTTTTAAAATCCATTTCTTATTTCTTTCATCTATGTAATGCCAAAAAAAAAAAAATTGAGATCATCTTTCCACTTTCATATTTAATTTAATATATTAAATGTTTACAAAATATAATTGTACATTTAATAATTTGTTAAAAATTTAATATACGATAATAATGAACAATAAAAGAGTAATAAATAAATATTAAAAGATAATTGCATTCATGTAAATACAAGTTGTATATGGTGATAATACCAATAATAACTTGAACCCAGTAAAGACTTTTTAGTGATTTAAACTTTGATGATTGACGAACATTTGATATCAAATCTTATGGAATTAATGATCTCCAGTGCTGCATTTTACGAAGAATAAAATTACTAATTACTAATTTTATTGTGAGAGAATATAATGATTGACTATATAATATTGTATATTTGTTGGAGTAGTAATTCCTTGTAAATAATATTCTTTGTGTATGTTCTCTTTTTATTAAATGCGTTTGATTTGACGACGTAAAGGAAACGTCATAAATATGAGTAAGAAACAAAAATTAAAGAAGTGTCAATATTGTTTGTCTATGTTGTAAGAATATTGTTGACGGACATAAGTAAGATGAGAAAAACGTTCTATATATATTAATAAAATTTTAAATTAAAAATAAAAAAAAGTTTCACACGTTAGTTGTAAAATTATAGTATATGTTTGTTAAGGTTTAAAGATTTTGAAAATTTTGGTAAAATGTGTAGTTGAAAAGTTGATAAAAGTTTTAGGTCCCACAAAATATGAGGTTGAAAATGAATTTGAGAATTTTTTTTTTAAAAAAAAAACTGAACCAAACATGCTCGTAACCACTATAATCAAATGTATTAAAAATAATCTTTTTATCTCAATTTCAGTTTTGACAATCAATATTTGAATTTTAATGCGATAATAAACAAAGTTACAATTTTTCCCATTCATTTTTTTCTTTTTTTTTGGTTGAAACTCATTTCTCATTCATTTCATCTACGTAATGCCAAAAAAAAAAAAATTGAGATCATTTTTTCACCTTCATATTTAATTTAATAGATTAAATGTTTAAAAAATTTAACTGTACATTTAGTAAATTATTGAAACTTTAATGTACAATAATAATTAACAATAAAAAAGTAATAAATAAAATATTAAAAATAATTATACATTAATGAATACTAAGGGTGAATATAAAATTTTAAAAAATTTGTAAGAGTAGAATAGTCCAAAAATATTTTTTATTTTAAGAACTTTTTAGATGTAATATAGGTAGATGAGAACTGTCAAATCAGGTAAGAGGAATGGTCTCTTTTAAATTAAATTTTTTTTACCGTCTAATTCAATACAACATATAAATATCAATACAACAAACATATAAATAATTGAAAAATCACTTAGTAGGCAAAACTATATAAGTGATGCAGGGAAGTTTGAAAGCTTATTTTACTTGAAAGTATAGAAATTGGTGGTTGAAATGATCAACAAAAATTGTTGTATTATCCCCTAAAATTTACACTGAGCGTATGAGAAAAGAAAAAAAAAGAAGTAAAAAATAAAAATTCTCCATTGCAATCATCAAAGAAATAAGACAAGGGGACACAATCAGTGACTTTCAATCACCTAATGACTCAACTAATTGAAGTTTGTAACCTTTATAATTATTGGCATCTACCGAATGGTTTTTACAGCGTATTTTATTAAATTTAAATTATAATCTAAATTGATCAAATATATTTTTATCTGTACATTCTGTAAGACTCACAATTTATAAGTACTTAAAAAATAATTTCAACACTACCAAATACGTACTTAAACTTTAGACGAAGCTCGATTAACATTTACTTTAATGGTGGGATCCAACAAATTTGTCGAGACCTGGTTATTGGTGGATAAGATTGCAACAAGTTCACGCATAGTAGAGCTTTTCTTCGATCTTATTTTCTGTGTCCATTATCATTTGTTCAACAAAGTCTTCATTTCCCTCCTTTCAGAAATGCATTAAAATTAACAGGGGTGATCTCCTATTCTCAATGGACAAGTGCTATCTTACCCACATCCAATGTGACACTTGCTCATTGGATGAATTGTTTACTTATGAGGACAATTCATCCAATGGGCAAGTTATGTGGTCAATTCATACAATGGGCAAGTTCCAAATTAGATTGTAGACAAGATAACACTTGTCCACTAGACGTAAGAGATCACTCCAATTAAAATTAAGGGATTATTTTGTTAAGAAAATATCATATTGACTATGGTTGATTGATAGGTGCACAATTTTTTTGAAACAAAAAGTGTAGACTTTCAAGACAAGGTATGAAAGAAAATTCTATAATACACTACACAAAATTATACAAAAAATAATTAAATATTTGTATTTACTTATTTCTTCTTAAACAGTTTGGAGTTGAATGAGATGACATAAAGTTGACAAATGTGCATATTTTTCATGTACTTGCTTATTTATTTCGTCTAATTCTTTTTTGCATGCATAGTTGAAATTAATTTCAAGGACACTTGGGTATCCAAGACAGTTCATGCTTTCACGTTTTAAAAACTATTACAATAAACAAATTGTTGGACACATTTTTACCTAAAAAAACTTCGCAAAAATTCTCTTCCATCGAGACATTTGTAAGTTGTAACTATTTGATACACACTTAATTGTCGTATCAATATACTTAATTGGCGTGTGTATTCGTGTTAAGGGCATTTTTTTAGTATTTTTTATTGAAATTGACAATTTTCATAATATTTGTTAAAAGTTGCCACTTCATAAAAAGGACATTGCACGGTGGTCATTTCCTACAATTTTCCTTAAAGCTTAGGGTACAAATCCCGTTTGTATGAGTTGCAATAGAAGTAATTGTAAAAGATTAAGAGTTTGTTATTCATATGATTATAGTTTTTAGTAATACAAATCTTACTAGTAGAGTTTTGGAAGTATAGTTTTTGTTAAAAAATTGTTGATTGTTGACCGTAAATAAAAAAAAATGCTATAAATAATAAATTGAGTGTTCGACTGCATAACTATAAAAATAATTTTGTATAATAACTATTACAATTAGTATTTTAATTAAATTATGATAACATAATTATTTTAGTATATATCATATTACTTAAAAGTAATTAATTTAAATAATATGTAATTTGTATTATATTATTTAGGGAAATTGACATTTGTGAGCAAATGGTCTCTAACCTTTCATTTTTTGCGGAATGATCCATAACCTTTCCATTTAGGTGCGCAATTGGTCCTTTTTTTACGGATTCTGTTAAAAATCCGATAAAATCTATCCATTTAGGTGCGCAAATGGTCCCTCTCATTTTTTTTTTGTCTTTATTAGTATGGGTAAAATTGTCAAGTTACATTTTTTTTTCTTTCTTTCAATTGGCGCAAATGGTCCCTAACCTTTACCTTTGTTTTTCTGTGCAAATAGTCCCTAACATATATGTTTTGGTGCACAATTGGTCCTTATTTGATGAAAAAGACAAAAATATCCTTAGTTTTAATTTAAAAAATTGCATTTGGATTCATAACCTTTGTAAAAACTGAAAATGGGTCCGATACTTTAATTTTTTTTTATTAAAAATTAAAAGAAACTAACAAATTGATAATATACTAAATTATTTTGTATATTTTATGAACTATTATAAAATAACTAAAATTTAAGCTCATAATTATCAACAAATGTGCTAATTAAAATTATTTATTATTGAAGCCAAGAGAATCGAAACCGTACCCGCCATCGCTATCTCAGTCAACGGCACATTAAAAATTCTGATGACACCCAACACCGCCACCACTTCCCCAGAAACCGCAGGGGATGGGGCTCGTAAACGACGTAAAAGGGCTTCAAGCAGTGAGTTTTATAATGTCACAGATTCTTCCAATTTTGCCTTTGTAGCAACCATTGCACTGCAAGGAATTGTCCTGGTATTTCCAAGTGGTACATTTTTCATGATCCCACCTATGGGTGGCATCGCTGCAATCACGGCTACTGGACCGTCTAATCAACCCCAGTTTTGGGCCATACCTGTACCATTACACCAGTTTTCAACATTTTCGGGAGGCCCATATGGAATTTCATCCCGGCAATGCAAGCGGGAATGAATGTGAGTTTTAGTACTAGCACCACCACTACCTCTACTAATCCAACAGCCATGGTTGGTAGTGTGGTGGTGGCTGATAACACTAAAAGTGGTGAAAACTTTGGTGGGAAGATTTCAACAACATGGCACCAAGTTTAAGTTCTATATCAAGTACAACCACAGTAACCACTGGTACAGCAAATGCTACACAAATGCTTAGGAACTTTTCACTGGAGATTTATGACAAGAAGGAGCTTCAGTTTATGGTGGGTTCAGGGCCCGGAAATATTGAACAAACCCCGTCTTCCAAACCCCGATGGCTCAAAATTAGGGTTTTAGTCCACAAATTTATTTAGTGCTTTTTATTTTCTGATTTTCTGATTTAAATAATATGATTACTTAATAATAATAAAATAATTTTAATTAGCATATTTGTTAATAATTATGAGCTTAAATTTTAGTTATTTTATAATAGTTCATAAAATATACAAAATAATTTAGTATATTATCAATTTGTTAGTTTATTTTAATTTTTAATACAAAAATTAAAGTATCAGACTCATTTTCAATTTTTGCAAATGTTATGAATCCAATTACAATTTTTTTTTAATTAAAACTAAGGATATTTTTTCTTTTTATCAAATAAGGACTAATTGCATACCAAAACATATAAGTTATAGGCTATTTGCACCAAAAAATAAAGGTAAAGGTTAGGGACCATTTGCGCCAATTGAAACAAAGAAAAAACAATGTAATTTGACAATTTTACCACCATTAATAAAGACAAAAAAATGAGAGAGACCATTTGCGCAATTAAATAGATAGGTTTTAACAGATTTTTAACGGAATCCGTCAAAAAGAACCAATTGTGCACCTAAATGGATAGGTTAGGGACCATTCCACCAAAAATAAAAGATTAGGGACCATTTGCGCACTAATGTTATACGTTAGGGACCATTTGCACCAATTTTCCTATTATTTAACACGTCAACATATATTTTTCACTTTATATAAATATATGAAGTGAAAATTTGATATAAGTAATTAACGTGGTAAATAAATTAATATCTATTTTGATGTATTAATCGTAATTTTGTTAATTTTTAAATTTTATTAAATGTTAATTGTAACTTCTTGTAAATGTTCAATTAGAGCTTTTTAAATAATCTCAAATTTGGAATTTCTCTAAAATAGTTTTTTAAGTTATTTTTCAGTCCAAAAGTGCTTATTGACTTTAGCCAAACAACCATAAAAATAACGAGTTGATTACACTAATCGTTCTCATTCTTTCAGGTTTGTAACAATATCATCATCATTCAATTATATTCGCAGATATCGTCTCCATTCATTCAGGTTTGTAACGATATCATCCTCATTCAATTTTATTCGCAGATTTTTCAATTTACTCTTGATTAATTTAAAAACTTTTAAAATTGGTTTAGTTAAATCTTAATTAATTAAGGCCTTTAAAATTCTTTACCTATATACATCTACATATAAAAGGCCCTAAAAGGGATAAACATTTTTGGACCAAATATCCTCACTCATATTTTAGATTTTTCAATTTACCCTTGATTAATTTAAAAAGCTTTTAAAATTGGCATTTAAAATTCATCACCTATACATCTACACTCACCTCTTCATGAATTGAATATAATTAATTGGAAATACTAGCGACCACCCGATTGATGGTGAAAAAGTTTTCTAAAAGAGAGTAGAGTACCCAAAACTTGATGCAACTCTTTCTAAAAAGTTGATTAAAATCGAGGGTTGTGATCAAATACTATAGAATTAAAGATACATAAATGATTACAAAAGCACGTGCAACGCACACGTGTCTAACTAGTAAATTAAAATGATAGAAAAAAGAAAATACACTAGAAAAATTATAATTGAGACACTAACCTTTTCAAAAATACAAATAAATCATAAACATTTTTATTTATTTTTATTTATAGATTTTCACTTAAAATAATAAAAAATATTTTATCAAGTCCCAAAACTTCTAATTATGTTCACCGAAAAGACATTTGGAGTCTCAATAGATTTCGTCCAATGGTCTGTTAATTGACAAAATAAAAAACTATACCCGTTATCTAAAATTGACCAATTTAACAAATACAAAATAATTTATTATATTATATTATTCAAAATAGTTTTTTGAAAAAAGATCAAAATTGAAATGCACGGGTATTTGGGACGACTGCTAAGGTGGCTTTTGCTGGGCCCCCTTGGTGACGTGTAATTCTCGCCATATCCTGATGGTAACAATTTTATCTGCTTTTTAAAAGATCAAAATTGAAATGCACAATGGCCTCTAAGCTAGCTAATCTCAAAAATCCCAATGAGTAGATGACATATGGACTAGAATTGAAAGGATTAACTTTGATCTTGTCCAACGGCTAGCTACACAAAGTTAACACAAAAATTCATTGTAACACAAAACTATATCAGGCCATGATAAGGTGTTTCAGTTTGCTAGGGGGATTATATAATTGAAATGGACATTTGTAAGCTCTTGAACAAGGCGATCACAAGGCTATTGGAGCTATTAAAATTGGAATTCCTCATGCTGGAATTTAGGGCTTGTGCACCGCCATTCATGGCTCATTCTGTTGGTTTCGGTTGGTTAAACTTGACACAAACTTATACAAACTAGATTAGCTACATGGAACAATTTCAAAACGTTACGATGGAATGGTCTACCACATAGGATAAATTGCTATTTTTAAAATCAACTCGTTTTTACAATTTCGAACTAAAAAAAACAACCAAGTTTCACAGTCAATTGAATTAAAATGCCTAGAACCAAAAATTCGTCTGTCACTTGCAAGTTCTTTTCCAATTAACGTCTAAAATTACTTTACATAAGATTTTCGTAATCGATGTTACAGTTCGATAATAATTTCAATGATAGTAATGAGTTTATTGACCAGATGGACTTTTACCACCCAAATTTAGTAATGTCTCTACGTCAGCAAATGAGGAACAAGTGAGTCCTTGCCTCAACCTTTCGTGGCGATCAAAGTCCCAAATTACGATGAATGAAAGGAGCATGCACGATAATGTCATGACAAACAAAGCCCATGAAAGGCTTCGCACATCTTGACTAACCAATGTCCCTTTTCAACTACTTACACTCTGCGTATTTCCCTAAGTAATATGATATTTTGGGAAACCAGAGAGATAATTCGAAAGAAATCATATTTGATTGACAGACAGACTCCTACAAGGAAACCCCGTCTCAATCTCCTAATAGTTGGCAATGCAATATTGGAAATCAACTCAGATTGTGACTGAAATCTAGGAGATTACGTTCACACTCAATTACCACTTATCCTATAAGGAATGAGAATCTCATTAGATGTCTAATTGATTGCTTCTCTAAATTAATTAGAATTCTCTCTATAAATACTATACTTATGTTCATTCCAAGGTACGAATTATTCTCGACCCTAAACTTTATTCAAATCTCTACATACTTGTCTCTCTCTCTCTCTCTCTCTCTCTCTCTCTCTCTCTCTCTCTCACACACACACACACACACACACACACACACACACACACACACACACACACACACACACACATATATATATATATATATATATATATATATATTCTCCCATATACTTTGTATCGGCAGTTGACTTGATCGTCGGAGTACCAATGATCGCCAGCTCTTTATTCTCCAGTGATCTTGGTGTCTAACGATTGTCCAAATGTGCAGGTAACATACAGGCTGGCAGAGGATTGATTGAAGATCATTTCACACGTGGATAGTCCAAATTTCGAGGTCAATAGATTGGCAATGTCTATAAGAATCTAAAAATATGTTAGACCAACAAACTTGTGCTAGAGAACCTCCTATTTTTCAAAGAGCTGAAAACTAGAGAGCTCTCTACCGGCTTCAAAATGCCTCCTATAAAGAAATACAATGGATGGCACAACCCCACGGATCATATCAATGTGTAAAAGACAAGGCACCAAGGCTACATCCGAGCGGTCAAATACAAAAACTTTCATACCACCTTCATCTCCGATGCGAAGACATGGTACAACAAGTTGATGTCCGAGAACATCAAAAGTTGACCAGAACTGAAGTAGAAGTTGGTTTATTCAGACCAAACTCAGTCCGAGTGTCTACCTGGACAACCCGCAATCATCCTTCCACCGCTGGTTCCTCCTTCCAGGGTAATATCTACTGAACTCGAGACAATAATACAGAAGATTATCCAGAGATACATGAACTGGTTGATTAGGAATATCGGTGGAAGGGAGAAGGGCGTCGGTCAGCTCGTGGAGGCCAAGGACCTCCCAAATTTGGGTGAGAATCCCAACCTCAACGCCTGGACGACCGTCCTCATTGCAAAGATAGAAAAAATGACAAAAACATTGACCCGCCCAGGCAAGATGGAGGGCCTTATGTCGGAGGGGCCCCTGTCTGCGAGATCAAAACCATAATCAGTGGGCCTTATGTCGGGGGCCACATGATGAACTAACAAAAAATTTATGCTAAAGCAGCGCAGAAGAAGTAAGTAGAAAGCTGGCAAGTTCATGGACACTAGCCCAGGGTCTATCCATAACATTCACGAAGGAGAATGAGGTTGGTGTCCATCAACTACACTGTGATGCCCTGGTAATACGCACCAAAACGGACTAGGCAGAATGTTGGTCGACGATGGTAGCATAGTGAATATCCTATTTGGTATCGACTTCGATCAAATAGAGGTAGACCACAAGTTGACGACCAAAGATTTGCAAGCAGTCACCTCTATTCACCACGTGGCGAAGAAATTCTCAACACCAGGTCGAGTTTCCAAGTTCCAAGATAATCAAACAAGCTAGGACGTGTTACATGAACACACTTTATAAAGCAACAACGTGCAAAGATGCAACCTTCGGTCATGACAATACGAACCAAGGCAATAGACATTGAGCAAGAAAATATGAAGAGGATATGGTCTTTGATGAGGACCTCGACCCACAGATTATAAGTTCAGATTTACTAGCTTCGCTGGTAGAGGATTTACAAACATTCCCACTAATCCCATCGGACCCCTCACAAATACTACAGTTGGGACGGATGCTGGAAGGAGAGACGAAGGAAAACTAAAATAGTTCTTGCGAGAGAACATAGATGTCTTCGCTTGGAAGTATTCTGACATGGTAGGGATAAGCCCATCCATAGCTTGCCACGTCCTGAAGGTAGATCTAAATATATATCTCAAGATACATAAGAAGAGATCACTGAGCACCGAGAGGTATAACACCTTGAAACAAGAAGTAGACAAGTTGCTGGCCAACAGATTCATCAAGGAAGCAGTCTATCCACATTGGGTATCTAACTTGTTTTGGTAAATAAGAATAATCACAAGTATAGGGTGTGCATAGAGTTCTCCAACTTGAACCAAACATACCCCCAAAGACAGTTTAAACTACTTAGCTTCATGGACACCTACTATTGTTACAATCAGATCTCCATGTTCAATGGGAATGAAGAGCACCCTTTGTTCATAATAGATCGAGGTCTATATTGTTACAAGGTGATGCCATTTGGCCTAAAGAATGTCAGAGCTTCATATCAGGGTTAGTTAACTGTATGTTTGCAGAACATATTGGGAACACAATAAAGGTCTACATCGATGACATGCTCGTAAAGAATATGGACGCCTAAGATCACATTATGCACTTGGAGGAGATATTCAAGATTCTTCGCAAATACCATATAAAACTCAATCCTTTGAAATGTGCTTTTGGAGTCGCATTTGGAAAATTCTTGAGATATATGGTAAATCAGCGTGGAATTGAGGCTAGCCCTGAAAAATCAGAGAACTCATTGACATGCACTCTCTATACTCGCCAAAAGAAGTCCAGAGCCTTATAGGAAAGTTGGCAGCTCTAAACCGATTTATATCAAAGGCAACTAATCTTTGCCAACCTTTCTTCTAGACCATCAAGAGGGAGAGAGGTGGAGAAAAAAGCATAAGTAGACATAAGAATATGAGGGTACCCTTTGGAAGCTCAAGGATCTCCTCGGTAGAGCCCCGTTACTCTAAGCCAAAGTCTAGAGAAAGATTGTTGATCTACCTAGCAGTATCTGAGAAAATTTGTATGCTCGGTACTAATTTACGAAGAAGGCCCAACGCAGCTCTCGATCAACTATGTTATTAAGGCTCTACAAGGCACAGAAACGAGATACCCAGACATGGAGAAGCTCGCCTTGTCCTTGATCGTCATATCAAGGAAGCTTCAGCCATACTTCTATGTACATAGTTTAGACATCCTGACTAACTTCCCGTTAAGACACATCTTCCAAAAACGAGAAAACTCTGAGAAGTTGATGAAATGGTCTATAGAGCTCAGCAAATTCAAGATCTCCTACAAATCTAAGACATCGATAAAAGGCCAGGCATTAGCAAATTTTATGGCCGAATTCACCCACATTTCAGAAGGATTAAAGGCGATCGAACTCGAGGAGGTACCAACATAGAAGTCGTATGTTGATGGATCTTCAAGCGACGCCGGGACAGGGATTCTATTAATCAGTCCCGACAGTCACAACCTCAACAATGCACTTTGCCTCGAGTTTAAAGCCTCCAAGAATGCAGCTGAGTATGAAGCACTCCTAGTAGGCTTAAGGTTAGTACGAGAGATAAAAGCACAAAGAATCCAAGTCTATAGCGACAAACAGTTAGTGGTCAGTTAGGTTAATAGAATTTTCATGAGAAAACAACAACTCATGGACTTCATGTGGTAATTTGAAAATTTTGAGCTACTCCAGATCTTAAGAACCAAGAACAATTATGTCGATGCTCTTTCGAAGTTGGTAAGCTCCCGGGATTCAGACTTAATGAGGGTCATCCTAGTAGAAAAGCTCTCTTGGCCCACGATCGAAGAGCCTTCAGTACCAAATTCCATGGAAATTAGCAAATCTACCAGTTGGATGAAAGAAATCATCGTATACCTGACTAATCAGACACTACCAGCCAATAAGGAAGAAGCTCGCAAGCTTCAGAGAAGGGCCACAAAGTTTATTTTCCAGGACAAGATCCTTTATAAACGAGGATTCAGTTTGCCACTTCTATGATGTGTTGCTAAGAACGAGGTTGATTATATCATGCAAAAAATCTACGAAGGAGTTTGTGAAAATCATACGAGAGTGATGGTTCTAGCACAGAAGGCCCTAAAGTAAAGATATTATTAACCCAGTCACCAACCCATGGCCTTTCGCCAAATGGAGGATAGACTTCATTGGTCCTCTCCCAATAGGGAAATGTGGAGTCAAGTTTGCTATAGTAGCCATGGACTATTTCACTAAGTGGTTTGAGGCCGAACCTCTAGCGAAGATAACCGAGGTCAATGGGTGGAAATTTGTATGGAAGAACATAATATGTCACTTCAAAATCCCACACTCCCTGGTCTTAGACAACGGGATCCAGTTCGCTGGAAAGAAATTCAACTCAAATTGTGAAGAGCTCGACATTCGAAGAGATTTCTCCACTCCCTATTACCTACAATCCAACGGACATGTAGATGCTGTCAAAAAAATTATAAACCATACTCTAAAGAGGAAGTTGGAGTCTGTTAAAGAGGTATGGGTAGATGAGCTTCTCGAGGTTGTTTGGTCATACCGGACTATTTTCCAAGTGGCAACTAGTGAAACCCCGTTCGAATCAAATTCTTTCATCAAGTTTAATCATGTTGTCTGGTCATACCAGACTATTTTCAAGGTTAATCATATTCAAAGTCCATCTGATTTCGAATCAAATTCTTTCATCAAGAATACATTCTTCAGTAATGATGCAGTAAGTGAGTATGGTTCACGGCCAACTCCCTATCTCGTTGGGTAAACTATTTAACGCATGCAACTATTACTTAAAGTGACGATGCAGCGAAGAAGTATGGTCCACTGCCAACTCCCTACCTTGTTGGGTAAACTATTTAATGTGTGCAACTGTCACTTAAAGCGACGATGCAGTGAGGAAGTATGATTTGCTGCCAACTCCCTACCTTGCTGGGTAAACTATTTAACGCTTGCAACTATCATTTAAAGTAATGATGCAATGAGGGAGTATGGTTTGCGGCCAACTCCTTACCTCGCTGGGTAAACTATTTAACATATAGAACTATCACTTAAAGTGACGATGCAATGAAACAGTTCATGACCAGTTCCTTAACTCGATGGGTACACTGCTTAATGCACATGGTCATAAATTAGGTAAATAAAGTAGCAGAAGAATATAGTTCACAACCGACTCCTTAACTCGCTGGATAAACTACTTAAGGTGCACAGTCACAAGATAAACTTACGAGGTTGTGAAGAAAATAGGTTAAAGATGTTGATCAGATTTTAAATGAAGGTATTTACCTCGTTCAAGTTAGAAGAAATATGGAATTTATCTCCGTGAAAGTTAGATGGGTGCATTTGAAGCATTTAATTATCAATCAACGTACAAGGCAGCGATGGTTTAAGAAATATGTGAAACAATAACACTTGGAGATAAACGATAGAGACAAACATTCATTTACACAAGCTACAATGAATGCTATTGGGAGCGCAGAATAAGACACTTGGAAGAAAACAAGGCACTTTTCCATTGATAAATTTGGAAATTACAAGAAACAAAAGAAGATGCGAAAAGAACCCTACTGCCATGCTGCCTCATTAGGGTTAGTACAAGAAGGAGCATCTACGACTGAAGGCATAGTGGGAGCTTCAGCTGGAGGACGGGCGTTTGGAGTAAAGGACGAGATGGAGCCCTGGGCTTCAGAAGGTCAAGGAGATTTGGCCAATAGAAATGAGAGATTTCATCCTGGATGAATGGCACGAATTCTCTCAGTAAGTTGGTCTCCGCCAGCTTCCACAAAGCGCATAGCAAGTCGCGCATAATCAGGCGTTGTAGCAAAATTTTTGTTGTACATCCTCACAGCCTTAGCTTCGGCTTTAGCCACAGACTTCTTCATATTGACCAACTTTGCCTTGGCCACCTCTACTTCCTCCCTAGCCTCAGCCAACTGCTTTTCTTTCTCAAGAACTATGGCATCAAAATTGTGGTTGACCAAGACAATGGTGTCTTCAGCCACCGTGGCCCGTTCTTCAGTCCACTTCTGGGCAACCTCATTATTCATCCTCTGACTCTGGGTTGCCAATGCCCTACTCTCCATCTATCGTACATCCTCAGTAACGGGCTCAAGATTTATTTTTAGAACGACCTCAATTGAAGTCAAAGCCTCCACCTTAGATCGAAGAGCCTCATTCTCTGAACCCAATTTCATGTTCGTCGAACCCATAGCTTTCAGGTCCTCACAAAGTTTCTTTGAATTGGCTCTAGCCTTCTCAAACGTCTCCTTAAAGCTAGTCAAAATACTATAGAGTTCGTTATTGATGACAAATCCCTAGGCAGTGTTCAATGTAGCCTGCTCGATGGCTCTCTCCTAGGTGGACGTCCAAAACTTGTACACACACGTTGTCACCACTGTCGAAGGTGAATGCATCATTTCAAGTACCGATAGGTCAAGCTCCTCGCAACGAGACTTGATGTTGACACACTCTGTTCACCCAGAGGAAGCTGAGGTAGGTTTGGCAAGTGCGGTGCCCTGAGAGTAGTTTAACCCAAAACAGCGAGTCTCCTTACTTCACCAGGCTCGGTGGGTGTTCCTCATTAGGCCCTCGTAAGTTGATGGGGTCGGTCTCCTGTTATATTCACATGCCTTACCCTCTTCATCAATGACCTTCTTTCCTTTATCTAGTTGACCGTTGGTCTAGGAGGAATACAGAGTTGGACCTTGAGAAGATAGAGATAGAGATGATATGGTCATTGTTGGAACTAGGACCAAGGACGGGACAGAGACCGAAGACGACGGTGGCACCGTCTAGAGAGTCAAAAAGACGAGGCAGTGCCACCCACATCATCTCTATCCCATCCACATAAAAGACAAAGATGTTTTAGAAGGTGTACTTAGTTGCAAAAAACAAGAAAATCAATTAAACTCGCAAGAAAGGCCGAACACGTTGGTAACAAAAAAAAGGATAGATGACTTACCAATTAGAAGGTAGCGGATCAAGTAACTGTTATTCCTAAGAAAGTTAGTGAGGCTCCAAAACTCACTGGTAAGGCTACAAATTTGATCCCATCGTGCCTTGAGCGGAGCTTGATCTTTCTTAGAGATGGGTGGCCTCCTACATGCTACAAAGATAAGAAAATGAATTGAGTCAAGAACAATAAAAAAATCGACAAGAAAATGAATTGAGTCAAGAACAATAAAAAAATCGACAATGATGGAGACAAAACTCACCGAGTATCCCAAAACTGTGAGGAAACCTAACATCAAAGCATGGGTCGTTCTACCTAGTCTCCCAGTCACCCCCAGTGGGCCTCCTTCTAGCAATGGACTTTATTGGGACTCTCGGTTGCAGGGCCCCACCTTTTACTAGGCATCGGGGACATGTTATACCACCCAACATACATACAAGGACGGTATACAGTCTCAAACACCCTTGCCAGAAGGTCTTCCTCGTCTCTGGTGATTCACTAGAGCAAAAAGGAGGCCATGGATAGTACAGATTTTGAGGTCAATAGATTTCAAGACCACCATTTGACCCCAACTGTTTGGAGTGATCTGGGCAAGAGCAAGGTTGAAATCTCTCGGTACGTTACAGAAAAATGGGTGAATGGAAACCGAAGTCCCTGCTGCATCACGTGTTCGTGAATGGTGACAAAATCCTCATATGGGTCATTCATTCACTCATGAGGAAGAGAGCCCAGAGAATCACTGATACAATAGTGAGATAGGTGAGTCTAATGGTCTCCAGATGTGCTTCGGTCATTTTACTCTTGATAAGTACAGCGGATGTGGCTGAGTTCGTCAGCTTTTCATCAAGATGGCCGTCAGTCCAGCGATGGCCTCATCTCAAGGACCCCAGCGCCTCACTGTCCCTTGCTGGCCTTTGTTTTCACCTTCTCCGCGCCAGTACCTCCACTTGTGGAGGCCACCGGATAAAAGACAACAGTGCGCCTCTGCTCTACCTCCTGGATATCTGAGAAAAATAAGACTTTATCCCTTATATCAAGATTGGTGTCAGGGGCCGATTTGTTCTGGGAATCTTCATTCTTAGAAGACATCGTTGGGTAACTTTCTCAGAAAAATCACACAAAATTGTAAAAGCTGTCGGAGAAGACGATACAGGGGGTGGCCAGAGTAAGAGACTAGGAAGATAAAGAGTACTATGTAAAGGAGAAGGTAAGACCTCTCTCACCACAACTGTTGATTCTAGCCACAAAAAGCTAGACCGTTGGACAGAGAGGACGCATGGCAAGACATGGCATAAAGGCGAGAACTTGGAAAACATGTGATTTGATTAATAAGGGTTGACGCGCTTCACGTGTGCCTCCAAGCCTGCCTCAACACTCCAATGGCAATAATGTCAATGATGGCACTGACATTTCAAGCAACGTGAAGGCTGCGCCATTATTGCCCGTCTTTAAAGCATGATGGGATTAATAACCTATCAAATTCAAATATTGACAACCCAGCTCAGATAGAAACACTTGGATCCCCACCCATTCGAACTTCCATAAAAATTTCCAAGTTAAAGCCCTTGCCTACTATGAATAAACAAACCTCGAGCTTGGGAGATTGTATACATCTGCAAAGAACTCTTTTAGCAAATGGCTTCGACAAAGGTTCGCTATTGCATAGGCCTTTGTCCTCGCAAAAACAAAAAAAAAACAACACAGATTCACTTTCTTAAGTTGTACGCTAGTATAAATATTAGACTTGGACGTGGGGGACTATTGTTATCATCTAAATTTGGTAAGGCATCTACGTCAGCAAATGGGGGCCCGATGAGGGCCTCATAGGTCATCACCTGAACCTTCCATGGTGGTCAAAGTCCCAAATTATGATGAAAGGACCTCACACGATAATGTCTTAACAAACGATGCCCATGAAAGGCTTCACACATCTTGACTAACTAGTGTCCTTCACCAGCTACTTACACTCCACGGAATTTCCTAAGCAATCTGATATTTTTGGAAACCAAAGAGATAATTCGAAAGAAATCATATTTGATTAATAGACAGACTCCCACAAGGAAACCCATCTAAACCTTCTGATAATTGACAATGCAATATTGGAAATCAACTCTGATTGTGACTGAAATCTAGGAGATTATGTTCACATTCAAATATCTTTTATCCTATAAAGAAGATGAATCTCATTAGATGTCTAATTGATTGCTTCCCTGAATCAATTAGATTGCTCCCCCTATAAATACCACATTTATGTTCATTCTAATGTACGTATTATTCTCTATCTTAAACTCCATTCAAATCTTTATTTGCTCGTCTCTCTCATATCCATATATATTCTCATATATACTTTATACCGACAGAACGATCGTCGGTCCTTTTTTCTCTAGTGATCTTGGCGTATAACGATTGTCCAAGTGTGCAGGTAACATACAGGCTGGTATAGAATTGGTTGAAAATCTGTTGACACGTGGATAGTACAAATTTCGAGGTCAACAAGGATAATAAATTTTAAGTATAGAGCTAATTCCGTAAGAAAATTAAGCTCGAAAACCAAATTAAGGTACAACTATAACTTCAGTGCCGAAACAAAATTTTAATTCTGAGACTCAAATACAATAAAATAAAAATTGAAGATTTTAATAGTACGTTACGTATATTAATGGAAAATTGGCGTAAATGATCCCTAACTTTTATTTTCAGTGCGGAAATAGTTTATAACCTTTGGTTTTTAGCACAAAAGTCCATAACCTATGTGTTTTGGTTCGCAATTAGTCCTTATTTAATGGAAAAAATAAATATACCCTTAGTTTTAATTAAATAAAATTACAATTAGATTTCTAACATTTGCAAAGTATGCAAATAGGTCCAGTACATTAAATAATATTTAATATAGCATATTAAATATATCACTATGGTCATGTCAATTAAATTTAAAAAATAAAAATAAAATTATTGCACTTTAAGTATATGTAATTGCTATGTGATGTGAAAAAATTGAATAAAAATTATGTTAAATAAAAATAAATTGCCAATATAATTTTATGACATTGAATCAATCTTATTATATTTTTTTTAAATTAAAAAAAATTAATTTACACATTATGTGTTCTTTTATTTTTGAACATTAAGAAAACGATAAATTAAAATATGAAGAATATAATTTAAGTTCTAATATTTGTAGTTAATAAAGGAATATGTCAACTAAATAAAAATATTTGAGCATCAAACTTGTGACAAAGTTAATTTTCATTTTATGTTGTAACGATAAAATTAAAGTTTAAAATTTAAATAATATGATTACTTAATAATAAAAAATTAATTTTAACTAACATGTTTGTTAATAATTATGAACTTAAATTTTAGTTATTTTATAATAGTTCGTAAAATAGACAAAATAATTTGTTAGTATATTATCAATTTGTTAGTTTTCTTTAATTAACAAAAATAAAAATATCGAATATGTATGTACTTTTTGCAAATGTTGAAAATCTAATTGAAATTTTTTCTAATTAAAAATAAGGGCAAATTTATCTTTTTCATCAAATAAGAACCAATTACGCAACAAAATACATAGATTAGGAATTTTTGTGCAAAAAATAAAAATTAGAGATTATTTCCTCACTTAGAAAAAATATGAGGGACCATTTACGACAATTTTCCTGTATTAATAGGTTTCGTTTATTTTATAGGGCTGGTAGATGCTGGGTCCTTTTCATTTCACCTGCCTGTTGTCATTTCATGAATTGCCAGTCTTAAATGTTAACTTTATATTTAGAGCTTGTTTGGTGTAATTTTTTTTTTTTTTTCAAAAAATAGGTTTTTTTTTATTATTTTATTGACTTTTCAAACTTTTTTGTAGTGTAAAAAATTTGAAAAATAAAAAATAATGGATAAAAAATAGATTTTTTTGAAAAAAATAGTTACCGAACAAGCAATTAGTTGGTATTTGAATTACTTATGAGATTGACATCGCAAATCTGATGCATGTCATGTGGAGCATTTCATGACAATGTTTATTGGGTAAGCTTAAGAAATTTTAGTTCATTTTCTTGAATGCTCGGAATTCATATCATAAAATAATGGGAAATTGGTGCAAATGGTTCCTCACCTTTGTCTTCAGTACAAAAGTCATCCTAAATGTTTATTTTTGACACAAAAAATCCTTAACCTATGTATTTTAGTCCACAATTAGTCCTTATATGATAAAAAAGACAAATATATCTTTAATTTTAATTAGAAAAAAATTGTAATTTGATTTCTAATCATTGTAAAATGTGCAAATGGGTCAGATAATTTTATTTTTTTTTATAAAAACATTAAAAAAAACTAACGAGTACTTGTTTTTTTTAATTAACACTTTATTGTATAAATTGAAAGAGTACTAAAGTGTTTGTATATTTTAGGAACTATTATAAAATAATTAAAATTTAAGCTCACAATTATTAATAAATATGTTAAATAAAATTATTTTATTATTATTAAGTGATTATATTATTTAAATTTTAAAATTTTATTTTATTGTTACAACATAAAAAGAAAAATAATTTTGTCCTAAATTTGATGTTCAAATACTTTTATTTAATTGAACTATTTATTTATTAACTAAAAATAAAATACACATAATGTGTAAATTATTTTTTATTAGTATTTTTATGTTCAAAAAATAATATAAAATTAGTTCAATGTCATAATATTATTTTAACTTAAAATTATATACGCCATAATAAGATTGGTTCTTTATGAAACCTCTAACCTGTATTAAATTTCATTTTTTTTATGACTCAGGTATCCAAGTTTCGCATGACTAAACTTGTATTAAATTTTTTTCTTGATTTGGGCCATTATTGCTCGTAGCATAAATGCATTTCAATTCACTAAAATTTCATTATTTCATTAACAACTCCAACAAAGCCAATAGAAAGGGGTAGTTGAAATGGCTGCGGGGGTGCGGGGGGGAGTTGGGGTAGAAGAAGACAATGCTATAAAAATAGTATTTTTTTTAAAAGAGAATTTGGTACAAATGGTTCGTATGCATTGTCTTCGGTGCGAAAATATTTTCTAACGTTTGTATTTTTTATATGAATATTCCCAACTTATGTGTTTTGATGCGAAATTGATTATTATTTGATTAAAAATATGAATATATTCTTAATTTTAATTAAAAAATTGCAGTTGAGTTCTTAACATTTGTAAAATGTGCAAACGAGTGTGGTACTTTTATTTTTTATAAAAAATTAAGAAAACTAAAGAGTTTTCTATTTTTTATTTTAATTTACCTTTTTAAAATGGAAAATTTTATTTATGGGCCATTTTTCATTTAGCTATAAAATGGGGCCATTTAAAAAAATTCGCTTAAATTTTAGGACCAATTCTTATTCTATCTTATTCAAACAATTTATCACAAGTCCCTGTCTCACTGTCTGTGTATTTTATCTTATTCAAACTATTTATCACAAGTCCCTGTCTGTGTGTTCTTGTTCGTAGCCAAATAAACTCAAAATCTCAGCTGAATCACTAGCAATTTCTCTGTTTAGCCATGGAAAATCTAAACTATTATCTTCTTGTATTACCTTTAGTTTTCTTCATGATATTGAAATACTTGATAGTCAATCCCCATCAAAAGTCACCACCAAGTCCACTAGCACTTCCAATAATTGGCCATCTTCACCTTATCAGGAATTCCCTCCACCAATCACTAGCTGCTCTATCATCACGTTATGGTCCCATATTTTCTCTCAGATTTGGGTGCATGTCGTTTGTTGTGGTTTCTTCTCCATCTGCCATAGAAGAATGCTTCACAAAAAACGACATAGTATTCGCCAATCGGCCTCGATGTATGGCCGGTGACCGTTTGACGTACAACTATGTAGTCTTGGCATGGTCACCTTATGGCCATTTCTGGAGGATCCTCCGTCGTCTAACCGTCGTTGAGCTTTTCTCTTCACATAGCCTTCAACAGTCTGCGGAAATAAGCGAAGAAGGATTACAATCCCTTCTTCGTGTATTGTTAAAAGCTCAAAGAATGGAACTGAAAGAGTTGATTTGAATTATTTGGTTTCTGCTTTTAGTTTCAATGTTATGATGAGAGTTATTGCTGGAAAATGGTTTATTGAACAGGAAGAAATTGGAACTGAAGTGGGAAAACAGATAGTAAAAGAAATCAGGGGAATTTTCTTTTCAAGTCTGTCACTTAGTGTGTGTGACTTTTTTCCAGTATTGAGGTGGATTGGTTACATGGGCCTGGAGAAAAAAATGATATCACTGCACAAAAAGAGAGATGATTATTTTAAAGTATTGATAGATGAGGTTCAAGGGAATGATACTAGGTTTTCTGATTCCACAAGGGAGAAGAAGAACACTTTGATTAAAACTCTGTTGTCTCTTCAAGAATCAGAACCTGATTTATACACTGATGATGTTATCAAAAGCATTATATTGGTGAGTAATTAATGTTATGTTCTATGTTTTTTTTGTAAAGGATTGATGTTGAGAGTACCTCCTGTTGTTTAGGTGTTGTTTGTAGCAGGAACCGAAACCTCAGCAGCCACAATAGAATGGGCTATGTCACTTCTCTTAGATCACCCGGAGGCATTACATAGGCTAAGAAAAGAAATTGACACCAATGTCGGATATGGGCGCTTGCTAAATGACTCTGATCTTGCTAAACTCCCCTTTCTGCGTTGCGTTGTAAACGAGACTCTAAGATTGTACTCTCCGGTGCCACTGCTTTTGCCTCACTGTTCATCGGAAGATTGCAGCATAGGGGGATACAAAATTCCTATAGACACAATCTTGTTGGTGAATGCTTGGGCTATGCACAGGGATCCAAAGGTGTGGGACGAGCCTGAACGGTTCAAACCAGAGAGATTTGAGGCAATAGAAGTGGAAAGAGAAGGCTTCAAATTTGTGCCTTTTGGAATGGGGAGGAGAGCCTGCCCTGGAGCCAGTATGGGATTGCGAACAGTTTCATTGGCATTAGGTGCATTTGTTCAGTGTTTTGAGTTGGAAAAAGTAGTAGAAAGTAACATGGATATGAACTATAAATCAAAAGTTACAATGCAGAAGGCTACGCCTCTGGAGGCCATGTGCATTCCGCGGCAACATGCTGATAGTCTACTCTCACAACTCTGAAGTTGTTGAACATCGGTTTTCTTATTGCTACTAAAGTCGAGCAATCAAATACTGAGCACTATAGTAGTGCTTTAGTGTCTTCGTATGAGTGATTCTCCATTTCGCGTTGTGTTAAACATAAATAACTGTTGTGCATTCCGTCTAGTAAGAATCAACTTGTTTAATTGGAGATGTAAAATTGCAAAGAAATGTGTAAGATTTTGTTTAACATGGCAATAAGAACTTGATTAGACTTTCGCATTTCTTTCGTCTATCAAACAATTACTATTCTTTATTTTTGTGCTAGCACCACGAATGGACTATAAGTGTTTGATTGGTACGCTGTATTCGCACAATTTGACAAATAATATTCTGATCAATCCAATTCTTGATTGCATCAGAAATCACAATTTCTTCCTCAATGTTGTCGTGGAACTGAGTTTGGAAACAATTAAAGGAGCATGTAAAGATCCTACAAGTCCTAATCTTATCTGCAGAATACATTGGTCATCCAAATTTGGATCTTTCGAGAAAGCTGATGCAATGACCATAGAAGGAAAAAGAAAAGATCGGTCGGGAACAGTTGGGCTCATTTACTAAATTTGGGAAAATGTCATGCTGCCATTTACTTATTAAAAGATGCAGAAAAAAACAAAATCGTAATAGAGCTTTACTTGAGGATTATCGCTTCCTTATCTCAAGACTCTGTTGGAAATGGACCACTTTGGCATAATATTTGGGTGGGACCCAAGCTTCGATTGGTCAAGGTAAATAGTCGATTAAATTCTACGCTTCGAGTAGATGAACGTAGTATATTTAATTGTGCAAAACCATTCCATTATGAATGAGAAATTATGGTTGAAAGTTGGACAATAAATGAGGAATAAAATGGAGAATAATTGGAAAGTGTTTGTCCCACATTGGTTGCAAACTTAAACTTGAACCACTTAATAAACTCAATTTTGGAAATGGGTTTGGGCCCCAAGGGGCACCGCAAGTTTTTAGAGGGGAGAGGATGTAGGCATGCTCATAATCGAGCAAAGCCCACACGCGCGCGCCGTCACCGCCGACCGGCCGGTTCGGGTCGGGCCTTGTCAAACATTAATTTTTTGGATAAATTTTATTCAAATTCATATTAATTTCCCTCCAATGTTCAACCTCCACCTCCATTATCTGTTCAAACCGTCCCTTCCTCATCTATAAAATTGAGTCCTCAGCATAACCTCAGTATAACAGTAAGGATAGAAAAACACATACAGCTTCGTCCATTGCGTACACATACATACAGTTTTCGTCCATTGCATTTCAGTGTCTTCCCTTCGTTCGTTCTTTCATTTTCAGAGAGTACTCCTTCCTATGGTTCGCTGTTCTTGCAGTATAAGGTGCTAATCTGCAAGTTGTTTGATCGTTGTATCTTGGGAGACGCTTTACCATATACCGTAAGCATCGTGTAGCGGGGTAAAAACGTCTTAAGGACAGAGAACATAGTTCTCGCCTCGATCATTATTCTCTTCGATTTCTGTTCTTTTATATTTCTTTCAACCAACATTTATATTTCTGGAAAATAACCTTTTCTGCTCCTGGAAGTAACAATCTTAAGACATTTTTTGGTACTCACTATTCTTAGCCAGATTTCATATCATATATGAGATGGCATTGGTCATATGTCTACTATTTCAGAATAATAATTGTTGGTGTATACAGTTTGGAAGACGTTCAGCTTTGACATATCCCTTTGGAATCTTTTAGTATACACTTTTGTTGCTTGTAATTAAAATCATGCTTACTGCTAATTCATGCCAGTTTTGAAAATCTTACATGCTTATGCTTACTGGTTCAGAAAATCTTCATGCTTAAGTTATGGAACTTTGAAAAACTTTTCATGCTTTCTGTCAACCTTTGATTGCTCTAAGTCAAGTTCCGAAATTTTTTTCTAACATTGCAGTTTCTAGTTTAGTTTACAAAAATGAAACTGTAATTTTTCAAAATTGTATGCTTTGCATTAGATTGTCTTGTTTCTAACATTTGTAGATTTTGGTTCGTGTTCAAAACTGAAATTGTTGATATTAACTTGTTGATCTTCTGTTTTGAAAACAGAAATGGCTAACACTGTTGGGACTAATGCAATTCATCCTAATGTGGCACCTATTGTGATGCCTACTGTGGCAACTACTGTGACGCCTACTGTGGCTGGTCCGTTTGCATCGACTCATATTCTTCACGGAGAGAAACCTGAAAAATTTAATGGAGTCGATTTTAAGAGGTGGCAACAGAAAATGTTGTTTTATCTAACCACGCTGAACTTGGCAAGGTTTCTCACGGAGGATCCTCCTTCTGTTCAACAAGGAGAAAATAATCGAGCTTCGGTTATTGCCTTGGACGCATGGAAACATTCTGATTTTCTATGCAAAAACTATGTACTGAATGGACTAAATGATTCATTATATGGTGTATATAGCATAATGAAATCTGCAAAAGAATTATGAGAATCTTTAGAGAAAAAATATAAAACAGAAGATGCTGGAACTAAAAAGTTTCTTGTCGGTAAATTTCTGGACTATAAAATGATTGACTCTAAATTTTTTATTTCCCAAGTTCAAGATTTGTAGGTACTCCTCCATGATTTACATGCTAAAAAATTGACTGTAAGTGAGTCATTCCAAGTAGCAGCTGTAATTGAGAATATCCCACCTTCATGGAGAGAATTCAAAAATTACCTCAAACACAAGCGTAAGGAAATGAACTTTGAGGAGTTGATTGTGCGCTTGAGGATCGAAGAAGACACTAAAAAGTCTGAAAGTAGGAATGGGGGACCAAGCATGGAAGCTAAGGCAAACATAGCTGAATCAAGTTAAAAAAAACATGAAAAGGAAGCACTCAAGTTATGCTCCTAAGAAAATTGAGAACAACCAGAAGAACAAGAAGTTCAAAGGGGACTGCTACAATTGTGGCAAACCTGGACATCGCTCAATTGACTGTCGCAAGCCTAAAAAACAACATGATCGTGCACATGTAGTTGAAACTGATAATCTGACTGAATGTGTTCAAGAAATGCACCTATCTGCTGTAATATCTGAATGTAATTCTGTTGGAAATCCCAGGGAATGGTGGGTCGACACTGGTGCTACTCGCCACATATGTGCTGAAAAGAACATGTTCTCTGATTACAAAACTATCAACGAAGGAAAACTGTTCATGGGAAATTCCTCGAGCTCAAAGGTTGAAGGACAAGGAAAAGTGACCTTGAAGATGACGTCTGACAAGGAACTCGTCCTCAACAATGTGCTGCATGTACCAGATATTTGAAAAAATCTTGCTTCTGGTTCTCTTCTTAGCAAGAATGGGTTTAAGTTAGTATTTGTATCTGACAAATTTGTACTAACTAAAAATAGAATGTATGTGGAAAAGGGATATATGACTGATGGGATGTTCAAGACGAACGTCCTTACTATTGTACCAAAATTGAACAAGATTAATGAAGCTTCTACTTCTGCGTATATCGTTGAATCTTCTTGTTTATGGCATAACATATTAGGACATGCAAACTTTAAATCTGTGCGCAAATTAATGAACTTAAATTTGCTACCTTCTTTAGGTTTCGATCCTAATCACAAATGCGAAACTTGTGTTGAGACTAAGTTGGCCAAAAGACCGTGTCCTTCTATTGAAAGAAATACTTCACCTTTGGAATTAATTCACAGCGATATATGTGACTTGAAATTTGTACAAACTAAAGGTGGGAAAAAGTATTTCATTACATTTATTGACGATTGCACTCGATATTGCTATGTTTATTTATTAAGAAGCAAAGATGAGACTTTGGAAATGTTTAAACATTATAAGAATGAAGTTGAAAATCAACTTAGCAAAACAATAAAAATTGTTCGAAGTGATAGAGCTGGAGAATATGGAGCGCTGTTTGAAAAATTTTGTTCTGAACAAGGCATTATTCATCAAACAACGGCTCCTTACTTACCTCAATCTAATGGTATTGCAGAACGTAAGAACTGCACGCTTAAAGAAATGATGAATGTTATGTTGATTAGTTCTGGTCTACCCCAGAATTTGTGGGGAGAAGCTATCCTCTCGACAAATCACATTATTAATAAAATACCACACAAAGTAAAGGATGAAACACCTTACAAGTTATGGAAATCTCACAAACCTTCATATAAATACCTGAAAGTGTGGGAGTGTTTGGCAAAGGTAGACATGCCCAAACTTAAACAAATAAAAATAGGATCGAAAACTGTAGATTGCATATTTGTTGGATATGCTCATAACAGTAGTGCATATCGCTTTCTTATGCACAAGTCTAAGATCACTGATATACATGAAGATACGACCGTTGAATCAAGAAATGCAAGTTTCTTCGAACATATCTTTCCTCATAAAGACAAAATTGATGTAAGTTTAACAAAACGAACTTACAATAATCCAAATGATAGTGAAAATGAAGAAGAACCCAGACACAGTAAAAGGGCTAGAAAGTCTACGTCCTTTGGTTCAGAATTTCTAACGTACATGATCAAAAATGAACCTAAGACATTCAGTGAAGCAATGTCAACACCAGAGGCTCCTTTTTGGAAAGAAGCTATTAATAGTGAAATTGAATCAATAATGCAAAATCACACGTGGGAGTTGGTTGATCTCCCACCTGGAAGTAAACCTCTAGGTTGCAAGTGGATTTTTAAGAAAAAGTTAAAATCGGATGGATCTGTTGATAAATACAAGGCTCGTTTGGTAGCAAAAGGATATAGACAAAAAGAAGGTCTTGATTTCTTTGATACTTACTCACCAGCAACAATGATTACTTCGATAAGAATCTTTATTGCAATTGCTGCAATACACATGTCTTAGTATGTATATATGTGGATGATATGCTAATTCTAGGTAGCTATTAGGAATGGCAATGGGGGGGGTCTGGGGTCGGTCGACCCCGCCCCGCCCTGACCTGCAAAATTTTTTACCTGCCCCGACCCGACCCGCCCTGTGACTCGCGAATTCGCAGGGCTGGGCGGGTCAATCTTTTGATCCGCCAACCGCTCTCATGAAACTTTTTTCTTTTATTTTTATAAAATTGAAAAAAAATAATTAAAAAATAAATATTTTTTTAAATATTTATAGTAAACAAAAAAAAATCAAGAATGGGATTGTGGTGTAATGGTTGAGATTTATAGTTTATAATTTCAACCCGGGTTCGATTCTTCATTAGTCCATTTCTAGCAAAGTTTTAATTTATATTCTATTTTATGATTTTACAAAAAAAATCTTGGTGGGGCGGGACAGGGCAGCCCCACGAACTCAACGGGGCAGAAAAACCCGCCCCGGACCCGCCTCTATTACCCGAATAAGTGGGGCGGGACAGCCTGGGGTGGGGTGGGGTGGGGTGGGGTGGGGTGGGTGGGGCAGGGCGCGGGACGAGTTTGGAGCGGTGGGTTTTTTTGCCATTCTTAGTAGCAATCATGATATTATCATGTCCACTAAGAAAATGCTAACAATACATTTTGACATGAAGGACATGGGTGTAACAGATGTAATTCTTGGAATTAAAATTTCTAAAACAGCATATAGCCTTGTTCTCTCACAATCTCATTATGTTGAGTCTGTGCTAAAGAGATTTGAAGTCTTTGATGAAAGTCCAGTCAAAACTCCGGTAGACACGAGTCTATACTTAGCCAAAAATAGAGGTGAACCTATTCATCAATTAAGATATTCTCAGATTATTGGAAGTCTGATGTATCTAATGAACTGTACACGTCCAGATATTGCGTTTGCAGTTAATAAATTGAGTAGGTTCACATGTAATCCAATCAATGATCACTGGAAGGCATTGAATAGGGTACTTCGATATTTGAAGCATACCTTAAATTTTGGATTACATTATTTGAGATATCCAACAGTATTAGAAGGATATTGTGATGCAAATTGGATATATGATATGAAAGATTCTAAATCCACAAGTGGTTATGTATTTACACTTGGTGGTGCAGCTGTGTCCTGGAAATCCTCAAAGCAAACTTGCATAGCTCGATCAACAATGGAATCGGAGTTTATAGCATTAGATAAAGTTGGAGAAGAGGTAGAATGGCTTCGTAACTTCTTAGAGGATATTACGTGTTGGACTAAGCCGGTACTTGCAATTAGCATTCACTGTGACAATCAGTCGGCTATTGCAATGGCACAAAATTGCATGTATAATGGTAAGTCTAGACATATCCGTCGTAGACACAATACCATTAAGCAGTTGATCTCAAATGGTATTATCTCCATTGATTATGTGAAATCAAAGGAGAATCTCGTGGATCCGCTTACAAAAGGCCTACCAAGAGATCAAGTATATTACATATCAAAGGGAATGGGATTAAAGCCTAATATGCATGAATCTTAATAATGGTAACCCAACCTTGTTGACTGGAGATCCCATGATCTTGGTTCAATGGAAAAACTAAGTTATTAAGACTCAGTTAAGCACTTATCCATTCCTTTATAAAAGTGATGTCTACAGAATGTAAAAGGTTAAGTTATAACTTTTAATGATTCCTATAGCTTGGATAAATCAAGTGGAGTATAGCAGAATACTCTTAATAGGAGATCACCTATATAAGTGTGAAGTGGGGCCGCTTCCATGAGAATTTGAGGCTTAAATTCTTTAGAGCACTTATGAATCCCAAGAACTATTCAGGGCCAAAATGAACACAACTATGAGAACCAAAGAATTGATAGGAAGGTTATTGTGTGGATACTGTTGTCTTGGTTTACATTAACAATTGGGCAGTTCAAGACATCAAGTTCACTGAATAGCTAAGTAAACTCGATAGTATTCCACTAAGGTAGGTTCAAAGCCAAAAGCTACCTTTCCTGATGCAATAAGCCTTTCGCTCGTACTCTCTGAATCCAGTCTGCATTGCATTTAGCATATTCGTGATAATTTCCATTCATGTGGAGGATTGTTGGAAATGGACCACTTTGGCATAATATTTGGGTGGGACCCAAGCTTCGATTGGTCAAAGTAAAATAGTCGATTAAATTCTACGTTTTGAGTAGATGAACATAGTATATTTAATTGTGCAAAACCATTCCATTATGAATGAGAAATTATGGTTGAAAGTTGGACAATAAATGAAGAATAAAATGGGAAATAATTGGAAAGTGTTTGTCCCACATTGATTGCAAACTTAAACTTGAACCACTTAATAAACTCCAATTTTGGAAATGGGTTTGGGCCCCAAGGGGCACATTAAGTCTTTAGAGGAAAGAGGACGTAGGCATGCTCATAATCGAGCAAATCCCACACGCGTGTGCGCTGCCACCGCCGGCCGTCCGTCCGACTGGCCGGCTCGACACGTGCATGGGTTCGGGTTCGGGTTCGGGTTCGGGTCGTGGGCCTGGGCTTAGGTCGAGTCGGGCCTTGTCAAACATTAATTTTTTGGATAAATTTTATTCAAATTCATATTAATTTCCCTTCAAAAGATCAACATAATAAGTGGTGGTGCATCGGTTTCTTCATAACTATGCACATGAACGGGGCAAGTGGGAGAGTGGGATGTTCAACTGCCACCTCCATTATCTGTTCAAATCGTCCCTTCCTCATCTATAAAATTGAGTCCTCAGCATAACAGTAAGGATAGAAAAACACATACAGCTTCGTCTATTGCGTACACATACATACAGTCTTCGTCCACTGCATTTCAGTGTCTTCCCTTCGTTCGTTCTTTCATTTTCAGAGAGTACTCCTTCCTCTGGTTCGCTGTTCTTGCAGTATAAGGTGTTAATCTGCAAGTTGTTTGATTGTTGTATCTTGGGATATGCTTTACCATATACCATAAGCATCATGTGGCGGGGTAAAATGGTCTTAAGGACAGAGAACATAGTTCTCGCCTCGATCATTATTCTCTTCGATTTCTATTCTTTTTTATTTCTTGCAACCAACATTTATATTTTTGGAAAATAACATTTTCTGTTCCTGGAAGTAACAGACTCAACATTGAGATACTCCATACGTTAAGTGATCTGGGTAAAATATACACGAATCTTAGCTCATTTTATGATACTATAGATAGTGTTTCGAATTAATATCTATTGATTTAGTTGCCACTAACTTTTGTAACTCTACTTCCACTGTATTTTATCTCTCGGGAGCGAATTGCCTCTTTTTCTACTTAATCAGTCTTGCCCTTGGTAGGATGCTAAGTCTGTGCTGAGATATTTATTCCTTCAATCTCTTGAGGCCCCCAAGCTAGCACATCCAAACTACCTTGCAAGCAAGCTTAGAGTCTGTCTTGTTTGTCTGAGTCCATCTCTATCCCCATCCAAAAAACTTTTTCTTCAATGACTAGCACTTCTTCTATTGATTTCAAAGGCTCGATCTTGGTTGTTTGAAGTCTAGCACAATCACTGAGCTATTTTCCTTGAATTGAATACTGTTGGCATAGCACCTTTTGGACATTTGCTAATCTCCCATCACATACCCAATTCATTGGCTAGTTGGAAATTTCATTGCCTGATGGTACTTGGTTACCACTATTCTAGCCGCATTAGGGAACAGCCTGTCCTAAAATCACATTATATAGCAGGGGAGCTTTTACTCCCAAACCGCCACATTGGATAAATATGTCCCTAAGGTGGTTGGTAACTGATGCTGGATGTATTACCTCTTCTATCGTGTAGGCACCAAGACCAAGATAAATACGTTGCTAGACCCAGTAACACAATGATCAAGATTTATGGTTATTTTTTCTTAATCTATGTTCTATACTCTTTTCCTTTTCTTTTTACACATGTTTACACTTCCTATTTGAAGTTACTTTGCAAATACTGCCAACGTCCATGAGGTTATTCAGCCATGCTGAAAGACATTGATAAATACATATGTCTCTTGACGAGTGATTTCCCTTGGCCTAGATGTAAAGCTGTCATCTTTATCATTTTAGTTTGAATTATAGGCTGCTATAAATAATTTTGTAATGTTAGATGGAATTTATTTATCTATCTTGTAAAGAGTGACTAATTGAATTATTAATACTCTAAAGATTGAGTTCCTATATGATTGGAAGTTGGAAAATCCACCAGTTCTCTGCATCTACACATTTTGTTCCCTAATAGAAGATCTGATTCAATCCATCATGATCAGCGTTCTCGCTCAGGAGCATATGAGGGGCGCGGCACTGGAGAGCATATTGACAGGAGTAGTAATTTTTCAGCAACGGAAGAGCATTTATGAATCCATATCTGAGACTCAATCACAACCACGCGAACCTATCCTTGGAAGAAGGTCCCGTCAAGAGCTTGCACACAGACTCATTTCTCTTGCTTTGCCTCCACACCACTTATACTCCACCAATTCCAGAGATGAATGTGAAAAAGCTAATGAAAATGGCCGGTTCGGTCCGAACTGGTGGGAAGGATACCATGAGAAGAAAGAATAAAGTTGTTCACAAGACTACCACCACAAATGACAATAGACTGCAAAGCACACTGAAGAGAATAAGGGTGAATGCTATTCTTGCAATTGAGGATGTCAATATTTTCAAGGAGGATGTAGTCATCCAGTTCACTAATCCTAAAGTTCAAGCATCTATTGTGGCCAACACTTGGGTTGTTAGTGGCACTCCTCAGACCAAGAAATTGCAAGATATTCTTCCTCAAATTATTCATCAATTGGGTCCAAATAACTTGGAGAATTTGAAGATATTGGCATAGCAGGTACCTAGTGTTGGTGTGGGCACAGATGCTGGTGCTAATATAGCACAAGAAGACGATGATGATGACGTGCAGGACCTTGTTGGCGATTAGACATTTGAAACTGCTGTAGAGGAGGGTCACACCTCTTAAGAGTTCAATATCAATTTTTGTGTTATTCCTTATATGTTTTGTATTTTTTAGCTCTGTTTTTCTCTAGTTAAGTGGTTTAATTGAAACTAGAAAGTTGCTCTGAAATTTTAATCAGTAATCAACTTAATCCTCCACACACATAAAAAGAGCTTGCACACATATGGAAAAAAGCAGTGGATAAGACTTTCGGACCTGTTATTTAGTCTCTTAGCTCACATGGATGGTAAAAATGTTGGAATAATTTTACCACATTATGAATAATGGCCTCTCTATTCGTTTCTCTATAATTCGAAACATCAACGCTAAAGTACTTTGTCATGGATACCGGTAATATCATGTTTCAAAAAAAAACTAGGACCTTCTGTTGTCCACTGTTGTTGATGCTTCATACACTACTATTCAATGAAATATTATTGAAATAATTGATGTTTTTCCTTCATCATCATGATAATCTAGTGTGGATTTGTTTTGCAAAAAAAAAAAACATGATTGGAAGTTTAATAATTTTTGAATTTTTGGCGAAAATAAATTTTTTTACGCTTCATACATTATACACAATAAAACATTATAAAAAGTAAATTCTTATTGAAAAAAATATAATTTCATGTTTGTGCATACTAATTAATAAGTTACTATGTATTTGTTAATGAGTTTAAAATATTTATTTATGAATAATAGTATAATAGACTTGTGACAAATGTTGTTCATTACAAAGATTAATAGGCGGCCAATGTGGATGTCACGATTTGTTTTCCATCATCTCTACAAGTTAGAGCAATGACAAATATAGGTGTCGCAAATTTTTTCCTCTATCCTAGAATTTTTAGCAACAAATATTACTTGTTGCAAAAAGTAGACCTATTGCGTCACAAAAAACTTTGTTGCAAGAAATAAAAGTTCGTCTCCATAAGTTTCCGACCAAATATATTTTGGCGCCAAGCTTTCCATCATGTTTTTGGCGACAATCTTTATTACTTGTCGCGCATTTTGACATTTCGTGAAAACTTTTTATGTTGCCTTATTTTATTTTATTTTTTTGTACTTATTTTTCCACCAAAATTTTTGCGACAAACTTTAAAAACTTGTCGAGCAAAAATCGTTTATTGCGACAAATTTATGTATGTCGCAAAATATCTTGTCGCGAAATAGAGATTTTGTTGTAGTTGTTGTTGCCCTTTAAACCCGAGGTATACTTGTTAGTATAATCAGGTAGGGTTGCCATCATTGGTGGATTTAATTACATAGTTTCAACTCTATCCTACTAGTTGTTGTCTGTACTAACTCCCTTGTGAATAGTTTAGTAAGCGTATCAGTCAAATTCTCAAATTCGAGATCCTAGTACTTTTCTTTTCCATAGTTAAAATCATTTGCCGTGAACTTGAAATCTTTTATTTGTTTAAATTTTAATTAATTGATTCTTTTTAGTTAATACTTTAATTAATTCTTAGGCACACAAACATCTAAAGTTAAATCGATTCGATTAAATTTAAGTTAATTGTGTTGAGCTATCTAAATCCCTATAGGTACGACATTCAGAATCAAATCCATTATATTACTTGTGCGATCTGTACACTTACAAAATAAAATTTGTTAACAAGTTTTTGATTCATTAGCTCCATAAAGTCGAATTATTGAATACATTTGCGCCATAAAATCCTATCCCCATCACGGTGGTGATTAATTCATAATATGTCTTAGATAATTTTTAATTTGATTTAATTCTCTTTATCTGTAAATTTTTCATTTTCGATGTTATACTTTGGATTTAGAGATCGTCCTTCGCAAATCTCCCAAATCATCTGCGCCACCACCTCTGCTACCACTTCAACCACTAGCTCTCCGCCTCTATTACCACTTCCTTGATGCCGTCAATTGTGGGAGATTTTTGCGGTGCTGATTGAGGAGAATAGTTATGTATTTTTAGGTTGTTGAAGAAATTAATTAATTATTTTTGAAAGATGAAATAAATTTATTTAATAGAGACTTTAAAGGATTTTAATAAAATAGATGGGGACTGTCAAATTAGGTGAGAGGAACGATCTCTTTTAAATTATTTTTTTTTACCGTCTAATTCAATACAACAAACATATAAATAATTGAAAAATTACTTAGTATAGGCAAAACTATATAAGTGATGCAGGGAAGTTTGAAAGCTTATTTTACTTGAAAGTATAGAAATTGGTGGTTGAAATGATCAACAAAAATTGTTGTATTATCCCTTAAAACTTACACTGAACGTATGAGAAAAGAAAAAAAAAAGTAAAAAACAAAAAATTCTCCATCGCAATCATCAAAGAAAGAAGACAAGGGGACACAACCATTGACTTTCATTCACCTAATGACTCAAATAATTGAAGTTTGTAACCTTTATAATTATTGGCATCTACCGAATGGTTTTTATAGCTTATTTGATTAAGTTTAAGTTATAATTTAAGTTGATCAAATATATTTTTATCTGTACATTCCGTAAGACTCTTAATTTATAAATACTTAAAAAATAATTTCAACAGTACCAAATACGCACTTAAACTTTAGACGAAGCTCGATTAACATTTACTTTAATGGTGGGATCCAACAAATTTGTCGAGACCTGGTTATTGGTGGATAAGATTTGCAACAAGTTCACGCATAGTAGAGCTTTTCCTCGACCTTATTTTCTGTGTCCATTATCATTTGTTCAGCAAAGTCTTCATTTCCCTCCTTTCAGAAATGCATTAAAATTAATAGAGGTGATCTCCTATCTCCAGTGGACTAATTTTATCTTATCCACATCCAATCTGTCACTTGTCTATTGGATAAATTGTTATCAAATTAGACTATGGGTAAGATAACGCTTGTTTACTAACGGTAAGATATCACTTTTATTAAAACTAAGGGGGTTTTTTTGTTGAGAAAATATCATATTGACCATGGTTGATTGATAGGTGCACAACTTTTTTGATACAGAAAATGTAGACTTTCAAGACAAGGTATCAAAGAAAGTTCTATAATACACGAGACAAAAAATTATACAAAAAATAATTAAATATTTGTATTTACTTATTTCTTCTTAAACAGTTTGGAGTTGAATGAGATTGACATAAAGTTGACAAAATGTGCATATTTTTCATGTACTTGCTTATTTATTTCGTCTAATTCTTTTTTGCATGCATAGTTGAAATTAATTTCAAGACACTTGAGTATCCGAGACAGTTCATGCTGTCGCATTTTAAAAATTGTTACGATAAACAAATTGTTGGACAAATATTTACCTAAAAACACTTCGCAAAAATTCTCTTCCATCGAGACAGTTGTAAGTTGTAACTATTTGATACACACTTAATTGACATGTGTATTCGTGTTAAGGACATTTTTTTTAGTACTTTTTATCAAAATTGACAATTTTCATAATATTTGTTAAAAGTTGCCACTTCATAAAAAGGACATTGCACGGTGGTCATTTCCTACAAACGGTGGTCATTTCCTACAATTTTTCTTAAAACTTAGGGTACAAATTCCATTTGTATGAGTTGCAATGGAAGTAATTGTAAAAGATTAAGAGTTTGTTATTCATATGATTAGAGTTTTTAGTAATAGAAATCTTACTACTAGAGTTTTGGAAGTATAGTTTTTGTTAAAAAATTGTTGATTATTGACCGTAAATCTAAAAAATGCTATAAATAATAAATTGAGTGTTTGGCTGTATAACTATAAAATACTTTTGTATAATAACTATTAAAATTAGTATTTTAATTAAATTACGATAACACAATTATTTTAGTATATATCATATTACTTAAAATTAATTAATTTAAATAATATATAATTTGTATTATATTATTTAAGAAAATTGGTGCAAATGGTCCCTAACGTATGACATTAGTGGGCAAATGGTCCCTAACCTTTTATTTTTGGCGGAATGGTCTCTAACCTATCCATTTAGGTGCGCAATTAGTCATTTTTAACGGATTTCGTTAACATCCGTTAAAACCTATCCGTTTAGGGGCGCAAATGGTCCCTCTCATTTTTTTGTCTTTATTAGTAGGGGTAAAATTGTCAAGTTACATTTTTTTCTTTCTTTCAATTGGCGCAAATGGTCCATAACCTTTAACTTTGTTTTTCGGTGCAAATAGTCCCTAACCTGTATATTTTGGTATGCAATTGGTCCTTATTTGATGAAAAAGACAAAAATATCCTTAGTTTTAATTAAAAAAATTTGCAATTGGATTCATAACCTTTGCAAAAAGCGAAAATGGATCCGATAAAGAAACTAACAAATTGATAATATACTAAATTATTTTTTATATTTTATGAACTATTATAAAATAACTAAAATTTAAGCTCATAATTATTAACAAATGTGCTAATTAAAATTATTTTATTATTGAAGCCAATAGAACCGGAACTGTACCCGCCATCAATGTCTCAGTCAACGGCACATTAAAAATTCCGACGACACCCAACACCGCCACCACCTCTCCAGAAACCGCAGGAGATGGGGCTCGAAAACGATGAAAAAGGGCTTCAAGCAGTGAGTTTTATGATGTCACAGATTCTTCCAATTTTTCCCATGTGGCAACCATTGCACCACAAAGAATTGTCCCGGTATTTCCAAGTGGTACATTTTTCATGATCCCACCTACGGGTGGCACCGCCACAATCACGACTGCTGGACCGTCTAATCAACCCCAGTTTTGGGCCATACCCACCACCACTACACCGGTTTTCAACATTTCCGGAAGGCCCATATCGAATTTCATGTCGACAATGCAAGCGGGAATGAATGTGAGTTTTAGTACTAGCACCACCACTACCTCTACTAATTTAACCGCCGTGGTTAGTGGTGCGGTGGCGGCGTCTACTGATAACACTAAAAGTGGTGAAAACTTTGGTGGGAAGATTTCAACAACATGGCACCAAGTTCGAGTTCTATATCGAGTACAACCATAGTAGCCACTGGTACAACAAGTGCTACACAAATGCTCAGGAACTTTTCTATGACAAGAAGGATCTTCAGTTTATGGTGGGTTCAGGGTCCGGAAATATTGAACAAACCCCGTCTTCCAAACCCTGATGGCTCAAAATTAGGGTTTTAGTCTACAAATTTTTTTAGTGCTTTTTATCTTCTAATTTTCTGATTTAAATAATATGAATACTTAATAATAATAAAATAATTTTAATTAGCACATTTGTTAATAATTATGAGCTTAAATTTTAGTCATTTTATAATAGTTCATAAAATATACAAAATAATTTAATATATTATCAATTTGTTAATTTCTTTTAATTTTTAATAAAAAAAATTAAAGTATCGGACCCATTTTCACTTTTTGCAAAGGTTAGGAATCCAATTGCAAATTTTTTTAATTAAAACTAAGGATATTTTTGTCTTTTTATCAAATAATGACTAATTGTGCACCAAAACATATAGGTTATGGACTATTTGCGCCAAAAAACAAAAGGTAAAGGTTAGGAACCATTTGCGCCAATTGAAAGAAAGAAAAAAAAAATATAATTTGACAATTTCACCCCCAACAAATAAAGAAAAAAAAATGAGAGGGACCATTTGCGCACCTAAATAGATAGGTTAGGGACCATTCTGCCAAAAATGAAAGATTATGGACCATTCGCGCCAATTTCCCTATTATTTAACACGTCAACATATATTTTTCACTTTATATAAATATGTGAAGTGAAAATTTGATATAAGTAATTGATGTGGTAAATAAATTAATATCTATTTTGATGTATTAATCGTAATTTTGTTAATTTTTAAGTTTCATTAAATGTTAATTATAACTTCCTATAAAATTCAATTAGAGCTTTTTAGATAATCTCAAATTTTGAATTTCTCTAAAATAGTTTTTTAAGCTGTTTTTCAGTCCAAAAATACTTATTGACTTTAGCCAAACAACCATAAAAATAACGGATTGATTACACTAATTGTTCTCATTCTTTCAGGTTCATAACAATATCATCATCATTTAATTATAATTGCAGATATCGTCTCCATTCTTTTAGGTATATAACAATATCATCCACATTCAATTTTATTCGCAGATATCATACTCATCATTCTATTTATTCATACAGATGGTCCCCAAATGACTTTTCTGACTATTTTGCCCCTAACTTAAATCTATACTACATATAAAAGGCCCTAAAAGGGAGAAACATTTTTTGACAAATATATCATCACTCATATTTTAGATTTTTCAATTTACCCTTGATTAATTTAAAAAACTTTTAAAATTGGTTCAGTTAAATCTTAATTAATTAAGGCCTTTAAAATACTTCAACTATATATATCTACATCTAAAAGGCTCTAAAAGGGATAAACATTTTTGGACCAAATTGGCATTTAAAATTCTTCACCTATACATCTACACTCACCTCTTCATTTCCTGAATTAAATATAATTAATTGGAAACACTAGCGACCACCTGATTGATGGTGAAAAAGGTTTTCTAAAAGAGAGTAGAGTACCCAAAACTTGATGCAACTCTTTCTAAAAAGTTGATTAAAATTGAGGGCTGCGATCAAATACTATAGAATTAAAGATACATAAATGATTACAATTACGTGCAACGCACGCGTGTCTAACTAGTAAATTAAAATGATATAAAAAAGAAAATACAATAAAAAAATTACAATTGAGACCCCAACCTTTTCAAAAATACAAATAAATCATAAACCTTTTTATTTATATATTTTTTTTATAGATTTTTACTTAAAATAATAAAAAATGTGTCATCAAGTTCCAAAACTTCTAATTATGTTTACCGAAAAGACATTTGGAGTCTCAATAGATTTCGTCCAGTGGTCTGTTAATTGACAAAAAAATTTATACATGTGATCTAAAATTGACCAATTTAACAAATATAATAATTTATTATATTATATTATTCAAAATAGTTTTTTAAAAAAGATCAAAATTGAAATGCACGGGTATTTGGGGCGAGTGCCAAGGTGGCTTTTGCTGGGGCCCCTTGGTGACGTGTAATTCTCGCCATTTCTTGATGGTAACAATTTTCTCTGCTTTTTAAAAGATCAAAATTGAAATGCACAATGGCCTCTAAAGCTAGCTAATCTCAAAAATCCCAATGAGTAGATGACATATGAACCAGAATTTGAAAGGATTAACTTTGATCATGTCCAACGGCTAGCTACACAAAGTTAACACAAAACTGTATCAAGCCATGATAAGGTGTTTCGGTTTGCTCGGGGGATTTTATAATTGGAATGGACATCTGTAAGCTCTTGAACAAGGTGATCACAGGGCTATTGGAGCTATTAAAATTGGAATTCCTCCTACTGGAATTTAGGGCTTGTGCACCGCCATTCATGGCTCATTCTGCTGGTTTCGGTTGGTTAGACTTGCCACAAACTTATACCTACATGGAAAAATTTCAAAACGTTCAAATGGAATGGTCCACCACATAGGATAAATTGCTATTTTTAAAATCAACTCGTTTTTACAATTTCGAACCAAAAAAGAAAAAACAACCAAGTTTCATAGTCAATTGAATTAAAATGCCTAGAACCTAAAATTCGTCTGTCACTTGCAAGTTCTTTTCCAATTAACATCTAAAATTACTTTACATAAGATTTTCGTAATCGATGTTCAAGTTAGATAATAATTTCAATGATAGTAATGAGTATATTGGCCATATGGACTGTTACCACCCAAATTTGGTAATGTCTCTACGTCAGCAAATGAGGAACAAGTGAGTCCTCGCCTCAACCTTCCGTGGTGATCAAAGTCCCAAATTACGATGAAATGAGCATGCACGATAATGTCATGCAAACAAAGCCCATGAAAGGCTTCGCACATCTTGACTAACCAAGGTCCCTTTTCAACTACTTACACCCTGTGAATTTTCCTAAGCAATATGATATTTTGGGAAACTAGAGAGATAATTCGAAACAAATCATATTTGATTGACACACAGACTCCTACAAGGAAACTTCGTCTCAATCTCCTAATAATTGGCAGTGCAATATTGGAAATCAACTCAGATTGTGACTGAAATCTAGGAGATTACGTTCACACTCAATTACCACTTCTCATATAAGGAATGAGAATCTCATCAGATGTCTAATTGATTGCTTCCCTAAATTAATTAGAACTCTTTCTATAAATACCATACTTATGTTCATTCCAAGGTACGCATTATTCTCGACCCTAAACTTTATTCAAATCTCTACATTCTTGTCTCTCACACACCCATATATATTCTCACATATACTTTGTACCGACAGTTGACTTGATCGTCAGAGTACCAATGATCGATGGCTCTTTTTTCTCCAGCGATCTTGGTGTCTAACGATTGTCCAAATGTGCAAGTAACATACAGGCTGGCGGACGATTGATTGAAGATCATTTCACACATGGATAGTCCAAATTTTGAGGTCAATAGATTGGCAATGTCTATAAGAATCTGAAAATACGTTACACGACCAACAAACTTGTGCTAAAACGTGTTTTCTACTGGGGAAGCATGGCAATGGATAACCCTCAGGACGAAATCAAGTCCCACTATATGGATTAGCGCTAGGAAAGCATTCCAAATCTTCACAATGTGACCTCGGAATTAAAACATGAGGACCTCGCTTGATCACCGATAGGATAAACCCTCTTCATCATGAAAAAATAATCCCGCTGCATCTGTCAAGCTGGGGATTGGATCTTTTCTGGCACTATCATAATCACTGAGTAGCTGACGCAGTGAGCACAACGAGGCTTGCCCAGAGAAGAAAAACATTCTAAGACCATGGATGTGAAATCTGAGGATGAAAGGTTTGTACAGTTATGCGATCATGATGATGATGACGAGAACCTCCCATTTTCCAAAGAGCTAAAGGCTAGAGAGCTCTCTACCGGCTTCAAAATGCCTCCTATAAAGAAATACAATGGATGGCATACCCCACGGATCATATTAATGTGTAAAAGACAATGCACCAATGCTACATCCCAGCGGTCAATTGCAAAAACTTTCATACCACTTTCGTCTCCGACGTGAAGACATGGTACAACAAGTTGATGTCCGGGAGCATCAAAAGTTGATCAAAACTGAAGTAGAAGTTGGTTTATTTAGACCAAACTCAGTCCGAGTGTCTACTGGACAACCTGCAGTCATCTCTCTACTGCTGGTTCTTTCTCCCAGTTTTACCGTATCTATCGAACTCAAGACAATAATACAGAAGATTGTCCAGAGGTAAATGAACTTGTTGATCAGGAAAATCGGTGGAAGGGAGAAGGGTATCGACCAGCTCGTCGAGGGTAAGGACCTCTCAAATTTGGGTGAGAATCCAAACCTCAACGCCTAGATGACCGTCCTTGCTGCAAAGATTGAAAAAATGACAAGAACATTGACCCGCCCAGGCAAGATAGAGGGCCTCATGTCGGAGGGGCCCCTGTCTGCGAGATCAACACCATAATCAGTGGGCCTTATGTCGGGGGCCACACAATGAACTCACAAAAAAATTATGCTAAAGCAGCGCGGAAAAAGCGAGTAGAAAGCTGGCAGGTTCATGGACACCAGCCCGAGTCCATCCATCACATTTACGAAAGAGAATGAGGTTGGTGTCCATCACCTATACTGTGATGCCCTGGTAATGTGCACCAATATCGCCATAAACGGACTAGGCAGAATGTTGGTTGACGATGGTAGCATAGTGAATATCCTATTTGATAGCGCCTTCGATCAAATAGAGGTAGACCACGAGTTGACAACCAAAGATTTGTAAGCAGTCACCTCTATTCACCACCTGGCAATGAAATTCTCAACACCAGGTCGAGTTTCCAAGTTTTGAGATAATCAAACAAGCTAGGACGTGTTACATGAACGCACTCTATAAAGCAGCGACGTGCGAAGATGCAACCTTGAGTCATGACAATACAAACTGAGGCAATAGACATTGAGCAAGAAAAGGTGAAGAGGATATGGTCCTCGTTGAGGACCTCGACCCACGGATTATAAGTACAGATTTACTTGCTACACTGGTAGATGATTTACAAACATTCCCATTAAGCCCATCGGACCCTTCACAAATACTACAGTTGGGACGAATACTGGAAGGAGAGACGAAGGAAAACTAAAATAGTTCTTGCGAGATAACGTAGACGTCTTCGCTTGGAAGCATTCTGACATGGTAGTGATAAGCGCATCCATAGCTTGCCACGTCCTCAAGGTAGATCTGAAGGTGCGCCCCAAGATACATAAGAGAAGATCAATAAGCATCGAGAGGTATAACGCCTTGAAACAAGAAGTAGACAAGTTGCTGGCCAACAGATTCATTAAGGAAGTAGTCTATCCACATTGGGTATCTAACACGTTTTGGTAAAGAAGAACAATCACAAGTATAGGGTGTGCATAGACTTCTCCGACTTGAACCAAACATACCCCAAAGATAGTTTTCCCTTGCCTTGTATCGACCAATTGGTCAACTCCACTGCAGGTCATAAACTACTTAACTTCATGGACACCTACTCTTGTTACAATCAGATCTCCACGTTCAATAGAAACGAAGAGCACACTTCCTTCATAACAGATCGAGGTCTATATTGTTACAAGGTGATGCCCTTTGACCTAAAGAATGTCGGAGCTACTTATGAGGGTTAGTTAACTGCATGTTTGCAGAATATATTGGGAACACCATAAAGGTCTACATCGATGACATGCTTGTAAAGAACGTGGATGCCTAAGATCACATTATGCACTTGGAGGAGATGTTCAAGATTCTTCGCAAATACCATATAAAACTCAATCCTTTGAAATGTGCTTTTGGAGTCGCGTTTGGAAAATTCTTAGGATATATGGTAAATCAGCGCGGGATCGAGGCTAGCCTTGAAAAAATTAGAGCACTCATTGACATGCACTTTCCATACTCGCCAAAAGAAGTCTAGAGCCTTACAGGAAAGTTGGCAGCTCTGAACCGATTTATATCAAAGGCAACTAATATGTGCCAACCTTTCTTCTAGACCATCAAGAGGGAGGGGGTGGAGAAAAAAGCATAAGTAGACAGAAGAATACGATGGTGCCTTTTGGAAGCTCAAGGATCTTCTCGGTAGAGCCCCGTTACTATCTAAGCCAAAGTCCAGGAAAAGATAGTTGATCTACCTAGCAGTATCTGAGAAAAATTGTAAGCTCGGTACTAATTTGCAAAAAAGGCCCGACGCAGCTCCCGATCTACTATGTTAGTAAGGCTCTACAAGGTACTGAAATGAGATACCTAGACATGGAGAAGCTCGCATTGTCCTTGATCATCGTATCAAAGAAGCTTCGGCCATACTCTTATGCACATAGTATAGACATCCTGACAAACCTCTCGTTAAGACATATCTTCCAAAAACCAGACACCTCTGGAAGGTTGATGAAATGGTCTATAAAGCTCAGCCAATTTGAGATTTCCTACAAATCTAGGATATCGATAAAAGGCCAGGCATTAGCAGATTTCGTGGCCGAATTCTCCCAAATTTTAGAAGGATTAAAGGCTATCGAACTCGAGGAGATACCAACATAGAAGTTGTATGTTGATGGATCCTCGAGCGACGTTGGGACTGAGATTTTATTAATCAGTCCCGACAGTCACAACCTCAACTATGCACTTCGCCTCGAGTTTAAAGCCTCCAACAAATTCCATGGAAATTAGCGAATCTACCAGTTGGATGAAGAAAATCATCGTATACCTGACTAATCAGACACTACTAGCCAATAGGGAAGAAGCTCGCAAGCTTCGAAGAAGGGCCATGAAGTTCATTTTCTAGGACAAGATCCTGTATAAACGAGGATTCAGTTTGCCACTTCTACGATGTGTTGCTAAGAACGAGGCTGATTATATCATGCAAGAAATCCATGAGGGAGTTTGTGAGAATCATACGGGAGTGATGATTCTAGCACAAAAGGCCCTAGAGTAAAGATATTATTATCCCAGTCGCCAGCCTATGGCCTTTCGCCAAATGGAGGATAGACTTCATTGGTCCTCTCCCAATAGGGAAAGGTGGAATCAAGTTTTCTATAGTAGCTGTGGACTATTTCACCAAGTGGTTTGAGGCTGAACCTCTGGCGAAGATAACCGAGGTCAATGCATGGAAATTTGTATGGAAGAACATAATATGTCACTTCAAAATCCCACACTCCCTGATCTTAGACAACGGGATCCTGTTCACTGGAAAGAAATTCAACTCAAATTGTGAAGAGCTCGGCATTCGAAGAGATTTCTCCACTCCTTATTACCCGCAATCCAACGGACAAGTAGATGCTGTTAACAAAATTATAAACCATACTCTAAAGAAGAAGTTGGAGTCCGTCAAAGAAGGATGGGCAAAGGAGCTTCCTGAGGTGGTCTGGTCATACCGCTATTTCCCAAATGGCAACTGGTGAAATCCCGTTTGCCATTGCCTATGGGGCAGAGGTAATAATCCCTGTCGAGGTAGGAATGCCTTCCTAGAGACTCTTATATTTCGACAAAGTTGTTAATGAAGATCTCTACAGAGCAAACCTCGACTTGTAGGAAGAAAGGCATAAAAGTTCATAGCTTCGCCTAGCTATTTATCAAAAGAAGATGGCCAGGTACTACAACTCCAATGTCAGGAACAGAAGCTTCCATGTCAATGATTGGGTCCTAAAGAAGGTCTTCTTTACCAACAGAGAGATTGGAGCTGGAACCCTTGGGCCTACATGGAAAGGACCATACAAGATCATCGAGGTAATTCGGCTATGGACATACATGTTAGAAGATGTCAATGGAAAGAAAACGAAGCACCCATGGAACATCGCACACCTTCGTCTGTACTATCAGTAGTTTTTATTAATGAGCACCAAGTTGCAAAAATCAACAATAGTTTGTTTTTATTCATTTTGAATTTCAAGGTTAATCATGTTCAAAGTCCATCTGATTTCGAATCAAATTCTTTCATCAAGAATACATTCTTCGGTAATGATACAGAAAATGAGTATGGTTCACGGCCAACTCCCTACCTCGTTGGGTAAACTATTTAACATGTGCAACTATCACGAAAGTGACGATGCAGCGAAGAAGTATGGTCTACGGTCAACTCCCTACCTCACTGGGTAAATTATTTAACGAGTGCAACTATCACTTAAAGCGACGATGTAGCGATGAAGTATGATTTGCTACCAATTCCCTACCTAGCTGGGCAAACTATTTAACACTTGCAACTATCATTTAAAGCAATGATGCAGTGAGGGAGTATGGTTTGAGCCAACTCCTTACCTCGCTGGGTAAACTATTTAACATATACAACTATCACTTAAAGTGATAATGCAATGAAATGGTTCGTGACCAGCTCCTTAACTCAATGGGTAAACTACATAACGCACATGGTCATAAATTAGGTAAATAAAGCATCAAGAGAATATGGTTCATGACCAACTCCTTAACTCACTGGATAAACTACTTAAGGCGCACAATCACAAGATAAACTTACGAGGCTGCGAAGAAAATCGATTAAAGATGTTGATCAGATTTTAAATGAAGGTATTTACCTCGTTCAAGTTAGAAGAAATATGGAATTTATCTCCATGAAACTTAGATGGGTGCATTTGAAGCATTTTATTATCAATCAACGTACAAGGAAACGATGGTTTAAGAAATATGTGAAACAATAACACTTGGAGATAAACGATAGAGACAAACATTCATTTACACAAGCTACAATGAACGATATTGGGAGTGCAAAATAAGACACTTGGAAGAAAACAAGGAAATTTTCCATTGATAAATTTGGAAATTACAAGAAACAAAAGAAGATGCGAAAAGAACCCTACTGACATGCTTCCTCATTAGGGTTGGCACAAGAAGGAGCATCTACGACTAAAGGCACAATGGGAGCTTCGGCTGAGGACGAGCGTTTGGAGTAGAGGATGAGACGAAGCCCTAGGCTTCGGAAGGTCAAGGAGATTCGACCAACAAAATGAGAAATTTCATTCTGGATAAACAGCATGAATTCTCTCAGTAAGTTGGTCTCCGCCAGCTTCCACAAAGCGCATAGCAAGTCGCACATAATCAGGCGTTGTAGCAAAAATTTTGTTGTACATCCTCACATCCTTAGCCTCGGCTTTTGCCACAGATTTCTTCGCAATGACCAACTTTGCCTTGGCCACCTCTATTTCTTCCCTATCTTCGGCCAACTGCTTTTCTTTCTCAAGAACTACGGCATCAAAATTGCAGTTGACCGAGGTAATGGTGTCTTCTGCCACTACGGCCCGTTCCTCAGTCTACTTCTGGGCAACCTCAGTATTCATCTTCTGATTCTGGGCTGCCAACGCCATACTCTCCGTCTATCACACATTCTCAGTAACAGCCTCAAGATTTATTTTTAGAACGGCCTCAATTGAAGTCAAAGCCTCCACCTTAGATCGAAGAGCCTCATTCTCTGAACCCAATTTCGTGTTCGTCGAACCCTTAGCTTTCAAATCCTCAGAAAGTTTCTTTGAATTGGCTCTAGCCTTCTCAAACGTCTTCTTAAAGCTGGACAAAATGCTGTAGAGTTCGTTATTGATGACGAATCCCTGGGCAGTGTTCATTGCTGCCATAGTGATCAACTTCGTCAACGTAGCCTGCTCGATGGCCCTCTCCTATGTGGACGTCCAAAACTTGTACACACAAGTTGTCGCCATTGTCGAAGGTGAATGCAGCATTTTAAGTAACGATGGGTCAAGCTCTTCACAGCGAGACCTGATGTTGACACACTCCGTTCACCCAGAAGAAGCTGTGGTAGGTTTGGTAAGTGCAGTGCCCTGAGAGTAGTTTAACCCAGAACGGTGAGTCTCCTTAGTTCACCAGGCTCGACGGGTGTCTCTCATTAGGCCCTCGCAAGTTGATGGGATCGGTCTCCTGCTATATCCACATGCCTTGCTCTCTTTATCAATGACCTTCTTTCTTTTATCTGATTGACCGTTGGTCTGGAAGGAAGACAGAGATGGACCTCGAGGAGACAGAGGTAGAGACGTTATGGTCATTGTTGGAACTAGGACCAAGGATGGGACAGAGACCAGAGACAACAGTGGCACTGTCTGGAGAGTCATAAAGAAAAGGCTGCGCCACCCACATCATCTTCATCCCATCCACATAAAAGAAAAAGATGTTTTGGAAGGTGTACATAGCTGCAAAAAACAAGAAAATCAATTAAACTCGCAAGAAAGGTTGAACACGTTGGTTACGCAAAATAAGGGATAGATGACTTACCAATTAGAAGGTAGCGGATCAAGTAACTGTTATTCCCAAGTAGGTTAGTGAGGCTCCAAAACTCACTAGTAAGGCTACGAATTTGATCCCATCGGGCCTTGAGCAGAGCTCGATCCTTCTTAGAGATGGGTGGCCTCCCACATGCTACAAGGACAAGAAAATGAATAAAGTCAGGAACAATAAAAAAATCGACAAGGATGGAGACAAAACTCACCGAGTTTCCCAAAACTGTGATGAACCCTAACATCAAAGGATGGGCCGTTCTACCTACTCTCCCAGTCACCCCTGGTGAAAAAAGGCCTCCTTCCAACAATAAACTTTATTGGGACCCTCGGTTGTAGGGCCCCACCTTTTACCAGGCCTCAGGGACATGTTATACCACCCAACAGACTTACAATGACGGTATACAGTCTCGAACACCCTTGCCAGAAGGTCTTCTTCATCTCTGGTGATTCACTAGAGCAAAAAAGAGGCCATGGATAGGACAAATTTCGAGGTCAATAGGTTTTAAGACCACCATTTGACCCTAAATGTATGGAGTGATATGGGCAAGAGTGAGGTTGAAATCTCTCAGTACGATACAAAAAAATGGGTGAATGGGAAACCGAAGTCCCTGCTGCATCCCGTGTTCGTGAATGGCGACGAAATCCTCATGCGTGTCATTCGCTCACTCATGAGAAAGATAGCCTAGAGATTCACTGACGCAATAGTGAGATAGGAGAGTCTAACGGTCTCCAGATGTGCTTCGGTGATTTTACTCTTGATAAGTACAACGGATGTGGCTGAGTTCGTCAGCTCTTTATCAAGATGGCGAGCCACTGGCACATCTCATCGGTCCAGTGATGGCCTCATCTCAAGGACCCCAGTGCCTCACTGTCCCTTGCTGGCCTTTGCTTTCGCCTTCTCCACGCCAGTACCTCCACTTGTGGAGGCCACCAGATAAAAGACAACAGTGTACCTCTGCTCTACCTCCTGGATATCTGAGAAGGAGGGGACCTCGTATCTTATATCAGGATTTTATGTCAGGGGCCGATTGGTTCTAGGAATCTTCATTCTTAGAAGACATTGTTAGGTAACTTTCTCGAAAAAAAATCACACAAGATTGTAGAAGCTGTCGGAGAAGATAATATAGGGCTAGCCGGAGTAAGAGACTAGGAAGATAAAGTGTAGTACCATGTAAAGGAAAAGGTAAGACCTCTTTCACCACAACTGTTGATTCTAGCCACAAAGAGCTTGACCATTGGACAGAGAGGACGCATGGCAAGACATTACATAAAGGCAAGAACTTGGAAAACGTGTGATTTGATTAATAAGGGTTGACGCGCTTCACGTGTGCCTCCAAGCCTTCCTCAACACTCCAATGGCAATAATGTCTATGATGGCACTGACATTTCGAGCAACGTGAAGGCTGGGCCATTATTGCCCGCCTTTAAAGCATGGTGGGATTAATAACCTTTCAAATTCACAAATTGACAACCTAGCTCAAATAGAAACACGTGGATCCCCACCCATTCAAACTTTCACAAGAATTTCCAAGTTAAAGCCCTTGCCTGCTATGAATAAACAAGCCTCGGGCTTGGGAGATTGTATACATCTGCGAAGGACTCTTTTGGCAAATGGCTTCGACAAAGGTTCGCTATTGCATAGGCCTTCGTCCTCGCAAAAACAAAAAAACAACACAGATTCACTTTCTTAAGTTGTACGCCTAGTATAAATATTAGACTTGGACGTGGGAGACTATTGTTACCATCGAAATTTGATAAGACCTCTACGTCAGCAAAGGGGGGCCCGATGAGGGCCTCATAGGTCATCGCCTGAACATTCCATGGTGGTCAAAGTCCCAAATTATGATGAAATGATCTCACACGATAATGTCTTGACAAACGAAGCCCATGAAAGGCTTCACACATATTGACTAACTAGTGTCATTCACCAACTACTTACACTCCACGAAATTTCCTAAGCAATCTGATATTTTTGGAACCCAAAGAGATAATTCGAAAGAAATCATATTTGATTAATAGACAAACTCCCACAAGAAAACCCGTCTCAATCTCCTGATAATTGACAATGCAATATTGGAAATCAACTCTGATTGTGACTGAAATCTAGGAGATTACGTTCACATTCAATTATCTTTTATCCTATAAGGAAGGTGAATCTCATTAGATGTCTAATTGATTGCTTCCCTAAATCAATTAGATCGCTCCCCCAATAAATACCACATTTATGTTCATTCTAATGTACGTATTATTCTTTATCTTAAACTCCATTCAAATCTCTGTTTGCTTGTATCTCCCATATCCATATATATTTTCCTATATACTTTGTACCGACAGAACAATCGTCAGCCCTTTTTTCTCCGGTGATCTTGGTGTCTAACGATTGTCCAAGTGTGCACGTAAAATACATGCTGGTAGGAGATTGGTTGGAGATCTGTCGACACGTGGATAATACAGATTTCGAGGTTAACAAGGATAATAAATTTTAAGTATAGAGCTAATTCCGTAAGAAAATTAAGTTCGAAAACCAAATTAAGGTACAACTATAACTTTAGTGTCGAAACAAAATTTTAATTCCGAGACTCAAATACAATAAAATAAAAATTGAAGATTTTAATAGTACGTTACGTATATTAATGGGAAATTGGCGCAAATGGTTCCTAACTTTTATTTTCAATACAAAAATAGTTTATAACCTTTGGTTTTTAGCACAAAAGTCCCTAACATATGTGTTTTTGTGCGGAATTAGTTCTTATTTAATGGAAAAGATAAATACCCTTAGTTTTAATTAAATAAAATTACAATTAGATTTAACCTTTACAAAGTATGCAAATATGTCCGGTACATTAAATAATATTTAATATAGCATATTAAATATATTACTATAGTCGTGTTAATTATTTTTAAAAAATATATATATAAAATTATTGCATTTTAGGTATATGTAATTGATATGTGATGTGAAAAAAAAATTGAATAAAAATTAAGTTAAATAAAAATAAATTGTGTATATAATTTTATGATATTGAATCAATCTTATTATATATTTTTTTAAAATAAAAAAAATAATTAATTTACACGTTATGTGTTCTTTTATTTTTGAACATTAAGAAAACGATAAATTAAAATATAAAGAATATAATTTGAGCTCTAATTTTGTAGTTAATAAACGAATATGTCAACTAAATAAAAATATTTGAACACCAAACTTGTGACAAAGTTAATTTTTTTTTTTTTTTTGTATATTGTAACGATAAAATTAAAGTTTAAAATTTAAATAATATGATACTTATTAATAAAAAATTAATTTTAACTAACACGTTTGTTAATAATTATGAATTTAAATTTTAGTTATTTTATAATAGTTTGTAAAATATACAAAATAATTTATTAGTATATTATCAATTTGTTAGTTTCCTTTAATTTTTTATACACAAATTAAAATATCGAATTTTTTTGTAATTTTTGCAAATGTTGAAAATCCAATTGAAATTTTTTCTAACTAAAAATAAGAACATATTTATCTTTTTCATCAAATAAGAACAATTGTGCAACAAAATACATAGGTTAAGAATTTTTGTGCAAAACATAAAAATTAGAGACTATTTCCTCACTTAGAGAAAATATTAGGGACCATTTACGACAATTTTCCTATATTAATAGGTTTCGTTTATTTTATAGGGCTGGTAGATGCAGGGTCCTTTTCATTTCACCTGCCTGTTGTCATTTCATGAATTGCCAGTCTTAAATGTTAATTTTTATATTTAGTTGGTATTTGAATTACTTATGAGATTGACATTGCAAATCTGATGCATGTCATGTGGAGCATTTCATGACAATGTTTACTGGGTAAGCTTAAGAAATTTTAGTTCATTTTCTTGAATGCTCGGAATTCATATAATAAAATAATGGGAAATTGGTGCAAATGGTTCCTCACCTTTCTCCTCAGTACAAAAATCATCCCAAATGTTTATTTTTGACACAAAAAACCCTTAACCTATGTATTTTAGTGCGCAATTAATCCTTATATGATGAAAAAGACAAATATATCCATAATTTTATTTAGAAAAAATTGTAATTGGATTTCTAATCTTTGCAAAAGGTGCAAATGGGTCCCTCACCTTTGTCCTCGGTACAAAAATCATCCATAAAGTTTATTTTTAGCACAAAAAACCTCTAACCTATGTATTTTGGTGCGCAATTAGTCCTTATACGATGAAAAAGACAAATATATTCTTAGTTTTAATTAGAAAAAATTGTAATTGAATTTCTAATCTTTACAAAAAGTGCAAATGAGTCCGATAATTTTATTTTTTTTATAAAAAATAATAAAAAACTAATGAAAAAAATAACGAGCTCTTATTTTTTGAATTAACACTTTATTGACCAAATTGAAAAAGTATTAAACTGTTTGTATATTTTACGAACTATTATAAAATAATTAAAATTTAAGCTCATAATTATTAATAAATATGTTAAATAAAATTATTTTATTATTATTAAGTAATTATATTATTCAAATTTTAAAATTTTATTTTATTATTACAACATAAAAAGAAAAATAATTTTGTCATAAATTTGATGTTCAAATATTTTTATTTTATTGAGCTATTTGTTTATTAACTACAAATATTAGAGCTCCAATTGTATTATTCATATTTTAATTTATCATTTAAAAATAAAGTACACATAATGTTAAAAAAAATATAATAAAATTTGGTTAAATGTCATAAAATTATATGTGTCATTTTGTTATTTATTTTAACTTAAAATTATATATGCCATAATAAGATTGGTTCTTTATGAAACCTCAAACCTGTATTAAATTTCCTTCTTGTTTTGGGCAGTTGTTGCTTGTAGCATAAATGCATTTCAATTAACTAAAATTTCAATGATTTCATTAACAACTCCAACAAAACTAATAGAAAGTGGAAAGGGGAAAGTTGAAATGGTTGCAGGGGTGCATGTGGGAGTTAGGGTAGAAAATGACAAGACTATGAAAGTAGTATTTTTTTTTTTAATAACAGAATTTGGTACAAATGGTTCGTATGCATTGTCTTCAGTGCGAAAATAGTATCTAACATTTGTGTTTTTTATATGAATGTTTCTAACTTATGTGTTTTGATCTGTAATTGGTTATTATTTAACTAAAAATATGAATATATTCTTAATTTTAATTAAAACAAACTGTAGTTGAGTTCTTAACATTTGTAAAATGTGTAAAGAGTTCTTTTTTTTTTAATTTACCTTTTGAAAATGGAAAATTTTATTTATAGACCATTTTTCATTTAGCTATAAAATGGTGCCTTTAAAAAAAAATTGCTTAAGTTTTAGGACCAATTCTTATTCTACCTTATTCAAACTATTTATCGCAAGTCCCTGTCATGGGAATCACCTCAAATGGCCTTTGAAAAGAATCAAAAGACGTTTGAAGCCTTTGACCATAAATAAGGAAAAAATAGTTTAATTTGTGCTTTCCCATTTTACCCTTTCTTTCAACGTGATTTTAATTCATATAATTCTTCTTCATCCACTTAACGTCAGTCTTTCCTCACAACATTAAACCCATCCAAAGAAGCGAAAAAATTGCAACGGCACAGGTGTTCAAATTCGATAACATTCATATGAATCCTTGAGGCACAAAGAAGAATGTGATACTAATTTGTATGACAAAGGTACACTGTTTATTTGTTATTGATTTTTCCAGAAGCTATATAAAGTTTTTGTTATCGTTTATCTTTAATCTAAGTCGCAACTTCATGGGTAATGGTAGTCATTTGCAATTGACTCTAGTGCTAGAAAATCAGTTGAAAGTGTGATTTATGGAAAACTCATATGTGCAGAATGATCTGTGAAACGATGAAATTCGTCATAGAACGTCAATCGTCGTTTTGGAACAACTACCTCATTTTTTAACATTTGAACATACGGCAATAAATAAATCGAATCGAACATATGACAGTAAATAAATTGTTTATCTCTGATCTAAGTCGCAACTTCATAGGAAATGGTAGCCATTTGCAATTGACTCTGGTGCTAGAAAATCAGTTGAAGGTATGGTTTATGGAAAACCAAGATGTGTAGAATGATCTGTGAAATGATGAAATTCGTCATAGAACGTCAATCGTCGTTTTGGAACGAATACCCTCATTTTTTAACATTTGAACATATGGCAGTAAATAAATCGAATTGAACATATGGCAGTAAATAAATTGAATGGCCAATGAGGCACTAAGGCTTTTTCACCTTCTTTGGGTGAAATATTTTTGGTAAAGAATAATTCCATTGATCAATCATGGATCGAAGCTTTTCCCCTTCCTGTTGTGTTAATGACTCTTTGTCTGCTCTATTATGTGATATAAGTTAGGCATGTTTTACAATTATTTTATCATTAGTTGCTACAATATCTAATTGTCTTGTGCTCTACTTCTATCCTAACGATGGCAGGCAACGGACCTCTTCTCCATCCAATTCAACCCCATGGAGCTTCAACTCCATTTGCTTATACGAAAGTACCAGAATTATTTCAATGCCACACAATTCGTCTATCTCTCGCACATAAAAATTGCATTGACAATGTTGTAAAAGTATCCATTGGTGGTGGGGATCATTTTGATATTTTCTTCTTCAATCCTCAAACTTCATTGGCTATCGTGAAAGTGCAGTTAGACGAGCGTATATTTGATGTCTTTCTTGACAAGCATGAACGCCAGTGAAAAGTTCAAGAATACCCACCAAATATTGTTGCCTTGTAGAAAGTGGAAGCTTTGTTTGACATGTTTTTGCACCCTTATGAGTATTTTAATGAAGTCTACTCTCTTTTTTGGAAGTTGATGACATGGAGAAAGAGATTGAGCAGTCGAGTTCGGAGGAAGGGGATTGAGCAGTGAGGGAGAAGAGGATTTTTGTTGTGTTGGTTGTTTGTCTAGTTTTATTAGAACGGTTGTTACATTTTTTGTTTTTGTATTATTTTGAAAAAATTATGTTTACGTTGGTTTGTTATGTATTGTTTTTTTTAGTAGTATTTTAGAATCGATAAAGTTTTTGTTTTGTTTTACATTTTTGTTGTAGTAGATGTTTTATCAGTTTTCAATGATAATAGTAATTTCTTATAAGAATTTCACACAATTATGGTCGTAGTGAAAAACATGTAATGACAATGAACACGAGAAACAACGTAAAATGAAAAATGTGTAGAATCCCATTGACAAATTGAATCCCAAACTCATTATTAATTAACCAACAAAAGTCCAAATCCCATAAGTACATACAACTTACAAAATGATATGTCAAAGTTAGTTCACAGAAGTCTAAAACTAGTACTGATGTTTTAAAACGCATAAAGGAGTTGTAAAACAACAATAGATGTTTTTGAACCACTGTTGATGTTTTAAAACTACTGCCATCGTTTTATAACTACTCTAGTCGTTTCAGTAGGCTATCAGCCCAAAATGTACATCTTCAGCAACATTTGCAATTGCCCAAAATTTATATCAACAACATTAAACTGAACAAAAAGAAAAAGAAAATCAAAAACCAAAATACATGAGAAATTATGTTTTATGGGGTACAATCAAGGGTGTATAATTCAACAGCCAGTTTTCTGCACTATCCTGTTTTTGTTCTCAGTCCCATCCCTTGGCTTAAAGCCCGTCACGAGCATAAACTCAAAAAAGAGAACCGAGTAGCTTGCTCATTCCCCAAACAAAACCAAAGCTCATCTATATTTTTTGAATGTACCCTCCTGATTAACATGTTGTAAATTAGCTTTGGAGATATTTACATAGACCTCACATTGTACAACTTCCCAAAACATGAGTTGAGGAATAGCTCCTTTGTGGTCATCATCTAATGCATTGTTTACTGCATCAATTTTCAGTAGCGTGGATCTCGATGACACCTTAGATTCAGTTACAAATTCCTGTCTACGAAATACTCCATCCAACAAATAACATAACACAATTAGTTAGTAAAACATCAGGTATAGTTCTGAAAAGACTACATACTTTTGGAACAATAACATTCATTCTATAACGTCATGTAGTCTTCAGTGACAAATGCAATCACGTGTGAAATAAATGCGGTCGTATGTTGTAAACTTGAACAAGTGAGAATATTGTGGACCACTCACTCTCGTTCATCATAAAGGTGTGTTTGGGTCGACTTTCTCACAAGAATGTCAACAAATGATTAAAACCCACAACTTTCCAAACACTGAGATATTATGATTTTACCTAAAAAGCCCTAATTTCAAAATCAACTTTACCAAACACACCCTATTTTCTGAAACAACTACACAAATAATCCATAATTTCGAAATTATTTTGACAAAAACCCTAATAGTGGAGATTTGGAATTTTTATGACAATCCAGTCACCTGACTTTACTTCTTGACAGTAGAAGTTAGGGTGTGGAACTTCAATACTATAGTTGCGTGCGAACGGCATTGAGTGGTGAATGTATCGTATACAGTGAAGTAAAATATAAGTAAAAAAAGTATGAAAGTGGTAGTTTTTAAAAGCGTCTAGATACGTTATAAAACGACGGTGTCGTTTTACACATGTCATCGTAAACAATCCTAGGTTTTTTAAAAATGTCTAGATATGTTTCCAACACGATTTCAATTATTTTAAAACAACTACGTCGTTCGACAAAGTAATGCACAATTGATTGATCGACACGATCAAGTTCGATGATCGAAGTAATGTACAATTGATTGATCGACACAAATGAGTTCGACGATCAAAGTAATGTACAAATATATGATCGACACGATCGATTTCGACGATCAAAATAATGTACAATTGATTGATAGACACGACCAAGTTCGATGATCAAAGTAATGTACAATTGATTGATCTACACGATCGAGTTTGATGATCAAAGTAATGTACAATTGATTGATCGACACGATCGAGTTCGATGATCGAAGTAATGTACAAATATATGGTCGACACGATCAATTTCGACGATCGAAGTAATGTACAGTTGATTGATAGACACGATCGAATTCGACGATCGAAGTAATGTACAATTGATTGATCTACACGATCGAGTTCGGCGATTGAAGTAACGTACAACTATATGATTGACACGATTGAGTTCGACGATCGAAGTAATGTACAATTGATTGATCAACAAGATCGAGTTTGGCAATCAAAGTAATGTACAACTATATGATCGACATGATCAAGTTCGACCATCAAAGTAATGTACAATTGATTGATCGACAAGATCGAGTTCGACGATCAAAGTAATGTACAATTGATTGATCGACAAGATCGAGTTCGATGATCGAAGTAATGTACAATTGATTGATCGAGTAGATCGATTTCAACGATCAAAGTAATGTACAATTGATTGATCGATACGATCGAGTTTGACGATTGAAGTAATGTACAATTGATTGATCAACACGATCAAGTTCGACGATCAAAGTAATGTATAACTATATGATCGACACGATCGAGCTCGACGATCGAAGTAATGTACAACTATATGATCGACATGATCAAATTCGACGATTGGAGTGATGTACATTTGATTGATCAACACGATCAAGTTCGACGATCGAAATAATGTACAATTGATTGATCGACATGATCAAGTTCGACGATCTAAGTAATGTACAACTATATGATTGACATGATCGAGTTCGACGATCAAAGTAATGTACAACTACATGATCGACATGATTGAGTTCGACGATCGAAGTAATGTACAATTGATTGATCAATACGATCGAGTTCGACGATCGAAGTAATGTACAACTATATAATCGACATGATCGAGTTCGACGATAGAAGTAATGTACAATTGATTGATTGATACGATCGAAGTAATGTAGAACTATATGATCCACACGATTGAGTTCGGCAATTGAAGTAATGTACAACTATATAATCGACACGATCAAGTTCGACGATCGATGTAATGTATAATTGATTGATCGACAAGATCAATTTCAACGGTCAAAGTAATATACAATTGATTGATCGATACGATCGAGTTCGACGATCAAAGTAATGTACAACTATATGATCCACGATCGAATTCGATGATTGGAGTAATGTATAATTGATTGATCGACATGATCGAGTTCGACGATCGAAGTAATGTACAATTGATTGATCGACATGATCGAGTTCGACGATTGAAGTAATGTACAACTATATGATCGACATGATCGAGTTCGACGATTGAAGTAATGTACAACTATATGATCGACATGATTAAGTTTGACGATCGAAGTAATGCACAATTGATTGATCCACACGATCGAAGTAATGTATAACTATATGATCGACATGATCGAGTTCGACGATCGAAGTAATGTACATTTTATTGATCGATACGATCGAGTTCGACGATCAAAGTAATGTACAACTATATGATCAACACGATTGAGTTCAACAATCGAAGTAATGTACAACTATATAATCGACACGATCAATTTCGACGATCGATGTAATGTACAATTGATTGATCGACATGATCGAAGTAATGTACAATTGATTGATCGACAAGATCGAGTTCGATAATCGAAGTAATGTACAATTGACTAATCGACAAGATCGAGTTCGACGATCGAAGTAATGTACAATTGATTTATCGACCTGATCGAGTTCGACGATCGAAGTAATGTACAATTGATTTATCGACCCGATCGAGCTCGACGATCGAAGTAATGTACAATTGATTGTACATCATCGAATGGTTTTTTTTTTTAAAAAAGTCTATAGATGTGTAAAACAACTATAGTCATTCTATACAAAACGTCGGTGGTTGTTTAAGACAACTGCAGTCGTTCTATATTAAGCGTCATTGGTTGTTTAAAACAAATATTCTTGTTATGTTTGTCTATACTAACATACTAAACGTAGTTGGTTGTTTTCAATAACAGTATACGTTTCACAATATGTTCAATTCATTGGTTTGTCAACTTTACCAAAAACGTCTAGGGTCGTTCAAAACAACTCTACTTGTTATGTACTAAATGTCGATGGTTGTTTAAAACAACTAGTGTCGTTATGTTATTTTTTACACACAGAAGGGATAGTAAGCAGCTAAAAAACACAACATCTACAGCAAAATAAAGATAAACAACATAAACACAACATCTGCATTCGACATAACGATAAATCCAATATATTACGTTCGCATTTGTTGTCCATAGAACAAATTAAAAAAAAACCATAGACATGCACGACTCTTCCATTTGCAATGTCTTCGTTTCGATTTCATGCTCGAGTTCACCCGGTTCGACTGCTTCAGTTTTATATTAACCAGTGCTGGACCTTTGCTCACATGGGTTACGCAAATGGGACGAGGCTGACCTTGTTTAGCGAGTACCTACATACCAGTGCACATGTTTGTCTAATGTAATCTGGATTGGCTCCGCAAACATTGCATCACCAGGTAGAAGAAACCTCATCTCCAATTCATGCAAGAAAGAGTTAACATTGCACAGTCCAGTAGTTTACCATACAGCTATTTATATGAAATCTCAATAACAATTTCAAGTCCATCCACAACATGACTATCACCTCGTTTCCAATTCCACTTTCCCTGATCATCCCTAACAAACTCTCCAAAATAAAATACAGCGATCCATAACGGTGACTCCATTCCTGCAATTCATTAAAACTTTGATTACTTAATCTAAAAAAAAAAGTTGTTCATAAAAAAATCAAATATTGTACTTCAAACAACCTCAACTACGTTGCAATAGTAGTTCAAAATGTGTTTCGTTGTTTAAAATGACAGATGATCATTTTAAAACAACCACCATCGTTTAAAACGACTCCTGTCGTTCAACAAGATTACAGTAGTTTAAAACATTTCACAGTGGTTTCAAACATTCCAAAAATCACAAATAATGTAGCTTCTTCCCTAGCTCTACCATTTAATAACATTCATCAACACCCATTTCGAACAGACACAAAAGAATGACATGTACATATGAAATAATGAAAGGGAGAAGAATATATTACCAATGACGAATTTGCAACAACAAATAGAGTGAGAAGTAATTCTCTTCGCGGCAACAACAAATGGCGGCAAGTCTTTCTCTTCACCCACATGAAGGAAGAAACCCAAGATTACAGTGGAGAAATTGGAGAGAGTGGGGCTTATTCAATTTACCAATTTCACATGGTTAACGGAGTGAGATGAACGCTGAGGGTTTTTGGGTCATTTGTGTCAATGGCATTTCAGTTATTATAAAAATATAATAACGGTATTATAGACTTTTACCTCAAAAGATGCTTTAAAAAGATATAAAGAATAAGTTAGGTCTTAAAAAGACTTGAGTTGTTTCAACAGGCTTTTTTAGAAAATGTTGGATCTCTGTTTTGTCACACAAGTTGAGCAGTGATGAAACATGCAAGTCAATAGTTTTGTTTCTTTTACTAAATTCGCAGAATGTAAGCATGGATAAAAAATTGAAATTATTAATTTCAAGATTAGCAGAAATATCATGCAAGTGAATGGTTTTTTTTTTTTATTTGCAAACAACCAGAACAATAACATGATAAAAATCCGAAATAACAACGATCGAGACGAGAAATAGGCTCTCTGTCCTTAAGACCTTTTTACCCCACACTCTATGCTAACAAAATTTGGTAAATCGCCTCTCAAGATACAACGATCGGCACTTGCAGTAGCAGCACTAATACCTCAAGAACGACGAACCAGAAATCTGAAGAACTCTCTGAAGAAATAAAATGGAAGGAGGAAGGAGACAGACAAGATGCTTGATGTATCGTTTTTTCTGTGTATTTGAATGAAAGACCGAGGACCCTATTTATGGATGAGGGAATAGCGGTTGATCAGTTTCCAAACTCACCACCCATGCATGGACACACAATTTCCACTCACACACACATGGACGCACGGTTTTGAAACCGTTTCTTTGGAGGGAAATTATTATATATAATTAAATAAGTTTTATCCAAAAAATAATAATATTTGACAAGGCCTGACCCGACCCGAACCTGAGCACGTGTTGAGCCGGTTGGACGGACGGCGGCGGCGATGCGTGTGTGGGCTTTGCTCGATTATGAGCATGTCTGCGTCGTCTTTCCTCTAAAGACTTGCGGTGCCCCTTGGGGCCCAAACCCATTTCCAAAATTGAAGTATACTAAGTCGTTCAATTTTGAGTTTGCAACCAATGTGGGACAACCACTTTCCAATTATCTCCCATTTTATTCTTCATTTATTGTCCAACTTTCAACCATAATTTCTCATTCATAATGAAATGGTTTTGCACAATTAAATATACTACGTTCATCTACTCGAAACATAGAATTTAATCGACTATTTACTTTAACCAATCGAAGCTTGGGTCCCACCCAATTATTATGCCAAAGTGGTCCATTTCCAACAGAAAATAGCCCATTCCCTGTCTGTGTTCTTGTTTGTAGCCAAATAAACTCAAAATCTCAGCTGAATCACTAGCAATTTCTCTGTTTAGCCATGGAAAATCTAAACTATTATCTTCTTGTCTTACCTTTAGTTTTCTTCATGATATTGAAATACTTTATATTCAATCCCCACCAAAAGTCACCACCAAGTCCACTAGCACTTCCAATAATTGGCCACCTTCATCTTATCAGGAATCCCCTCCACCATTCACTAGCTGCACTATCATCACGATATGGTCCCATTTTTTCTCTCAGATTTGGGTGCAAGTCGTTTGTTGTGGTTTCTTCTCCATCTACCATGGAAGAATGCTTCACAAAAAATGACATAGTATTCGCCAATCGGCCTCGATGTATGGCCGGTGACCGTTTGACATACAACTATGTAGCCTTGGCATGGTCACCTTATGGCCATTTCTGGAGGATCCTCCGTCGCCTAACCGTCATTGAACTTTTCTCTTCACATAGCCTTCAACAGTCTGCGAAAATACGCGAAGAAGGATTACAGTCCCTTCTTCGTGTATTGTTTAAAAGCTCAAAGAATGGAACTGAAAGAGTTGATTTGAATTATTTGGTTTCTGCTTTTAGTTTCAATGTTATGACGAGAGTTATTGCTGGAAAATGGTGTATTGAACAGGAAGAAATTGGAACTGAAGTGGGAAAACAGATGGAAAAGAAATCAGGGGGATTTTCTTTTCAAGTCTGTCACTTAGTGTGTGTGACTTTTTTCCTGTATTGAGGTGGATTGGTTACAAGGGCCTGGAGAAAAATCTGATATCACTGCACAAAAAGAGAGATGATTATTTTAAAGTATTGATAGATGAGGTTCAAGAGAATGATACTAGGTTTTCTGATTCGACAAGGGAGAAGAAGAACACTTTGATTAAAACTCTGTTGTCTCTTCAAGAATCAGAACCTGATTTATACACTGATGATGTTATCAAAAGAATTATATTGGTGAGTAATTAATTTTATGTTTTATTTAATTTTTGTAAAGGATTGATGTTGAGAGTACCTCCTGTTGTTTAGGTATTGTTTGTAGCAGGAACAGAAACCTCAGCAGTCACAATAGAATGGGCTATGTCACTCCTCTTAGATCACCCGGAGGCATT